>CM040404.1:86018687-86618687 GCA_022702515.1 Ilyophis sp. 1 JC-2022 | reverse complement strand
CTACCTAGTGGCCATGCAGGGCCTTTAGCCTTGGGCCTAAAATCTTGAGCATTGCTTCCCCACCACCGGATCTATAGCACCATGGCATTATGTTAAATCCCGCTCATAATGTGACGCATTGGTACCAACGTGACATGCCCTAGCTAAAGGGAGATACCGTAGATCATAGGTGTCAGACTCCTTAAAGAAGTTTGTATAAAAATTTTTTTAAAAAGGCGATTGCACCCCACCCCCCAATCGAGGTCCGCGAAAATCCCAAGTATGGTTATATTTATAGTCTTACAGTTACAACCGGCCCTTTGAGGGCAACCATAATGCTGATGTGGCCCGGGGTGAAAATGAGTTTGACACCACTGCCGTAGATCTAGCTAACAATACAGCAGGCTAACGTTAGTAACATTAGTTAAAGTCAGCTAGATAGTATGTTAGCACTCAGCCAAGTTTAGGGTAGATGGAATAGAGCTAGCTATTACAGTTAATGTAAACTACAACTTAATTTAATCACAACTTGCTTGCAATGTTGTAACGTTACTTGTATTTAGCCAACTAGATGGCTAGCTTATAGTTACATCAACTGACCAGGTGATGCTTTCATTTACGATTCCATCTAAGCTAGCTAACATTCGATAGATATCGATGGGGCGATAGTAAGTTAGCTGTATTCTCTAGCGAACAACACATGCTAGTATTAACGTCAACTAAGTGCTAACGTTCGATAGTTAGTGCACTGAATACCCACCAGTTTGGATAATTCAGCGACTATATACTTCATCACATCCTCGTTTCTACAAACTCCGTCGAACTGACACTGAACGTTTTCCTCGGCCGAAGAGCTTTTGTTTCTTCTGCAGACCAGTACTGGTTTCTGTTTCCTCCAAATATAGCAAAGTAATGTTAAGTTTGCTTTCAATATTATTCGGGATACACAGGAATAAACATGGCTGCAGGGGGTCATCTAATATAAAGGCCAGCTAAGCCTGTGATAATCCCGCCCTTGACCCCAGCTGGCCCTACAAGGACCAAGGTAATCGAGCGGCCAAAATTTCTGGGCGAAAGACCAGACAAAGCCCTGACGAAGCCCTGACGAGGCCCTCGCACGCACTGCGACTTCCCCTTGGCTAAGTGCTAGTCTTATACATATCTTTTCTTAAAGATTAAATTATCAAGTTTTGATCCTGCATGGGCTAGTTTGCTGTGAATTTTTGAGCCCCTCACAATCGCACTACCTGTAATGTATGTGTACACATGTTTGTTGAGTGAACAGACCAACTGGAACCAATTTGACCGAGCACGAGATCAGAGATATCAGTGGGCACATGCATGTTCACTTTAGTAGGTGACTCAACCCCTGGAGAAGCAATAGGAAATTTTATCATCAAGCCTACAAAGGTTGTAAGGTTAAGAAATTCAGTGTTTTGAAACTGCTGCTGTAAACTCAGTCAAACCGATGTGCACTGAGCTTGCATGCTCCATGACTGTGACTGTGTGGGTGATGTAATTGGCCTTTGTTTCTCCAGGACCTGCTGGTCTTGGCAGGGTTTACAGTGGGCAGGTCTCCCACTGTTAAAAAAGATGGTCTTCACCCTTGCAACCTGGAGCTGGCTGGCGGAGACGTCCACATATATGTGAGTATAGCGCCCTTCGCCCTAACAAGATCGTTTTCTGCCTCATTTACCTCCCACTCAGCATCCCACTCTGGGTCCGTGTGAACTCTCAAAAGCGGATTCCAGTACACTTTGTGACCCATTGTTACAAAGCCTTCACCTTACCTTTTCTGCAGCTGACTGTAAATTGATGGTTAACTTTGTCTTTTTCTTTTTTTAAACGCTTCAGGCTCATAATATACCTAAAATGAGAATAAACTGTTTAACATTCCACATATAAATTACTTATTATAAAAAGGCTACAAGTTGTGCATCCCATTTCATGTGACAAAGTTTCATCTGACAGTTGTCTACAGCCCTGCACACAATAACTCAAAAATAACTGTCTTTTGCTCCAAAAATGTTGATATTAAAGCAAATTAAAATTGGATTTTAATGTTGAAATTGGATTATGACAACCATATTGTTCAATACAGAATTGATTTGGTAGAAAGTTCTGAAAATAAAATGAAAATCGTGAAAGTTGCTTGTCACCACATCAAGCGATCTAGGAGGAGATTATGTACAATTTTACTTGGATAATTATCAAAATTTGGTGAAATACAATGGCTCATGCCATGGTGGTCATAATTGGCCTTGATTGCCCACTGCTCCATTCTATTATTAACAAATTGTAAATATAATAATTTTTTTGATAGCAAAAGACATGAGTGTGCCGAGTATTTTTTGTGTGTTTCAGGTCTATCCTGCCTCTACCCTGGGTCCCAGCCCATCCACAGTCTCAACCAGGACTAGAGCACCCATCACAGAGGTCAGATTTTAATTTTACCATTATCATTTAATTCATTTATAAAAACAGGTAGATGTCTGTTTCCCTATTCTGTCCTGTATTTTTGCAAGTAGTACTATTGGATCTGACACGCTAGCTATCTCAGGATACAAGCACAGAGGTTACATTTGGCTGAAGGGCATGGCAGGGTTTCAGGCTATTGTCACCTCTTGCATGGTGGCGAATTGTGTGTTAATTTGTTTGTCCGTGCACACATTACTGCGGACCTGCGGCCCACACCGGGCCTACTTGGCCAGTGAGGTGCATTATTGGTAGAGGTTGGTCTGCCCGCACTAGCAAAGCCATTGAGCTGTGAAGTGCGAGATCTTTCCTCTGAAGAATACTCTGTGCTTTTGAATAAGATCAATGTTGTGTTCTTTTCATTTCTAGGCTGTAAAGTCAAAGTATGCATACATGGCGCTGAAGGATTTGAAAGCCGGAATGGTTGTCAACATCTACGGCGTGGTGACATTCTTCAAGCAACCGTTTCGCACCAAGGGGACTGGTAACGGCTTTCTTCTTTTGAATTCTGTATCATACCCGACACGGATTTCAGTCCTCCATGGTGCATTTAAATCATATCAAAGCTTGTATCACAGTAACCAAGAGGACTGCGGGGAATCCATGCTTAACAAGCATTGTCACGAACACATACATGCTCTTGCATTCACAGCGCATGATTCATATGTGATTTACTGCTACCCAATACACGGCTTCTTCTCTGAACACTCAGGTTTTCCTCTTTTTTTTTATTGTGTCGTCAGAGAAGGATGCTCGAGGAGACATGCTTTAATCCAAGCACTCAGCTGTCAGTCCTCTAGGAGGGGTCCTTTAGATGTGTGCTATTTGGGCTGCAGGGGTTTGGGAGGTGGTGGGTGGTTGGGGGGGGGTGGTATGTGGAGTTCCTCGTGTCGTGCTGTGCTCCTCTGTGACCTGTGTCTGAAGAGTTTTTCGCGGCTGCCGCTTAACACAGCTGGACCCGCTGTGGACTGGGGCGCAGACGGAGCTCTCCAGCGTGGCTGCACTTGTGCTGTCAGAGCTCAGGGATCTACAGAGAACTTGCATGTCACCCAACGTGTGCCTTTGTGTGTGTATGCTTTTGTGTGCCTGTGTGTGTTATGAATTCTCCAGAGGGGCAGGCATGCATGTGTTGTCAAGTGCTTTTTTTTTCTGCTGTGGTTAGTACGCAAGATAACACTAACAAGTGCAGGGTAGTGACTGGCAGTGGGAGTCTGTTGTCTGCACTGAATTTTTATCACAATGACCAGCCATTCATCTCCTCAGTATCTCCCATACTACACTGGAGAAACACTGTTCTCTTTGATCTCCTCAGTATCTCCCACACTACACTGGAGAAACACTCTGTTCTCTTTGATCTCCTCAGTATCTCCCACACTACACTGGAGAAACACTCTGTTCTCTTTGATCTCCTCAGTATCTCCCACACTACACTGGAGAAACACTCTGTTCTCTTTGATCTCCTCAGTATCTCCCACACTACACTGGAGAAACACTCTGTTCTCTTTGATCTCCTCAGTATCTCCCATACTACACTGGAGAAACACTGTCTCCTTTTTGATCTCTTCAGTATCTCCCACACTACACAAGAGAAACACTGTCTCATCTTTGATGATCTCAGTATCTCTCACACTACACTAGAGAAACACTCTGTCCTCTTTGATCTCCTCAGTATCTCTCACACTACACTAGAGAAACACTCTGTCCTCTTTGATCTCCTCAGTATCTCCCACACTACACTGGAGAAGCACTCTCTCCTCTTTGATCTCTTCAATATCTCCCACACTACACTGGAGAAACACTCTCTCTTTTTTTGATCTTTTCAGTATATCCCACACTATTCTGGAAAAACACTCTCTTCTCTTTGATCTCCTCAGTATCTCCCACACTACTGGAGAGAAGCCCTCTGGGTGGTATACATTTAATCTCCTCTCCATTTTGAGATTGGCAGTAACAGACAGTGAAGTGTATGCGATCAGAAAATGTCAGCGTTCTTTCTCAGCAATGGATACCAAAGCCTCAACCGTTCCCCAAACCTGTCGATCTCTATATCACTTAAATGACCTTATTAATAAACTGTGCCGTGGTTCCCTGTCACAATGCAATTAGCCTCATAAATTATTCAGCACCGTGTTGGAAAATAATTAAATCAGCACTCTTGCTACCACGTGCAGATATTTAATGTGGGTTTAATGATTCTGGACCAAATGGTAAACTAGTGACAGTGGGTGTGAGTCTTAAGTGACTTTGAGGCATTGCACTACCAGCCAAACCCCTCACACTGCCCCGTAGCGCAGTTCTTTAAAACGGGGTGCATTCAAAAGAAAGAATGAAAGAGAAGGAAATAAAGGACTAAAGCAGGATGGATGGATGTGTGGTGCTCTGTGCCTGCTGCAGTCACAGTGGCCCACGCGGACAGGAAACCTACAGTTCTGGCGCGAATGTTTACCCAGCTGGAGGGAGGTTGGGCTTTAAGAGAGATACTTCTGTTTCCCGCGGTGATCACGACTTCCTCCCGCAAAGCCAGCACCCCCGCCCTCCCCCCGGAAATGCATCAGGCCAAGATCCAGAGCCCCCGGGATCGCAGACCGCCCCACCACTGAACAAAAACAGTGTCCAGCTCAGAGATGGCCCAGCAGACTGTTACCACGGCCTAGATTACAATGCACGCTTTGGAGAGGAGGACATTGTTTTCCTAAACTCAACATTAACCTCTATTTCCCTCACGTGTTTGGGGTTGCAGTGTCGAGGTATGCTTTTTAACCATTGTTGAATGTTTTTTTTCTTTTTTTGAGTGATCACATGATAGTGATGCACCACGTCGCCCCCTCCTCTGCATTCATTCCCCCTCTCCCTCATAGGCAGGCTTTGTGCAGGTTTGTCAGCCCCATCTACTGAAAGAAGGCTGTAACTGCAGGCGGTATCTGCATAAAACACCTTTTTCCAGAGGGGTTATCGCAGTTCCATTGTAGCCATTTTGTTTTTCTTGTGATTGTGTATGTTGGGTGTTCATGTGAATGGTCTTGTGTGATTGTGTGTTTCTTTGTATGTGTGTGTATATGAACTTGTTCTGAATAGGGCACTGTATTGATTTACTTCATGTCTTGTTCATAGGAACAGTGTTTTCTGACAGGTATTCTGTCTTGTGCGGCAGCTAATTGGGCTAAATCTCCGGATCTATACATTTCTGTTTATTTAACTTATTGTCTGGTGCATTACAGCTTCTCTTCACGCCAAGCCTGTTTGCACTGGCTCCTTTGTCAGCCTGTACCGCCTGCATCTCTCTATCACGGCCTTCTCAGGCTGAAGTCTCAAAGGCCTCTGTATTACCGCGCTCCAACTGCAGAATTCCGTGCACACAGAATCGCGCTTTTACATTGACAGCATGAAGAAACTGTTCGTTAGGCCGATCAGTTAGTCTTCCAATCGACCCTTTCACAAAACCACTTGATGAATAACCATCACAGTCGCCAGCGTAGATCACGATGAGGGATGTGAACCAGGCCCCAAACCAATTATGGCTGCACCACGAGCTCCGAGGCTCACTGGCGGGCTACGACCGAGCACGCGCAATTATCGCCATCGTAGCGCATTCAAATCATTGATCACATATAAGCCATGCAAGGCGGGGTAAGGCTGTGAAAATCAATGTTTATTCCGCTCAATAGAAGCAGCGGATGTTTGACTTGATTTTGATGTGTGGGGCTCAGAGGGACTTTTCAGCCAGTTTAATCAGTGTTCTGAATGGTCAGTTTTGTGCTTTATTGTGTCCAGATGGCAAACACTGTTCAGGAGATCAATCCGCAGTGCAAGTGTGAGCTAGAAAAATAACAGCAGAGCCAGTCGAGCAGCATGTTCATTTCACAGGATCAAACACAGGTGGCTTCAGGACCATCAACAAAAATGATTTCTTCATGTAGGAAAGGCTAAGGAGGGAGGGAGAGGGAGACAGACAGACAGAAATTTTGAAATACACTACACTTAACTCATTCAGTGCCGCGGGCGACATAAGTCGACAGTCAGCCATCTTTACACTGCCGGTAAAGAATTCTGGATTTGAAAAAAATTTACAATTACCAGTTTAAACTGACGTTATATTTTATCGCCTTTTACCCAGATTTGCGCTTTTAGATCGCAATATTTGAAGTTATATTTAGCCTATATTTTTAAATTAATCTAGAATCACAGACCACCTAAACCAACATCGGGGCATGCGAATAATCAATCAAAAAATTTAGAATGTCAGCAGCCATATTGGCTAGGCACTGCTGAGGCTTACTGTTTCAGAGCACACTGGCATTGAATGAGTTAACAGTGGATATATTTTCTAAAATGCCTTGTGGAGTCTGAACCCCCCAGGGGGTAACCAGCATGACTTAGGTAAACAGAAATGAATGGCAGTAATAATGTCTCTACACCACAGTGCACCCTAAGCATATGCTGGGTGAAAGGTTTCTTGATGAATCGGGTTGAACCGGATGGATTTGTGACCCTGTTTTTGACCATACATTGCAGTGTTTTCACCAGAGAGCAGTCTCATATACACGGGGTGCATACATAATACGAAGACAACACAAGGGTTAAAAGTAGATGTAAGCTATTTCAGACACCTCTTTGTGTGGGATTATGGTTGTGTGTGTCTGTGGGGGGTAGAGGGGGTGTTTAAGTATGTAAGGTGCCAGCTAAGTGCCTGCGGTGACAGGGGGCTTCAGTCCCCTGGGATTTGGCGTACTGTAACGGGACGTTCTCAGGGCCGGAGCTGACCGTGACGCCGCTCTCTCATGGAGCAGCCTATTTTTAGTGTCACTGTCCCTAAGAAGAAAGAGGGCATAAAACAGAAAGCACAAGAAGAGCGGATAGATTGGCTTGCTCATTCGTTTGATCTCCACCACTTTTTAGGGAAGGGGTATTCGGCCAAAGCTTTTAAGGATGATCAAGATGGCTAGTGATCTTGGACAAAGTTCTTTGATCTCTGAGGTGTCACATGACTGACAGTCCCTCCAGCTCACTTGTGCAAAGCCTCATTATTCATCTCTCGGTCCCTGACACTGTATAGTAATCAGACACTTTATAGACAAATTTCTTTCCACGGGGCACTGAAATGAAGCGTTCTAATGACAGTTGTGCGGTTTTGGCAATATTGCTGGGCTATTTCAGAGTGGTTGATTACCCTCATCTTCATTCCACTAACACACGTTGGACCATGAGCCTATCCAAATTTGTAATTTCACCCTGGCCGAGGGCTAATTGGTAAAAGGTCCCTTTGGAATCGCACATCCATACACTTTCACAGTCAGACACACACACACACACATTCGCCCAATATCATCCACGGTCAGCGGCTGATATTCTTTTGTTCTTATACAATATTTGCTATTTAAGTGCATGCTGGCTTTGTGTTGACATATAAAAAAAATAAAAAACTATCAAAAAATGTAACACGTTAGATTCTTTATTGTGTTGAGCGAAGGACATTAGTGTGTTGACTAGATTGCGTGTTCCCCTCAGTCACACTTGCATGCTGAAAAGTGGCATGTAATTTTTGTCACAACGGGGATGTTGTGGAGCTGTGGGTTTCCCCATCTACATGCAGATTGTAGCAGAGACTGAGTGAAAACTCCACCCGCACAGACGAGTAGAAATGAGGCCGTGTGAAGGACAAACGCCTACGTCTTACAGGAATCCAGTGGGCATTGCGTGGTTAAAAGAAAGCCCTTTCCTTTGATTCCTATTGTTTTCAGGGTTATACGCGTGGAAGAAAACGGAATTTCTAAACTTTAATTACACACCTCGTAATAACAGCCCAGTGCTAATTGAACTCACTTGCCTGCTCTGTTTTCACACAAAACAAATATAACTTAGGAATTTGCTTTCTGCAAGGTTAAGCTCGGGACATTTATTTCCACAGATTTTTTTCCTTATGTTTTATTCCATTTTCAGTAATGCGGCGCTATCAGGTGCTTAATCAAATCAACATGAGAATGGCCTTTCCCACAGGGGAAGGTGTCACTGACGTTTATCATTTTCTTCTGAAGAAAGATGTGACTGGAACCTCAAAGAGATTTTGCTGTGTGTGTGTGTGTGTGTGTGTGTGTGTGTGTGTGTGTGTGCGCATGTGTACATGTGCGTGTTTGTGTGTCTGTTTGTGTGTCTGTTTGTGTATGCATGTTTTTGTGTCCGCGTGAGTGTTACCGTGTTTCTTTGTGATTATTTTTTATTTATATGCTTTTGTATTGTGCATGTTGAGTAAATCACTTTTCCATGCAGTCTGCACTCTAACCCATTCATACTTCTTTCTAAGTGTTTTTCTAAGTAAGAGATTGGTGGAGATCCAGGCTGTGGAAATTAATTATAGTTTGAATGAGAGTGCTTCAACCGAAAGAGAGCGACTGCCTATTGAATCGGGTTTTCATCAAAATTGCTTCGTAATTGACAGGTTGCCAAAACGGGCTCTTTTATCTCTAGATTCCACTTTTGTTTTACCATTAAATTCTGATTAAAATTCCAATCAAACAGATAATTTTAATGCATAAAAGATTGCAGTGAACTCTGATGACTTTGGGATTTGGTTTTGAGGTTGCAGTAAACAGCAAGTTGGAAGCCATAGCATGGAATTATTTATTGTGTTTTTGAGCACATTTCCCCTTTCTATTTTTTAATAAAATTAATTAACAATATAATTATCTTTTTGTGTGTTTTTGACAGACGCTTAAAAGCTACTGCTAGTTTGTATTTAATGTGAATTCAAGAGTTAAGGTGAGGACTTTGGGTTAGACTTAGTGAGGGTCCTGATTGGTCGCTGTTCAGACCTGTTCGGACGGCAGAGGAAGGATCCGTGGACGAGCAATGCAACCAAAGCTGATTGTAGTGGGATTGTAATCGATATGCAGACCTAACTTCGTGCCAGATTGCCCTCAAGCAAGGTCCCTAATTGGAAGTGCTTTAGTAAATAGCAATGGGATAATATACATGTACAATAAAGAAATACCCTGGATACAGACATTCCTTAAGAAAATCAATAATGTGAATAAGAAGAACACTGATCTTCCATTGAATCTGAGAGTTTGACATCTTTAATGCTCATGGTTATTTTTTTCAGATCGAGGAATCAACCTTGACACACTTACGCTCTGTCTCCTTTAGACTACTGTTCCACGCTGAAGATAACGGACCATTCGGACGCGAATCTGGGCTGCTCTGTATTCAGCGAGAAGCTGGAAAACCACCCCCAGATCTACCAGATTGGCGACATTGTCCGTCTCCACAGAGTGAAGGTCCGGAATTTTTCTCTGGTACACTGTGTACAGCGAACACAACGGTGACGTACACCGGGACATCATCGCTGTGTTCTTATAATGCACAACTCTGAGATCCCATTAACCTTTAATAACCTAGCGGATATTTTCATCTCGTACAGAGTGACCTACAGGTTAATGTAAACAGTATGGTTTAGTGAAAAGAATGCAACTGTTGCAGTAAGCATACTGAGACAGAGGAATTACCTAAACCAAGCCACATGTGGAAGTGATGTAATAGCCGCAATAAAAAAAAGTAAAGTAAAAGAAGGCAAAGACTTAACCAATACGTGGCTAAAGCCGAGCAGATCAGCAGTACCCTTCAGCTTCAGTCTGAGCATGCAAACGCTTGGTTGACCGATGGTTCAGTTCTGGTAAAGCCGAGCAGATCAGCAGTACCCTTCAGCTTCAGTCTGAGCATGCAAACGCTTGGTTGACCGATGGTTCAGTTCTGGTAAAGCCGAGCAGATCAGCAGTACCCTTCAGCTTCAGTCTGAGCATGCAAACGCTTGGTTGACCGATGGTTCAGTTCTGGTAAAGCCGAGCAGATCAGCAGTACCCTTTCAGGCAGCTTCAGTCTGAGCATGCAAACGCTTGGTTGACCGATGGTTCAGTTCTGGTAAAGCCGAGCAGATCAGCAGTACCCTTTCAGGCAGCTTCAGTCTGAGCATGCAAACGCTTGGTTGACCGATGGTTCAGTTCTGGTAAAGCCGAGCAGATCAGCAGTACCCTTCAGCTTCAGTCTGAGCATGCAAACGCTTGGTTGACCGATGGTTCAGTTCTGGTAAAGCCGAGCAGATCAGCAGTACCCTTTCAGGCAGCTTCAGTCTGAGCATGCAAACGCTTGGTTGACCGATGGTTCAGTTCTGGTAAAGCCCTGCAGGAATACTGCTGATGTTATTGTGCTGGTCCTTTGTATGATTTTAATATAAAATGTGGTTGTGGGTAATACCCCGGAGTGGGAATGTCAGTTTGAATGAGGGATTCGGAGCTAGATTATTTTATAGTAACAGCTTTTCTCCACAAGCTTTGCATTGCATATTGCGGAATTTTGTGCGGTGCAGCCGGACTCACTTTCAGCGGGCTGCGGGTTCACTTCCCTCGGCTACGCTGGTTTTTGGTCTGAATTTCTCCAGTGAGTGAAGCTGGCTGTAAATTCTCATAACATAAAAATTGTGAGCCATCTGGTATAAAAGCATAAGCTATGCTATGCTAAGGTGAATAATGGCGTGCTACTACACAGGATGTTCATCAGTGGAACCCTAATGGAGCAATTCCTTTATACTTCGGCAACGTCAGGTTTTATTCAGCAAATGTGTCATTTTTATTTTCCCAATTTGGAGCCCCCAATTGGATTTGTTTGGGCTGTTAATTCAGGAGGGCGCGGGATACCACATGCGAGCTGCAGAGTGGCCGTAGCCAGCTGCTTGTTTTCCGCTTCTCTGTCCACGGTACGCACGGCTGTTTCTGCTGAGGGACCCAGTGCACACCCTGCCCAACAGGTGCAGGTAGTTCGCAGCCACCTGATCCAGCAGAGAGGACTTGCTGTTGCGCAACGAGGAGGGAAATACCATGCCAGCTGGGCGGTCCTATGGCTAAATATACATTGCCATGTTAGACTTCCTGGCACAGCCGGCACCGGTGGAGACAGGATTTTATTGGGGACTTTGGGGCACACCACCACACCAAGAACCAGTTTTCAAGCTGGACACGGTCCCATAGAGCTCGCTTTTTGGTGGAGCTTGAGTAACGATAGATTGAGTAATATTCCTTAATCAAGCATCTCTGCTGGAATGCTTTAAGACCAACTTCATGTAATGTAACTATTAGACACACATTGGGTAGCAAATGTGTGCGCACCACTGAGACCGCATTCTCACTCCTCAGACCCCAAGTTCTGGCTGACAGTCCAGTCTGGTCTTTCTGCCCTTTCTGTTGATCCAGGTTGACAAAAACACCATGGCATTTCCACCTGCCCTTTCCTGCCTAATGATGTGTGTTCGTGCTGGGACAAAGTGTTAGATATTTGAAGAGTGAAATATTTTCAGCCATCAAAACTATTTTTTTCCTCTTAAGACTGAACCTCTCCCCTTCGCCTCTCGGCAGATCCAGTCATTCAAGGGCACTCTGAACTCCATTACCACTCTGGGCTTCTCCGCCCTGACGTTCGACGGCACCGTGGGCAGCCCCATCGTCCCCCGAACGTCCAGCGACTCCTTCCACTTCTGCGATGACGACAGGCGGACGGTGGAGAGGCTGCGGGCGTGGGCCGCCGGGCAGTCGGCTCTTCTGCCAACGTCTGCCATCCCCCTGTCGTCTGTCCGTCCCAGGATGTACTTTGACCTCACCTGTCAGCTGTTGGCTAAGGCCGTAATAGACACCTGCTGCACTCTGCTAAAGGTAGGAGCTAATATAACCTTTCCGTCAGGTCTCAAGGACCATGTACTGTCTGAGACGCCCATGTACCAAGGCCAGAACGCCCCCCCCTCAATGAGACACGGATGGTAAAAGCCCTTACTCGCCCCCTGCTGGGGGAGAGGCATCACTGCACTGAAATCCATGTCTCATTAAGGCCTTAAATGCATGTCACTGTGTGCCTGATACACCGTCATATGTGATGTGTTAGTGCCTGATTGTTGGTGATGACTCATCTGAGAAGTAGTGAATCGAGAGACCTTTTGCTCTTTCACAATCTTATGCTGAGGCGAGCTTGGCAGTTCAGCTGGGTTTGTAGGTAATCTTCAATTCACACCTCACCCCCACACACAAACACTGCAATTTGAAGACTGAAGAAATAATTAACACAAACAAGCAGTTTTAAGCAGTGTGTCAGGGTTATATGGTATAGCCGTGTTAAGTAGTGTGTCAGGGTTGTATGGTATAGCAGTGTTAAACAGTATATCTGGTTATATGATATATCAGCATTGAACAGTGTGTCAGTGTTATATGGTATATAAGTGTTGAGGACTGTGTCAGGGTTATATAATGTTGTGTAATATTGGTTATGCGGTATAGCACTGTTAAACAGCATGGTGGCATATTTTCTACAGGTTTGGGATGGTACCATTTGTGCCGACCCGTTGCTGAGCGTGTCTGTGGAGCCAGACGCCCTGGAGGGAAGTTTAGCCGTAACTGGGTGGAGGCACAACCTGGTGGCCAACGTGCTTGTTTACGACAACCATGTGGAGGTAGCCCAGGGGTTAAAGGTGAGAGGTCACTGAGGGATTTGTCATGAAGAGATGCCACCACAGATTCTGTAAACCACCCAGATCTTCTGCAGTCCATCTACCCAACTGTGAGAGGTTCCAGTTGGTAATGGTTTCCGCTGGTATATACAGTATTTTGATGAAAATGCATGTCCAAGGGTAGAACAACCATCAACTCAGTACGACCATTGGTCATACCCTTTCATGAATATTAATAAGATGCACCAAATTATAATGTTTCTGCTTCAGTGGTAGAAAGATAATTTTTAATCTCAAGAATATGGAGCTCAATATGAGGTGGTTCAATAAAACTTGTCATGTCACTGACCCACAGTGATTAAAGGCTGGTGTTATGAAACTCAAACCTTTGACATGCCAAACGAGGAGATCAACAAAATGGGCAATGCGCTGCATGCTTAAAGCTTTGTTATCACTCATCATTCTGTACGTTTGTCTTTCATCCGTGGGGTTCTCTCACATGTTCTCTCCCTTTGTTTCCCATGTCTCCCCGAACCTAAAGCCTTGCCCTGCCATGACCACCCCTCTCTGCCCCTTAAAACTGCTTGACAGTTAATGTTCCTAGTTCTGATATCACTGCAACTCCCTCCATGCTGACTGTGCACTGTTTTTTAAGGGGGGGTGGGTTGAGTTAGTGTGTGTTTGATATTTCGCTGTCTTACAGCCAGAGGCCTGTAGAGGTGGGCTGCCGGCTAGCTTTTTATGTCTGGGAATGGTTCTCTGTGTTTGTATACATGTGTGTGCATGCGTGCGTCTGTGTGTGTGCGTGTGTGTGTGCACGTGTGTGTGTGCGCGTGTGTGTGTGTGCGAGTGTGTGCGCGTGTGTGTGTTTCTTGGGGGATCTTTAGGTGATTAGTGCTGTAATCCTCAGTATCTGCTCTTAGCCCCCCCGATCCCTGCCCTTTTTTTAAACTCCTCCACAGTTTACCCTCAGCGATTGACTGCATGTCTTGCTTCAAATAAAGCACACAATTCTGACCTTTTTGCTCTTTTTAAATGTTGAATGTTGATGTTGTGTGTATTCTCTTTGAAAACGAATGCACTCTGGACTCCCGCTTTTATATAACGCCTGCAGCAAATCTCAGCCCCCCCCCCCCCCCCGACAGTAATAGCTGGACATTTTTAAAAAGCTCAAATTTGCATTGTTGCCTTTGGGCAAAAACCTTTCCTCTTCACTCTCTTTTTCTCTCATACATTCACACACACACACACACACACACACACACACGAACATGGGCGCACGCGTACACACACGTGTGCTCACACAGGCACTTGAATTTGCCTTTCGCATTTTGTGCCGTAGATGAAATTGCGTTCCTCTTATTCATCAGCCCAGTTAGATGTTGATGTATTATGATGTTATATTAACCTCGCGTTAATTCTGCCCCGCTGCGCTGCGGCCTGTGTCATCGGTGCATGTCGCAGTCTTTGACAGTGTTGTCAAAGAGGCTGAAGCCGCTCTCCTCCCTCCCTCACTACACGCTCTCTTATTTCCCGCCAGAGAACAGAAACGGCTGTGATTTCTACGGCCACTGCCCGCGAGCGACAGTTCCGTGAATGATTAATTGTATCGTGCATTAGACCCTCTTCGCAGTGCCCTGTATCCTCTCGATTAAATGGCTCAGGATCCTTCTCCTATTCTTTCACTTTATCTGGCATTACGAGAATTTTTCCTCTCCCAAAAGGACAGGTCTGACATCCTGTTTATTGAACGTCTTACACCTGCATGTTTTTTGGTTTGCTTTGTTGGATGTTTTCCTTTTTCCCCAAATCCTCTAAAGGGTGACTTCAGGTAGTAAATTGCATCATACATTGTGGTGAAGTTGGAGAGCATTTAATGCTGTTGTTCACTTAACTGCTGGTCTAAAGGCACAGAGGCACCCGACAGGAAAATTAGGAACAGTAGTCACAGGCATTTGAAGTGTGTTTAGAGAGTGAAGTTGGGTCACTGTTACATGTTTTTGGAGGTACAATAAACCCAGGCTGGGTAAACACAGATATTGCATCCACAGCTTCACCCCCAAATCTTTCCAAAGTTATATTATACATATTCTTAGTAGGCACCCTCAGTGCATGGCACTTAGTATTTACACCTATCCATTGGTGAAGTTTCAAGTTTACTGAAGAAATTAAAGAGGGTAAAATACCTTTCACAGCGGCGCTAATTTCCACATGGGATTTGAACTTCCCAGCTACTACACCATACTTACCTTTTTGTTTAGGCTCTTTGCTCCGAAGCGGAGCATAGGCCATCGATGAAACTCCTCCAGCGCACAGGACTCATTCTACCAATGTCATGGCAATGCAAGCCACCATCTTCAGTTCACCATCTAGGTCTCTTCTCCAACTATTCCTTGGACGACCTCTCTTTCATTTCTCTTGGGGGTTCCAGGATAGGGCTTGGCATGTGATGTTATTTTCAGGCTTGCATAATGTATTTCCAATCCATCCCAATTTCCTTCTTCTTATCTGCTGGGCCACTGGCTCTTCCCTGGCTTTCTCCCATAGCTCCACATTGGAAACTTTATCCTGTCAAAGTATCCGGAATATTCTACAAAGGCAGTTATTAATGAACGTCTGGACTTTCTTTAGAGCCTTTTTAGTTATTCTCTACTACACCATGCTACCACCGCATTTGAATCGATAACCCACAAACGGGTGATCACTCACTTGTTTGATTGAGAGCACCCTGTTAGGGTATCAATCCAGGATTGACCTGATATGAACATGGTTCTAATTCTCTAATGTCAAAGGAACCCAGTAGAGATTTCTGTAACTTGTCAGTAGCTTAGATTTACTATGCACATTTAATTTATTTTTATAGCTGCTGTACATTAAACAATGGCAGGGTCTAGACTGCTGGGAGGCAGTGATCCTGAAGAGATCATCATCCTATGGATTTTCTCTTCCCCCCCCGCCCATGAGCTCTTAATTGCATAACTGGGTCAGTTATTGCAGTAAATTAATGGAGGTGACTGTGCACTTGAGGCCCTCAGAGTTTGGTCACATGCAATATATTGGCACGATACTTTCCCATTTGTTTAGGTAAGTGCTTGTGTGAAATGTGCATGTCTTTAGAAAGGAGTAAATGTGAGTTTAATTTGGTTAAATTACTTGAGATCTTTGTTTAATGGTGCAGTGCTGTACCCCACTGGGAACTCCGGTTTGAAACTGTTGAGACCACGGCAGCTTGTAAGCCAGTGAGCGAGTTTACTTCTGTGTGTGTGTGTGTATGTATCTGTCTGTTTGTGTCTGTGTATGCATGTATCTGTATGTGTGTGTGTGTCTGCGTATATGTGTATCTGTTTGTGTGTGTGTGTGTCTGCTTGTGTTTGTGTATGCATGTATCTTTGTGTGTGTGCGTGTGTTTACCTCAGCAGATTGACAGCATTTTACTTATGGACAATTTATCACCGTTTCGTCCATCACTGTGCCACAGCTTCTCTAGCTCTCCACTCGCAAACCATTGCCATGGTGACAAGATTTGCTACAGTCTAATACTGCTGTTGTCAGTGCATGGGGAGGGAGGGGAGGGGCGGTGCCACCACCAGTAATCACATGGTCAGTGGTGAGAATCTTTCCTTGAATTTTCCACATATTTGCATAAAGGAACATTCACCAATGCGTTGAACACACCTCAAAAAAAGTCATAGGAAAACTGGCCCTGTGGCACAGATTGGAATTAGTGTAATTATTTTTCTTATTTACTTTTCATTTACACCAGGGTGTGTAGCCCTTTGACAGGCTTGCATGGCTTAGGTATCAACCTATTGAGCCCGACGGACCCTGTACCGGGTCCAGTAGAACGGTACCATAAATAGCTGCCTGTAAAAATTTCATAAAATGTTGTGGTGGTCTTTTTTTCCCGAACGTTTCTAAAAGACGAGGCCTCCCAGCACCCTAGGGCTTAACAGGTTAACGATTGGTTAAGGTTTTAGGTTGCTGTTTCAGGTCTAGAATCGCACTTGTAACCTTGAGTAGGGCGCTTAACCCGAATTACCCAAATAAATATCCAGGTTTTTATTGTAAGATGATAATTCGTTGGATGAAGAGACCATAACATTCAGCTCAAAAAAGCTTATCCTTTAGCTTTATATTCTGGGGAGCGTGCAATACTCAATCCTGGTCTATTTGATACCTGGTCTATTTTGTATGCAAGCTCTGAATGATCCCCTGAATAAGGATGTTTCTTACACAGGGAAATGTAATCATTTACAAATGTCAAGCAAGAAATGTTTGTTGAAGAATGCAGCTTTTTGTTTCCCACTAGTTTTCCACAGCAATTATAATGGTACGATACAACACACTTTCTTGGGCGAAAAACAACCCACATGTTGATTATTATTGATTCAACGCATATACTGTGCGGTTATGTTAAACTGAGAAATATTTCACGTTTTCAATTTTATGCAACTCCATTTTTCAGCCCCTTAAATTAAATGAAAAGCATTTTTAGTCACACAGGACGGTTTGTGAGGCCAATCAATCGCTTCCCTCCTGTAAGTTTGCTTCTCTTTCCCAAGGATGAGGGCATACATAGAAATATTCCACAGTATCAGTTTCTTATACTTGTATCTCCAATTATTATGTGTGAAATGGATGGGGTCAGTGATGCAGCGCTGAGAGGCTGAATAATGTGCAGTGAAAGCAGCCCATTAGGATAAGGAAGGAAGGTGGAGGCTAGATTAATGTGTAGAGGGGAAAGAGTGTGAATCGATGTGTCACAGCTGCCTGGTGCAGCAGCAATGAGGCTCCGAACCGCCCAGTGTCTCTAATGCCATCGCACCTGCTGCACACCCAGGCAAACGCACACAAACCACACCCACTCGCCCACCTCACACTCACATACACAAGCACACACACATACAGACCGCACCCACTCACACTCGCATACACACACACACACACACACACAGACCACACCCAATCACACACCTCACACTCACATATACACACACACCCACACACACAGACCACACCCACTCGCACACCTCACACTCACATACACAAACACACATACAGACCGCACCCACTCACACTTGCATACGCATACACACACACACACACACACGCAGACCACACCCAATCGCACACCTCACACTCACATATACACACACACACCCACACACACAGACTGCACCTACTCACACACCCATACATCTACACACAGAACACACCCATTCACACACCTCACACTCACATACACTACAGCTGTCACTTTTTCCAAAACTTTTGTTCAAATGAATATTTCATAATAGAGAAAATTGTTCTAATTTGTTTGAATTTTCTACCGTCAAAATTTAAAACATTGAAACGTTGCCAAAATCTATCATAAATTTCGTATTAAATGTGTAGCTAAATAGCTTAAATGTGCTAGGCTATAACTACAAAATAACCATAACAATAGCTTGAAGTTTTATTAAGCAAAATAAAGCCAAGGAAGATCACAACAATGCCAAGGATGCCCTTTACAGGAATAAAATGACTTGGCAGGTCAACTGTTGCTCAAATAAAGGAAAAAATGTATAACGTACAAATCCATCATTGATTTACAACAATGTCATGGCCTACTTAAACTAAACTGAACTGACTGATCGCCTTTGGAGGGTTAGTGGGTCATTTTCCACTTGCTTACCTTGCAGGCGACTTTCTCCTTGGTTATTATTTTGTGTCCAACACGTAATATTTACAAATGGCAATCCTGAGGTGTGGTGGAGTTACAATTTTCTTGGTTCCTCCATTTCAAATGTATAGCCTACAGGCTACATGGCTAGCCTGACCCACACATGAACTTTATTTAGACTACCTAACGTATACCCTCCAGACAAAACAATAACATGGCTTGTTGTTTATCGCTCTCTTTGATATTGAGCATTACCATGAGATCAACGCGGATGAGTGCAGAGCGCAATATTGAATTCTCCTGAGTTTTATTATCGATCAAAAAAGTCACTGCTGTAACATACACACACACACAAACCACAACCACTCACACACCTCACACTCGCATCCATCCAAAAATGCACACGCATAGACACAAACACACACAAAAAAACACACCACGCCCACTCCACTCACACACATATCGCACACTGACACACATCCCCTCACACACAATCAAATGCACATGAATACGCATAATCACATTCATATGCACTGACATACAAATAAACAGTATTTCCTTATATCTGATGCCATCTCATGTACAGAGATGTGAGACTTCAAGAGTAGATCTTCTCCAGCCTGTGTATGTTAGATCTTTATCCAGTGATCAGGAGTCAATCACTAAAGTCAAAGTCAAAGTCAAAGTGTTTTTGGCTGGGGATGAGCCATAGAAAACCGATCTGTAAATGCATAGATATGAGATGAAATGTGGGTATCCTCTTGTAGATAACCGTATGATAAAATCCACTCTTAGTGATGAGCCAAGTGACAGACGGAGGAAGATAACGTTCTAATCTGCATGTTTAACAAGTAGAGGTAGCTGAAGATTGTATCACTTGTTATTGATTCCACTCCACATAGGACCAACTGAAACAAGCAGTTCCTCATTTGTGTGTTCCGCAGGAACCAATGAGACCAAGCCCTTCCTTATTTGTGTGTTCCACAGGAACTAATGAGACCAAGTCTTTCCTCATCAGTAGGTTCCGCAGTGACCTGTGATACTACTCCCTGTTCCAAACAGCACGATGCTTGAAGTCCCGTTATTGCAGCGGTAGTAAAGTAGTTGGTCTTCATAAGGTGTAGTTTTATAGTCATAATGGTACTGCAGCGCTGTGTTAGTAGGGATCTGAGTCCATTCACAGCCTGACTGTGATGCAGCATTCAATGGTACTATAATTAATTTTATTCTACATTCTGCAGTGTGTTTTGTTGTGCTTGTGCACAAGTTTCTATGTTTGCAGCTGTAGTTGCAGACTCCTTTTACCTTTCTCTCTCTCTCTCTCTTTCTCTCCTCCATCCCTCAGCACAGCCTCTCAGGGCTCAGACATTTTGGCTCCCAGTTTTACTCCAGTTTGTGCTGAGGCTGCAGAAGCTGGTCCCACTTTTCCCACCTGCTCAGTTCCAAGGCCCTGGTGTGTGCAGTCTGGAGATGGCTAATTTGTCATTTGTACACGTGTACCTTATCCAAATGTGTGTATTAATTGCCCCCAAGATCTTATCCGCAGATGTTTCGGCTTTGCTTGTTTTGCACAGACCTCATTTTCAATGTGCTCTTATTGGTTACAGTCTGCTTTAGAGATTAGTAATGCCTGTTTACTCACATTTTTGGCACTTTAGTCCTTTGCTCTGTCCCGCCCAACTAGGCAAACTGTGGGCGTTCCCTCTGCTCTCTACTGTTAGACTGTCCCTCGGAAGCCTTCAGGTTTTATTTCCAGGTGGGACATTAGAGGTACCTTACTCAGTGGGGCCATTTAAGGATTTTGGTGCCCTGTGGCAGAAAATTGATGACATCAGTGTCATATTGTAACATTGTCAGTGAAACAGCCAATAATATACCTAGAAAACAACATAGCCAAAAATGTTAAGAAGACCATAATAGCCACACATTATTATATAATTATGAAATTGATTTACTGCCCTTACCTTCAGTTGTGAATTAAAAGTGGATTATTTACAGCTGAAAATACAATAATAGTTGTGTTGTTGCATACAGATGTTCATTGTGGGTGATTGGGATAACCACAGTTTTTTTTTTTTTTTTTAAAACAGTGACGCAAAAAGCTAAATTCGGCACCGTGCAGTGGACACACTGCACCGGACATGCTTGGCTGAAGATCCATTTCTAAATACTGTCTCAGATTAGAAAGACTATCTGTCCATCCAATCCCCCACCTCAGCCATGTCCCTGAAATGGCTCAAGTGATCTCTAATTTAATTTAAGGCATTTAATTTATATTTGTCTAAAACCCCATAGCTCAATTACATGTACAATGTCATTGGTCACATATTGACATATCTCAATTCCCCCCCCTAACCTATTCCCTGTTGGGATAGCAGCTACTCTTATGACATGAACATGAACTAGACTAAAGAAGCTGAAAAGGCATTGAAGAGACCTCCGTTTCTGAAAGTCCTGATAGAAATGATCCCAAAGCACACTACAGAGTGCATACCTCCAGTGAATCTGATCAGTAGTTAAATTGGCATAAGTGAGCTCACTGAGCCCTTTTCTGAATACTGAATATGGACAACTTCACCTACATTCTCTTACAAACTATGTTTTCTTGTCCAAAAAACAACAAAACATGCTATGCTGACTATCCTGCTTCATTGTTGCATTTTAATACCAAGCTCACATTGTTAATGGTACTGGAACTCAACCATCCTCTTAGCCAGTCAGTGTTCAACTCTTTATGTAACACTTTTGAGTGTTAAACCTTTTTTTGGTTAAATAATATACAATTATTTTTGTTGATAAACATAAAGGGGGGTGAAGTCCAGTGTACACATTGGGAGGTATTATTTTTTTATCACGCTGAAATATTTCATTTAGATCACGGAGCAACGTTTATAAGAATGGTCAGTGGTTCAAGTCTCGCTGAGACTTCATTAGACTTGAGCATCGCTCAGTTTGATAAACTGAGGGTCAGGTGGCCAAGAGTCATGTGAAGTAGTTCGTGGAGTGGACGATTAGCCCTGCAGTGGAGTAGCAATTTGTTCAAATGTGTGTGGCCGCTCTCTTCATAATAACTCTCTGGGTTGTCTTTACACAACATGAAAGGATAGCATCCCGGTCCTAATCTAATCGCTCTTCACATCGATTAAAATCCATTCGTCTTCCAGTGTGAGCCTTTCCATGTTGTCCTAGCCAGCCGAGGGTAGTGTCCGGAGTGAACCCGCAGTATTGCGCGTTTTGTGACGATTATCTAATTTGGATTCAGGATGGACGTGTGGGAACGCGACTTGAGATTGCGGATGAATGTGAAGGAATTTTGCTTGGGATTCAGGATGAAGGTTCAGGAAACTCATTCGGGATCCTAGATGAACATGAGAGGGTTCTCGTTCAGGTCAGGGGTGCTGACCTTTGTAATTGCTGGCCAGGTGGCAATACCTTTGGAAGGAAGAGTGTAATAATCTGTCGGTGACCTCTGCTCATGTCCACTTGTGTGTGTTTTTGTTTGTGCGTTCATGTATGCATGTACTGTATGTGTATGCTGTGTGCACATGTTGTGCATGATTGACTTTATGAGTGAGGATCTATTTGTGAATGTCAGCTTGTGAAGGAGTGGACTAAAATTTGATAATATCACACCACATAGTCAAATTGCGAGGAGGAATATATGCTAATAAATGTAATGTGATTTCATTACCATGGCATTCATTTCCTGCTAATTGAAATGCTGCAGCTGACCCAACAGCTTACTTTATCTGAATTATTAACAAAATGCTTATTACCGCTCCAACAGAGAGAGAGCACACATTCTCCTCCATGTATCTGGAAGGTGGTCTGCTGCTTTCTTTGCAGCACTAGATTATGGAGCAGCAAATACTCCCCTTTCGTGGGCTTTTGAAAGTAATCAATGTTGTAATTATATTTGGTAATATCTCTATGTAACAAACAAACGTTACCAATTTACGTACAAAAATACAAACTAAATATAGTTTGTGCCCCCAAAAAAAATATTGAATGATGGTTATCTTCTCAAGAAAAAATTGATATTCATACTTAAACAAGTAATTTCCATTATACTGTGTGTGTATGTGTGCGTGCGTGCCTGTGTGCATGTGCGCAAGTCTGCGTGTCTGTGTGTGTGTGTATGTGTATGTAAGAAGGCAGAGTAATGAGGATTTCTGTTCACCATTAGTCAGAGGAATATCAGATAATGAATGCTGTTGCTTCACACTGGGAGTTAGAATTGGTGTCAAAGGGCTAATATGAATGTGTAATTTGTCCCTTGAATCACATAATAAAGCAGTGATCACACAATCAGCAGTCAGGACTGTGGACCATGGAAGATCCGCATAAAACAATCACGGCTGGTGATTCATATTGACAGGAGCATATTCTGATAGAGGTATTCACAGATTGCCACAGAAAGGCAGCGTCTAAATGACTATTAAAGTTTTTGGTTTTGAACACGTGTGGTACATGCAGAATCTGACAGATCTATTTCGATGGTAATATTGTGTGTGTTTTTTTATGACGAAGCAAGCCTTTAACCAATAAATAATGTGGTTTTACTTTCCTTACATACATTTTGAAGGAATGAAAGTAGAAGTCCACAATACTCTAGCAAGAATTCAGTTTAGACAGATTGAAGTGAATGGCTATAAGCAGGAATAGAATACGGGCCCTGTTCACTGAACACTGAACTGGACAAAGGTACATAGTTTGAATTATGAACGGTAGTAAAGGTTCAGTAAATGCAGAAACAAAATAACAAAGCACTATAATTACAAAAACAGCTGTACTGTAGCCTGTTTGGCTAAACGACTGAATTAAACTGCCAAATGCTCATTTATGAGAAAGCACACAATGTAAACAATGGGTAAATGGCAAAACAGAAGTAAAATAAAGAAATTATGTGGCGATTATGGGTCCCAGAGGAACTAATGACTTAAAGGACTGCTAAGTCTTCAGGAGCCAATTTAATTAGTGAAACTCTTACTCCTTTGCCTTAATGACTATGTGTTTGTGTAGTACATAAGAAATATGTCCCATATTAAAGTATTAAAAAAAGAATACTTTCCATCATTGTTGTGAGTTTGCCTAAGTAGATAAGTATTTTTGACGTGACTGAATTTCAGAGAAGAAGTCTTATGATATATGGAATATCCACTTCCCCTAAACAGATTGAATCCAGGTTCTTTCTCTTTCTTCTGCAGATTGCCGAACAGGCCGGCTGTAATAAATGGGCTTAAATAAGAAAACGGCCGAAACCGTCGATTTTAATGGTGTTGCGGGTTGCCGTAAGAATAGTTTCTCTCACTCAGAATGCACAGCCTTCTTGTCCCCCAAGCAGAAGGGCTTCTACTTTACATAATGTGACATTATGTATTTGCCTAATGGACTCTGCTACCCGTGGTGACCCACATTGATGATGGGTTATCCATTAGCACAGCTCGTGCACGGGATGTTTATCGAACCAATTCAGGTCGAGCACCTTGCTCACGAGAACCGGCGGTAGTGCAGCACTGATCTGCCTGGAATTTGAATTTACAGTTTTCTGGCTCTTACCTGCATAGCCTGTACTCCAAATTCTCCAATCCACAACAACCCATACACCGCCCCCCAACACACACACACACACACACACACACACACACTGTATCCACCTGGCTGGTAGTTAGAAGACATCTGGTGCTCAGGAGAATAATAGCAGGGTCTCGTCTCGCCACCGTCCCTGTTGTTGTCTAACAGGACCAAGATGAGAAGCCTGAGCCACAAATCTCATGGTTAATGGAACCTGCAGCGAGGACAGTAATACCACAGCAGACAGGAGTGGCCCGTGATTTAGATGGGGGTGGGGAGGGGTTGTGGGTGCTGGCACTGTCGGCAAGAGATTTGGAGCCAGATTTAGCACCCCTGGCTGTATACGCGGATGTTTACAAGAGTCTGGGCGTAGACTGGTTCAGAGCCACAGCTGAGGAGCCGTCACTTTTCACAGCTCCTCCTCGAGGGAATCGATTTTCCGCGGAACTCCGCGGAAAAAGGATTCCGAAAAGCGGCAGCACAGGCTAAGATCGTTGAAATGAACCGGTGACTCTCTCTGCCTCTTAAATACCACGCAATGGAAAATATAGTCAATATTGATCTCCCCCATTGCGTATTCACAACGGTTGCAGTATTGCATTGTGGAGGGAACTAAAGCATGTTGAAAAAGGTGACGTGGTTGTTTTGAATTGCTCTGTGAGGCGTAAATAGAGGTGGTGCGTCGGGTGGGGGAGCCGGTGGCTCTGTTGATTCGTTGGATGGAGTGAATGAATGGGGAGAGCTCGTGGGTGCAGCAGAGTGCCACACGCGTGCTGTGCCACAGTCGCATAGATCTTTTACTAAGCCTCATCACATACTCATGCATCAAATAAAATTAAGGAGTATCTTTCTGGTATCAGCCCAATAGTACAGCGTTGCTGTGTGGCGTAGTGGTTATGAAATTTGTTTTGTTTTTAAAAGGCAGCAGTACCCTGGCCATTGTACTCTGAGCCTGAACTGCTTCTGCAAGTTACCACCTGAATAAACTTAATATTAAGACTAACAATTTGGTTATTAAAATGTATACAAGTTACCTACTTAGCCCAACTATAAATATTTAAAAAATAACAATAAAAATACTAGGTAACATTAAAAACCTAAAATATGCGTATTGCTCTGCTACAGAGAAGAACGTACAGTTATTTAAAAACAAGACCAGGCTGGCCTGTTGCTGCTCTAAATGACATTAATACTGCTGCACATGAGGCATGTAGTTTGACACTTGCTACCATTCATTTTGACAGAGCCAGCTGGATGCAGAGGTGCAGAGTAATGGATTAGACTCTGGACTCACGAGAGGCAGCGGGAGCTGCAGATGTGAGGTGTTAGCTGATAGGAAAGATGGAGGGGCTGGCGCCGGGCGACCGGAATCTGTCAGCGCTGCACACTGTGGGTAGACGCCCGCCCGCCGAGACGCGAGCGTCGTCCTCGGCGGAGCGGACCGACGGGCCAAATGCGGGGGGAGCGCGGCCAGGAGAAAGGCGGGAAATACGGCGGCGCTGCCAGATGGTGCGGAAGGGCCGGCCGCGGCTCGGGGGGGCCCGGGTGCACCTGTCGCGTCCCGGCGCATTACCCCAGTCTGGCCTGTTCGGGGGCCTCTTCCCGTTGCTGGAATGTCTGCCTGTGGAGTCAGCAGTTGGGGATGGGAATCAATGATGCAGCAAATTGGTGTCTCTGCTCACACGTCGCTCAGAGACACCACACTCAGACCTGCAGCTCAGAGAGTATTAAGCACACCACACTCAGACCTGCAGCTCAGAGAGTATTAAGCACACCACACTCAGACCTGCAGCTCAGAGAGTATTACGCACACCACACTCAGACCTGCAGCTCAGAGAGTATCAAGCACACCGACACTCAGACCTGCAGCACAGAGAGTATTAAGCACACCACGCTCAGACCTGCAGCTCAGAGAGTATTAAGCACACCGACACTCAGACCGGCAGCTCAAAGAGTATTAAGCACAGCACACTCAGACCTGCCGCTCAGAGAGTATTAAGCACACCACACTCAGACCTGCCACTCAGAGAGTATTAAGCACACCGACACTCAGACCTGCAGCTCAGAGAGTATTAAGCACACCAACACTCAGACCTGCAGCTCAGAGAGTATTAAGCACACCACGCTCAGACCTGCAGCTCAGAGAGTATTAAGCACACCGACACTCAGACCTGCAGCTCAGAGAGTATTAAGCACACCACGCTCAGACCTGCAGCTCAGAGAGTATTAAGCACACCACGCTCAGACCTGCAGCTCAGAGAGTATTAAGCACACCGACACTCAGACCTGCAGCTCAGAGAGTATTAAGCACACCACACTCAGACCTGCAGCTCAGAGAGTATTAAGCACACCACGCTCAGACCTGCAGCTCAGAGAGTATTAAGCACACCGACACTCAGACCTGCCGCTCAGAGAGTATTAAGCACACCGACACTCAGACCTGCAGCTCAGAGAGTATTAAGCACACCACACTCAGACCTGCAGCTCAGAGAGTATTAAGCACACCACACTCAGACCTGCAGCTCAGAGAGTATTAAGCACACCGACACTCAGACCTGCAGCTCAGAGAGTATTAAGCACACCACACTCAGACCTGCAGCTCAGAGAGTATTAAGCACACCGACACCACACTCAGACCTGCGTTTTTTTTGCCTTCAAACTGCTTCAATCTGCGCTGCCATTGCAATTGTCCTGTGATAAAACACCATTCACAAATTCACGCACTTCACATCAATGCCCTCCCATTCATACTAATTTTTTTAATTTCTTGTTCACAACAAATTCACACTATTCAGGTCTAATCGCTTCAAATATTAGGTTCACGATGCATTCACTTAGACCTCCTATATTCCCTGCCAAACTCAAATGCCAGAACTAATTTCTATGGAACCACAGTGTCAACAATGCCTCATCACCATGTCACCACGGTACACGTTAAATGTCAGCAAAGCCGCAACATGTTAGCTGTTTGCAGTCACAGAAATAATAAAAGGTATGGTGTGTGTTACTTAAGACCAGCTGCATGTATGGCATCTACCCACACTGCATTTGACATGCTGGCAAGAGCCATGGCTAGATATTAGAGCTGTATTCAGGTATAAAACACAAACGATATATTGAAGGTAAAGCCAGTTTTTTTTAAACGTCCTTCAGGCAATTCATGACAGAATAGCAGGGCTGGGTCTTCCGCAGGCTGTAGCAGCAGACTTGCATTCCGGTGGCTGTCTCTCGGCTTTAGTTAATCGTTTCCTCCTGCAGTTGTAATTGTGCTATATTTCACTGGGTGACTAGTGCGAGTTTGCCTTGATGTCACACCGCCCTCTGCTGACACTCAGGGGAACAAGCAACCAGGTTGATCTTCAAATTCACACATCAGATTTTAATTATACAAAAATGTATTGACATCGTCGAGAATTTTCGAACATTTTTTAATTTCATCGTGTTCTTTTGACTAAATATATACATATGCCGATCATATATATATATATATAATTTTTTTTTATTACATTTTTTTCCTTCCTAGCAATAGCATTTTATCTGTATTAGTGTTTTTGAATATTAATAATAAGCACAGATTCAATCTATCAGGAGGATATGAAATTAGCATGTGGGTCCAGTTCATCATCCCTCTGGGTTATTGTCTGACTTAAATAGAAATAGGGATAGAAATTGCAGCCTGTCTGGGAAGCAAAGCATAAGTCTGTCTGGGACCATATACTGTATCTCCATTGGAAAGCTAATCTAAAGACCAGCTTAAAATGAGCAGAATGCATTCCGTTTTTGTATGGGTGTTTAACCTATTACTAGTTATAATAGGGTTTCAGGTTTGAATCCTTGGTTGGGATATGCTACTGTTCTTATATTTGCATTAAATCCCTTGGTGTACAATAAATGGACATGCACTAGTGTCCATGCGCATGTATTTATGTTGTGATAGCATTTGTTGGACTGCAGAAATAGTCTTTTGACACAATGCAAGTCAGTTGAGAGAAGCTTATTTTTGAACATCTTCTGTCCTGTGTGTGTGCGTGTGCACGCGTGTCTGTCTCCGCAGCCTGGCTCGTACCTTCGCATCTACAACCTTCACGCTGTTCCACAGAGTGCAGAGATGCCACCTGGGGGTCGGGGAGGTGGGACGGGCGGGGCAAGCCACCTGGTGTTCCACCTGCACAGGGGCACGGCGTACGGCCGTGGGATCCGGGTTCTGCCGGAGGACAGTCCTGACCTGCAGGAGCTCAAGAGGTGGGGTGTTTTTTTTGTTTTGTTTTTTTGTGCAAAAAACACCCGGATGAAAGCATACTGCCGAAAAATGGTGGCTTGTTGATTTTCATATTTTTTCTGCAAAAACACCAGCCAATCGGGCATGGAGCAGAGGCGGGATCCAACACTTGCTCCAGACCAGAGAGTGCTTCCTTTAGGAGGGGCGG
Source organism: Ilyophis sp. 1 JC-2022 (assembly GCA_022702515.1). Lineage (NCBI taxonomy): Eukaryota > Metazoa > Chordata > Actinopteri > Anguilliformes > Synaphobranchidae > Ilyophis > Ilyophis sp. 1 JC-2022. Next base: position 86,590,093 of record CM040404.1, on the reverse strand, counting down.
AGTTACTCTCTCAGCCTGATGAACTGGCCTGTAACACAGGCTCTGTACTAGAGCACTGTATGGACTGCAGGTGTAGAAATCTGCTGGTACATTAGTTGGGTGGGTGAAGAGCTCTCAGGTAGCCCTGTCGGAACTGAATTTGACACTCAGGACTATCTGTGATTAAATCGTTTTCGATAGCGGCATTGACAGCTGTCATATGTTAGCGAGAAATATTGTGTTCACATATTCTTTCTCTCAAGTTCACATTTAAGTTGAGCATTATTGACACAAGCTCACAGTTGGCAGTGTTGCTATACAGCAGGAATGCAAGTGGGAAATCTCTACATCTCCCTCCCAACATCCCTTTCTCTCTCAACATCCCTCTCTCTCTCTCTCTATACTTTTCTCAGGAGTCTGGAGTCTCTGGAAAATGATTTGAGCGATTCCTCATTAATTGAGTGGTGTACCCCTCCAGAGTCCCTGGGTACGAGTCCTGTTTTGGCGGTCACCATGTCCCCTTCTGTAAAAATGTTGCTTGTGCCCATTTTTAATTAATACCAGAACAATTTGACGTGGTCATCTGTATTTTCTCTGCATGGTATTGTAAAAATAATATGTTTAGAATGGTCACAAATAACATTCTCAGGTGTTTTCATTGTGCAAATTTGCTCTGTTATTTCAGATGCTGTTCCAGAGGACAGTCTAACAGGTGAGAATTGACAGGTTACTGAAGGATTGCCAGCACCTTCAGCATGTCAGCTACTGCTTGGTGCAATATGCAGTCTCCAGAATGGGATTGTTGGCCTTTTTCCCACGATCTCTTACATGCATAATGGGATTGATGGTAAATATGTTGTACTGCTGTTCAGTATATTTATACAGTTTATTATTTTTTACAACATTTTTGTTAATTTATGCAATGCTATTTATGGAGGCAGTTTTAATTAGTTCCTTGCTCAAGGCTACAACAGCCGTGCCCCATGTGGGAATGGAACCTGCAACCGTACGGATTAGCAGCTAAGCCCTTTAGGCACAATCGTGCACTGCTAGCCTGAGCATAAAAAGAGCACATTCTGCAGGAGGAGAGCGTTTTACATCTCGCAGGACTGCATTTTGAGAGAGTGAGTGAAAAGTAACATCAGCGATGCCAAGTAAAATCTGTTCGGTCCTGCCTGCCTGTTGTCTTTGCGTGAGTGCGTGCGTCTGTGTTTTTTTGTGTGACTAACCCTCTATCTCTGTCTTTCTCTATGTTCCCTTCATGTCCTGTTTGTTTCTCTCCTCTTTCTCCCCTCCCACCCACCCCTCTCTTTCTCTTTCTCCCCTCCCACCCACCCCTCTCTTTCTCTTTCTCCCCTCCCACCCACCCCTCTCTTTCTCTTTCTCCCCTCCCACCCACCCCTCTCTCTTTCTCCCCTCCCACCCACCCCTCTCTTTCTCTTTCTCCCCTCCCACCCACCCCTCTCTTTCTCTTTCTCCCCTCCCACCCACCCCTCTCTTTCTCTCTCTCCCCTCCCACCCACCCCTCTCTTTCTCTCTCTTCCCTCCCACCCACCCCTCTCTTTCTCTCTCTTCTCTCTCTCGTGCACGTCTCTTTGCGTGCAGAGCTGAAATGTGACCACACGCTGGAGCGTGTGACACTAGCCTGTGTGAAGAAGAGCACGCCTCCTCGAGTGTTCCATGTGCGGGCGCAACTCCGGTCCTACCAGCCAGAGAGGCTCTACCAGGCTCTGAAGCTCCACTGCCCCAAGTGCAAAGCGCTGTGAGGCTCACACGCATACACTCACATACACATGCACACGTACACACACGGGTACACACACATCCACAAACACGAGCACACATGCAAACACGCAAGCGCACGCATGCAAAAATACACAAGCACACGTATACACACACATATACACACACACACACACACACACACACACATACACACATGTACACACAGGTGCGCACATGCATTGTATTCCTGTAGCAGCATGTGACTCACACTGACCTTGTTCCAGGTTGGTTGATGTGGAATATTTTCAGTCTGGTCACATCCCTTCTTTTTTTCCCTGCATATAGTACTTCCCTTTCTTTTTCTGAATAGATCTAATCTCTCCATCAACAAAACTGCCAAGCCTCATTAGTGCACTGTCTGCTGTCCCTACAAAAATTAATGGACATCATGTCACATCAATTTTTATAATGCAAAAATGGCCAAATCATTGCTCAGTTTTCCTCCTTTTGATCAGATGGGCCGTGACCGTAAGTGCTCTCTTCCTGCCTGTCTAGCTCTGGTTCATTGGCATTGATTGATTTTTAGCTGGAGCGGTGTCTTCGGACCGTCCAGGTGGTATTTGAGCACGTATCTGTGACTCAAACTGAAAGGGATATGTAAGAGAGTGTAAGGTCGCTGAGGTCACGGATGTCCCTGAAGCAGTCTTCACCTGGAAAGCCTCTTCTTTCTTTTGTTGAATGTCAAATTTTTCACACGGCCGGCTCTGTCTCTGCCCCCGGTTTCTTCAGACAGGATGTTCCGGATGAGGAGGCCATAGCGAGCCTGTTTCAGGAGGCTTTGAGTGGGATGGGGTGCTGCAGTGAGCCCTGGGCCTTCACGGGTTACCTGGACTCCAGCGACCCAGGACGAAAGATCAGCCTGCACCTGAGCAAGAGTGCGGAGAAGGGGGCCAAAGAGCTGGTCTTTGTGGAGGGTGAGCGTAATGAGGCATTTTTGAGCTCCATCAACTAACATTATGGAGCAGGCCTGGCCTGGATGTGTATGTGTGGGATTGGTCTGTCACGGTGCTCCTAGCTCACCGACATCCAAAGTGCACCATGCCCTGAGTTTTCTAAGATCACAGATATATAAAGTGGACCATGCCCTGAGTTTTCTAAGATCACAGATATATAAAGTGGACCATGCCCTGAGTTTTCTTCGCTCACAGATACACTACATGGCCAAAAGTATATGGACATCCCGCATCTCATTCCAAAGTCATGGGCATTAATAGCTTTGCTGCTATAACAGCCTCCACTCTTCTGGGAAGGCTTTCCACTAGATTTTGGAACATTGCTGCGGGGATTTGCTTCCATTCAGCCAGATGAGCATTAGTGAGGTTGGGCACTGATGTTGGGCAACGAGGCCTGGCTCTCAGTCGGCTTTCCAATTTATCCTAAAGGTGTTTGATGGGGTTTAGGTCAGGGCTCTGTGCAGGGCAGTAAAGTTCTTCCACACCAATTTCTTCCAAACCATTTCTGTATGGACTCACTTTGTGCAGAGGGGCATTGTCATGCTGAAACAGGAAAGGGCCTTCCCAAACAAAGTGGGAAGCACGGAATCTTCTAAAATTTTATTTTATTCTGCATTGTTAAGATTTGCCTTTGCTAGAACTATGGATCCTAGCCCGAACCATGAAAAACAGCCCCAAACCAAGGGGTGTCCAGATACTGGCCATATAGTGTATCTGAAGTGCAGCATGCCCCGAGTTTTCTTAGAACCATTCAATGCGTTTTTCCAGGGGCAACGTTTGAAGAGATGAGTCGGATGTCAGTGGGGCCGAAAAGCTTGGTGCCTGTGAGGTCATCAGACGGAAGAATGACATTGCTGGACCTCTCCGCCCCCTTCCTTTTCCAAGGCCCAAAGCGATACTACGGGTTCGTCCTCAAACTCCATTTTAAACGGCTGGTTTATTTTAATACTGTGGCACTGTACTTTCGAGAGTTCAGAGACTCGATTGGCCAAGATAAAGAATATTCTAGCCTATACATTCCTACTGCTGTGGCACCTTAAAATATCTTTTCAGCCAAAAAATCTGAGAGAGAAGATATCAAATAATCCACAGAACTTTATGCATGGAAAACTGCACACATTTGTTTTCTTTTACATCCGGCACAGTGCATTTTTCACATACAATTGTAAGCCTGATGTCATTTTTTTCATCATCTAGCAATGTAATTGCACTGATATTTCTGTTGAATTGGCTAGGTAAGGTCTGCCATAAGTCTTTGAAGACTGCCAAGAGCAGCAGTGTGTCCTTAGTGATGTAGCATTTTATTAAAGTAATGTTTCTTTTCTCTGTAATGTCACTATTGTAGAGGTATAAAATAATCCTTCAACATCATTCATTAAAATCATGCCCTTAAAAATTTTTTTTGCATACCCTCTACCTGAGGACCATTAAGTGTGGTAATATTGCTACGACTAACCAGAATTAAGTGTACCGGAGTGATATATTTACTAATAACTAATTTTAATGTTTAATTATGAAGCATTTTGGAGGAGGCCTGTCAATAACAATTTGCCGAGCCAACTCTACGTCAGCATATTTTGTCACAATGTTTTTAAATATATACGTGTATTTTTGAAGCACATTATACTCCATTTGGTCTTCTCTTCAGTGATAGATGATGAGGTGCCTGTGTTGCAGGTGCACGCGGTGCTCCCAGGTGAACTGCGTGGAGCTGGACACACAGGAAAAGGGGGAGATGAACGAGAGGAGGATCGCCGAGGGTAGGATGGACCCTGTGCTTCCGGCCTCTGCCTGCGTCACACTGTGCCCCTTGTGTGCCGGGCTCTGTTACATCCTGTCACTGCGCATTAGTCACGCTCACCGCTGAGCTCACCCCGTCAGGCAGGTTAGCGACTAACGGCACAAAAGGGTTTCGGCTCGGCGACGCCGGGACGCAATGCCTCCTCGGAGCCGGTCTTAGTGGGACTGAGGCTAGCGCGGTGAGGTGTGCTTTCCTTCCTACCCTCAAGTAGCAAAATTCAATGCTTTGTTGGCATAACAACAGAAATCTCATATTACTCAATCGCAGATGCATTCACAGACACAACATACAATGAAAAAGAGTGGGACAGTACTGAACTAATGAATGAAATACACTGCATGGTCAAAAAAAAAGTCGCCGTTGCACCCGCCATGCATAGTGCCCACTGTACAAGCCTCTGGAGGCAGTGTTATGATCTGGGGTTGCTTCAATCGGGCTGGTCTAGGCTCATTAACGTTATGCAGCAATAAAATTAAGTCAGCTGAGTACCTGAATGCACTGAATGACCAGGTTATCCCATCAATGGGCTTATTCCAGGACGACAATGCTAAGATTCATCGGGCTCAAATTGTGAAAGAGTGGTTCAGGGAGCATGAGGAATCATTGTCACACATGAATTGGCCACCAGAGTCCTGACCTTAACCTCATTGAAAGTCTTTGGGATGTGCTGGAGAAGACTTTACAGAGTGGTTCGACTCTCCCGTTGTCAATACAAGATCTCGGCCAAAAATGTATGCAACTCTGGACAGAAATAAATATTGTGACGTTGCATAAGGTTGTCGAAACAATGCCACGACAAATGCACGCCGTAATCAAAGCTGAAGGCGGTCCAACGAAATATTAGAGTGCGACTTTTTTTTTTGTGCCAGGCAGTGTACAATTACAGTAATTAGTAATGCAGCTGACAAGCTGAATTCATGATTCATGTAGTCACTCGCTGTCCCTCAGTTCGTGGCGTGAGGTTACATATTGTGCTGCCCATGCTATAGTTTCTCCGTTCCCCTAATATAAAGGAGTTTTGCTGATTTTGAAGGTTTTTAAACCGGAGTAGAGCTTTTTCTCTCTTTCTGTCTCTCTGTCCCTCCCTCTCTTCCTCCCCTCAGCGCTTCATGTGAATACCTCTCCATCTCCATTGACTCCACTTTCCATTTTTCTGTCATTCTTTTTCTCTTCATTTCCTTCACAACCTTTTTTCAATCTTTCCTCCTTCACTATCTTTCCCAATTCCCCCCCTCCCTCTCCCTCTTTTCCCCATTCATGTTCTTCTCTCTCTCCCCCCTTCAGTTCTGGGTGTGCAGCTCTTGCGGTATGTGTTCTTGATGAAGCTGGATCTGCTGGATGACGGTGGCTGTCTGGAAGCCCTGCTGTGGAATGACGCTGTGAGGAAAGAGCTGAGCTGCCTTCACTGACATTATGATGCATTATAATGGCAAACTACGGGCGCTTCCGCACTGAGCTAGCAAAATGGTTTCAGCGCCTGAGACAGAGTGACTTCTCCCGTGCACATGCATACAGACGTGCGCACCCACACACATGCATGTACACAGAAAGTAGAGTGCACACACTGAGAGACGCCGTATATTTCGCATAAACATCCCTGGATGTCGCATTGTATACAATCCCGGCTTTTGAAAACCTGACAGTCATTCGCATCTCAGAGTAACATCTCAGTTGTGTGCGAGAGCAGCCTGTGTTATGCGCAGGTTTATTTATGAAGAGGATCTGCCATGTCTGCCTATCAAGGTTACGTCTGTTTGTGTCTCTACTCGTCTGTCTGTCAGACGTGTCTGTCTGAGTGGCAGCTGTTTTGTCCTTTTCCAGGAGAGCTTCTTCTGCGTTCCCGCCAGCGATGCTGAAGCCAGTCAGGAGCTGCAGGATTGGATACGGCAGACTTTGGATAAATTATGCCCACCGGAGGGCTGTCTGGGTAAAAATGTCAATCATATTCCCCGGCCTCCAAACGGTGCGAGACGCCACAGGCGATAGCCGGCGTAAAATACGAGCTCGAGCTTGTATTCTCTTCAGTCAAATATGTTCACAGTCACAATATCAATATCCGCTAACAAGGCACTGGAAGCATTCCGTCAATATATGAGGCAGAATACCTTTAACAGGACATAAGCAGCCTGATGTGATGAGAAGCTGGCTCTCGGGGTGTGCTGAGCTGATGAGCCGTGGCGTTGCGGCCCTCGCTTTTTCCTCTCAAGCGATTTCCGATTAACACGTACAAGGCAGAGTCAAATCTGGGCCCCGGCAACGCTGCGTCAGGAGCAGCATTGACAAACAACTAAAAACGCTGCCGCATTAATCGTATCCCGTATTTCTGGTATCCGCACGGCTTCACGGTGCAATAATAACCCAATAATCTATGAAAGGGTATTTCTTATAAGTATTGTTTTAAATTGTGAAATATTATTGAAAAGCGCACCGAAACGATTTGCTTGTCTTGTCTCCCTCTCCCCCAGAAGAGCGTCCTTGGCTGGACTTGTGTCTGCGGTCGTACACCGTGGAAGAGAGCGGCCAACGCACTGTCTGTTACCAGATATTCAGCACAGTGGTCAGGGGGGCTGACGTCTGACCATGCACGGTCACTGAACATAAATCTCCCATTGTTACCTGTCAGGTATTTACCTGACCTCCACTCTCTCTTCTGTGAGAGATTTCGGGGCGGACTGTGAATATGAAGTTGCGAGTACTTGTTAAACCAACAGTGTGTCTTAATGTATACTGTTCCAGGCCATCAAAATAAACATATATATTCATTATTTTTCTTCGCAACCGTTTGTGCGTGCGAGGCGTAATGGATAGAACTGCCAATAAAGTGTTCTTTTTTTTGGAACGACATTATATGCCAATGTTTTTTTTATTTGTATTTCTGTGCTTTGGAATGCCCAATCACATTTTTGTGAACCTGTCACTGCAACATCCTCTGCCAGTTTGGTAGTATAAATAATTCATGATTAAATATGTGAAGTTAGAGCACATGCTTCTCAGCAGATGCTTTTAGCAGATAAAAGGTGTTATGCGAGTCTTATTTGAGAATGCTTTCTGTACATCTTTTTTCATGAAACATATGGTGTATTTGTATATAATTTTGATACATCATCGCCTGAGTCTTCAAATGTTTTAATTATTCTCAAACCCAATAGAACTCCATCAGCAAGAGGATCTCCATTTCGGTCACCATGTACAGACCTGTATCTGTGGAACCAATCAGATGAGAGGGTCTAATCCCCTACTGTGTATCCCATTTATTGTCTGGCACCTGAAACTTTGGATTGAATTCAAAGGCACCTGCATTGTAGCTCTGTAACAGAGGTGATCTAGGAATGATTGATTTAGTGACGGGCATGTTGCCAGGTAGTTTTGTGGCGACGCATTCGTAACAAGCCCAGTCCTGCCCTATTGCACCACCTAGTGGTGTATGTGAAACTAGGCTTGTCTTGTCACAATTAACAATTTGATGTATGCTAAAGGTCTTATTGTTGAGTACTTGAATTACCAGTCTGGTATCAAACTTGGAAAAAAGTAAAGAACGCGCATCCACTGAGGTGCAGACACTGAAAAAACAAAACACTAAAGAAAAGAGTTTTGCGCCCATTTTCCATATGTCCTGATTTCTTAACCACCAACGTTTCAGCAAAGAGCCTTCATCGCTCTATCTGGTATTAACCATGTTTTTATCATGCCACAATTGAAGCCTCTTGGCCAAGTTATCATTGCAAATGAGTATTTGTTCTCGATTGATCCCTACTTGGTTAAATAAGGGATAAATAATATAAGATAAAAAAAACGATCCATCACAGGAATTCTTTGGAAAAATGCAAAACAAATATGTTTGTGTCCATGTTTTTGCCCTTAAACAGAGAGGGCTTTTATGGACGTATTCATCTTTTCCGAGCTGATGCTGCCTCTGTCCGTCATCGGGCTTCCCTCTCTCCCTCTTGCCTGATACCCATCGTGCCCGTGGGGCGGGGTGGGCGGATCACAGCGGGGCAGTGGAAGGGCTGGGGAGGTCTGTGAGGCAGATAACAGAGTGGGACTTTTAGATTCATCGTGCAGGATAACTTGCTTCTGCTCTCTGTCGCTTAGGGCAATGGTCCCCAACCCTGTTCCTGGAGATCTACCATCCTGTAGGTTTTCATTTCAACCCTAATTTGGCACACCTGATTCCACTAATTAGCAGCTCAATGAGATCTCTTGCTGTTGAATGATGTGTGCTTTGTTAGGGTTGGAGAGAAAACCTACAGGACAATAGATCTCCAGGAACAGGGTTGGGGATCACTGGCTTAGGGGACTCGCCCAAATCCCTTCATCTTCTACCTTTGTACGCATGCGATTTGGATTTAGAAATTTTCCAAATTTCTATATCCTACTTCCAAAGACCACGGTTTCCAAATGAATCCGTTGTTGTTGAGGCATATGCAGATTTGTGCATTCGGTCCACTGTACATACTATACCAAATCATGTTTTTCTCTACAAAACATTTATGCATTGGTGGCTCTCTTGAATCATGAAACATTTTAAAGATCGTAAGAATAGGATTGAGATAAACGTGCAGCATTCTTTATGAGCCATATCAGGCCTGACAACATGTCCGATGGAAGCCAGTCTAAAATGATATATTCACAAAGACTGAGCCTGTTTCTCCAATCCAATCAACATGTACTTTGATTCACCTTCTAATTCATGGTTTGGGAAATTAAAGTCAAATAGGTAACAATAAATGCCTCAACCTGAAATTAGAAGCAATCATTCTGTGAATACAGCACCTGTCTCAGTTGATTCCGTAGTTGTCATCGGCCATATGTAAGGCTGGGTGAACAACATGGGTGAATGTGATGATGTGCCAGTTGCTGTAGGACGAAGTAATGATGTGTGAGGTGCCGTGGGCTGATAGCAGATGACTGATGCTATGTGCCCAGCAACGTTTTTCACTTTATAATGGTGCTATGCGGCAGGCCCCATCACTGGTACAGTCGTAACGTTCCCTCTACATTAGCATAACATTGTGAGAGCAGTCTTTGCCAGGAGGGAAATCTCTCTCCCTGTCAAAAACCTCTGCTCTAACTCCAGTGCTTTGGGCTTGGCTTGTAATGAAGAGAAGGCAATAGAGCGAGACCTCAGGAGGCCTATATCTTGTCAAAGACGGATCTTAGAAAGGATTCCGAAGTTTTAGACCGCAGGCTTTTTTTGGTCAATCTTTTTTGGTCAATGTACTCACTTGTGGGATTGAAAATTGATCTGGCTTTTTTGAAGTTTTAGCTTTAGCAATATGACTTGCAACAATTCCATTCTGAAATCAGCCTGCCGATCTGTTTTGTAGCCTTAGACGTGAGTCAGTCAATCAGGTCGTTGGAGAATCGACACAAGTAAAGACAACGCGATGTCGTGTGCCAGTCAAAGAAGAGAAAAGCCACAATAGTACACGGCAAAAAGAAAAGAATAAATGCTTGTTATGATACGTTAATTTTGACCTGTTATTGGTTATGCTGCCCCACTGTTCATGCCTATTCCTTCCAGTTTGCAGGCCTTGGACAGAGGGTATCATTGTGCACAACTGCATTTCATCACAAATGTCAAATCACTTCTGTACGAATGGTCTGGTTTAACTTAATCACATTTACATAGGCCCGTTTTCTCGTATCTCTTAAATTATAAAGCCGTCATAGGAAAGCTCCCTGGAATGCGATTATGCATCAGCTTCGTTTCAACAATATGTTGCAAATCACACCTTTTTGTGTCACAGGCTCTTTATGTATGACATTTCCTGGTTCTATTCTGGGTTATCCATTTGTATTGACCTCCTGTAAAGTATGCTGTGTTGTAGCCATGTATTAAGGGTGGTATACAAAATAAATTGTTACTCAAGCTCCTAGTGTTCTTGACCAATCAGCAAATTCTACCCGCTCAGAGTAACTAGAGAAGTGTGAGCAGTCTCTGAATTTCAGTCGACTGTCTGTTTAACTGCAGTGCTATATATTCATTGACCTTGGATTTGTGTGTGTGTGTGTGTGTGTGTGTTTGGGGAGCTGGGTGGGTCAAGGCAGTAGGCAAGAAAGATTGAAGGAGCACTGTGGCTATTTGGGTTGCAGGGGGTCCGCTTTGCGCTTTCAGACTCTACACATCAGGGGGGCTTTTCACAGCTTCCTTTGCTTTTTTGCCAGATTGCTCTTGGCGTGCATGGAGAGGCTATCGATTAATGCTTCACACCGCAGTACCTCAATATACAGGAAGCTCAGTGTGGTGCTGCAGTTAAGGCGATGCACTCTGAACTATAAGGCTGCAAGTTTGGGTCCCAGGTGCAGCCCCTGTTGTGGCGTCCTTAGGATGGGTACTTATGAAATGCCTCACCATATCTCCAGCTGCACTAATCTTCGCTTACGTACGTAAGCTGTGGTACAGTGTGATGGTTGCCCAGTACGAGGCCGGCTCTCATGCAGATAAAAATGTGACAAGGCATTTCAAAGGCACCTGCATTGCGCAAGGTATGGGAATATTACTGAGTCTCAGCATTCTGTAGCTATTCCACTATCTTCTCTAGCAATGCCATGTTTACAGGGAAGCTCCTCCCTTCGTGATGTAACGAACTACAGGATTGTTTTTGAAAGAACAAAAGATTATGTAACAGGGAAGTACAGCATAAATCAACTTGAACACAGCTGGATTTTTTTACAGCAATAATCCCAGCAATAAATTGGAAATGGCACAGAGGGAAAGTTAGAAGTTTAATGTAGGAAATTATCTTTAAGGTGCCTGTTAATTACCTGTTTGCAGCATTTCCTTTGAAGTTAGTTTGTTAAGCTCATTTTGGGCTGTCACAACGCGAAACAATTAAAGGAAATATACAGGAGAGTATGGAGAAGCAGGTCTCTGGGCACTCTATGGTCAGGACTGTTTTAGACACTTTTAAATGAGGTTCAGAGGAGGATACGGGACCTGATAGCTGTCAAGAACAAAGCAGCGCTCCTGTGGAGCCAAGGGTACGTGCAAACCCCGGAATTTCGGCAGAGACCAGTAGTAGCCTCTGGTCCAAGGGAGCGTGGAGAGGCAGCTGCCCTCAGCGTGGAGGCCGGTGAGAGAAAAACATCCGCCCTCCATGCTTCTCTGCACACCCCAGGAAAATGGCATCTAATCATACTGCCCCCAGAGTGAGATGTCAGTCAAACTGATGAGGGCTGTCAGAGCTTGGGTGTTCTATGTTGTCCTGGAGATACTGGTACTGTAGGCCGCTTGTGACTGCTGTACAGTAGGAACAGTAAAAAGCACTGAAAAGTAGCGTGCAATGCTAACTACCAAAATGTAATGGCAGGATTATATCACCACTCCTGATGAATGGTGGGAGTCTGAATCCATAGAAAAAGCATGATTAATTTTTTCTCCTAGGGAACTTGGGGCAAAACTAAGCATGTTTTCTCAACTATAGGGGCACCAGAGGGGCATTTCCCACAGGATTCTTTGAAACTGATGGGTGGACCCTGAACTGTACTGTCTAGGGGGGTCCGGGGGTATGCCCCCGCCCCCCAGAAGTCAATTTAATTTGGAGCTCTTTGAGATGAAAATTTAAAGACTAGATCCACAATTTATTTTGTGATTGGAACATGGGGAATCCAATGGAACATATGAAATGGATAGAATTTTGGCTAGCTGACTTTAAGCAGTTCAATTGCACCTCTGGTGTGACTTTATGGCAAAAATTAGGATTAAAAAAAATATATATATATGTATATATTATTATTTTTTTAACCATAGGGGCACCCTAGTAGCACATGATACCCTGACTTTTTCCATCCGAAAGGATGCTTGGGCAAAAATGAAGCATGCTAGTGTCCGACCTCTCCTGCCAGTGCTCCTGACTGAGTAGCTCAGTCTTTAAAAGCATTCAACACAAACACAGGCTGGTCCCAATAGTAGCATGTTCATTAGTCATTGCTACACATTGACCATTGGCTGACAATCACCAGGTAGACACGGCAGAAGGACACCATGGCTTTTGCCTGCCAGCATAATGGATTATCACTACATAAGAACTCATAAAGACACAGAGTGTCTGCAAGCTACTAGTTATCCGTGAGGGATGTGCTGCGCCACCAGTTGAGGCAAACTATTTAATATATTGGACTGTGTGGCCTGATGGTTGCTGGTACGCAGCCAAGTGCATCAGGGGAGTGCACACACTCCGGCACTCGGCAGCAGTGCACTTTGCATATGCGTTGGTGGCAGAGTGTTGAATTGAGGGGCACAACTGGTACTTAAAAGAGAGGGGGGAAAAACACTGCTTTGGTAATTTGGCTGTCTTGAGTAAATCCCACACATGCCAATTCCAGCAGCCTTTCTGTTTGCTTTCTCTTTATTTTAACAGACCTGCTGTTCAAGGATGTGAAAAATAACTAACAGTGTGATTGATGTTAAAAGGGTATGGGTCTTCTACTGCTGGCTAACTTCCACATCAGATTTATAGCACCCTGGCATTCTCTGTAGAATTGCCTAGTAATGAGCTTTTCAAATAGAGAAAGAAATTGATAAGGCAAAATCCTGCCCTGCTTGGTGCCTAATAGACTGATAAATGAGCAACTGGAAGAATGAACGGCAGTGCTGAGAGAACGCACACAAAGGATATTGGGTAAATGGGAGTTTGTAGGGAGTGCAATTATTCTATAGCCTGCCCTCAACGCGAATTTTTCTCATTCGTCTCTAACCCGTCGGTGCAAATGAATTTGAACGGGTGTTCCGGGGTAGCCTACTTTTCAAGTTTAAAATTAACAGCGATGGTGTGTTTGACGACGACGATGGTGCATAATAATAAACAGACAACAAACTGGGGTAATTGCAGGGGGAAATGCGTCTGTCCCAGTAGCAGAGATTCTGTCTCAACGCACCTGATGATGTATAACCTCGTCTACGTCCTCTGGTGCTCACAGCAGTCAAGCAAGATGATTGACGGAGGCGTGTATCAGAGTGAGTGAGATTGCTGCCCCCAAACGAATGCACGATTGCCAAGTTAGTATAGCCTAATGCAGACGGTCGGGTCGTCTTCGAAGTTCTTAACATGTAAGCCTTGTGGATGTATTATCCCCCTATAGGCCTAAACTTTGACTGACATTAGAAAAATAGAATAATAAAAAATTCTGCACAACGGTAAAATTAGCTTTTTGTGGCAATTAATCAAACAGAATCACAGCACGGTATGTTATAGCTACGAATGGATTATCATCCATTTGAAACTTTATTTATTTTTTTGTTGTAAAGCTATCGGTTTAATGTAGTTGTACTAATGAAGCTAGACAATTGTCTCTGTATAAAAAGGACATCAACCTTGATACAACCGCACTAGTATTTTCCGTTTCCTTGCTGTTCCATTCATTGCTACCAGAGGGCGCATAAGGGCTAAGAGAAGCTTTAACGTTTACTATGTAGCTGCACGGGAGGGAAAAATCATATTTATTTATTTTAAGAAGTGCACACATTCATTATTCATGTCCTCATGTATGTTACAGTGCTGTATATTCTGCAGGAAAATGTCCTGCTCTTTTGGTAGGGTACATATAGCTTTTTCACATAGTGTAGCCTTTTCATAGTAGTAGTAGAATGTATTAATGCTTTGCAGTCACAGACTGAAATCACACACCAATTTATTCCATTGCATCATGTTCATAGGCTATATCACAAATAATGTATGCAAAAATATAATATTAAAGACAAATGATAAACTCAACAACTATGCAAGAAAATATAATACTCAGGATATAGCATGTATTCATTGCAGAAGGGGGAAAAGGGATGAGCAGTGAGCTAAGAGGTGTGTTTATTTATAGGTCTTGCAAGATAAGGAATGTGGGAGTTCTGGTTGGCCTGTTCTAGTTTGTGGTGTGTCAAGTTTGTGACTATTATTGGTGGTGCGGCCAGATATTTTCTCTCAAGTTGGAGGGAGCCAGTCTGAAAACTGGGACGACTGCAAGGAGTGAGCGAATTTCAGGCAAATCTGCTCCCGCCTCATCACGAGGGAAGGGATTCCCAAGGCGTTGAGAGCTTGCTGGAAACTGATGTAAGATGTTCCAAGGATAATGCGGCAGACCCTCGTTTGCACACACTCCAGCTGGGTGGACAAAGCTTGGGTGACACCAGAGTGCCAAGCAGGGACTGCATACTCCAGAAATAATAATAATAATAATAATAATAATAAATTTGATTTGTAGAGCGCTTTTCATATAGTATCTCAAAGACGCTTCACAGAAAAAATTTAATTAAAAGTCTAATGTAGCCGATGTAAATGGCTAGGAGGTCCGTTGGGAGTGACGGGGAAGCACTTGATGGATTTAAGGAGGTATAGCTTTCTGCTCTCACTGTCATGGTGTCAACCTGATCACTCCACCTGAGATCATGCTGGATGGTGAGTCCCAGTACAGTACTACGCTACATACAGCACTAGAGTCGGGGGTGTTATTAATGGAGAAAAGAGGTGGAGGTGGTGGTCGTGCCTTCACAGCTGCAACTACATCGCCTAAGACTTCATTTTTTCAGTCTAAAATTAATGCATGTGTGTCTAATCCACGTAAACTTTTTTCCACCTTCTCCTCCCTGCTTATCCCCCCTCCATCTCCTTCACCCTCCTCCCTCTCTGCAGATGACTTCCTGACCCACTTTGAGGGGAAGGTGGCCATGATCCGGAACTCCTTCACGCGTCCGGTGACACCCCACATCCCCCATACCGAACCCATCGCTACACTGTTGTCCTTCAAGACTCTGGAGGACGCAGATGTGCTCCAACTCGTGACGCGTCATCACGCAACCACCTGTCTACTGGACCCCATCCCGTCAGCAGTCCTCCAGTCTATATTTGGTGAGCTTGTTCCATATCTGTTTTCTATTATCAACACCTCCCTAACCTCTGGCCATGTTCCTGCTTATTTTAAGACTGCCCTTGTAACCCCACTCCTTAAAAAACCTAGTTTAGGCCACTGCTAGAGCCTCATCCCTCTACTTGACCTGTCTGCGGCGTTCAACACAGTCAACCACAAACTCCTGATCTCCACACTCACTGAGATGGGCATTTCTGGGACTGCTCTCTCCTGGTTTGTATCATATCTCACTGATAGATCTTACCAAGTCTCTTGGAAGGGTTCTGTCTATGCACCCCATCCCCTGTCTACAGGAGTCCCACAGGGATCTGTACTGGGTCCTCTGCTGTTCTCCATTTATACTAAGTCTCTTGGTTCAGTAATTAATTCACATGGCTTCTCATACCATAGTTATGCTGATGATACTCAACTCTTCCTCTTTTTCCCTCCCTCTACCCAACAGGTGAAGGAGAGGATATCGACTTGTCTGGCTGACATCTCTGAGTGGATGACGACCCATCACCTGAAGCTCAACCTCGACTAGACAGAGCTCCTCTTTATGCCATACAAGACCTCCCCACTACATGCCTCTCCATCACCGTTGATGGGACCATGGTGGCTGCCTCCCGCTCTGCAAAGAACCTGGGGGTGGTCCTGGACGACCAGCTGGACTTCCACATCAGGGCGACGGCATGATCCTGCAGGTTCCTCCTGTACAACATCAGGAGAATTCGACCATACCTGACCACCTACTCCACCCAGCTTCTTGTTCAGACTATGGTCACCTCACACCTGGACTACTGCAACTCCCTGCTCGCAAGCCTACCAGCCTGCACCATCCTGCCTCTTCAACTGATCCAGAACTCAGCTGCTCGGCTTGTGTTCAACCTCCCGAAATTTTCACACGTCACCCCCCTGTTGAGGTCACTCCACTGGTTGCCAGTTGCAGCCAGGATCAGGTTCAAAGTTCTGACCCTGGCCTACACTGCAGCCAATAGGACAGGCCCCGCCTACCTGCAGGACTTGATCCAAAACTATGTTCCTGCTCGACCACTTCGCTCGTCTACAGCAGGGCAACTCACACTTCCCCCCCTCCGTGTCAATGGCGCTCGCTCGTTCCGACTGCGGAGCTTTTCCACCTTAGCTCCTCAGTGGTGGAACAAACTTCCCATTCCCCTACGTTTTATGCCAACCCTGACTGTGTTCCATTGTGGCCTGAAAACACACTTTTTCAGACTCCACCTGGACTGATACACTTATCTAGGACCTCTCATAGTACTTGTTTCTTGTTTAACTGTGTTGACGTTTATAATAGTATTGTAGTAGACCTGATTTACCCAGTTTACTGTGAACTGCATTCAATGTTCATTACTAGGGATAGCTGCTACTTTATGGGAAGGATGTGCTTTGTCATATCTGTTCTGTAGTTACTTAAATGACATTTCTGTATGCACTTACTGTATGTCGCTTTGTATAAAAGTGTCTGCTAAATGACTATAATGTAATGTAATGTGTTATGCTAAGATACGTGCATGGCTATGCATATCTTGCTGTTAAGGAGCATGCTGTTGTTCATAGGCCAGGTGTTTAACTCATTGAGCCAATGCTGCATAGATGAGGGCTGCCACAGACTGGACTCCAGAAAACTGATGTCATCTTTTTTCTTGCAATCACGGACCTGGGTGGGGAGGTTCTGGTGGCGGGGTGGCAATTGCGATCGCGGAAAGGTGATGTCCTCCCTTTGACCGTATCCAATGACAGGGCCCCTGATAGCTTTCCCATCACTCATAGTCCGATGCCCAACAGAAGCATAAATAAACAACAGATTAATTTACATGTTGATAGTAGAATTTTTGTCATATTCATCTCAGTTTTGTGCACAAAAAGGCATACGCAATGAGGAGAGCCAATGGACTTCAGCTTTTCCCATGGCGCTTTAGGTTTTTGGGCTCCTGCACAGTAACATTTTCAGTGTTAAATTAACTCTTACAGTGAAGACGTGGTCTCTATTGGACTCATATAAACTCTGTTAGAGTTTAATTAACACTGGACATGTTACTGTGTGGCCCCTCACCTCATTGAACTCACAGTCCCATGATGTTTAACTTTGAGGAGACTAACATCTCAAGCAAGCAGCTATCTGCCTACCTGTGACCTCCACATGCCTGGCTGGTTTATTGAGCAAAGGTGGAAGTTGCCTGTCAGCACTGGCTTGAAGTCAGTTTTGTATTGTTGTTCTTAACGGTTACAGTAGGGTTTGTATAGAGTTGTATAGAGTGTTCCGGGACAATTTCTGCCTCAAGCTTTTTATGGTCCCCATCCTGCTTTAATGAAGAGTTGCTGATAAATAGAAACATGTTTTCTTAAATAGATTGTTGTTAATCGGTCAGATAATGGAAGTGAATTTGTGAACTGATACTTAGGCTAATCCAAAAATATCAAACAAATCCAATTACAGTAACATAATAATTATTTCTAGGTTTTCATAAACGTTAAAAGATTATCTTAGTGTCGTCTCACAACGTGCTTGCCCAAAATTTAACGTTTTCCTGTTGTCAAAAACGTGGTTATTTATTTATTTGGAATATATAGGCTATGCATTTATTTTTTAAATCGATTCCGACGTGACGTGCTTTCTTCGCTGTGGGCAGCGTTATTTCAGAAAATAATATATTTATTATGCGCTTTGGTGGGTGTGGTTGGCAGCCAGCTACAGTGGTCTGAAGTCTCTTCCTGACGGATTTGCTTTGACAGATCCGGGTTAGCCGCTAGGAGTACCCATTTTCTTGCTCAATCTTCATTGAGGCGCTCATATCGCCGGCACAGACAGACCGGAGACCGCAGAGTGTGCGGCACCTCCCCGGCCATCTCTCTCACCATCTCCAGACTCCAAACACCCGAGGACCCGAACGCTCACACGGCGCTGTTCCGGCACTTTTCTGACAGACAAGACGGCGGAAACTTTCATCTTGCAAGCCAAGGAGTTTGAAATGCGATTATTTTGTCATCGGTCAACCTGTTTACAACCACTGACATTTTTTTCTGGCACGGCAACGTCTACAAGAACACTTCAGTCAGTAAGAAACCCTAACTCTCAAAGAAAGCGGAATGACACAATCCAAACCTGTATCAATAAGAAACAATTGAGGTGGCTGTATAGACTATATGAATTGTACATGGATTAAAATATAGTCCGCCACAGTCATGGTTACGGAGCAACATCAGTGGCTGTTGGGGAATGGTCTTTGTTGCACGTGAATGATGACTTGAGCTTTGACATTGTTTTCTTTTCTTGGACTACATAGATGCGGTCTCAATGGGCAAGTACCTTTGGAGAACAGTATCCATTTAATCTGAGATACCCAAACGTTACGAGAGTTGAACAATGCAGGTGTTAATTTTGAGAGTGATATTTTTCCTAGCATTTAATGTCGCCGTGCAAACGCACAGACATGATGATAAATTAAGGACTAATGTATTTCCGAAACACTACAACTACAACATCACACACAAAAATGTGCACAAAACCACCTCGGAAAGTGGTCGGAGATGGCACCGAGCGTACGGGAGAGTAATCACTGAGATGGACAATACAAGGCGACACGCTACAGGTGCGTCCTCGTGGGACGCCATCAAGACGTTAGTGCAGGACATAAACGCAACCTCTTTTAAGATGAAAATGATCGCAGAAGATAAAACAAAGCTCTATGGATACAAACACGAAGTTCATTTAAACAGAACTGAAACGAAGACGCTGAAACCCCACAGAGAGTCTCGGAGGCTAAGGAAAGAAAAGTTTAATTCTCAGATGACCGCTGCCATGGAAACAATAGGTGATGGATACAGTTCCTCTAAGCCTCCTTCAGGGAGCAAGCTGGGGGAACGTAAGAGGAACCACAGACGCAAAAGAGGCACAGTAGACGGCCATAATAAATCCGTTAAGAGTGGAGTAAAAAAACAGAGCAAAAAGAGCCTTCTCACCTCACAGCTAGAAACTTCACCTGATGGCTCTCTCGCTATGTGGGAACCGATGCCCCGACCTTTGGCCCTTAACCAGTCCACTGATTTTCCGTTCGATATTACTCGAAATTACGAATTATTTACCTTACCGGACGAATACCTTGGAGAAATAACACAACTGATCCCCCTTAATACGCGGGGGAAGAAAAACTGGATCAGAAACCCTTTTTATCCCCTAACCAATGAATCATATGGAGCATACGCCATAGTGTGTGTTTCTGTGGTTATTTTCGCTGTGGGGATAATCGGGAACATTGCAATCATGTGCATCGTGTGTCACAATTACTACATGAGGAGCATCTCCAATTCGCTTTTAGCCAATCTGGCCTTGTGGGATTTTGTGATCATTTTCTTTTGCTTGCCCCTTGTGATTTACCACGAGCTGACGAAAAACTGGTTGCTGGGGGAGTTCTCATGTAAAATCATACCATACATCGAGGTAATTTCTTAAGTATAAATTTTTTTGTTTCGTTTTTATGATTCGATTGTGTTTGGTTTAAAAGTTGAAGCATGGATATTGCGCGGAGGTTCTAAATGATTCTTCTGAAATATCGAAGATCAAATATATTTATTTATCCAATGAGACCTTATGAAACAAGGTCGCCTAAAATGCGAGTAGGTGTGTATTATGGTATAATATCGTATGACAAGCAGTTTCGTTTTGCCTTATGACTATGTTATGAAAATAGGCTACATCTGTGCTAGAAGTAGCCTAAATGGCATCACCTGTTTGAATGGTAGCTGCGCATGGGTGTGTCTAAAAAGGTCATATTAAAATAAAACAAACATGCTGTACTGTATTCTAGGATATGTGGTATAAACATTCAAGAAAATTATTTGAAGCACATGCTTTCAGACATCCACACATCCACAGCAAATACACACATACATGAGCTCTCTCTCTCTCTCACTCTCTCTCTCTCTCTCTCTCCACAAGCATATCTTTACACGCACATATACAGGCAGTCAAACACAAAAGGCAGACCACTACCATATGCACTGATACACACAAGCACACACTTCACAAATAGGCACATTCAAACACACTCCACAAACACATGCACAAACCCTCAGAGGAAAACAAGTAGTCTTAACTAAGACATGTAGAGCTGGGTGACCATGTTTCTCTGGGTAAAACTGGACAAGGGAAAATGGTCTTGCAGACATGATCATATTGCTACACTTTAGCAGTGATGCTTGTGCAATATTATAGTGTAGGCTATGCTACAGTGTCAATCTGACACACAAGGAGAGTTGTGACAGTGTACAAACACATGGACTAGTTGCTAGCCTGATGTCGATAGCAGCTTTTTTGGTACTTTAGAACGCTAACACACTGACAAACACAAGCTCTGTTTATTAGGCATGACTGATTTCAACAGGTAAAGCACCAGATTTTATTCAGCTCCTAGTCAAGAGACTGACCACAGAATTTGTGGCAGCATTTGATGTCGAATGAATGTTTAAAAATAGTGGCAAGGTCCAATAAGGTATGAAAACAAATATTGAGAGTGTGAGTTTCTTCAGTTTACCAGAAAAATATAGAGAGTGTAAGTTTGCTCAGTTTACCAGAAACTGTGCTGAACAAAGGCTGGAGGTGTCGAGTCTGTCCAAAGGAAAATGTTGAGCTTTTCCCAATTACTTTCATGCAACACAGTTTTGTGTTTGTACTGTATTGCTTTTTATTGTTGTTTTGTTTTGTTATTGTAATCTCAGAGGCTGAACAATTAAAACAAGGCTTATCAATACAGGATTACTGCAGGAAGTGTGTTTTAATTTGAGTAGGCGGCCCATAGATTTGATTGTGATGAAAACTAAAGCAGGCCTACAGCAGAAGGCGCTTCTGAGATTGTGTAAATCTACTTAGAGGGGATATTTAAATGGGTCCTTCTGTCTGATTCCCATGTTACAGCATGGAGCTACTCAAACTGGAAATGTCCACTAGAAAAGCCATCCTGAACATTTCAGCTGTGAAAACGTGCACAGTGCAATGGAGAGGTAGCAAAGGAAGGACACGTTCACTTTGTGTTGGTAACAAGGACGGTTTGAGTGCTGGTGTCAGGCTGGTGTTTATCCGGACCGCTGATTTTGTGAGGAGATTAATAAGATGGGAGTGCACTCAAACATTGTGGCGTTGTTTTGGGTAATCAGATGCTTTATACATAACTTGGCCATGTGTGGTAGCATTTCTGCGATGTTGCCGCAAAAATGAGAGAACATCCTGTCTGTATACACCTTCATTATTTGGATGGACCTAGACCATGGGTGTACCTGACGGCTGTTTTTGATTTGAAAGCCAACGTAATAATGATTTATATTGGTGCAATTTAACTCTGAGGTTTGTGTTTTATCCAGATATGGTGGCTCTTTTGCTTCTTAGATAGTTGTGTGCAATAACTGGCATTGCGTTTGCATCTTTTTTTATTCCACACTGTTTTCTGTAGTACGCCATGAATATATAAGTAAATATAATGTATGTCGTATATATAAGAACAAAACATTATTATGATGATTATAGCACTGCTGATATTATTATTATTATTATTATTATTATTATTATTATAGTGAGTTGGGTATCAGTCTAAATTTGCTCAGCATGTTTAAAGCAGAGGAAAGATGTGTGAGTGTGGAACTCACACACCATAACTGAACTTTAGGGACTCCAGTGTCACCTTTTCCAGTTCTGCCACTTTGTGTGACAAAGTGTGGCCTTCCTCTAAAGGGGAGTAAATGAACCCTTCACTCCGACACCCACTCGCCTCCAGGGCAACTTCATTCAGACATAAACTCATTCTCGAGTTGCTTTCATAGATAGATTTACCCTTTGTATGTGTTGAGGTCTTTTCAGTACCACAAGATTCCAGCTGGTATTTTGGACCTCAACTTCTTCAGGGAGAAAGACCACACCTACTTTGTGTGATATCTCAAGTAACAACCCCCCTTCCCTCCTTCTTCCCCCACCCCATATTCAGCTTAAAGCACAACTGAAGTTTGGTAGAACGTTGGGTTGTGTAGTTACCTGGCCATGATATGAGTCCAAATGGCGGCGAAATATGTTCGTTAGTTGCTCTGTGCTCCCCTGGGGTGATAATCCAGAATAGGATTTGTCGCTCTCCATTCACTTCTATGGGGAAGCTGAAACGGTCTCAAAATGACACTTCTAGCACATATACGACCGTGAACTAAGAGGATTCTGTCAATACAAGCACTAAGCATTTCTCTTACGTATTTTTTACGGTCCGACCTGCCGACATTTTGGTAGTCTTTTTTGGTAGCTTGCTAACAACATTGAAGAAAATAGTACTTTATAAATTATTTTAATTGGCCTACACGAAAAAAAAAACGTAACAGAAATGCTTATTGCTTGTATTGACAGAATCCTCTTAGTTCGCGATCATATATGTACTAGAAGTATCATTTTGAGACCGTTTTAGCTTCCCCATAGAAGTGAATGGAGAGTGACAAATCCTATTCTGGATTATCACCCCAGGGGAGCACAGAGCAACTAACGAACATATTTCGCCACCATTTGGACTCATATCATGGCCAGATAACTACACAACCCAACGTTCTACCAAACTTCAATTGTGCTTTAAGATTCAATTGCGCCATAGCATAACCTAAGGAGATAACTACAGATTATTAAAAAATTGTAAAAGCACACACAAAAAAAACCTATTATTTAACCTGTAGAAGTAGCATCGCTTAGACCAGGGGCCAAGATATTCTCCCACTAATCTGAAAATACGTCACAACGCTGGGAGCAGTCAGTCATTTACAAACTCGGCGTGCACTCAGCAGCGTCCTCTGCGTTTTCCTGAGACGCCGGAGTGAGATAAAGTGAAATTTTTTGGCTGCCTGAGAGGAGATGCGTATTAAGGCTTTGAGCGCTGAGTTAATGTGACTGTGCAGCTCGGACCGGGGCCGGCCCTCGGGGGCCGATGTTAGAGAGCGCGCTCCTTAGGGAGACTGGAAGGCAGCCCCGGGCAGTGTTACTCACCCTGTGATGTAACATGGAGTGAAAACACAGCCTGACCCCCAGAAGCGGCAGCAGCGGCGCTGTCAACAAAGACCAGGCTGGAGACGGCTAAGACAGCGAGCGTCTCTGAGAGGCAGGGACTGCACTGTAACAGGGACAGAGTCTCACTGCCTCCAAAACAATGGGACGGCTTTTGCTACGGCTTAAACGGAGATGGAATTGTTGACACTAAAACAGGGGGCAGGATCTCACTACCTCTAATAGAGGGACAGAGTTCTTACTGTTTTTCAAATGGGAACAAAGCCTCGCTGCCCTTATATTGAGAGAGCCTCAGGGAGGGACAGACCATTTGGGGATAGCATCTCACTGCTTGTGAAGTAGGGACTGGGTTTTTACTGCTGACTGTTAGACAGAGTTATACAGACAAGGAGCATCTCTCACTGCCTCTGGAAATGGGACAGACTTTCGCTGTGTTTCAAATGGGGGCAGAGCGAGCCTCACTGCCCTTACAGTAACAGCCTCAGAGAGGGAGTTATACAGGGACAGCATCTGATTGTCCCCGAAATAGGGGCTGCCTTTTGAATACCCCGCCCCCTGTAAAGACCAGGCGTGCATCTTACAAATCCAGAAAACCAATGCGCATGTGTACGAACGATCTGCCGTTTTCATGTGTCTGTGTGGAGCAGTGTATCCCGTGTCCCGCTGTCTGTCTTGAACCTGGGCTTCTTATGTTCTACGCCTTCAGACTCCATGAATTTATGACCTTGTTTTGTTTTGTCATTTAGATTCATCGTGGCAGCAGTGTAATGTTGTGTCATCAGGGAATGAGCGTGTAACCCAAAGATCAAATCCTAGGTGTGGCACTGCCGTTGTACCCTTGAGCAAGGCAATTAACATCAGTTGCTCCAGTAAACGTACACCTGGGCAGATGGCGAGTAGATAAAAAATTGGAAGCACCCTAGTGATTAAGCGTGCCTGCTAAACAGATGCATTGTATGTCTATTGAGTAAGCAAGCACAGAGGGCCCATACTCCCTCACGCATGCTTGCAGAACGCAAGTTCTGCTTTTCAATCTCAAAATCTGGTTGGCAGTAGCCTACATTAAATACATTTTACACAGGCGCACACATCTACAGACAGGCACTCACTTAGGCAGGCACTCACGTATTCTTATACGTATACACACATAGACACAACAGAAATGTAAACACACTCAGGCAGGCAGGAATACATGCTCAGGCATACGGAGGCATGCACACAAACGCACAGTCACTCAGGCAGGCCAGCATTCCCACATTCACGGGTTACAGAGAAGCAGACACAAACACACATACACACAAACACACACACACACACGCAAACACACGCACGCAAACACACACGACTGGACTTGCCCACATTCCAGATGGGGTGACAGACTGGCCCTCTCTCACTCATCACCTGCAGTGCCTCGCTGCACGTGCTCACTTTGATTCACACAGACACGCAGAGAAGAGACTGACAAAATATGCTCCAAGTGGGAGGCGGAGTCGTTGACCCGATTATTTCTGCCACGTTGTTGCCTATGCATAACACATCCTGTATCGGCTTCTGAATTATTCAGTGGAGAATTAGTGCTGATTAATTATTTATTGGGTCTTATCCATGTTTTCTATGAGCAGTAACAATCTTTTATACTACTGTAGTTCCATAAAAACTTAAGGAGCATTTACAAAAGTCTGCATTTAAATGGTAACACCATGTTTGATTTTAGTGTTTTGAGTCCAACATAACCAATGCACTCTTCAACTCTACATTTTATATTTTAAACAAATAGAATTTTTAAAAGTTCAATTGAAAAATTTGAATGTTGGATGGATACAATGCATTTCTGCAATTGTGTTAATGTAGCTAACACTCGAGTTTGAACTGAAAACAATGGCAGACCTGATCATTAAAAGACTGGAAAATGTATCTTCTAAAAGTTCATACATGTATGTGTATCTCATGTGAGAAAAGCACTTCTAATGATTGATTGATAAATGGGAAATACCAGAATGGTCAAGATATGAGTTGATGTGTTTTAACACACATAGTGGCCCCTGTCTCTGGTTGGTTTTTAGTATTTGTGCCTATAGACTACCCATCCCTACACTAATATTAATTATTATTCAGGGACTTTCATCAGGCCCAACATAGCTGCCCTCTTCTCCCCGGTCACAGACCAGGTATTAAACTCACATTAATAGCAAATGCCTAAATTATGTTGAACAGCACTTCATCAAACAATTAATAGAGCGTAATTACAGCACGCATTAGGGAAATAAGCTTTGCTGCCTGCCATACTGAAAGCCTGAAATTAATAAATTGCATTCATAATGCCATAGTCTGTCATCCTGACCACAGACGTTCAAGTGGCTGGTCATATGTAACAACCGAGTGATTATGAAACGATATTCCGGGGGCAACCTTCAGGCTGTCCGAGTGGTAGGAATTGCCATGTGTTGTTTTACCAGAAAATCTTTTAAATTAATAATTTTATTATGAGGTAATTACAATAGGAAATAAGAATGTGAATAAAGTACCGCAGTAAAACTATAATCACAATGCTTTAGTATAAAGTATAGTTTCTCTCCTGGAAGCCAGATGAAAGGATTCCCTGCCATATCTGACAGTGTTTCGTGCTACCCCTGCCCAGCCTTCGGTTAATGAAATATTCAGTGTGTTTACACCTTTCGCTGCCAAAGTGCATATGGAGCAGGCCTCTGAATGGAGAGCCGGTCAGGCTGTAACACACACGGCACTGAATGCTGTGAGGATTTATGTACTCCACATATGCCCATAGCCAAGACAACTGCGTAGCATACAGTTTCCCATTTGGTCAAACTTTGGTTTAAACTTTGAATTATTAAGACCTCCGACAGCATATATAGCTACTTTATGAACATAGTGACTGCTTTATAAAGAATGCACAAAAAACCTCAGTTCTTACTCCTTAGTGATATTTGACCAGACTGTACTGATATGCAGTCAAGCCGGAAAGTCTGAACACCCCTTTCACCTTCTCCACGTTTTATTACATTACAGACATATTCTACAATAGATTTAATTCATTTTTTGTCTCAAAATTCTACACAAAATAGCCCTTAATGAGAAAGTGAAAACATGTTTTTTTTAAATATAGTCTCACCCCCCAATTCTCATCAGTTCAAATGCAGAGAGGTTATAGTATTGCTTGTAACAGTACCTGAAAATAAGATATCGAGAGTCTTTTGATGTTGATTGGTCACAGACTTCAGGAAGTAACAGCATGCAAAGGATATGTGACCAAATATTAAATATGATACTTTAAAAATATGTTAAAGCAAAGGGTATGAATACTTATGTAAATGAGAGATTTTTCACTTTGTCATTTTGGGCAATTTTGTGTAGAATTTTGAGACAAAAAATGAACTCAATCTATTGTAGAATATGTCTTTAATGTAATAAAACGTGGAGAAGGTGAAAGGGGTGGGCAGACTTTCTGGATTGACTGTATATCTTGTGAAGGCGTGGCACTGTTTCAGCCATCATGAAGCACATTTATAACTGCCTCTGTAAAATTGTATTGCCATGTTCATAAAGGTGTTATGTATGCTTTATGAAGGTGTTATGATGTCTTACACCATGTAAAGGTGTACGGGCAGTACCACAGTTGTGGGATACAAACCTCGGTAACCACAATGCAATACCGTTGCTCAACTTCCTGCCCTGTGAAAATGGTCATATTTGTATTCTAGTTGTTCGGTCAGAATATGTAGGGTGACAGGCATGTTTTGTGTGGAATAATATAAAGTGATCATTTGCTAAATATGCATATCTTCTGCAGAAGGCTATATGCTGTATATATTTTTATTATTTGTCTCAAATGAGATAAATAGTAAAAAGTATTTTCCTTTTTTTAGTTTTTTTGCAATTGAATCTGGCAAGTATAGGCTTGTTTTATTTGTTCACTTTCCCTTTTGAAAGAGTTTTGGAGAAACTTTATTTAACTGTTGGAGTAGCAGTTATTTCTCCCCATGGGAATGATTTCTGATGCCTTTTCATAATCCCACGCAGCTCAAAAAACTGTAACAACTTATTTTATTTGTATTTCTCTGCTTGTCAATTCTTTTCTACTTTTCAGGTAAGCATTGACTGCAGTGTCTCAGTGGTGCACACCATCTTTGGCCCCTGTGGTCTACAGAATAGCTCTAGCGTCCATTCATAATTTATGGTACTTTTCAAGCAACTAAGGTGGAAGTTGATGTATAGTGGAGTTTACTGATAGTCCAAAAAGAACATCTTGTTTCTCATTTATGAAAATTTCTTTATGGGAATTGCAGGATTCTGTACATGGTTGAGCATGACCTCTTTTCTGCCCAAAATCTTGTTTCAGCTATTGAGAACTTACATAAGAGAAGTGGTTTCAGCTGTAGATATAGGTCTTTCAGGTGCATTGCCTGGACACAAACATAATAGACACTAAATCCTTAAGCTCATTCTTGAATTCAAAATATTCTCAAATGTGACTCAGAAACCAGCGTCTTACTTTCAGGATTAGTGTCTTTCATGACACAGACCGCTTTGTTAAAGCCATGGTATTTAAACAGGGAAACAAAAACAGTATTTTGCTGAAATTCCCTATCAAAAGCATATGTAGTGCCAAAAGTCCTTGTGATCTCATGTACTGTTTTGTTTTGTCACAAAAATAGACAGGCTAACCGCACACTGCAAAAATATCAATCTTCACTGAATCAACTGTTTATTTCAGCTATCACACTGTCAAAACAAGTAGAAATATTTCAGTCAATCAGACCTTCATCAGTGCTGGAAGGTACAAGTCACATAAACTGATGTTGATTCAGTGTAGATTGATATTTATTCAGTGTGCAGGGTTAGCTTTTATATTTTTTTGTGACACATTCATGGCTCTACGCACCTGCAGCATATTTGGAATGGTTTTTTTCGAGCGTAGAAACGTTTTCAAAAAATGTGTTCCATTTGGTGCCATTACATTTTGTTTTATTAAGTTCCATGTTGCTCAATCATGTTTGTCTAGCTTTGTTGTTTCTTTCCATTAGTCTCAGATGAATGATTTCATGCTTGTGTCCCTTCAGGTGGCCTCTCTGGGAGTGACCACGTTCACACTGTGCGCACTGTGCATCGACCGTTTCAGGGCGGCGACGAACGTGCAGATGTACTACGAGATGATCGAGAACTGCGCCTCCACCGCGGCCAAGCTGGCGGTCATCTGGGTCGGGGCGCTCCTGCTGGCCCTGCCCGAGCTCATCATCCGCCAGCTGGTTACGGAGGACGGGGAGCCGGCCGACTCGCCCCCCTGCGAACGCTGCGTGGTCCGCATCTCCACCGAGCTCCCGGACACCGTCTACGTCCTGGGGCTGACCTACGAGGGGGCGCGGCTCTGGTGGTACTTCGGCTGCTACTTCTGCCTCCCCACCCTCTTCACCATCGGTAGCTCACTGGTGACCGCGCACAAGATCCGCCGGGCCGAAAAGGCCTGCGTCCGCGGCAACAAGAAGCAGATCCAGCTGGAGAGCCAGATGAACTGCACGGTGGTGGCGCTGGCCATCCTTTACGGCTTCTGCGTCATCCCCGAAAACGTGTGCAACATCGTCTCGGCCTACATGGCGGCTGGCGTGCCCCGGCGCACCATGGAGCTGCTCCAGCTGATCAGCCAGATCCTGCTGTTCTGCAAGTCGGCGGGAACCCCGGTGCTGCTCTTCTGCCTGTGCAGGCCCTTCAGCCGCGCCTTCGCGGACTGCTGCTGCTGCTGCTGCGACGAGTGCGGCCCCGCCAAGTCCTCGGCCACCACCAGCGACGACAACGACCACGAGTGCACCACCGAGCTGGAGCTGTCGCCTTTCAGCACCATCCGCCGCGAGATGTCTGCCTACACGTCTGTCGGTACTCACTGCTGAGGGCCCGGTGACGGGGGACAGTACGGCTTCGTGGAAACTAGCCCTGCTCCTGAAACCCTGCCCACCCACCCCGCCCCCATCACCACCCCCCCCCCCACCCCCTCAATCATGATGGATCATGTATGTGGTGTCAATCATTGCCACGATGTGAACTGATCAGTGTGCTTTTAGCATTTGATTGGCTCAACCCGCCAAGTCGTGGAAAGTGCTACTCGCCAAGTCGTGGAAAGTGCATGGTAGCTCTGTCTACTGCTGTGCCATGCACTGTACACTGTATAGTACCTGCACACTGTTTACTGTAAAGTAGAGGTCTGTACATATCATACACATTTTCATATATATGTTACCCTTATATACAGTATACACAGTGCAGTACATATATACATATACTGAAGTAGGTTTTTTATTTCATAGTCATTAACATATCAGTAATTACTTTTTTAAATGAGTTTTTTGGACTTGTGTTGGGTATTATTTAGTTTTTTTTAGTGTCTTACGTCTCCACATTGTATTGAAAGTAATATATTGAAAATGGCTGGTTGTAGTGTATTGTGGACATTTCTTTCTTTCTGATAACAGTGATTCTTGTGAATCAGTTGAAAAGTATGTTTAGCTCCCTTGCTATGTGAGTATAATGAGTATAATCTTCACTCTGAACAAATTGATGTCTGTATTTGATAGCAGAAAATTGTACCAGTATGCTTTGGGCAGTCTGTACACTCACTTGAGTGTTTTTAAAAATGATTATTACTATTATTATTATTTTAGTCAAGAAATGTCACTTTAATAAAAAAGGAAACTATTCATTTGGTTTTAAAAAATTGGTAATTCATTCGATTCAACGTACGACTGAACATTAAAGGTGTTTTTTTTTTGTGCATTTCCGAAACTCTTTTTTCCCCTGTAGACCTCAGTGTGGAATAATTGCATCGTTCATATTTCCCATTTATAAACAAATAGATTTTTCTCAAGGAGGATGTCTCCACTGCACATGGCTCTAAGCTGTGCTGTGATATTGTCAGTCAATGGTGAAAAATAGAAAAGAAATGTAAATATAAATATGTATTTGTTTGCCTGACAACTTTGTGTGCCTTGGGACCATCATGCACATGAGCGCAAACATATCATACAGCTCTGACAACTCCATTACTTACCTCCTTTGATAAAGTCAAAGCATATATCCTCATGGACAGTTCATGCAACTGTAAGCTGTGGAGCGATATTAACTATACTGCGTACCATATTTCCATGGTTACATCATGACTCATCTCATGATTTTTTTCTAGTGTGCTTCTTTATCAGAGTGTGAGACGTGGATGTGATTTCACATTAATTGGCTTTTTGACACTGGCACATTGTACAAACAGCCATCCCTGCCCTTATTTGCATCTTGAGCAAAACCACAGCCTTAAAAGTCTCAAGGATAAGTCTTCAGGCTTTTACCTTGCCCTGTCGGTCTGTCTCAAGGATAAGTCTTCAGGCTTTTACCTTGCCTGTCGGTCTGTCTCAAGGATAAGTCTTCAGGCTTTTACCTTGCCCTGTCGGTCTGTCTCAAGGATAAGTCTTCAGGCTTTTACCTTGCCCTGTCGGTCTGTTGAAAACAAAGATACTGTTCAACTCTAAATCCCACATTCTAGAACATTGGAAGTAATATTACATGTTCACATTATCAATTTATGCATCGACTCTGGAGAGATGTTATGCTGCTTCAGATGTTATATTATATTTTTAAAAGATGTATATTTAATATGATTTTAGATGAAGCACAACTGCAGCATCTGTGTGTATTTGTGTGTGTGTGTGTGTGTGCATGCTTGAATGCATGTGTGTGTGTTTCACTGAGTGAATAAAAAGGATGTGCCCTCAGTTCAGCGCTGAAGCATGAGGTTTTCAGAAGCAGGAGCTGAGGTGCACTAAGACTGCTTGTCATCTGCCCTGCATGACATCATCGTGATAGGACTCCCACAGCACACAGAGGCCATTGTCTTCGGCCAATTACCATGGCAACCCTCAGGAACCAACCAAGGAGATGCTTGTACGTTGGCGTGTTTCACTGTCATGTTCAGCTGAGAAGAGTGTTACGACCAGCCAGATATTTATACAAATAAATGAATGTATTAATAAACACCATAGTGGTATCGGCAAGATGAGAAAAAGGTGGTATCGGCAAAGATGACAAAAAACAGGCAGCATGATGGAACCCCGATGGTTGTTGCAGAGTGAGCTCCCTCTGGTCATGACTGAGGACATTATCAAGGGGTTTTCACAGGTGCTGCAAATCCTGAAATCAACACAAAAATAAACTAGAGCACCAGGTAGAGGCCTGGGGATGTAACAAGAGGCAGGGTTAAGTATTAAGAACCCTTGAGAATCACAAAGCTCCTCGGCATGGATGCAGATGCCTCACCTTTGCTTCCATCAGCAGCCGCCAGAATCACTCATGCACCATTAGTCTACAGTACTAAAATAAGTTTACTACATTTCCTCAGGCAAAATCTACTCTGGTCTGGCTGACCAAAATGACTGGGTCGTGACATGAATTCCATGTTCATCAGAGAATTCTGCAGGTTAAACAGTGTTTGTCCCAAAATGCAAAAATAACTACTGCTTATTGTAGTTTGTGTTAGGCAGTGCAATAGTAGTGCCAGGTCTAAGAATGATGCAGCCATACCTTCTGTGACAAAATGTAGACTCAGTACAGCTATTAATAGCTAAATTTGTAACACATTTGTACTGCGGTGAAAATGAACATTTGACCAGAACACAGACATGATACAGAGCATTCTGTAAGTGAATGATATCGAATGATAAATTGTAGATACTAAATCTAACCATTTCACAGAATGACAGTCTTGACTAATGCAGCTCCATTATGTAGTTTCGCTGACTCCACCCCCGACCAGCTGAAGATTTCAGGGGTTATGTTTGCAGCAGAAAAAAGAGGGTGGACTTCTGGGCAGGCAAGTGTTCCTTTGGCAGACTGGAAGTGGTAAAAGGGGTGTTTGAGAGCTCTGTGTTATCTCTGTGGGTAATTTCCTCTCCATGTAACTGCTTTCTATAGATACATCCTGTTTGATCGGAAGATATTGCCTCCCTCAGGGCAGACATCTCTTCTGGGGGCTGGTGAAGCATTGTGACCATATTTCAGAGATATTGCTTTGACATATGTTTGCTTTTATTTCAAGTTCACACAGTGCTCCACAAGGAGAATTGGCAATGAGTGTTTATTTCTGGCGTCTGTGTTGTGTATTTGAAGCGATAGGCAGAGATGACTGGAGAGCCACACAGCAGAATTAGCCGTCAGATATATTGGAACCACACATTAAAGCACGTTCCGTCTTATTCAACTCACGAAAGAGCATTCTCCCACCGCTGCATGCATCTGGTCCTTCGTTTTTTCAAATAAATCTTGGGTTTTATATGATACGTCCCAGCACGGCGATCAGCTAGTTTTGTTTGCAGGAAGAATTTTCATGAGGCAGGTTGCCAGGCACTTCCATATCGCCGATAATCTTTAAATATGCCAGTAAATGTTGCCAGACATGTTTATTGGAGAACAAGACATGGGGCAGAATTGTCCAACTGTCAGATATTCCATTCCAGAAAATTGAGATATATTATTGAAATCCCGGAAACAACTGGAGATATTTTTAAAAACACCTAAAAAAAAAAACACTGGCTTTTTTTTCTAAATACAAAGACATAAAAACGACATTTCAAAAAAAAAAATTTGTTTGTATTATTGTGTGCTGAAGATACACTGTACAATGACCCATTGTTGTTTTTTCAGGAATTACACTGGAACAGCATGAACATCCGGCAGACTCAGAGTGCAATCAGTTTTAATAAAAACCACAAACATTCTCATCCAGCAGCCCAGCACAGCACACACAACCCTTCCATCCACCCATTAAATGCAATAGCAATACATATGCCATCATTTTAGAGTATTAACTTATGCTTTTATGTGGCATGTCATCAGAAACCCAGTTCATGAGTTTTTTTTGCATGTTATTATTATTGGTCCTATTATTATTATTTGTAGTAGTAGTAGTAGCAGCTGTAGTATTGTTGTTGTAGTACCTTTTTTGGTTATTTTGTTTGTGCCAATTTTGAGTAGTATTTAAAAAACTTGGTCTTTGTTACTTTCTCTACACTTACACTCCCAGCCTTTAATTTTTTCATCAGTGTGAACCTATTGCTTCTGTTTTGTGAGAGAAATTGTCATTAAGGGCCATTAGACTGAAGAGTCCATTCTATTATGCCCATGGGTTGCTCACTTCATTCAGATAATGGTTAGAAGCACCAAGCCAAATTTTGGTTTTGTTTTGAGACTGCAGCGCAATCAAGTTCTAGGGTCACTCTCCACTGAATGTGCATCTAAGACCTAAATTATTCTTACATAAGGCAATATGTGGGGTTTGCCACAGGCCTGCATTGTGTATAAATGTTTTAACGGCTGCACACTGGTAAATGCATGTCCTTTGGGCCTCCATATCGTTCAGCTGTTCAGATGAAGGCATTGAGTCCAGACTAAACCATTCAGTTTTAATTTATTATTATTAAAACAACATAAAAGGTGGGAAACCAATTAAGTGCTGAGAAGTCCCTTTAACACACAAAGCGTATATCTAGCCGTGGAGCAAAGAAGGCTAACCATAATACTGTCTATATCCTGGCGACGCGTTTCAAGACCAACCTCTCTTCCTCAGGCAGTATATGAGTAACAAAATGAGTAAAGAAAATTTTTGCTGTAAATTAATTATAAAAATGTTTAGTTATTTTCCTGCAAATGCTACCCAGTAATTCAGCTTTACATAGTTATGTGCAATCCAGCTCAGTTTGGAGGCAATTAGCCCTGATGCATTTGTCAAATTAAACGTGTTTTATCCATGGCAAATTACAGTTTTCATATTTTACACAACAGGTTATGTATTGCAAGAAGTACTGTATATTCACCTAGGCCCTAGGGTGACCAGATTTCTCAGAGGTAAATAGGGGACAACAGACCGGGGGAAGGGGGAAGGGGGGAGGGGGGAGGGGGGAGGTATAGGCGCTACACACACCCAGTCAGTCAGTCAGTGCATCAATCACAACCAGAAAAACTAGGATGACCAAAATACAGAACAAATCATGGTACTTTAGAATCGGGACACCTCAAAATGGTCTAAAATACAAGACTGTCCTGGGAAAAGCGGGACGCCTGGTCACCTACTCTGGAAAAAAGCATGCAAACTTCTAGTTATAAGACCATAATTCCATACTCATAGTTTGAAACTTCCACCCAATATTTAACATATTTAATAAAATTCATTAGCCTTTGATAACACATGCATGTGGGATCTGGATCTGTTGCTGTGAATGTTCTTTGTAGCAACAGTTTTTATACGCACTATGTGGTGTTCTGATCATCTTCAGAATTAACCAGACAATTAATCCACTCCCAAAAAGATAGATGGCCAGAGAACCTGTATATAATGATACAGTCATGTCATGCTGCTATGGCA
Organism: Ilyophis sp. 1 JC-2022; assembly: GCA_022702515.1. Taxonomy (NCBI): domain Eukaryota; kingdom Metazoa; phylum Chordata; class Actinopteri; order Anguilliformes; family Synaphobranchidae; genus Ilyophis; species Ilyophis sp. 1 JC-2022. Next base: position 86,555,291 of record CM040404.1, on the reverse strand, counting down.
ACTCCCTGGAAATGCCTGTAATAAAGGGAAAGGGGCTACAGGGCTCAATAGTGGGACAATTCTCATTTGCCCTGGTGTTTTGTGTTTGTTTGTTTTTGTTTGGGATACGGTCATTTGATGATATTTACCCAGATTGCGATCGCATGCTTCAGCTGGCTATTTAAATAAACTCTGGTATTATTTTATTATTCATGTATTTGTCATTAGACAACACACCAACAATTACATGGAAGCTATCCATGCTATCAAGGGAATGAGATGCATGTGGTCATTCTGAGTTTTTGACAAACACCTGCTCACATTCAATTTATTTCTTGACAAACACCTGATTACATTTAATCTCATTTTAGACAACACCTGATCTCATTTAACCTTATATTTTTCCAAATGCCTGCCAACATTTATTTTTTCAACAGACACAAGGCCACAAGCTGCTCTTATTGTAGGGGATCTCTATGCCCTGAGACACGGAGGAAAATTTGGAGGTCCAGGTGCAACAGACAGGGTTCTATAAAAGTGTCCGAAACGAACACCACTAAGACGGAAAATAATCCATAGTGGAAAGGGAAAAAAAAAGAGAACACAAAAAAACCTTGCGATAATAATAAGCGAGGAGCTCGAACTCCGAGCAACCAAAAACAATAAGTGAGTACACTTATCTAACTCCAGTTGTGAAGAGAGAAACGATAAGAAGGATTAAATAAAAATAACCCTAAACCTTAGGGTGAGAGCACTCGTAGGCTTGAGTGAAAACAAAACTCAAAAAAATCGAAGAAGCGCACTTTACTAACTGTACTGCTAACAAAGTCCCGCGTTGCAGAAGCAAAGCGGTCGATAGCAAGTACAACTTCCTACACCTTTTATCGGCTAGAATGTTACGTGAAATAACATGGAAGCGCCGGGAAAAGAAGGAAACGGGGTATAAATAGTGAGCGGAAATGCAGGACAGGTGAATTCACTCATCGCAGAGGCGAAAGCGAAACCCGTAGAAGAACGCAGAAAAATCAGATGGAGTGAGAGATGAATGGAAAAGGAAAAGAATAAACGCGAAGATAAGGGAAGAAAGGCGCGATCCATGACACTTATATGTATGAATACAGCCTCTCATGAACTTGAGCCTGAACGGCTTTGAATGAAAATGTATTCTGAACCTTAAATAACAGCAATCAGTTGTATGGTTACATTTTTATTAGAAATTTTTAGATCTGGAAAAATAAGCACACATCCGTGTATGTGCTCACCAAAATGTATGCGTCTGGCTCAGATAAGGTGTTAACTGTGCCTCACACGAGTTGCATGAGTGTCATGCTCATCCGTGTTCAAACATATCACTCCTGTTCTCAGTATTGGGTATACTGTGGATATTTTTTTCACACACAAAAAAAAATTTGCATTTCCTGATTTTCACTGCAATGTTGCCAACTGACAATTTCACTGTGACAGACAGTACAGGTGCTTTCTCGTGGTCTCAGGGAAGATGGCAGGAACGTCACAGTGAATGTGTGATTGGACTACATGCTGCTACTATTTACAATCACACCCACTGTAAATGTGAATATGAATGACTGAAAATATAATAACTTGTTTAGTATCCCTTATGGAAATGTAATATACTGCAGTATATTTTAAATATATTGTGAAGATAATTTTGATATATTTACAATATACTGCTGTATATTCTTTTTCCATAAGGGATGTCCCAGGGATTTACCTAAATGATGTACGGGTCATAGCCATCGGTGCCAAAAGAGAGCTTGGCATTTAACTTGATCTGATTCTATGGGTCCTCAGCTCATTTCCTCAACAAGGGACAACATTCATAAACACACTGTCTGGGCTCATCTTGAAAGGGCAACATTGACGCTGGCAGAACAAAAATGCTCGCATGGAGAATTTACAGTTATCCTTTGAGCGCTCACTGCCCTCAAAAAACCTCACACATTATTAGGTTTAAGTCACATTCTGTATCCATCTGGAAACTCGTTTTTTTTAAAGACATTGTTTGCCCGGCTTGAGGAATCTCTCATACATTTTAATGAGTGCGTTTGGTTCTCAATGAGTCAAAAAAACATTCAAACATGGCCAGTCCCACAGTTGGAACGATAAATAATTCAACGAAATAAATGAAGGACCGTTCTGTTGTACGGCACGTGCGGAATGAATATTTCATTGATGAGGTCGGGGCTGGTTTTGATGCAAGCCACATCACTGAGGGGAAGAGAGTAGAGACCCTCTCACATCTGCAGCGGCGCAGGAGATGTATATGTATCAGGTCTGAAATGAGATCTGACTCAATGAGTCGAGACTTTTGTGTCATTGGGGAATGAGCTTGACTCGTTCTGTCAGCTTGGCAGGCGTGTTAATGCGCAGGACTCAACCTGCTATTAAAGGTACAATATTGATGGACCTGCTTTTTCAGGAGCATGTAGCTACACAAGGGCGCTGCCATCAGAAACACAGTAACTGGCAAACGTGCTCTTCCTATCCAGGGTAGCAGTGGTAGTTGTTATGTGAACTGATCAGAACCACTCACAAACACAAAAAAATATAGAAATAAGGCTTCATTGAAGGTCGACAGAACAAAGGTCAGAGTCCAGCAAACAGTGCAATGTAGGCAAGGCGGAATCGTGGTCAGGTCCAGGCAGGGGTCAGAGTCCAAGCAACAAAAAAATACGGAAAAGGCAGGGCGAAGTCCAGAACAGGCCGGGGTCAGAACCGGGAGATCTGTGAAAGGTTGAAGAACAGGAGGGCAAAGGGCTGGAGCAGGGCTTGGACGGGGATGGGCAGGCGAGCAGGAGGACTGGAACAGGGCTGGACAGGAACAGGCAATGCAGGCCGGAGAACAGGGACAGGACGGGTAGACACAGGACTGGAAGCAGAAACTCGGAACAGGCAGGGAGCAGGCAGGCGAAAACGCTGGAAAGTGTTGACGCAAGCAAGAATGCAAGGCACAAGACGATCTGGCACATACAAAAAAACAGGTAAGACTATATGCCAGATTAACGACGAGACAATGAGGGACAGGTGAGACGAAACAACATGAGGAAACACATATCAGGTGCAGGAAGTGGAAACACGAAATGGGGAAAAGGGAAAACGTGGAACGAACTACAAATACTGAAAACACATAGAAACAGAAAAACCAGAAATGGACTAAGACATAGAGGCACGGGACGTGACAGGTAGTGGCCAATAGGGTGGAACTGTCCGTATGTAATTAAATTGTTCATAAATCAGCAAGGGCATGGTTCTTCTTCTGTCATTCTGTTCCCCGTGTCAGCGTGTGACTATAAGAAGTGGACTGTAAATTGGAAAGTATTGAATACCGTCAGAGCTTAGTGGCGCTCTAATGGTTTGATCACAGGGATATTGTTACAGTTGAGCGCTGTACAACTCCTAGCAGAGCAGGCATACTGCCCTGTCAGGTTTGTAAATCCTGAAACCTGTGTGTGGAGTGAGGCGGGGCTACAATAATGGGTGTCACATGATCACAGTTGTTCGGGTCTGTCCGCTGCCTTCTGCGATGTTGTATAATGTGATACATCACATTTCGCTGTATGCTGCTCTGGGAGGAGAAGGGCTTTATTGTCTTGCTCCGGCCTTTTGTTTGGTTGTTATTCATTTCTAGGTCACCGCCTGTGATGAATGCTCGAACGCATAAATGAGTTTTGCACGCTGCAAATTTCCCCCATTCTCTCTTTTGCTTCCATTGGAGGCACAAAGAACAGTCGCTTTCTCTTCGCCTCAGAAACGAAGGGCCCGCTAACTGCAGCTTTCAGCTGCCAAATGACGGTTATCGTTATTTTATTTCTTTTGTTTGGGCCTGCTGATAAAACACATTGTTAAATTTGGATTAAACCTTCATCATCAAAGGCCATTTTCATGGCCATAATTGACTAGACCCACCCCAGTGATTTGGCGGCCCTCCACACTGTCATTATATGTGACCTTTAGCAGCGCTCAATCCGACACTGGCACAATACAGCACCGATGCTTATCTCAAAGGCCAAACTGCTGCTTCTGCCCAGTCACGATGAATGGGTCACGGTGAATGGGAGAAAATGGCTGAAGCTGTGCACTTAAATGCTGAATTAGACTGACTCTCTTACATGCATGTACAATCTTACATGTGTGTTCCTCTGGGCTATTGCATTCAGTCGTCTGTGGGGAACATGTTGCTACATACTGTTAGTCCAGTCAGCGCCTGGAGGCGTCTGCAAGAGTTAGCCAGTAAATCATTATTTTTTCTTGTTTTTAACCAGACCCAGACCCTGTTTTCACAAACATCTCATTTATCAGAAATTGTCGGGTCATTTAAAGTCATTCTGTGACCCTGTAAAACCAACTTATGGGGATGCTATGTGCTAACCATTAAAAATAAATCACTATTAGCAGACTACTGTAGCAAATAGTTGAGAACACATGCTTGCTGGTCTCTCTGTTGTCTTCATTTAGCTGGAATGTGAAACAATTTAGCTGACTATTAAATTAAATCAAGTTCAAGCACTTGAAAGGTCTAATATTATTTTATCATGATTATGTTTAATCATTTGCTCAATTGGACTCACGTGGCTAGTGTTTCAAGTTTAAGTACATACCACTTTGCACTTACATTAAGGCATTTAGCAGATAATATTTTATCGAGAGCAACTTACACAGATTCTTTTTACATACAGTCCATTTATACAACTGAACAGTTTTACTGAAGCAATTCAGTTAAACTACCTTACCTAAGGATACAACAACAGTTCTTGAACTGGGAATTGAACCTGGAACCTTTGTGCTACAAGCCCAGTTTCCCAACCATTGTAGTACACGAGCACTCCACTACATACCACTCTACACACGGGGTCTTTCTCTAGCATCTTTTGACTACAAGGTTTTTCAAAATATAACTGAATAACATAGCATGAATTTTCCATTCATTGGGATCGAAGTTAAGCCAGCTATGCAGAATTTAACAAGTAATTATAAATTTCTCACGCAGAAGGGAAAACAGTGGTCTTGTTTTTTGCTTTTGTCTAATGAGGACACATTCTTTCATTATGAAGCACTGACACTGTGCTTGCAAGCAACAAGGAGGAAACCACTGATGCCATCAATATCATCAGAGAGGAGCGTCTTCCCCTCTCAGTCACACCAAGTCATTATCCTCTTTCAGCATTTTTTAAATCATCAGTCTGACAACCATGCTGGGTTTGAAACGCAACCCCGCAAAAAAAAAAGCCCCCATCCAAAAAATCAAGGCCCAATGCCTTTTGGAGGTTGTTATGTCTTTATTTTTTGGGGCTTGTTTCCCACCCCTGTCGTGAGCCTGTGGGATTAAGTCTCCCGTGATGTCGCCTCCCGCAGGTCGGATGTCGTCCTTCTTCCTTGGATTTCCCCGCCCCTCCAGTCTCTTTGTAGTGTCTGGCAATGGGGAGCACGAAAAAATTTTCAGGAGGGAAAAACACCTGCCACTCGCTCTTAATTGAGTGTCTCTAACGAGGCAGTGATGGCCCTCTCCGCGGTAACGAAGAGAGAGAGCTCAGCAGGAGCGCTGCCTGCTGCTCCTGGATGCACTTTTCTGCTGCTGAAGGTTAGCACCTGGATTGGGATTCTTTATTTTTTGCATTAAAATTTAAGCTTTTGAAGTGCATTTTTTACAACTATAAACTAAGTGGCTCAATCATTCAGTGTTTTAAATATACATAATAAAAAAGGTTAAACAAGTTTAACAAGTGAACAGGTACAGAGAGAAAAAACAACTGGCGCCATGGTTAAAATATATATCCATTTTCACATGTTTCACAAAATTTTCTCCACTGCATTGTTTTCTTTGGTCATTAAATGTAAAATGCTGTCAGAATTCTTTTCTAATTCCAGGTCTAATTGTACCAATCTCTGAAGCAGTCGTTAACAGCAGTTGCACACCAGTAACTGTGGCAATCATGGCCATGTCATCTAGCCTTTTTTTTTTTTTTAATTGCAGTTACCATAGCAATCACACACAACCATCGAAGACCAGGCTTGTGTATCCCCCTACCCCTCTCACTAAAGCCTACTCCCACAAAAAGCTGTAATTCCTATTTTTCTAACCACACAGTCCGTTCCGTCGTTGCCTATCTTGCCCTCAACAGACCCAATTCACATACAAAATGCACGTAATTAGATGGTATCATACCATTCAAACCTTACCTGCCAAAGCTGTAATTAACAGCTGTAATCCAGACTGTAAGCCTACTGTATCTGTTCAAATGACATCTTGGTTCCCAGATACAGGACATTTCTTACGCCTACCTGTAGGTACTAGCTCCTCAACTGCCTTCATTATTATTATTATTATTATTATTATTGACACATTATATATTCAATTCAATTCAGTTTTAAATTCAGTATAGCACTTTGTACAGACATTTGTGGCCCCAGGCCTGTTCTGTGGCCAAGCTTTCAGAAACCACTGGGTAAGTGGATGCGGGCTAATCCTAATTAATCCATACTGATACATAGATGTTGTGGGACAGGTGGTATTTTTGATCACGGAAACTTTCGATCTTATGGTCCATTATGTTGTAATATTGTAATTATTGTTCTTAAATACAGTACCTCTCCAAGCTGCATTTACATTTTATCATGTTTGTGATGACACATTGTGATGACGAAAAACATTGTCTCGTTTCGCAATGTGTTGTTGAAGGCATAATCACAATTGGATCTGAAATTGGCTTTGTTATTATAGAGGCAGAGTGAGAGACGTAATTCCTTAGGTGGAGTAACTCCCAGTTATCAGGTGATCGGATCTTGAAAAATGTACATATTCCACAGAGGAAGTTGCTAAACGAGGAGCCTGGGAAGATAATACAAGTCCAGGTATCAACCACATTGTTACAGTGGTGCTGTGGACCTTTAAGCTTTGTTACTGGGGTAGCGGCACAGGCTTGTTTATGTGTTTGAGGGGGAGTCGGTTCCTGGTTTAGTAACCCTGACAATGTCCTGAGGCTTGGTGACTGACCTAGGGAGTGTCAGTGGAGTAGTTATTATCATGGCAGTTGTTTGTTTGTTATATGAGGATGCAATGTGAAAAGGTTGAGAAAAGAGAGCTTTCCCCTGGGAACAAATAACAGTGGGGTATCTTTATAGCATGTCAGGTCCCCTAAGTGATGTGATGATGACTGCAGACTATTAAAAGCACCAGCCTCAGGGAGAGTTGGGTAAAGGCTTTTTGAGTCACACCAGGTCCAGAAAATAATGCTACAACAAAAAATGCTACTTTTCATCCAGCGACCAACCATGCAATGCTACTACTATCTGCAAGTAAATCTGACGGAAGATAATAATGTCCCATGAATGTTATATTATCTGATTTTACAATCCATGAAACCACTGTAAATTTAATAATCATTTTTCTTTTGGTTTACTCCCACAAAAGAACACTCCCTAAAAAAAAAATTCTGCAAGTCTCCATTTTGTAAATAGCTTGCGCAGAGCAAACCCATTTCTCAGAGCTGCAGCAATCTCTTGGGACAAGATTTCTATGAATTTCTTCACAGACACATTTTAGCAGGAACATTCAAAAAAATTTACTGTGGCATTTCCTGGAACGGAAATGTCACTGAATATATTTCAGGCTTTCAAAATGTCAGTGTCCTGAATGGAACAGGCCATTGACTAGGGAATCTCATGGTACATGGTGGTACAGTATTGCAGAAGATCTTACACATTTAAGCACTTTGCTTAATTAAGTTTTGGACAGATAACCTACAGTAACCTTCAGCATAATTTTTTAGAGAGTTTCTGTATACATGGGAAAGAACAAAATATAAACATATTGCTTGCCAAGCACAACTATTTATAATGTCATTGCACCCTGTGGGCTATGCCCTGGAATTGGACCAGTCTGCTCACATGTCCTGTGACCTCACCACAAACACTTTTTCTTTTTAAATCGACCATAAGAGAGACATTTTCAAGGTGGCTTTCACATTTGGTTTTTTGAAGGTTTTTTCTGGGCTAAAGTATATTTATCTGATAGATGTGAAAGCTTTTTTTTTTAACCCAGAAGGCCAGGTCAGTTGCAGTCTCATTCCATCAGTGAGATGGTGAGGACAAGCGTGAGTCAAGTGCAAATTGTTGTTAATTTTCACCACAATTTGGCAGACACAAACAACATTGATGATGTGAAAATTAATACGTTAACGTACCACTGTACAGTTCTTCACCAGAGAGTACAGACGAAAAGGAGAGCGAGATATCATGAAAAGTAATATTGCACACTCTACTGTTTTTCACATTAAATATTTTTTATATTAAAGTTTTTCTCGAACGCGTTCAGAAATATCAGGGTGCACATGTCTATTTATAAAGGGCTATGATACATTTTATATGTGCCAAAGCTGAGTAAAACCAGACCGTTTTTGATAATGCTGCCTGGTTTCTCTTATTTACGCAATGGCTTCATATTTCACAAATCAAAGAGTCGACTCCAAAGACTAACATTTTTAGAAAACTCTGAGATGACGTTTCTCTGACAGTCTTAACAGCCTCACACGCGCCAAAAATAGACCTTTTTAAAGTGAGAAATAATATGCACATGATTCTGGCTTTTTTTCTCTACAGGTGACAGGAGTGATCTTGTCTCTGTAGCCTACTGTTTATATAATATTTCTTATTTTGTCTTATTTATATAATTTTTGTAAACACTGTTAAATGAATGTGTCTGCCTTTTTCAGAGCATTGGCTTTTTTTTATGGACCTTTATTTTCCGTTTTGTTAAATATTCACTCGTGACTATTTAAAGCACATCCTTGCTGAACGGAATTGCTGTCCATTTTTTTAAAAGTGGATGTAATGCCGACGTTTCGAACTGCAATCTCTCACTGTGCTGTTATTACAGGAAATGAGTCTCGGAACTGTTCCTGAGTGTGTTTCAGTCCAGATTCTGGGGACATTCTGTAAGGTCTGGTTTATGTTAAAACCGCTTCTAATTTAATTGTTTTGACGAATAGCTGTTCATTGCTCTGGCTTTGACATCACGTATTTGCTTCTAGTCTTTGATAATAGAGATGTTGCAGTATGTTACTGCTATGAGAATCAAAGTTTACTTGATTTCCAATATATTGCATTTTAACTTATCTTGTAATATCCAGTCATCCATATAAATGAAGCTTTATTAGCTGTTCAGCTGTTAAAAACCATGAAACAGTTACATGTAAAGGACTACCTAAAATAGCTTACATAAATACATACCCATTCAATTTTATTGTACAGTATAGTTGCTTTGTACACTTAATTTAAAATTGTAAAACTAATTTAATCTACATTTAATCATAATTTAATACACAAAAACAGCAATTTTTTTTCCACAGAGGACTAACAGCACACACCCGCATCTGTATGAATTTCAATGAACAGTCCACTCAAGAACTAAATAATTAAGAACACAGACTGTGTGTACAGGGTACCACTGACTCTGAGATCTCCTTTTGGGAGTTAGATCACTTCCCACCCATCACGCGCAGGCAGCTGTGTCCTTCAGGAAACCTTTTGAAGGTGACACTGGGTAGCGGCAGTAGACGCACGCTCCGGTAAACACTGTTTACTGCCCATGCTCTCTGTAGAGCTGTGGCAGTCCCTGAACCCTGCGTTCACAATTGAAGTGTTCAGAAATGGTCTAGCAGTGCCACACATACTGATTTCCTTTAACACCACATTAGCAAGCATGAAAATACATGGGCATATGCAGAAATTTGGAAGACTGGAATTTTCTGTGTGTGTATACAATTCCTTTTCTTTTTTGATGTGTTTGTGTTTATGATGCCCTTTCTATGTTTGATTTATGAATCATTTGTTTGATATTGAGTTTTTTTATAGAGGAAGAAGAAAAATCGCATCAATTTTGGATACTTGTACAGAGGTCTAACTCAGTACACAAAGGCAACATGTTGCAAGTGGAGTGGCTAACCTGCCTGTGAATGGTGGTCATATCTGACAGGATGACGTGACGCTGTCACAAATGTGTCATTGTGAAAACAAACGATCGGTACGATGCAAGAGATAAATAAAATGCTGGGTTTGGGGGGAGGGGTGGTGCTGCTTTGTCGTCCAATTTGGACTTGAACCAGACAAGAGCTGAACGCAAAAAGAACCCATCTCCCTCCCATAGCAGGGCCCTGAATGACTGATCAAGGGCAGCACACCAGCACAATGCGGGCCCGGACCATAAACAAACTATGCATTGTTTCCGTCTGTGTAAGCGTTTGTGCTGGTCAAACAAAACCAGGGACAGAGGACGTGTCACTCTGCAAAGGCGGCCATAAATCCTTCTCCAGCTGTCCCAGGAACATCTCCCCATGGGCCAGCTGAAACGCTGCACTATTTTTCGTTCATATTATACGTATATATTTATATTTTTCTAATCATATTAATAACTACTTCCACTAAGTATAAGAGGGATAATATGTAGTGTAACCATACAAATTCATGCTTCATATATTGTCACTGCTACATGCGTCTGATATAGAAAATAAAACTACTACAATCACAACAATGTACTGTAATGTAAATCTTTGCTGGTGCAATAAATACACGTGAACATGCTTTTTGCTATTTATGCCCATTTAGAAATGTGTAAATCATACTGCTAACTCACCCATATCTCCAAATTACAGAACACAGCAAATAGTGTATGTGTTTGGTCACAATATGGTTTAATTTCACTGAAGTTTCAGTCAACATGAATCTCAAAAGTGAAATTAAGCTGCCTAAATATTTACTGGAATGTGGAATGTTTATTGCATATTCTGATGAATGCCTTAAAAGTACAGCAAATTAAAGCAACTTTCTAGACTTCTATTAAGCAATAGATTTTCTCACAGCTAATTTTGAAAAATGTATTATGTTTAAAAATGTATAATGGCTTGAGGAAAATGCTTGTAAAATGCTGCGTGTTCAGCAGAAGAGATGGGGTGCATTTTGCGTCACTGTGAGGTCGATGTGTCAATGAAGAACAATGGCGATCCCTGTGAGGTTTTCACAGTGCGTGGGTGATCGCCAAACGGGCAACGTCGGCCTGTAACTCACCGCTCACAAAGAGCAGCACCGGAGGGCGAACCGGACATACAGCGGCGGGGCTTTCTGGAAGTTTCCGACGTTAACAGCCTCTTTTCATAAAAAAAGAAGAACAAAAGGCTGCTGGACCATATCAATTGACTTGTGTTTTGCTTTAGTTTTTTCAGAAAATATTCTGAGGGCTAACTCACAAAGTTTGCTTTCATTAAAAATAGTGAACGCTCTCTAGCACTGCGGAGCTTGAGGGTCTTGTTTTTAAAAAAGTAAATAAATAAATGTTTGTTTTTTTAAGATGCCACTAGACGTCTGTCCTACAATGCCACAGTGTCCTTTAAATGAACACTTAAGGCATTGGAGTTGTTCCAGCAAATATCTCTCCTAATTGCTAGTTTATATTGCATATGATTAGTCTACAAAGGCCTTGTGACGGTTATGAATGCCATGCTCTCTCTACTCAGGCTAATCCCATTTCAAATCCATGAATAAAATATTTATTTTCTATGGTCTGTGTCTGTATGTATGTGTGTGTCTGTGCACGTGCATCTGCCTTCTTTGAGATATTAATTTACATAACCTACATGCATTTGCAACGGGTATGTCTAAAGCTTCAGAACCATCCATTGTCAGATGAATGACATTTGAAGGTCAAAGCCATCCCCATTTGAGCATCCTGTAATGATAAAGTCTTTCAGCTGGAGTGACAGTCCGGTCACTGCACGTCCCTGAGGACCAGAGGTGATGGCATGTTCCCAGAAATCATCAGAAAAATATGTGTGTGTGTGTGTGTGTGTGTGTGTGTGTGTGCGCGCATGCGTGTGTGTTTGTGATTGAAAATGTCAGGTCACTGAAGGAATGTCCCGTTCAAATGTCCAGATGTCACAGACCGCTCTCGTGAAATGCGTAGATGAGGATGATGACGATAATGAGAAAGATGAGGTAGAAGCATAAAAAATGCATTCATATGGCACCGTCACAATAATCTAAATGTTATTTTCAGCTGAGGACTAGTTGACCCACCTTAACCACAACTCATTTGTAACACCCATCTACATAGATGATGCTAGACAAACTGTTATGCAAAACTCGCCATACATGTATATGCTTTAGGTGAAGACAAAGGGATTCATATCAACTTTAGATTAATAAATGGTTTTATTGAACATTGACACTGGAAGCAAATACCAATGATCTTTGTAGTATATATAGGTCCTTTGAACACATTGAGTCAACTACACATTATAACATCCTTTCTCAAAGTTGGTGCCTCCTACACAACAGTGTCCCCATCACTGTACTGGAAGCCATTGTTCTGTTTGTTTTTTCATTGGATGTTTTCCATATAAGGACTACCCAGGGCCAACCTCATGCAAACTGAACAGGACTATCCAGAAATGTTGACAGAGTAGCAGTTTGTACTGTACGTCACGCTATTTTCACACTAAACACAATTTGAATTAGCATTCAATTAATATTGCTTCCCCATAGTATTTGATTTGTGGAACTGGATGGTGCAATTGACTTGAGGACCATAGGGAAGCCTTTTCAGTCATCTTATCAGCATAAGGAATAAGATGACAATACAAATGATGAATAAATTGGATATAAAAGAGATCTGGGTGTGATCACTGAAAAGGGCACTAAATTATATAATCCAACTCATTTTAGGATGGATATTTTTCCTTTTCCTGATATTCCAAGGCTGTGTGTAATATCTTCAGCATCATCCGCCTCACCCATTGCCCCTGTGGGAAAGAGCTGTTTTACAGCAGGAGTGCGAAAACCCCAGCGGTCCCTCTGAAGTGAGCCTCCCTGACATTTAATATCTCTGTGTCTGCTTACACTCGGCTCTGTGGCACGCCAGTCCCTTTACCGCGCACAATATGCTTGCTGTACCGTCTCAAACTGGCCAACCCCAAACAACCCCCGACCCCTCCGCGCAAATTAGGGAGGATGACGTGAGCTCATCGGCACCACAATGGTCCGGTGTAACGGTGTGTAGGGAGAGAAGACATCCTGGCCGCCGTTCAGCTTCGGGGAGACAGGGGGATTACTTCTGCTCCTGTGGCTGGCCCGCACGTTGGATAATTAACAAAGTGATCAGTCGTATCCCGGGGAAACGAGATGTCTTCGGTCAGTCCTACAGACAGCACTTCCCTCATGCCTCACGACCTCTAATTATTCTAATGTTTAGTCCCATCTTTCTCGCGCTGAATGGAAACCAAAAAGTGAAAAGAAGCATTGTTACCATGACTATCACGCCCGCCCAAACACATTTATCAATTCCCACAGTGCTCATTTGATCATCTGTTACCTTAACCCTTTAAATGACAGCTCAGTTGACTAACAGAGCTTCTTTTCACATCAAAATGTTATTTATTTGTCCAAAAACAAATATATGGAGGAGTCAACAATTTAAACAAAACTTATATGGACACATAAAAAATACATTTGGATGCAAAAAGAAGTTTGACCTGCAAAGTTAAAGGTTAGTACATCCGTATGACACTAAGTATTTACCTATGATTATAAATAATAAACACTATAAAAGTGTATACAACAAATACCTTGATTATAAAGACTGTTTTTAACCTGGTCTACAGGGTGTGGGTGTAGGGAAAATAGAGCTGAGCGAAACCGCTGACCATGGCAGTCTGTTGGAGGGTTCATCTGAACAGACACTTGCTGAAGAGGGTGCCAAAGGTATCATTTATTTAAATCTTCCAGCCCTTCTTCACCTTAAACTCCTCACACACAGTCCATATCTTACTCATCTGTGGGGGGATCATCATCTTCGCCTTCCACTTATGAGAGGAGATCAACTTTTCTCCTCAGCCAACTGTGGGAGGAGCTCTGTCTACCACCTATGGGAGAAGATATCACTTCTTAACATCTTACAGGAATAACACTTATTTAGTTTTTTCTTCCTTTGGCAGTGTGTGGGTAATTTATCACAGAATATGTGGGAGCCCTTCTCACGCAGTCTACTAGAATGCCACAACGATGCCATTGTTCTCGGCTTGACTGTAATTACAGGGGCACGTTTGCCAATGACAACTGCAGAAAAAGTAGCCACAGAGCTATTCCAGAGGTTTGTTACCAACTCAAGGTAATCGCTGCATCTGCATCGACGTTTACGTTGCGGTATTTTTATGATGTATGTGTTGTCTGTGTCAGACGTGGCTTTCACAGTTTAGTGTTACATTCACACCCCCTTCTACAGATGAATAGATTTACAAAAAGGATTACATTGGCTGTGTCCCATTCCAGGATTTGAACCTTCTGGCTACAAATACGGTTCTTTGACTACTGTCTCACTCAGTTTCTCTCTCTATCTATCTCTCTCTCTCCCTCTCTGTCTTCCTCTTTCTCTCTGAGCCCAACAAGATAGCATAATAATGTGTCACATTGCAGACTTGATAAACAATCATCTTCAAAGATGGAGAGACTTTTTTTTACCATGTACTGAAATCTCACTTCTTCAGGAGTGTTCCACACAAAAGATGAAAACAAGAACTATGATAAAAAATAGTTTCAAGGTGATCATGCTGTTTCTGAAAAACAAGATTTTAAAGAAACACAAAATGAGCCTTATTTCAAAATCAGCAGGGGGAGTCTGGGCTTTTGTTTGGTTTTGTATTGAGGTTTATGAACAATGTCTCCAACTGTTGAAAATGAATGTTTTGTGTGTGTGTGTGTGTGTGTGTGTGTGTGTGTGTGTGTGTGTGTGTGTGTGTGTGTGTGTGTGTGTGTGTGTGTGTGTGTGTGTGTGTGTGTGTGTGTTTGAGCACTATTTGCAACAGGGAAGTAAGCCTAATGTAAGGCAGCTTCTAAAGAGTTGCTTTTTTTGCAGAGATTGATCTGCCTGCCAGGCCTTTAAACAGGCCTTTACATCTTTAAACTTCAGATATTCTGCTGCTTATAGCTTCAGATGCTGTCCTCAATTGCAAAATGTAAAATGAAGTAACTCACTATCCCACATCTGTTAGCTATCAGAGAAATGTGTACAGCACTGTAGAGTAGCCTGCAAACTCACAGGTTTGTGAGATTTATTCAGTGGGTATCCAAGCATGAGTACATCGAGCCACATCAGAAATTTCATGGAAATTTCCTCAGCATTTCTGAATACTGAGTCTAAAATGGATTTCCTGGAAACAGTGAGCGTGCTTTATTCATGTTTATACCATTGCCATAGCAACCAATATGTTCTATCATGAATTTCAATCAACGGAACTCACACTCTGCAGTAAAAGAAAGAATCCATCCTCATGTCCTGAAATATCTACTATTTATCGTCTTTGTCAGTTATTGCTCTGTGGACTGGCAAAATTTATGCAGTTTAATTTTAGCTATATTGTATCCGTAATATTTCTACAAATTCGATTTGAATACACATTACGGCAACCTAACAACAACAAACAAACTATGTTAATAATATATTGTGTGATTATTCAATGGATTACAGTTACATATTAGACTTATTATGAAACAATATGCAGCTATACAGGATACCATGCATGTGTAAACAATTTATTGACATTCTACATAGCCACAAATAATAGGCAAACCAGTATGACATTAAAATGCAACACCTTTGAACAATGAAAAAACTGATTTATAAAGCATTTCTGTGTGTGTTAGAAAATTTTCTTCAGCCATTTCCACCACTCACTAAATGTATTGCCAAATTTCCAGGCCTGCTCTGTCCGTGCCATCCAATATTATGTCCAATATTATAATAGTATGTTGGTGCCCCAACACAGGGCTGTCTATGTCCAATTCCCACCCCAATTTGGAATGTCCAATTGTCACCCAAACCGCGTTCCCACCGCGCAGGACACATGGGTATCACAGTGCAAACCCACGGCTTTCCTTTGAAACATGTGGCTCAACCACCTGCTTCTCCTTACACACCATCGCTGAACTCGCACAGTGGAATCGAAGGAAGACCACCTTATGCAGCTGCTTGCAGACCGTGACATCGCCCCACGCGGGGCTACCAGCCACAGTCGTCAATGGCACGATCCGGATTCGAACCCAGACCGCGGGGCTCATCCACGCACCACGATGCGGTGCCGCAACTGAATGAGCCACCCAGCAGCCCCATTAGTTATAAGTTCATCTTAAATCATGCTTGAAAATTTCAAGAACTCCAATTGACCTTTTGTGAACTTCCATCCAAGCTTCACATGTACATACCCTAAACAGAATAAAGCTAATTCAATGTTCATGCGCAGAGCCTTAGCCTCAGTTGTCATTGTCCTGTTTCTAATGCACCTCTTTTGGGTAGAAAGGGCAATGCGTGTTTCCTCCTCCTCCTCTGAGACCTTGGCTGATGGCTTCACAAAGCTCAAAAAGCACAGCTTGGAAGATTTAAAGCGCTGTCCGTCAGCCTTCCCATCTACCCCTGGGGAGACCTGGCCCTTTTCACACCAGTGGGTAGAGGACACTGAAGAAGGAGACCATTACAGACCCGCACTATGACAAAGGCTAAGGACCCCAGAAGTAAAGTATGTTCGTTCACCACACCCCCAGGGAGCCGAGCGGGACACTCCAGAGGGCACTCAGCACCACATGTTGCACATGACATGGCGCTGAGGACTGACAACAAGCATGATAGGAAACCCTGCTGGCGCTCTTACATTTCCTTTTAATCTCTCTTAGGAATGCGGAGTGGAAGGCGACGCCATTTCACTGAAAAAGCGCTCCTGTGAAACGAATGGTTCAGAAAAGAATGAGAACGTGTCACTTCACAACAGTCCACCATTCATCCCACGCTCATTCCGAGAGTACAAAGACTTCGGGGGGTGGGTTAGAACGTACCAAGAGTTGCGTCAAGTGCAATCATTGATGTAAGACTGGAATGGTGATCCCGGGACACCTGGACACTGGGGGTGGAAGTATGTGTATTCTAGGATGTAATAAACAAGCACTCAATGCCGTAAAAGTCTACTGGAGGCATCTGGCGTAAAGTTTATGACGGTCAAAGAATGTCTCCAGACGTCATAAGCTTGAACTGTCGTAACTACAAGCACACAAAACAGTGTCATAGTGCCCCCACATGGCGTTAGCAGGGCAGGTTAAATCTCTGTCCTTAAATATATTTTTCACACACAATACAACATGGTATACATTGCTTTTGTCCTCCAAAAGCTTAAAAACATACAAATGTGATTGATACTTTTGCTACATTGTACAGTATACACTGGAAATAGTCTGGGCACTGGAATATACATTATATACTCTTTCCAGAGAGATAATTATGTATTGTTCAGTTTTTGAGTGTTACATTAGTAAATACATCAAGTTAATGTACCTACATTAACAGGGACAACTAGGGTGTAGATGTAATATTCTCAACAGGAATTCTGGAACATTTGTGGCACTAATATCAATCACATTTGAAAAACTATATAGAGATGGAGATTTTCATGGCAACACAAACTTAGACCTATTCATGTTTGATATCATTTTGATGGTCTCGGAGTGAGTGGTGCAATGGTCTACATGTCCTAAATGTGCAATATGGATAGAAGGTATATTTCATAACACAGGCGTAAGCTGCCGTTGTGAAATTGTCCTTAGAGGAAACCATCCTGTGAAACCCCCTAGAAAAGTGCTGACCAGTTTTATGGTTTTACGACCGTCTGCAGCCAGATCAAGCGCAGAGTTTGAGCATATAAGCAAAGGAAACAAACTAATCTGGGAAGGCTGTAGCCAGTCTTTCCGCACATCGTACTTCAGGTCATTGTGTGTAGCAAATTGCCAGGTATGACTAAGTATTTTCTCTGTACTGTATTTGAATTTGGAATGTTCAATCTGTAACTATGTATTGATAATTTAAGTAAGTAACCTACCTGGTAATAAATTAGTTAAACTTGATTTGTGTGGTTTCTCTGAACATTGACGTACTATCTCTGTGCACCGGTATGGGTTGATTAATTTCCTCAGTCATGGTTATCCCCTCAGCTGGTCTAGGGAGGTTGACTATTTAAGCTTAATGTATCACGGAGTATTGCACCTGTAGAACTATGTCTTAAAGTAGATCACCTCCGCCTGGCGGTTATACATGTTGAGAACGGTGGTTGCCAATATTCCTTTAGTCGGTCCCTGAGTCTTAACCATAGAGTATACCGCACAAAGTGACTTCTTCCGCAACCTCTGAGATAACCGCAGATATCTAGTCAGCTGTGAGTCGTACGCATTAAGGGCCCAATGTAAATCGCGGTGTTAACAGACACATCCAGCTCAGAGAACCGTCTTTAAAGTATGAGAGTCTTTTAACAAATCAAGTGGAAATTGTATATACTAAATTATAATATTAAATGGAGTCAGATAAACGAGTACAGACTCAGCGTTGGTGGCTGATGATTTACTGCAATATATAGAGGCTGTTCTTTGGATAAACTGTGATCAAGGTAGACCAGACTAAAAGCGGAAGGTAACGTGGTACGAGTATCTTTGATTTGTGGCCCCTTGTTAGCTAATCCCGTTAATCTAAAGAGCAGTCTAACCCGGTTGCAAGAACCTTAATACTACTTTCCTAACTTTTCCCTTTTCCCACAGCAATAGCGGAATACATCACGCGTAAACCTTCGCTCCGAGCTATTCCCTCATTGGTCAAGCCGCGCGGAGTTTTACAATTTGGTTTGTAACATGATTTTAGTTTATGTTTCCAGATGTTACAATTTGGAGAACTCGAAATGATTTGTGTTGCTAATTCCCAGATTTACATTGAACAGGAGGAATTTTTACGGACTGTAGAGATGAAGGGAATTGGAAGGCCGCTAAAATCTTTCTTTTTCTCTTCACCTCGGAGAAGGGTGCGAATAAAAGATCAAGCTTATTGGCTCCACGCAGCACCTGACCAGAGTGGCAGAGGACATCTCTGAGATGACTGTCAGAAGGCAGATTGACACATTTCCCATCACTCCCTCTGACACGTAGTCCTCACCGGAGCAGTAGTCTGATGCTATTTTGAGGGTGGGGAGAATGCTTTGTTGTTTTGCTGTTAGCAGAGCCTGGCAGGCAGTATAAGTATAAGCTGCCAGAGGAGGAGTTGAGGATGTCAACAGTAAACACTATATGCTAAGTACAGATCTGCGAGAGAGGCCCTTACACTGCACGACCCTGCTGCTGTTGGGTTGGAGGTCAGGGCCTGCAGCTGCCCCACGTAGCGGTGACTCATCCGGGTGTGACTCCGCCCCAAGCCTGTCTTTTCAGGGACAAAGCTGTGTAATAAATGAAAGGCAAAGAAGGTGATTACAAATAAACCAAAAATAACCAAAAAGTGTAACAATAATTAAATCACTTATGATACATATACAAAAAAATGTATACGTAACACACATAATAAATATACATGATAAATAAATCATAGTGAAATAAGTACGTGTATTTTATAGTCCCACTGGGGTTAAAGCAGGGCGCAAGTCTATCATTGCAGGTCCACACAAGGGCAGGAAAGGAGATCACCAGGATTTGATACTGCTATAACCCTCCCCAATCTGTTTCCACCCCCAATCACGCACGCATTCAACCCAGGATGACCCCCCCCCCCCCCCACACACACACACACACACACACTCAAGAATCTTCTCTTCGAAAAGAAAGGAAAACCGTGCAAATGCAAAACGTGAAGGGCAGGGTGCCCGACACTACGCCAGTACCCTGATGTCATCCGTCTGTGTCACGCTGCTAACAAATATAAATGAAGATGTGATCATTGTGGGAAGAGGAGATGGATGCATGTACTGAGACGTAGGGTTGTCTTAGGCTGAGACAGCCAGCTGCGTGGTACTATCAGTACAGCTAACTGTGGAATGGAGGATAGGGCACAGGGCTATTTTTATTTAGGGTTTTATTTTATTTTTTGAAAAAATATTTTCAACTCAGCCATGCCTACCTATTTACTCCCGCCCCTTTAATTGGACAGATTTTTTTTATTTCCCAAGCTGACAAAATATCCTGACTTTTTGATTAAAGTAACAAGCCCTTTGGGTTCCTGTAAATGGCACAGAGCTATAATTAAATGAATTAAAACAAAAGACACCTTACTTTCACTTTGTCTGAGATTCCTATAGGGCTTTTTCTGTATCTGCATCTGCAGCACACTGTTCTCTCAGAACCGCACAGACACCGCAGTGAGACCGGCGAGATGTGTGGCATGGTCCTTGGGGCAGCCCAGTCTCAAGCCATAATCCCCTGTCCGTTGCGGGGTTCATTGCCCTGCAATGAAACGTTTTACGGCACGATCCCTTCTCTATCTGTTGCCCTTTCATGTTCCCCCGTCTGAATGAAGTAAAAAATATAAAAGGATGGAGGACTGTCTGCTCCCATTTAAAAATAAAAACGCCACAGGACCTCGAGAAAATGAGATTACGCATTTCTGGCGATGCAGTGATTTATATGTAATTACCTCAGCAGGCAGCATATGGCCTGGTTACAGCAGCTAAATACATTCACGTGTTTCATCATTTGATTAGTCTTGTTTCAGCACAGTCTCTGGGTGGGGTGAGTGTGTGGGCGGAGGGGGGGAGGGGGGGGGCAGAGTGCAGAAGGGGGCTATGGATTAGATTTGGGGGGTTGTAGTCTTGGCACAGGCCTGAGCTCCGCTAGCATGCAGACTCATCTCTCTTCAGTCTGTCACCTTGAAAATACAATTGTATCATTTTGGCAGACTTTGTTCATGTAAATTTGTGTGTTTCTTTCCACTTCATTGGTTAAAAAAATGTTTTATGCATCATAAATGTAAACATAGTTCAAACCACTGACCTTGCAGAGTGGAGTGGAGACTGAAAGGCTTCCCTATTGTGACCGATGTTCTTGTTTGGAAAAAGATTCTCTTAAAACAATTTCAGTAGCAAGATTAGGGACCTTGCAAAGTCCTTTTAGCAGTTACCTCTGACTCTAAATCATGGCTCCATCTGCGAAGACAGCACCGTGCCATATATACAAGCACACATCAATTATTTAGACTAAGTGCTCGTGTTAGGGTGCTCCTGGTGTTATTGCGGAAGGGTTATTCCAGTCTGTCAAGTATCTGCCGTGTTTGGAGTTCAATTAAATTACACGGCTCACCCTGGGTCTAAGGAGGGGTTACGGGAAAAAAAGTCCCCAGAAGTCTCCGTGGCAATCTGACACATCGCAGTGCAGCGAGAGAAGAGCGAATGGAAATGTAAAAAAATGATGTCATCGTCAGAAGAAAAATAAGAGGTGTGGAAGTGGGTCAGTGGCTAATTAGGCCACGCGCTTGATCTCCGTTCAGCCCGCGTCCAGCTGACGGGAGCGGGATTACACGTGCGGCAGTGGGGAACGCTGGAGCCAGTGGTAACAACACACCGGATTAGCACAGATTCATTCATTAGCAGCTATTAATGAGAATTAAACAGGCAAATCCCTAAAGATTACAAATGCTAGACGTTGTCTTGGGGATATGACTGAATGGGTTATAAAGGGGGAGTATATGTAGAATTGAGGTGGAGATTTGGCAGAATTATTGCTGAGCATTGGACAGTACCAGCAAGATAGAAAAGAACACAGTGGAGTACAAATACTATCAGTTAGGGGTGTTCATAATTTACCATTTAAATATTGAATTAGTAAGGATTTAAATTTAAACAAAGGTATAATGACAGGCCCTGTGTATGTGGCTTTCATGTCTTCAGTATCCCTTGTGTTGTTCACTCTATAACAGGCTGTTCCACTCCATTTAAATTGATATCCTCTGGACTCCATCTCCCATCAGTCCCTGCACCGTCTATGTGTTTTAACTTCACCAGGGCTATTTGGTGAACATTCTCTGTAATGAGCCTACAATGAGATCACATGTATCAGTTATTTTCCACTACATCACTGAGTCTTTACCTTGGGTTCATTCCAATCGCTTGTTTTATTTGTCCTCGTCTCCTCGGTCATTGCCTGACCCGGAAATTGATTGAGGTCTGCCATCTTTAAGGACATTCCAAAATCCTAAATGCTCCTTGGAGATGCGAGGAGCAAGAAACCAGGGGGCTCCCAGTGAATGCTTCAGCGAAGAAACACAAGTGTTGCTATTGCGGAAGTCTTTTCTTGTGACGTGTGACGTGTATAAATTATCCACCTCTCTACATCTGCCACATGGCGAGTACACCCCTACACAAATTCAATCTTAGCGTTCCTTTCCATTTATTTTAAAGCGCTTTAATCCATAATGACACATTTCTGATGTTTTTTCTTCCCATATCATTCAGTTTGTTACTGCATAGGAAACACAACCTTCAATGCTTAACATTAACCCCTGTTCTTTCCAAACAACAGCTTACTTAATTTCGTTATATGTGCAATATGTCACATTTAGCCTATGTTGAATGCATCCGGCAAATAACAAAAAAATATATGGGTCTACAATCGCGGCACATGTTTTCAACTGCAACAGCTTAAACATAAACATGCGAGCTGACTTGCATTCAAAACCTTTTTTCCCTCACTCTTGTATGACTGAGAAATATATTTAAATCTATTTATGTCCATTTGCTGTCTTTTAGGCTACTGAAGCAATACATATGCATCATGCTTTACTGTTTGCATCATTTACCGTAGATGTTTCACGTCTGAAATACCGTGTCCAATAAATGAGTAAATCCCATTTTCTGTGCAAAAACGAGCTTTGAGACAAACAACAAAATGGCACAGAACAATCAGTACTGACAGCTGCTACAGCTGTGCAACACGTCATTAGTAATCGACGGTTCTTCAGCTGGCGATTGACTGAGCAAATTCCATTTGCCGAATGCATGTTGCCTCGATTCCTCCGTCTTCATATCTCATCCTCTGACACGAGGAAAGGATGCAAAGAGTGAAAATAAGAGATTGAAATGAACCGCTCATGTGCAGTCTTCTTTTACTGCATCCTGCATGGTGTAGCAGGGATCTTCTTAGCATGTGCATTTTAAATGGTGTTTGTTACTGAAACTGACCCGATGACTGTGTGTGTGTGGAAAAAATAAATTGCTTCCACATGCATACCCGGTGTAGTGTGTTATAGTATAGAGATCTTGAAGCTGGCTATCTCACAGCCAGAAATGGAAAAGTGATATATCAGCAATGTTAAATTCTCTAAACTCAATTTAGATTTGCTAGTGACATCACGTAAAGAAAGCGAGCAGCTCTCAACAGGTAGTGAGTAATAAAATGAGAAAATGGTCAGATATCAGGGGAAAATCATTTACATTATTTAAGTCCTAAATGATCTTGAAAAGCCATAAAATGGTTGCTAAGTCTGGAAATGTGCTAAATACACAGGGGTAGCAAAGTCATAAAATTGGTCTTTAAAATAAAATAAAATTGTACAAAAGGTTCTATAGTAAATATTCTGTATATTCTACACTATTACACATACTCTCAATTACTCCCAGTTGATACTCTTCTACGATGCCCCCAAAGAGTACAACAAAAATCAGCAGCTCTGTTATAGTGGTGCTTTTTCTCATGCACGAGTAAATTGACAGAGGAGGGAAAATCAGATGGGGGAATATTTTCTATTAGCTTTCTATTAGCTGCTCGTGGCTAACGTGAAGTGGCAGTTGGGACGGTACTATCTGCCCAACTATCTGAGGTTGTCAGGGGTGTTCAGGTTTGTGGGGCTCTAAGTAGTACAGAGGCAGGCTAGAGTAAGAGTAAACACAGTTGATTCAGTCCTAGATTCACTCTCGCTCTCATAATACACATGTGCCCCATAATGCACCGTTCCGCCCTTGTGCTGAAGGTTTGCACACCACTAATCTACATCTCCCAGACCGACTTACTAACAGATGGAGAGAGAGAAAGGGGGTAGAAGTGTGTCACTGGGTCACTCCTTTCCAGCCTGCTTCAGGGGAGGCAGCAGACAGTGATCCTGGGTCTGCAATGAGATGTCTAAACTGTATGAACCCCTTTTTTGAACACCACCACACACAGGCCCAATTTCAGCTGTGCTCAGCTGAAGTGCCAGAAGGCAGAGAGAGGAACTGCGAGTTGAAATACCACAGTAAAACCTCACAGCTGTGCCCTAGCATTTGCAAATCTCACATAGGTCCAGACTGCTGTTCATTCCATTTCACTAGGTGCAGACCACACATACATTCTCTGCATGTGTTGGGGAACATCCTGCGCAACCTTTTTGCGCAAGAAGATCACTATAGACTCTGAGAGCCGAAGAACGTCAAGAATTTTCAGGAATTTTCAGGAATTCAGAACATTCTTCATCTTTATGTGCTATAGGAGGTGCCAAAGACATCAGCAGGTGATGGAAGACTCCAGAATATTTGGCGCAGGGCCTTGGGTATATGCTCTGCAGGCTTGTTGCACGTTGGTTTCCTGCTTTCTGAAAAAACCTGAAGATTTATGGAAGCAAGAGATGGGGTCAATGGCCTGGAACGGTGCACAGAGACAGAAACACAGACTTTATGATTTATGCTAGCTTTGACGGGAAGAGGGGACTGGTAGAGGTCCTTGCTCCAGGATTTTAGCTCTTAATCTCTATTAAATAAACAGGAAAATGCTCAATATTTATATAGGAGCCTTTTCAAACCACAAGCTTTCAACACGTAAAAATATCAAACAGTACGGAGATTAAATTGTTCAGATGAAGGCTATATTCAACAAAAAAAGAAGAGAAAGACCTGTTATCATTGCAACAAAAAAACGCTTATAATGTTCTTTAATGGTGGAAGCTTGAGCCAGTGTTGGTCAGTTTGTGCAGGTGATATCTGTCTTCTGCTTATTTGTGGAGTTTTTTCACAGAAAAAAAAATTTGTTGAAAAATTAAGCATTTAGCTTTGTGCTGTTTTGTACATTTCGAGGAATTTAGTTTAAGCTGGCCATTATTATATGTTTATAAGAAATTCCAGTTTAATTTCAGCCTAAGGGACTGACCCCTGTCACCTGGCTAGATTGTGTGAGCATGTGGCCGTTATCTGGATTATGCAAATCCAATGTATATCAGTGCCCTAGCCTTGTGACCTGCATGACAGAAGTAAACACACATTACCCAGCACCCCCCTCTCCTCACAGCTACTAGCACTCTTTTTACATTGCCTGTATGTGAGCTGCATAGCAATACTGTCATTAAAACCAGGATGTTCAATCTGGATATGAGTAAACAGAAGATTGTTCAACATCTCGCACTGTCAGAGTTATATAGATGCATTATTTGCATATACATTTGTGAAATTAGACAATGTAGAAATTCTGAATCTTATTTTTAGACTAATATTTCATGGAAAGGCAGTGAGCATTATCTGTAATATTGAAAGAAATGCAAATAACCAATTTCCCTAGCACTGATACAACATCCCCAACTTTATGCAACCTTCTACTATTTACAGCTCTATCTCCACTGCTGATTGCCAAAAATGGTATTGCTAATGTTATTTCTCACATCTAAGATGATATTTGCACAGGGCTTCTTAGTTAGCTGGGGTAGCTCAATTAAAAAATTATGCCATGGAGGTATGCGTTTATTCAGTTTTTACCTCCTTTTATCCATATCCATATATTGCTCTCTGTCTCTCTTTCTTTCTTTCTCATACACACACACACACACACACACACACACACACCTCCAGCCAGAATGATTCTCATTAGAGCTGTTCTCCTGGGCAGAGAAACTCACACAGTGATCTCTCTAATGAAGGATTTCTTCAAGGTTTTTACTCTAGAAAAGGTTTAATTTATACAACTCTAATACGAACAGTGGTGTCAACTCACATTTTTAACCCTGGGAGAACTGACTGAATTCTACTGAATGCACCCTCACAAATCCAATGTTTCAAGTATCAAAATGACTGACTGATTAATCACAGGCATTATTTAACTTTTAGTATTTAATGACACATTTAGTTATTCAATATGTCCTCTTTTTAGCAATGCCTTCAGGCATACTGTGGTCTGCATAGTGGTAAGACTCATGACTCATGACTCATACAGTGAGCACCATAATTAATTGGACAGTGATACATTTTTTGTTATTTTGGTTCTGTACTCTAGCACTTTAAGTTTGAAAGGATATAATGAAGTGCAGACGGTCAGCTTTAATTTGAGGGTATTTTCATCACAATTAGATGAACGACTTAAAAATGATAGAACCTTTTGTTCATAGCCCCTAAATCTAGTCCCACCCCCAATTCCCATAGAGATCCATTCAAATGCAGAGAGGTTATAGTGTCGCTTAGTTGTAGGAGTACCAGAAATTAAGATATCAAGAGTCTTTTGATATTGTTGGGTCACTGATTTATGGCATACAAAGGATATGCAACCAAATATTAAAAATGAGTACTTTATTCTACATTATGTTAAACTGTCCAATATTTTTGCTGCCTGAAAATGGGGGGGGGGGGGACTATGTACCAAAGGTTCTATAATTTCCAAATGATTCATCCGATATTAATTAAAATACCCTCAAATTAAAGCTGACAGTCTGCACTTCAACCTCATTGCCATTGTATCCTTTCAAACTCAAAGTGTTAGAGTACAGAACCAAAATAACAAAAAATGTGTCACTGTCCAATGAACTATGGTGCTCACTGTATATTTGCATTTTTATATTCAGCAAATTGCCCTCATCTAAATCATTTTTATTGCTTTGATGCACTTTGTATATCTAATCTAATCCCTGACATTCCACTGATATTCCTCAGCAATATATATTTGTTTAAATATGTAAATTAAAAAAATATGATTCCATTCATTTTGAACAAAAAAAACCAATTAGCAATAGCTAGATGAATGTTATGTATGAAGAAAAGGAAAGAAAACTTACAATCAGAATGTTGTAACCAGTAGGTTTGGTTGGGTGTTTAATAAATCAAGGCCTCCAAATGACACATTCAGGTTATATTTATTTTCATTGCTGGTTTTCACACACATGCACACACACACCTACTCTCTCTCTCTCTTTCTCTCTCTCTCTCTCTCGCTTTCTCTCTTACCCCTTGAATACCAAACACTATCTGTGAATAGTTCTGCTGCTGGTTTCTTTACACTTGGCTGAAATGTCAGAATATTGATGTTTTGCGTACTGTTGTGCTGTTCCGTGTTAAAAACCAGGCACTGTGTTACACATGTCATGTATTTCTGGAATCCCACCAATGCATCAACTCAAATAGCAAGCTTATCAGACCAAAGAATTGATTAACATTTTATTTAATTTGCGGTTGTGCCACATCACAAAATGTGTTCTTGCACATCGTTGGCTCATTACTGCTGTGTACTGTAGCCATGTAATTTAAATGGTGTTTCAGAATTCTTTTTAATGGAGAATATTTAATATATATTTAATATGTGTTACTTCATCCTTATTGTAATATGAAAGCAAAGGTGTTTTTTTTCAGAATTTGTATTGTGTATTTTTTTCTTTCCAAATATATATTGTGGGTTTATGGAAAAATATAAACATCGTGTAACCCCACTGCTGCTGAGATTACAGCACCCTTGAGATGTATGTGGGTGGGTGTGCTTTTGCATGTGTGTGTCTGTATGTGAGCATGTAGGCATATGCAATTGAGTGTGTGTATGGGTCCATGATTGTGTCCGTGAGTGTGTAGACCTGTTCATGTGTGTGCGTACGTAGGCTAAACTTTATGCCAATTTTGTACTAGTTACACATTCATTGAGTCTCCTGCTGAAGATTAACAGGGAAGACAGAGTGTGGACCCTGCTGAACTTTAAAAAGCTCAAACTGACAGACCAGTGTTTTTTTCAATCAACCTTTTTGTAAAGAGGACCCACATTCTAAAACCTTGCTTTGAAGAGTAACCATCCAGGGGAAAATGTAACACATTCCAATTTAATGCAAGGATGTTAACCTTCAAAACTGGTCTTGGAATTATCCTTTAACTATGAACAGCACTTCCCTGCCAGTCATCTCCTGTAAACAAAATTTAAACCTGTACAATCAAGTTGTCCAGGGAGCTCATTAAAAAATAATCACCTTTAATCTGTATGAAGATACAAATACTTCACTAAGGTATTTAAATATTCATTCATATGCAATATTATAGCACATGCATTAATGTTTGCTCATGCAAAACACAGTGGTGGAAAATTAAGATATCTTTTGATTTTTCTAAGCTATAGACAGGCAGTGGTTAATGTTTGAAGGGTTGAAGACATACTGAGGATATGCAGTGTTGTTGGAAAGCCTATTGTAAACACATGGAGAGGTCACAAGGTAACGCTGCTTTGTGGAGTCAAACAAAAGTTTCTCCTCCAAAAATAATTCCAGCATTGCATTATAATGTGGCAAAGTACTGTCATCCGCAAAATGCTTTTCCTGATACAAAAGAACATAAAATACTATACTGCTCAACTTTGCAGCAAGCAACAGTATTTATGGAGAAGCTATATAGCTCGCCAAAATATTTCTCCTTGAAATTATACGTCCAGATTTATATTTGGTTTGCTTTCTTTTTATATCTATATGATCGGATATGGACAGGTCTTGCCTTTGCCAAGAACAAATTTATTATATTTAATAGAACTAGAACTAGAACCAGTGCTAACAACAGGAGGGTCTGGTGTCCTGTCAAATTCCTATAAAATTAGATGTCTATGTCTGGCCACTTTTAACATCCCTCTGCATCTAATTGGCTAAAGAAATCCTTTAAATTCTCTACCCTTTGCCTCCCAGGTTGTCAGAAAGTTCTCAGATGGCCTGCCTAAGATAAAATGAGATTGGAGATTGAGCCCTATCTGTCAAATCTGGTGAGTTTTGAGCAATCCGCACATGGGATCACGGGAAAAGAAAATACAGAAGAAGAATACACGAGCAAACAACAGAGCGCCTACTTACCATAGGCGTTTACCCCCATTACAATGATAATAGCAGTAATAAACCACTAGAGCAAAACTCAAATGGTAACACTTCCTTTGAACATCATTGATATGAATGTGTGGAGAGGGAGTTGGGCAAGGCCTGGCTGTAAGCCTTTGCTGAAGGGTCATTTCTACGCTGATTAAATATGCAGAAAAACAGAGAGTGAGGAGAATTCAATGAATGTTCCTGCGCCTGGCCTTGGAGCTGAATGGAATTCTTAATGAGAACACAACTGTAAACAACACCTGAATCGCCACATGGGAATCCTAGCCTCCTCACCAAGGACTGAACCCCACCCTAATCAGCATTGGAAAATAGAGGACAAAAGGTCTGAGATTGTGCATCAGTTGTAATCAGTTGTTGTGTGACTGCTGGGAGTAACTTGTATTTATTTATTATAAATTTTTTTGTTGGCTGGTTGCAATATCACGTATGACATAAATAAATAAAACTTAAGCATGTCTCATCCATCCCGAGGCTGATTATTTCTGTTTATTACATTACCTGGCAAGAGAGGCCGGGGATTGCATGCTTGGATTGCACGATGATACATTAAATTGCCTTAAAGATATGCTGCATGTAGACTAACACACATGAATTCACCCCGCCACACTGCACTGAACAACCTTTGTTTAATTTTGGAAAAAAAACTGTTATACATTTTTTTTAAAGCTAGGCAACTAACAATTGTAGTCAATATGAGGACAGAAATAAGCATTGAAAAATAAAAAAAAACATGGAGCTGTAATGCCCCCTACTGTCTAAACTAAACACACACACACACACACACACACACACACACACACACATGCGCGTTCTGCTATTAAAACAACACAAAAGAAAGCAAGTTATAATAGTAGCCTACAAATTATTTAATTAATTAGGCCTATCGCTAATTACTTATTTATTATTCATTTATATAAAACTTTATCAGGAATGTTTAACATATGTCTAAGTAAGACGTGCAAGAACTGACTTATTTTTAAAGAAGTCCCAGAGAGTTTCACAGAATGTTATCACTCTATATATGGCCACAATGAACCATTGAGTCTTGAACCATTTTGGGCTGTCCACAGACACACACAAACAGTAGGGGGCAGAAAAGCAGTTTTTCGCAAGTGATATGGTATAGAAACCTAGTCTACTGCTGAGAAGAGCATAAATGGTTTTCAAATAAAGGTCCAAAAATCATGCATTATATATTATAGGCTAACTATCTAGCCACACATGTATATGTTTAATGCAGTTTAACTGCTTTATTTACAGGCATCTGTTTAGAGCGAGGAATCTGCAGACCCAGACGATGTAAAAGTCTAAAACCCATGAAATGAAAGCATGATATGTGCACATCCCGTAAAAAAATGATTGACTTGACTATTTTCCCCTCCATTTAAATTTAAAGGCTGTTTTTCTGAGGCCGTCATAATCTTCACTTCATCATTAACGTTCATCAAACCGTTTAGTTTGTTAGGACTGTTCATCAAAGTACCATAAGGCTGCCATTATTACAAACCTCTGTACAAGCTCTGAGGTGATGGGGCTAACTATGACATCTGTGCCTTACAAACTAAGCATGCTCTGTTCCTCTCACAAAGCAACCAACCTCAAAGACATAGCAAGATCAGTGAGACATGGTTAACAGGTCACCAAACAATGTAGCTTTATTGACTCTTTTCACCAGCATACATCTATGCGGCAATGAATTTGAAGCTGTTCACACAAAGACCGCATAATGCTCTTTTTTTCTGTGAGGGAGGCTCACAACATTGTTCCATCAAGCAAAGCAGAAGTGAATCAACAGCACAACCCTGTGGTGAGCTAAGCACACTTCTGGTAACAAACTGTACTGCTTTATCTACATTCTCCCTGTAAATGGGGAAGCTGTTGAGATTGTAAGTAGCTGCAAATTCCTTGGCATGTGAATTCCCAGCGACCTAACGTGGGGCTCTAACACCGGTTTACACCAGTCCGGTATAAGACCAGTATTATTATAAACAAAGCACTATAGCATCTCTATTTTTTCAGGAGACTCTTGTGAAAATGCATCACTGTGTTGAGAGCATTTTAACAGGTTGGATCACAGTTTGGTATGGTCACCCTACTGTACAGGGGCATAAAGCCAAAAAGATTATCAAGACTGCTCAAGAACTCACAGGCTTTCACCTCCCATTCATTGATGGAATTTATACCAGTCGTTGTCCTAACAGAGCACAACACATTGTCAGTGTTTCCTCCCACACAGCACACAGACCTTTTCAAAAAATGCTAAATAGACTCAGACTGTTTTCATTAGTATTTGCACTTACATTTTTATGAACTTTGAATTTTACATGCACCTTATTTTATTTCTTTTAGAATTACTGTATTGTCTTTTGTATATTATTGAATAACCCTTGATTCTACAATCCAATGATAAATGGATTGGATTAATGAACAAATCCCAAAAATATAATTCCATTTTGCGCAACAAACGTTTCACAACAAGCATTTTCAATTTCATTCTCACAACTGTAAGCTTCTGTTTCACTGGAGGCATGCTGACCCATTCTCTCATTTGAACAATATCAAGAAGTGAATTCCCTTATATGATTTGATTGCTGAGTATATGTCATGTACAGTGTATGTCATGAGCAAGAGCAATTTGCATGTAACATCCCACTGTTCTCTTCAGTCCACCTTCCTTACGTTTCCTTTGTGTTCCCGTTCCTTGTGTTTTGTGTCATGTTTTTATGCTTACCCTGTTTACTTGTTGTTGCAGGCTGAATGAGGGAGGCCCTGACAGACGGAATGAAGGAGGCCCTGAAGGAAGAGTTGGCAGTGAGGGATGACGCCAGCTGCCTTCATAACCTGTCCATCAAGATGGACAATCGGTTGCGAGCGCGCCAGAGGGAGAAGGGGGGTCGTTTCACCCCTACAGATGAGTATTCCCATACCAACCCGAGCTTCCGGCTCACGCCCCAGTGTTGGCGCATCCATCAGTCCCTGTGACTCCGGCTGAAGAGCCCATGCAGCTGGGCAGGGCACACCTCTACCTGAAAGAACAGCTCCGAAGAATTCAAGCGGGCATCTGCCTCTATTGTGGTCAAGCCGGCAACGTCCTACTTTCCTGTCTCTTACACCCTAAAAGGGGAAGCTCACCAGTAAAGCTGGGTGTCCTGGTGAGTCATATCTCCTCTCACTCAGCAGCCCAGTCCAGATTCCTAATTGATGACACGCTCGTGTGGAACCAGCAGTCCCTGCCGTTGTGCACCCTGGTGGATTCTGGAGCAGACGAAAACTTTTCAGACGCTACCCTGGTCAGTCAAACCGGCATCGCCACTCTGCCTCTCGTCGTCCCTCTCAACGCCCACACTCTGGAAGAAAAGCTCATTGTCCGGGTCACTCACACTATCGAGTGCACTGCACACTGCACCTGATCCTGTCGGGCAATCACCTTGAAACCATCCAGTTCCACATCATAACCTCTCCTCAGTCTCCCATGGTTCTCGGCCAACCGTGGCTTAAACGCCACAATTTCCATCTTAATTGGGCCACCAGCAAGATCCAAAGTTGGAGTCCATATTGCCACTCCTCCTGTCTGCAGTCTGCCCTAGCACCCACGGAGGCTGTTGTTCCTCCGTATAACCCCCAGCCGTCTAACCTGTCTTTTGTTCCACCTGTATATCATGATTTAGCTGAAATGTTCAGTAAATGCCATGCATTGTCATTGCCTCCCCATAGGCTATATGATTGCTGCATTGACCTATATCCAGGGGATCTACTGCCGTCCAGCCTCCTGTTCAACATGTCTCAACCGGAAAGAACAGATATGGAGACCTACATCCACGACTCACTCGCGACAGGTATTATCCACCCATCATCACCAGTCGGAACCAGGTTCTTCTTTGTTTCTAAGAAAGATAAATCACTACATCCCTGTATCAATTACCGTGGTCTGAATGCGACTACCGTGAAAAATAAATACCCTCTGCTTCTAATTAATTCTGTGTTTGAGCCTCTACAAAAAACCACTGTGTTTTCCAAGCTTGACATCAGAAACGCCTACCACCTGGTCCACATCCGGGAAGGAGACGAGTGGAAGACAGCATTCAACATCCCACTGGGACACTTCGAATACCTGGTGGTCCCGTTCGGGCTTACTAATGCTCCAGCTGTGTTCCAGGCCATAATGAACAATGTCTTCAGGGACTTATTGAACCGGTCAGTCTTCGTGTACCTCGACGACATTTTATTATTCTACCGCAACCTTGAAGAACACACTCGGCACGTATGACAGGTATTGCAACAGCTTCTTGAAAACAAATTATTTGTCAAAGTGGAGAAGTGTGAGTTTCACGTGACCTCTGTAAGCTTCCTAGGCTTCATCGTGGAGAGTGGGCAGGTGAAGACTGATCCAGTAAAGATCCAGGCAGTGGCAGAGTGGCCCTGGCTGATATCCCTCAAACAGCTGCAGCGATTTTTAGGCTTCGCTAATTTCTATCAGAGGTTAATCTATGAGTACAGCCAGGTAGCCCCACCCCTAACCAAACTTACCTCCTCTGCCACTCCATTCTCCTGGACCCCGGAAGCTGAAGCCGCCTTCACGAATTTCATGACCCGGTTCACCTCCGCTCCTGTCCTGGTTTACCCTGATCCGGTCCGTCAGTTCTTCATGGAGGTGGATGCGTCAGATTCCGGAGTTGGTGCTATCCTGTCTCAGTGCTCGGCGGAAGACCACAAATGCCATCCCTGTGCCTTCTTCTCCCACCGACTGTCCCCCACCAAGCACAACTACAATGTTGGGAACCGTGAATTACTGGCAGTGAAACTCGCCCTTGAAGAGTGGAGACATTAGCTGGAGGGAGCAGAACAACCCTTCATAGTTTGGACCGACTATAAAAATTTTGCTTACATCCAATTAGCTAAATGCCTCAATTCTCGTCAGGCTCATTATTCAGAAGATTTAATTTCACCCTCACCTACAAACTTGGATCCTGCAACATCAAACCTGATGCTCTGTCATGCCAGTTCACTTCGGAAACCAATCCTGCTAGTCCTGACACCATCCTGTCTCCCTCCTGTGTGGTGGCTGCAGTAACCCAGAGCTAACCCTACCTCTTGTCTCTTCATCCCTGACTCTCCCAGGTCCTGCAGTGGGCACACTCTTCTCATCTGGCCTGCCATCTTGGAGTCCAGCGCACCCTGTCCCTCCTAAAACTGAGTTTTTGGTAGCCATCGATGGACGCTGATGCCCGTGCATTCGTGCTCGCCTGTACCATCTGCGCCAGAAGCAAGGCTTCCCATCAGCCTTCCACCGGTCTCCTCCATTTTCTACCCACCCCGGGCCATCCTTGGAGCCACATTGGGGTCGACTTTGTCACTGGACTGCTGCCTTATAAAGGTAACACCGTTAACCTTGACGATTGTCGACCGGTTCTCCAAGGCAGACCATTTCATCCCTCTCCCCAAGCTTTGGGAGCAGCTCTGCAGTGTGTCACCGCCCGGAATCCCTCCTCCTGGAGCAAGCTGCTATCTTGGGTTGAGTATGCTCACAATTCCCTAACCAGTTCTGCTACCGGTCTATCCCCCTTTGAGTACTCCCTGGGGTACCAGTCGCCCCTATTTCTGGCCCAGGAGGAAGAGGTCTCCGTCCCTTCAGTGCAGGTGCACTTACGCCGGTGCAAAAATATTTGGAGAGACACCCGCACCGCACTCCTTCGCTCCACTGCCCACACTCAACGCCTGGTGGACCGTCATCACACCACAGCCCCCCAGTACTCTCCAGAACAGCAGGTTTGGCTCTCCGCTTCAACCATCCCACTCTAAGACACCTCCAAGAAATTCCAGCCCCGGTTCATCTGTCCCTACTCCATCATCAACCCCTCTGCTGCCAGACTGAAGCTCCCTCCTATCCTCAAAACCGATCCAACCTTCCACAACCTTTCACAACTCAAACCGGTCACCTCCAGTTCACTCTGCCCTCCGGTCGTTCCCCTTCCACCCCCCCGGATCATCGACAACGCTCATGCGTACACCATCCAGCGCATCCTGGACATCTGCCGGCGGGGGTGCAGGTTTCAGTACTTAGTGGACTGGGAGGGTTAAAGTCCCGAAGAGAGGAGCTGGATCTCTCGCCAGCTCATCCTCAACCTCTCCCTCATCCGGGACTTCTACCGGGCACACCCTAAGAAGCTCAAGCCTGGTGGGAGGCGCCCATTGAGGGGGGGTACTGTAACATCCCGCTGTTCCCTCCAGTCCACCTTCCTTACGTTTTTTTTGTGCTCCCATTCCTTGTGTTTCGTGTCATGTTTTTATGTTTACCCTGTGCGTCTTTACTTTCTGTTGCAGGCTGGGCGTGGCTCCCTGGTAGCACTCGGTTCCTCCCCCTGATCAGCCCCAGTCTCTCCCCTCTCGTCACCAGCGAACCACCTCACCAGCTAACCCACATTCCTCACTCCTTTCATAATCATGTATAAGCACCTGGTTTTTTCACTATTTAGTTTTTGCCCATGCACCAGTCATTGCCAGATTGTTTTCTCACTATATGTTGATTTACCCCGGCCTTTTTTCCCATTCAAAAAACCTGTTTGCTGTGTCAGTTAACCTGTTTGTTCTCTTTTTGCCCGAGCCTCGTCCTGCTGTGACTCCAGCCCAGTTATTTTTGCCCAGCCCTGTTTCCTCCTTGCCTGTTTCCTCCTTCTCCTGCCTGCTACCTTGCGTGGGTTTTTGTAAATAAAGTTCTACCAGCCTTCTGTCTCTGAGTCCTGCATTGGGTCCTATCCTGAGTATCACTGTAACATTGCACAATTAACGTCTTTGTTTATTTTTGTGTGAAATTTACAAATTATGGATTTTTATTTTATTTTATTAACTTTTAAGTGCCTTATGCCAGGGTACAGCTGCAGTGCCCCTGCAAAGTCACATTTTATAGGACTCAATTAATTCGTCTGAAAGAGTCTATCAATGCATGAAGAATAATAATGCGTCATTTGACATGGATTTGTTTGAGTGAGTTCCCCATCAAAGTTCTCAGCAGAATCACTTAAATTGTGGTTAGCTATTGCGGTTTTCTGAGCTCAAATCAGGAAAAAACTTATGTATTTGTACTGTACTTTTCTTCTGTATTTTCCTTTACCCGTGTGAACAAAAAAAAAAGACAGTATAACAAAACTAGACCTTTGATGCTAATTTCATCCATAAACGAATACAAATAACCCTCACACAGAATAACCCTGACACAGCTTCACAAAACAAAAATTGATAAAGGTAAATTAAGTAGCGCTATTAGTGTAAGAGGATTATGAATTAATCCGCTTTCCGCGAGCTGCGAACGCTATTGGGTTACCTCTGTAACAGCTGGCTATCCGTTGCACAGGTACAGTGCTTAGTGTTTGAATTTGACTGACTGGCACATAATAGCTACACTATGTGCTCATTAAAAGTAGTAAATATGAACACTGTGAATCGGCTGTTCGTCTTTCACTTGGTTCAAAGCCGTTGGTTCGTTTGACTAGGGTTTATGGAATATTGCCTGCAGGCTACTCTGTTGAGGTTTGTGCGTTTTGAATCACACTATAGGCTAGAATGGGAGGTAGCCAACTGCGTATCTTCACAATCACAAAGGAAACAGCCCAGCGCTTCCCCGTGACTGTCCACCTGTGATGCATGGTCACTTGACTGTTTTCTTATAATAACAGGCCTTTTTATTTTAGAGCATAGCAGGAAGTCATGATACTGAAACTGCAGATAAAAATATGCGAGCAACCTTCCGTCTTGTTCTGTCTTTGGTTTGCTCCGCCTTAAAGACAGAGAGCAACTTAATGCTTGCACGTTTTTTAAATGTATTTATTTATTTATTGCGTGTTACTTCTAATAAACACGAAGTGTTTGTGAAATTATATGTATGGTAGCCTAATATGTTTCCTGTGCTTTATAGCCTACATGTAGGCCTACAGGGATATGTTGGTAAATGCCACGATATAGGCTACAGTATTTGCACATAAGTATTAAACACCGAGGAAAAGCCAAAGAAACTTAACCCAATGTGCGTTAGGCTGCCGTTACCTTCAACGCTCATTGTATAGCTAGGCTACACGCAAATAACCATGTCCTATAGCCTACATTTTCTTCCTTAATATAGTTCTGTATTATTTATAATGGCTAAGATGCTGATTTGACACTATCAGTGCGTAGGAAGTGCTGCAAATATAATAATTTATAAATGTATTAGAAGTTGCTGTTAATTCTGGCGAAATTATTTCGCGTTTGCTCCCTTAAAATGTCAGTAGCCATAGTAAACCTGAATTACAGTCTCATGTCAGATTGCCCCACTATGGACTTTGGAAATAAGAACGTCAGTATCGAGGACGTCCTTTTAACCACGCGTCACGCACCCCCCCTCCTCCAAAATAAATAAATAAAAAACACCACAACCACCACCAACTTCAATTCAGTGGCCGCGGATCAGACGCGATGTCAATCAACTGTTACCTAGGTTTAAATATTAAGATCTAATACTCGACGCATTGTTATTTAGTAGAAAATTACAGTATGCCGCAAAATTAGCCTGATTCTCGCTTAGTTAGACCATGTTCTGTCGGCGGAGAGAAACCGAGTCTATGCGCTCAGTAGACGGCGCAAGTCCGACATCGCCGAAGAAGCGTCGCCAACGGGATCTGTCCAGCAGCACAGAAAACGCGAACGAATCAATGCACAGTCTGCCACCATGGATGCGGCTCTA
Organism: Ilyophis sp. 1 JC-2022; assembly: GCA_022702515.1. Lineage (NCBI taxonomy): Eukaryota > Metazoa > Chordata > Actinopteri > Anguilliformes > Synaphobranchidae > Ilyophis > Ilyophis sp. 1 JC-2022. The sequence continues at coordinate 86,517,696 of CM040404.1, read as the reverse complement.
TTTCTATGGGATGCACGGAGTCACGTTGGATATTATTCTGTCATCGGCTAACACTTTTCTGCAAAGCAATGATCTGAAATTGCTGGGGGTCTCCTCCCCCTATAGCTGCATTGTACATTCGGTCACTCATTTCGCGCTGGAGAAAATATATTCACAAAAAAAGATCTTCCAAGGACGCCCTGTCCTTTTCCATTGCATAATCTACCCTTCGGTGTACATCGGTCTGCAGATATTGGTCGGGAATACAGTTTCCTTATCCAGCCACATCAAACGCGCGTCAGTAGCGCAGATTGCTATTCACTACATCATATCCCTCTATTATTCGCAAGTATTTCTCAAGAGATTCTTGCACCTTCAGTACCACTGCCTAGGGCAACGTACCCTGGCGGAACTGATTCAAGAGCTGCGGTCTGCGCACGGACTGCCTGGTTTGGTGCGTTTTGTCTTTTTTGGAATGCATGGCCTTTTGGATGAGGTCGTTTTCACTTCGATATTCAATCTAATTGAAAAACCTGACAGAACACTGAGCGGCCATACATCTCTCTGGTCCTTCCTTATGTACGGAAGCTGCAGCTACGTGGTGGAAAAGCTGTACTTGCATTTACATTTCAAGCGAGGATGGAGTACATGGAAAAGGCTGCCGATCTACATCTGTTTCATCTATACCTGGGAGTTCTGTTGGGGGCTGGCGCTGCGGCACTTCGGCGCCTGTTCGTGGGACTACTCCCACTATCCTTTGAATTTCATGGGTCTCATCACCCTTCTCTATCTACCTGGTTGGGTCTGTCTGAGTTTGTATCAGGATATGTTGTCAAATGTCTTGCTATGTGTCGGGTGTGCACAGGACAGCTAGTCGCAAGGATGCGGAATCAACGGGCGTCACAGCTTTAAAGAAAAACATAAACCATAATTTTGGCACACGATTAGGGTAATGATATATTACAGTGCATCACAAATTACACGGGTGTATTTAAAATCCAAACATTTCCGCTGCACATGAGATTTACAGAAAGTATTTCTTCAGAGAAATTTTTGTAGCTGTTAAAACAGCTTTAGGGTCAATTCCTGTCAGAACCAATAATGTTCAAACGTGAAGACAACTGCCGTTTTTGTAATACAGTGGTGTAAATAGCCTGTAAAAATATTGTCACTATCTAGACTTTTGCAATTCAGATATAAAACACGTGCCGTGAATGCTAACACAATTCAATTTGTCTAGCATTAGCCTGTCAATAAATGCATGACGGCATTTGACGGGAAATTGAATCGCGTGATTCCCCATGCTTTAGGGAGCCTGTTTTAAGATATTGTATCTTGCATGTCTGGGTATCTAATTTTGTTACTGGGTATGTCCTACGTTCATGAGTTCACGACTAACAAAGTCTAATCAGTCTATGTGTAGTTAGATGAACTGAAATGCTATATAATGTAACATGAATCAGTCAGAATCAGAATGAATGAATGGATGGATGGATGGAAATGATCACTTTAATGAAGATGCACTGTGATGTTTAGACATCACATGTGAAAAAATAGTTTACTTGGGCATACATGAAGTATAATTCAATAAACTTGAATTAGGCTTCAGGTATGCTGAAATACACCCAGTGTACGTTTGTTGCATGGGTCAATACACTGAACTGTGAGTCTGTAAAAAAAAAAAAAAAAGTGCCTTCAACAACAACCTGACTGTGAAATAAAGAGGCACACAGTGGCATGCCATACCTATAGTTTTGTAGAGGATGACATGTTTGATAACTAGAGATCTGAAAATGCACATTATTAGTGCCTCTGAAAATGCCAGGGTGTATTTGGCTGTCATATCAATGTCACAGATTACAAGCTAGCTAAACATTAACTATGAGAATGGGGGGTGTCTCTGGTAAATCTAGCATTACCAGGTGGGGTCGGTACCTGCATCCAGTCCAACAGATAGGGGAATTGTATGAGGAATTTTTAGAAGCTGTATGAGGAATTTTTAGAAGCTGTGACCATGCTGAGGGGTGTCAACTTTAATGATGAAGACCAGATTTAGAAAGGGTCGTTTTTGTAATGCATTTAAGGTATGGAATAACATATCGTGGGAATACATTCAGTACTGCCTGAGAAATTGAGTGAGCCATTGCATTGAATTGATACATGTTTTGCAGTTGTAATACAGGACCAAAAAAAAAAATGGTTTCCAAAAAACCTAGCACTGTGACTGGTGGCTGTACCCACCAAGAGTTAAGAGTAGCAGAAGAACAAGCATTTTTAATATTTCTATTCTGTTGCAGATATTTCTCACTGTGTTTATAACTGTTGGACATGTTTTACATTTTTCTATTGCCTATAATGGTAGCTGTGTGTCTTCAAGACAGCAAAGTAGTCTTGGAGACACAAAAGAGACACATTTGCACATATTTGTGTGAAGTTAGAAAGCATGGCAGAAGCAGTGAATTGTATGAATAATTGCACTTAAAAGCCTCAATCTTCACTGAAAGAACTTCCACTTAAATGTAAAAATAAAATAATAAAAATTATTTTTGCAACTTTTAGTGGAGTGAATGATCTAGTTGTGGCAGCATATTTTAACCATATGGATTCTATGTACACCTGAAACTTTGATATTCCGTTCAGTTTGAATTTCCAATCTTGGCTTTTGTGCAGTCTGAGTGACAGATTCTGCTTGGTTTATTGCCCCTCCAGGAAGAGAGACAGAGAGAGAGAGACAGAGAGAAAAAGAGAGAGAGAGAGAGAGAGAGAGAGAGAGAGAGAGAGAGGGCAGGGTGTTTTATCAGCTGTTTAGTCTAAGGTGTGTAATTCCAGAGCATGTGTCAGCAAGGATGTACAATTGTGCACCCTGGGAAGGGGTATCAGCTAAGAAGATGAACGGAACAGGGCCAAGAGAGTAAGGCCAATTCATCAAGATGGATTCAGGACATTGTCACTTCTTGAATTGCATGTGATTAAATATATCTATATGTAACGCACTTTGAGATTTGAGGCAAGGCAGCTAAGGATACAATTCCTGGTCATTTTAAACGTACATGGTGGGATTTATGGTGGGGAAGTTAACTTTGAAATGGATTTTCTAAGAGCACTAAAGCTAATGTTCATAACAAGTTTTGTCTCTTATTTAAGTGTATGATTAGTTTGTATATTAGGTATTTTATGATTAGTTTATTTATGTGTGTGTATGTGTGTGTGCGCGCGCGTGCTTGCTTGCCTGTGTGTGTGTGCATGCTATATGCATTCTTAGACATACCAAAGGAATAAAAAATCAGTTTTAAATCTTAAACCTATCTGAAATTAGTTTTTGTAATTTTACTACCAAAGTCATTCTGATATTTGTTGTTTTGGTCTCAAAGCCAGTGAAACACTTTGCTTTTTCTTGTCTGCAATTATTGCTGCACAGTAAAATGTCCAGTGTTAAACTGTAATAGAATACATATGAGTCCAACAGTTAATTTAACACTGAACATTAACGATTTGGAAAACATTTGGCAGAGAAATGCCCTTTCAAAGTCCATGTTTTTATGAGTGAATAAACTGAAGTCTATATATCTCAATGCTGTATGAGTTATCTCTTCTAAGGCTTTCAGTAACAGTATAAAACAAGGAATGCTATTATCTGTAACCTGTTACTGCTTCCTGTCCAATATGTACTGATGGAATGTTGCCATGGAGACCCTGTAATATGATGATCCCTAGCAGGGACAGAGTTGCTGGAGTTGTCCTGTGTCTTTTTCAGTTGTAAATACATTGCCAGGGAAATGTTTGCCTATTGTAGCAAGCCGTCATGATGTCTGATTCTTCATTCATTCATATATACATATGTATGAGTCATTCAAATATACCATGTCAAATTTCATTTATAACATCTTCAGTTTGGTGGGTGTCTCCCTAAAAAGCAAATAACACAATAACTTTAACCTTGCTACCACGCATTACAAACACACACTAGGCTTATTTCTGGCACAAACTCTGAATCAATGTATGGTTGCCACCTGTTAAATCAGTGTGTTGCCAGCTAGTGGTTAGAGTGGCTGCCCAGAAATGTGCATTCTTTACACTCCTGGATTTAGGACTTTGGTTTCCAACAGGTTTTTGTGTGTTTTCTCTATGGAAGATTTAGCTAATCTGAGAAGATACAGTGCCGGGCTGTCAAATGAAATGTTTGCTTTTAAATGAAATATAAAAGATAGTGACACATACTTAGTAGTAGATGATGTGTCAAAAGATACAATGGGGGAAATAAGTATTGGACACGTCAACAATTTTATTATCAAACATATTTCCAATGTAGCTATTCACATGAGATTTTGACCAGACATTGGTATTAACTCAATAAAACTACACAGTTAAAGAAATTGTAACGTTCCAATTCTTTAAAAAAGTTATGTGCAATAAAGTGAAATGACACAGGAAAAAAGTATTGAACACGTTAAATTAAATGTATTTAATACTTGGTAGAAAAGCCATATTTTTTTTATTTGGTTACATATCCTTTGCATGCCCATGACTTTATGATGTCTGTGACCAAAAACAACAAAAAAAGCTCTTGATATCTTATTTGCTGTACTCTTTACAAGCGATTACTATAACAGCTCTGCATTTGAATCGATCTCTATGGGGGGGGGGGGGGACAAGATTTAGCTGTAAATAAAATTGAACTGGAACAGTAGAACACATGGGGGGGCTAAGTGGCTCTAGTCAGTCAAGGATGTATTAAACAAGCCTTTAACCATCACTCTGCTGCCAGAAATACAGTAGATATGGATGGATAACTTGAAGGGTTTCTTCTCCTGACTTATTTTTCCATAGAGTTCAATAGGAAAATCTGTCAGGAGAAACCACCCTTAAAGTGATCCTTCTATATCTACTGTACTTCTGGCAGCAGAGTGATGGTTAAAGGCTTGTTTAATGCATCAGACCCTTGATGACTTAGAGCCACTTAGCCAACCATGTGTTCTATACTGTTCCAGTGTAATTTACAGCTAAATCTTGTCTCACCCCACAATTCCCATAGAGATCCATTCAAATGCAGAGCTGTTATAGTATCGCTTGTAAGAGTACCAGCAAATAAGATATCAAGAGCCTTTTTATGTTGTTGGGTCACAGACATCATAAAGTCATGGCATGCAAAGGATATGCAACCAAATATAAAAAATATGGCTTTTCTACCAAGTATTAAATACATTTAATTTAACGTGTTCAATACTTTTTTCCTGTGTCATTTCACTTTATTGCACATAACTTTTTAAAAGAATTGGAACATTACAATTTCTTTAGCTGTGTAGTTTTATTGAGTTAATACCAATGTCTGGTCAAAATCTCATGTGAATAGCTACATTGGAAATATGTTTGATAATAAAATTGTTGACGTGTCCAATACTTATTTCCCCCATTGTAAGTCTGAACAGCAGAAACAAACAGACGTAGGTAAAGTTAGAAAAAATTAAAAGCATAATTTACCACATTATGTCAAACAACAGCTAAACATAAAACCTGCTGTATGGTTATAGTTGATGATAGTACATTTAGTCAGAATATTCCATTATCAGAATTGATGACACTCAGGTAAAGAGGGACAATAATACCTCTTTGTCAGGTTAAATTGGATTAAGGTTGCAACTACTGCATTCTGTAGTTTTTGCTTGTCTTCCTTGGAAATATTTGTACGTGTGTATGGATCTTTTAAAAAATGCACTGTGACATCATTTTCTAGAACAGTCCTGCTATTTTTTTTTTGGTCTTCAAAATTACAATGAATACAAACCTTAAAACTAAAATCCTTAAACCCATAAACTAACTTAATATTGACTTCCTACAATAAAAGCTCTTTGTTTATTCAGTATTTTTCAGTAACACCATTTTCTTTTTCAAACATAGCAAAAAAAAAGGAATGTAGGAGCTCACCTTATGGTTAGTCTATAATATGTGTTCCAGTATCTGATATCTAGGGTATGAAATAAACAATTTCACCCGCTGGGCCATAGTGGCTTGTGGATTCAAAAAATCACCAGCTATTTCAAACATTTTGCCATGCACCTTACCTTTTACAATATAACACGACCTGTTTGGTTACCGGCCAATGTGGCTGCTAGAGTAATAATCTTACCAGCCATGCACATGCATACATAGACCTCAAAGGGGGCTTGAGCACCTGCTGTTTGGCCTCCTATAGAGAAGTGCCCATTTTCTGTTTTTTTCTATTATTATTATTTTTAAAAATAAATACATAAATTCCTGTTTGCGCACAGCCTGCCCTGCCGAACAGATATATTGATTGAATCAAAATATCAGGTCGGGAGATTGGTGCTCCCGGGCAATGCCCTCTACCCTCCCTCCCTCCTGGCTTCCTGGCTTCCTGCCGCAGCGGCGAGCACTGTGTGGGCACCGAGCCTTTCTATGGTGAAAGAACGCACACACGCAAAATTGCACTCATACGCATGCATAGGCACTCGACAGTTGTGAGACAGTCAGTGTGATGAGTTACTTTGAGGCAGACATCAGGTATGTGGCCAAACAAAGTATAAATATACAGTTCATTTTCGTTTTATATTGATATTACTGCGCTTTAGGAGTGTTTGACACTTTTTGGCAAGTAGGGTCTATCTATGCTTGAACTATTTAGCAGCTCAAAATGTGCCAACTAGCTATCGTTAACGTTGATACCTTTTGCTAGTAATGAATCAGTGGAATATGGTCGAGTTCTTGTGTCCCATCCACTGAACTTAAAAGAACGGTCCCATCGCACCACAGCAGTTTTACTGTTGTCTTATTGTCTCGATAGCCAGTTAGCTAATGTAATACGTAACATGTGAGGCTAATTTACTGAAATCGCGACTACCAAAATGATAATAATTGAGAAAACGCAACCTAAATCTTTGGGGCGACTCTGTAGAAAGACAGCGAGTTGGATGGAACACGCTCCGGTCCCAAGTACTGTATTCATGTCTTAAATGATAAACTAGGCTACAGCTTTAAGAAAACCCGCAGGATTGATACTGCAGTGCAATACAATAAGAGGGTGCTATTAATAGCCCAAAGCGCTTACGACAATCGCCACAGCCACAGACTGTAAAATGTATAAAATGCACCGTTTACAAGAAAATCGTGCAGAGATAGCTATAAACAATAATATATTTTTTAAAGCGTTGTACAAATAGGCCTAAGCATTCAGCGTTTTCCATTGCTTACTGTAGGCTACTGGCTACCTGATGCACTTTCGGTTTAGAAAACACTTAATTTTTGTTCTCCAAAATCTCGCGTAGCTATAAATATGTTAATGAAACCAAATATCTTACCTGTGTTATGATTAAACCTGAAGAGTTTATCTTGTTACGTTTCGCCAAAGTCCCGTACAGTCGACATTTCCACAGTGACCTATCGCATTTAGGGTTGAAATAACAACAGCAACGTAGACTGTAAAAACACACGGTGCTTTTGTACGTTTTTTTTATTTTTTTCTTATTTTTTATTTGTGTTTTAGAGTGTTGTTTATTTATTGTTCTATTTGTGCGCTATCGAAATAGCCTCAAATATTCAAAAAGCTTCAAGGACCTTTGATTTCTAAAACCAAACTCCTAAACACAACCCGACTGGTACTTTAAAAACCAAAGCCTACATGAGCTCTTTGTACTCAAAAACTGTATTTACGGTAAAATTAATGCAACAAAATTTGCTGCACCACCAAAACCTATTTCGCTGCCAGGAAAAACCCTGAATACATTTTAATATCTCTTAATTTCAGGCTTTTTTATTTAATTATTGCCCTTTATTGCCCTATTATTAGTGCCCTTTTATGAATTTGGGCCCCTACCCCTCTAACATCCTCTGCATGTGCCTGATACCAGCCACAATCAAAATTTTACCAGCATTTGGCTGGTGGCTGGTGTTAATTTCACATACTGCTCACATCTCACAGGTAGTTTTAAACAGGGGTACCTACTCAATCTCAAATTCAAGGATTAGAGTGTAGCTGATTTTGTAGTTGTGATTTCATGTATATCCTATATGAAGTTGACATTAAATTACTTTATTTTCTGAAATAAAGTATGTTTTTTTTAACAGGCACAGAGCAGTGCATTCCCATAAACAACCTAAAAATACAAATCACACAGAAAGAAACTTTACGTCAACCAAAGACAGGACTGCATCACAATCTCAAACACTAATTACATATTATTGCTATTACTAAATACTAATTATCACTTATAACAACACTCCTTACTGCATGCCTGTATCCGCCACAAAGACTGATGAATGAGAATTATTTTCACAATGCAGTGCATATTTGTGAAAGCCACAGTTTATTTAAAATGATAGATAGGGACGTAATGTGTAAGCGAGGTCCCAAGCCCTTATACCTCTATGAGTGAATACAAATGTATTAGGTCACTGCTCATTCACAAAGAAAGCGCGCACTCTTCATGTAGATGTGAACATATTTATTTCAGGCAATGTTTGACACTTTGTTCAAAATGACAGGTGAGTAACAAGGATTATCAGTGTAGCACAGGCAGTTAAACCTCTTCTTGAACCACTCAATGTCTTTCTGAGACAGATCACCCTTCACCGACAGTTTGCCGGTTTTTGACCGCTTGATCCGGTACCTGGACGGGTTGAGGTGCAGGTAATGTCTGCTGGCCCACTTCCTCCGTACACATCGCCCCCTATCATTACACAGGGCCGAGCTACACAGCCTCGCTGCCGTAGTGACGTTCAGGATGTAAGGGTTCAACGTTTTCTCCAAGTAGCGTCGAGCAGCAAAACAGTTGGCCTTCAAATTGGATAAAGTATGAGATCAGTAGTTCAAGTATGCGCAAAATCCAAATGATGGTATATTGTAGTTATTATAATGAGTAATAATAATAATAATAATAATAATAATAATAAACAAAAGGCTATTTGAAATAGGTGCAACAAATGCAATAGCTTTGATAAAGACATTTGTTGAAACTAATTGGAATACCGGAGAAATGTAGAAGTTAACAGTTTTAAAATACCTTGCTCTCCGTGACCTTCATATCGCCCCAGGACACAACACCGGCAGCCCCTAAAGCAGCAGCCTCCCCGATAGTGCTGACCAGGTCCGGCTAGAACATCACCGAATACGCACAATGAGAAACAGCAGCAAAGAAGTAAATAATACCACTGGCCAAATGTTTTAATCGATTGCCACAGCTGGTTTCTGAAAGCCATCACTTAATTGATGTTTTCTATTGTTGTTTTTACATTGATCCATGATAACAATTACTTCAATAAGAAATAACTGATCGAGCAGAAAACATTCTTTTTCGTGTTGTTCGCTTTAAAGCACGTTTACAAGACTATCTGAAAGGAAAGCACAAGTGATGCATTTCCCTTACTGGAGGGAGAGACTCACATATTATAGATATCAGAACTAATAAAGGAGATCACATTAAGCTTCATCACGCTTTGTAAAATGTTGTAGGTTTTTTATGAAAGGTGAATTCTACTGAAAAACAACATTAGCTTCATTTAACAGATCAAGGTGTAACTGATTAAGTCTTTTTTTGTGGCTGGCCAAAACAATTTCTGAGCCGAAATATCGGTAGTGAAAGATGCAAATTTGGTATACATGAAAATGACCCAACCCTCTACCCGCCCCCGACCTCAAATACTAGGTGAAGGGGGCGTTGACTGAGCTAACAGACAGTCGCTCAGTATGTTTAGTAGTCTCGCCGGAATGTTCTCCTTAAAATCATCTGGTCAAAAGTACCTGCTGCACACTCGCACATTCTTTAGCTGTGTCGCAGGTATATCTAGAGGATATTTAGCGTTCCCAATTGCTGTCAGACATTGCTTCTCACCCTCATCTTGCGGTAGCCAGTAAAAATAAATCCATTCCTTCACCTGTGAGGGTTCTTTATTCGGAGAACCAGAAGAAAAGTGTGGGAATAAAAACCTCCCGGCGTAAGCCAAATAAGAACAAACCCCAAAAGAGGGCGAAACTCGAAACTTGAGTAGAAATGAAAATGGGCAACAGAACCTCACACTCTCGCACAGGGAGTAATAAACAGTGATCAGAGCGAACAACAAAAAGAATAACAAAAATCGAGACCCAGAGTGAATGGGCGAGAGAAACGAGAAATGAAACTAGAGAAACAGAAAAACAGAACCGGTTACCTCAAGCTTGGATGAGCCAATATAAAGAGGTAACAGAGAGCAGAGAAACAAGATAGGGAAGGCGAGAAACAAAAGGGAAAATTAAAGATCCTATGATCAAACCTCATCTCTATGCTGTTTTGCTTTCAGAAGAGAAAGAGAAAGCTTTACCGGCGTTGAGCGGCTTCCATACCCAGTAGTAACACCCAGCTCCTCTGTTTGTATTCAGTAGAAGTAGAAACGTGTGACTGGCGTTGTCTGACACCCGCCCATAGATTGTAAGTGCCCACCCTGTTGTAGTCTATAGTAAAGCAGGTACCTGGAACATGAGCAGTAGTTTGGGGCTATATCTCTGCACTCACTACAGGTAGAGAGTTGGGTGAGAGCTCATTTTAATCAGGTGGACAGTTACTCTTCTACAAATAAGAAATAATTTTCCATTTGAATTCCACTTTAAATGTCCTATTAATATACCTCACAGTGCTAATGTAGATGTCCACTCACCTTAGACAAGTAGTCTTCATCACCGTCTTTGTACACAATACGAATGTAGGCATAGATGGGTATTGAGTAGTCCTTATTTGGCAGCATAGAGACTCTCATTGACTCTTGGATACGATGACGGACATACAGAGCTGCTTGATGGGTGTCTTTCTGTACAAGCTCCAGGTATATGGATGGGTACAGAGCTGTGGACTCTTTCCAAAGCCAGAGCAACTCATCATTTCTCTTCTTTTCAATCTCAGGGCATTGACCTGAATAGTCATTCATGTTCTGGTGGTAATCATAGTTATAGCAGTCTGGATATAGGTAGTAACCCCACAAGCGCTTTGGGCGCAGTGTTTTTCCTAGCTTTATGGATTTCACAAAATACTTTTTGGCTGCTGCCTCAAACACTCTTTTGGCAACATCTTCTGCGTCATCATAAGACATAGAGAGATGCTTCTGCATGATCATTTCGATTGATATCTCCCTGTAGATGTCCTTGCTGCCCCAGTTTCGTGCCCACTGTGGTCTCCACTCCTCAAAATCCAGAATAGCGAGGCCGGGTTGGTCAGCAGGGATGTAGAAGATTATGTCATCTTCAGCTAGTTCACCATGCTCTTTGAAATTTATGAGCTGAGGGAGTCCCTCACTGTGTGCCTCTCCAGTGTCTTCATCCATGTAGGGGAATATGCCAAATCTGTCCGTGTAGAAAATGGTGATGCTTTGGTTGGTTGCTGTCTTCAAGGTGCTGCTCACAAGCTGCATGTACGTCAGGTCCAGACTGATCCCAAATTTGCTCTCACAGAGCTCAGTTGGAGCATTCCACATGAAAGCAAAGGGAAAATTGGGCTTCAGAGGTGGTGCAGTCTTAGGCAGTGACCCACAGAGGTTGAGCACAACCAGGAAAATGAGGCATTCACTTAAACTCAGTCCATTAATGCGCAACATTTTCACATACGGTTTGTAGTAAGCCTTGACCTTGAAGAGAGCAAAATAAAAAGCAGTCATAAAATTAAACAAAATAAAATAAATAATTACATTATGCCAAACACAATCTAGCCATAAAGCCTGCTGTATAGTTATGGTTGATATTCAGTCAGAACCATGCATATAAATTAGGAAAATGTACACAAGTAAATGCTCAGAATTGATTAAACATTCAGCAAAGGAGCACCAATAATACCTCTTTGTAAGGTAAAATTTTGTTTGTGTGTCTTTCTTGGAAGTATTTGTATGTGTGCATGGATCTTTTCAAAAATGCGCTGTGACATCATTTTCTCAAACAGTTGTGCTATATCATTCAATATATATATATATATATATATATATACGTATAAAATTCCCGTTAATAGAAATCTTAAAACTAATATTTTATTTTTTGAATCCATAAATTAAACTTAATATTTTATTTTCTACAATAGAAGCTCTTGTTTTGTTAGTATTTATATTTAAGAGTACCATTTTTTTTGGACACAATTATTGTTCTACCATGCATAATGTAAACATAATGGGCGGCAGTGTAGTATAATGGGTAAGGAACTGGCCTTGTAACTCAACGGTTGCAGCTTAAATTCCCAGGTAGGACACAGTCGTTGTACCCTTGAGCAAGGTACGTAACCTGAATCGCTTCAATATGTAATAATATGTAAAACAAATGCTAAAAAGTTGTGTAAGTCGCTCTGGATAAGAGCGTCTGCTAAGTGCCTGTAATGTAATAATGCAAACCGTTTATAAAAATAGACATATTGCCAAAACCAATACTTCCATTCCTTTAGAAGACATCTGTCAATGCCATTTAATTTATTTTATTTGAATTAATAGGATTTCAGTTGAGTTAAGTGGGAGGATAAAGAGTTTGTTAAAAAAAAAATACAGCTAACACATTAAAGCTGGTTATATTTACCTTATTTGCTTGGTGGTGATCTTGGTTTGTGGTTGTGAAAGAGGGGCAGCCCTTAATATAGCCCCTCAAACTGGGATGTCTGTGCAAGTTTATCATACATTTACATCATTGCAAATGTTCCGGGCTTACTGCAGTTTATTCAAAAGAGTTACGATCCTGCTATGGATGAGTTATGGATCAGAACAGCATTTACTTTGCAAAAAGTCTCAGAAGCCAAAACAGTGATAACTTCAACAAGGGGTAGCATGAGAGCACACAAGTACATCATCTACTTTAATTCTGCATGTTAACTTAAAAGAAGATATTTTGTCAACAAAATTGTTATATCACACCCCATATATGTATACTTTACAACATTATAGAATTATGTCACCAACAACCCCCATGTGTGCTCCTGGTAGACCATGGGTGTTCTAAGGATTTAGAAAAGATTTTTGTTTTAGACCAGCACTAAGACACCTGTTTCTAATTACCATGGTCTTAATTGAAGAGCATGATTAGTTACTTAGTTGAATCAGGTGTTGTAGTGCCAGGGGGGGGGGGGGGGGGGAACCCTGCACCCACATCGGCCCTTTTTGGATAAGATTGGACACCCTAGTTTAGACATAGCATCATTTTCCCAGCTCAAAACCCGCTCTACCTGAAGCTAAAAAAGTTTTCTATGTTTATAAAGAATGGATTTAATTGCAGGTTGGTCCAAGGACATTTTCAAGAACTCACTAATGCTATTTGCCCGAGGTAATGTTCTGTAACAGTTGAAAGGGCTTTAAGTCTACAAAACACTCGCCCACCATATCCCCCAATCAGGTATAGCAACTCCACTAGGTAAATATTTTTTCTCTCGTCCCCCCTCTGTAAATGGCACTGTCTCAATGGCATGCAAAAAAAAAAAAAAAAGATTGGATCAAATCCCTAAACTAAATATTTACAGTCTAAATATTTATGGTGATAACAGTACAGACAGGTATCAACTGCATTTTCAAGGTTTTAGCAGATGCTATCCCACTGATAGGGTTCTTGCATCTAGTTTTTCACACGCAGGGTTTAAGGCCAGATATTATTATTGACTAATCAGATGGTCTGCTCCATATTTTTAACATCTACATCACTGTCTCCTTTCCATAGACATCAAAACATCCAATTTGATGCATTGGCTGAAAAATTCATTAAAGGCGTGACCAAGTACCATGTAGCTTTAATTAATGTTCAGAAGCAACAAAACCGGTTTCACGTAAGACAATATTTTCACGGACCGGCTTTCAAGGTGTGGGGTGATAAACATGACTAAATAAAATGATACGACTGGCATAAAAACAAATATAAAGTGCATAAAAAATACAACTCACCATTTCAAGAGACACAGACGCACAGATGGATGGTTCCGGTCATTTTTCAAAATAAAACATCTTTCAGATTCTGAATAAAAAAATATTTTATTGATTATCAGTCTTTCTGTGCGGCCCGGTACCAAATGACCCACGGACCGGTACCGGTCCGCGGACCGGTGGTTGGGGACCGCTGCTGTATACAACAAAGGGAGAACCCAAGGAAGTTAGGAGCTGATTGTTAACCTATAATAATAACTGCACATGGTTCCAGCTATCTCTCAGATAGTAGACAGGGTCACAAACCCAATCTCAAATGAAAAGTTTAGCACGTATTTTTCCCCATGGGTAAGAAACTCCACATTGTAAAATATGAAATGCCAAAGCTGTTCATTAAATAATTGTTTTCATTACCACTTTTGCAGTTTTGATTTCACGTATATATAAAAGAATATACAGTACATACAGTATATATTCAAACACAAATATTAATAAATATATATTTTTTCATATGTTGTATGAATTGTTAAATGTGTGCATAATATTTTTATGGGAAAATGATTAAATTCAATATACATGATTACACATTTTTGACAGTAAATGCACACCCTACATAAGATTTTGATCTATGAAATTAATTTAATTTCTGAATAAAGAATGTTTTAAAAGACACTGAGGCAGGGCATTCCCATAAACAACTTAAAAAAACAAATATAAGTAAATATTGCACATGGGGCATTGGTCAAAGCTTTACTTCAACCAGAGACAGGGTGGCATCAAAATCTCGACCACTATTATTGCTATTACTAAAATGTATTACCACTAAGGACAGCACTCCTTACTCCATGTCTGCATCCCCCTCTCTTTCACAAGGACTAATAAATGAGAATTAAGCGGTCATTTTCACTTATTTTCACAGTGCAGCTAGTACATAACAGTGAAAGCAGCAGTTTATTGGAAATTATAGATAAAGACATGGTGTATAAGTGATTACATGGTGTAGCTTCCACGGAAATCCTAAAATAAAGGACACATAGATAGTTTCTGTAAATAAAGTTCAGGGAAAACGCCATCCTTTTTGTGCGACATGCCATGTAAATGGCATTTTTATCTTGAGTTTCTTGTCTTTTTCATAACTGTGGTGCCAATTAGACACAGTATAATGCTACAATTACAAGATCAGGTAAAGTAACTGATGTACTGATCCTCATAAGAGCTACAGAGGCTATGTTATCCAACAAGAAAATAAGTTTCTCTCAATGTTTACAATATGTTTACATATTAGAGTGTATTGAAACTAGACCATGAATAAAACAGTAACATCATATTTAAATCATAACATGCACAGAATGCTTGCATGAATTTAAGCATCCTCTCTCTCTCTCTCTCTCTCTCTCTCTCTGTCTGTTATTGTTTTTAGAAAAGATACTTGTTAGTTTGACTTACAAAGTGTCTAATCATAAACCTCTCACAGTGAATAAAATTATATTAGATCACTTTTGCATTGGGGAAACCTTCAGTAATACAATCGAAGAGAGTTCATATGATTCCGATGGAGATCAAATGTACTCTCTCCAAGTTGATTGAAGTTGATTACACACTGCTCCTTTACTGTAAAATTAAAGAGGCGTTGTGATCTATGCTTGCTATGCTATGCTTGCGAACAGACACGCTAAGGCCAAAAAAAAGTGCACTCTCTCCAGGTAGAGGTAAACACCTGTATCATGGAGAAGGTTGGATACTTTGTTTAAAGTGACAGGTGAGTAACAGGGATCATCAGTGTAGCACAGGCAGTCGAACCTCTCCTCGAACCAGTCAATGTCTTCCTGAGACAGATCGCCCTTCACCGACAGTTCACCGTTTTTTGACCACTTGATCCAGTACCTGGACGGGTCGAGGTGCAGGTAATGTCTGCTGGCCCACTTCTTCCGTACACATCGCCCACTATCATTACACAGGGCCGAGCTACACAGCCTCACCGCCGTAGTGACGTTCAGGATGTAAGGGTTCAACGTTTTCTCCAAGTAGCGTCGAGCAGCAAAACAGGTGTCCTTCAAATTGGATAAAGTATGAGATCAGTAGTTCAAGTACGCGCAAAACCCAAATGATGGTATATTGTAGTTATTATAATGAGTAATAATAATAATAAACAAAAGGCTATTTGAAATAGGTGCAACAAATGGAATAGCTTTGATAAAGACATTTGTTGAAACTAATTGGAATACCGGAGAAATGTAGTAGTTAACAGTTTTAAAATACCTTGCTCTCCGTGACCTTCATATCGCCCCAGGACACAACACCGGCAGCCCCTAAAGCAGCAGCCTCCCCGATAGTGCTGACCAGGTCCGGCTAGAACATCACCGAATACGCACAATGAGAAACAGCAGCAAAGAAGTAAATAATACCACTGGCCAAATGTTTTAATCGATTGCCATGAAAACAGCTGGCTTCTGAAAGATAATTATGTGCTGATTAAGCAGCAAACACTCTTTTGCGTGTTGTATGCTGTAAAGCTCTTTTACAAGACTATCTGAAAGGAAAAACAGATGTGATGTGCTTCCCTTACCGGAGGGAAGAGCAGGATGACGGCGCACATAACAGGATGACATCAACTGAGTGCTTTATCACTCTTTGTGAATTAGAATAGAATAGAATAGAATAGAATAACTTTTATTTTCCCGTTAAGGAACTTCAGTTGTAGCCCCAGCAACAACAAAAAAAGACATAGACAGTGGGGCAGACCCACAACACACATACAAACGTATCAAATAAAGACAGTCATTGCATTGATCAAACTAATTAAGTGAAATAAAGTAATACAGCCACGATTAAAGATAGCCCCCGCTGTCCCGAGATGTCCAGTGGCATTAAGCAGTCCAACACACAAACTCCGCATCCACGACTCTCCTCCATACACGCAGCGCCGCGGTCTCTGTATGTTGTAGCCTTATTGTCCAATGTCCTATTGGTAAAGCTCTCAGTGATAAGCCTACCTAAAAGTACTGTCTTGCAGACAGCATATAGGTTGTGTTGAGTAAAAATGTTAAAAATGTAAATGTTTGCAGGGTAACAGGGCTGTGTTGCTAGTTAACCTATTTCACAATAAATTTAGGAGCGATGTGATACACAACATCCCCATGCGTACAGCGGGAATTATTGTACAAGTATCACCACCCCCCTACAGTATTCATTCAGAAAGCCTCCCACCCCTGCTGAAAACTCAGGGAGTATGTGTTCATCCAGATTGGATTTTAGTGGTCTACCTCATTGTTTGAAAAGCCAATCTCTTTTTCAATGTTAATCAATTCACACAAGGTGTAATCTAAATGTCCACTCACCTTAGACAAGTAGTCTTTATCGCTGTCTTTGTACACAATACGAATGTAGGCATAGATGGGTATTGAGTAGTTCTTATTTGGCAGCATAGAGACTCTCATTGACTCTTGGATACGATGACGGACATACAGAGCTGCTTGATGGGTGTCTTTCTGTACAAGCTCCAGGTATATGGATGGGTACAGAGCTGTGGACTCTTGCCAAAGCCAGAGCAACTCATCATTTCTCTCCTTTTCAATCTCAGGGCATTGACCTGAATAGTCATTCATGTCCTGGTTGTAATCATAGTTATAGCAGTCTGGATATAGGTAGTAACCCCACAAGCGCTTTGGGCGCAGTGTTTTTCCCAGCTTTATGGATTTCAAAAAATACCTTTTGGCTGCTGCCTCAAACACTCTTTTGGCAACATCTTCTGCTTCATCATAAGACAGAGAGAGTTGCTTCTGCATGATCATTTCGATTGATATCTCCCTGTAGATGTCCTTGCTGCCCCAGTTTCGTGCCCACTGTGGTCTCCACTCCTCAAAATCCAGAATAGCGAGGCCGGGTTGGTCAACAGGGATGTAGAAGATTATGTCATCTTCAGCTAGTTCACCATGCTCTTTGAAATTTATGAGCTGAGGGAGTCCCTCACTGTGTGCCTCTCCAGTGTCTTCATCCATGTAGGGGAATATGCCAAATCTGTCCGTGTAGAAAATGGTGATGCTTTGGTTGGTTGCTGTCTTCAAGGTGCTGCTCACAAGCTGCATGTACGTCAGGTCCAGACTGATCCCAAATCTGCTCTCACAGAGCTCAGTTGGAGCATTCCACATGAAAGCAAAGGGAAAATTGGGCTTCAGAGGTGGTGCAGTCTTAGGCAGTGACCCACAGAGGTTGAGCACAACCAGGAAAATGAGGCATTCACTTAAACTCAGTCCATTAATGCGCAACATTTTCACATAGTTTGTAGTAAGCCTTGACCTTAATAAGAGAAAAATAAAAATGATGGAATTATTGATGGAAACAAAATTCAAATTCATAATTTAATGCATTATGTCAAACAAAAGTTAAACATAAAACCTGCCATATAGTTATGGTTGATAGAAAAATATTCAGTCAGAACTATCCATATAAATTTGAAAAATGTACTCAAGTAAATAATGAAACTGATGAAAATCTTCCATTCAGCTTAAGAGGGACAATAATACCTGTTTATGGAGTAAAATTGGATTAAGGTTGCAACTGCTGCATGCTGTTTGTTTTTGTTTGTTTCTCTTGGAAGCATTTGTCTACAAACATACAGGGATCTTTTAAAAAATGCACTGTGACATCATTTTCTCATGCACTTCTGCAAATACCATTGTGTACAATTCTAAAAGAATATAAATGTAACTTAATTTCTGCAATAAAAAGTAACTATTATCAGTATTATTAAATACTGTTTTTCCAAAACATAACACACATAATTATATATAGTCCCCTATGCATAATGTGAACTGTTTATGTAAATATAAAGTACATATTTCCAAAACCAGTACTTTTTTTTGAAATTTCAGTCCGGTCTGGTTAAGTAGGGGAATAATTTGTGTTTTCATCTTTAAAAATACAGCCTATTGGAGCTGGTTAAATTTATATTGCAAACCCACCTACGGGTACCCCCCTTGTTCACAGTTTCTTTACAGTCCTGAAGGTAGGTGCAAAGTAATACTTGTACAGGTCAAATTGGTACTGCATGCTCCGTGAGAATCTGACCCTGGTGAGTATTTTGTTCAGACACAATCTACCTCAAACTGGGATGTCTGTGCTAGCTTCATTGCACATTTGCATCATTGCAAATGTTCAACCAAAATGTAGTTTGGTTAAGGGCTCGTTATTCAAAAGAGCTGCGCTTCTCCCTAGAATAAAAGAGCTCTAACTTTGCAAATTTCTCAAAAGCTAAAACAGTGATAACTTCAACAAAAGGCATGACAGAAAGTCAACAGTTCCCTGATAATCAAAATTCCCCTGAACTAAAAACAACCACATATAATGGTAGTCTATTTCCTTTTGAATGTGTTCAATCAAAGCTGCTACATCAACTTTTTTAGTGTTTTCTACCTGATCAAATAGTTTTTAAGCACATTCTTCGAAAACCAACTAAAATGTATAGATTGGGTAAAGGAAAAGAAAGAAAGTAAAAGAGACAATTCAGGAAAAGGAAAACTAAACAGGAAAGACTGAAGATAGAATCAACCCAAAGTTGTTGAAAAAAGAGAACGTGCTGTTCCTTTTTTTGTTTTGTTTGCCATGAACTGACCTGATCTGGAAAGTCTCTCTGCAAGAAAATCTTTTTTTCTCTGATGGTTTGATTAATCTTTCTGTGCGCTTGTCAAAACATTTGAGCGGACTTCATCTCTGACCACTTGCAAGCCTTTAAGTTACTAGTCCCAAAATAACTTTTCATTTGCGTGTAGTTTAGGTTTCATCATCAGCACATGTGAAAACTTGTCAGGGTTCAGACTTTTAGGAGCTAAGTGTACCTTGATGCATCCTGCCACCCATGTCGGCCTCAGGCTATCCTTGTTACTGAAAAATTCACTGATGCACAGAAATATTCAAGAACCCAGTTTTCCACAGCCCAATATAAATGTCAGCAATATGTTTGTCAGGGTAGCATCTGGAGAGGTAGTATTGCTCAGTAATTACTCTGACAGTTGTTCTGAACTTGTGTTTATGGTTCTCATTTTCTCTTTGATTAATGTGTTACACAACCGTAGAAATGTACCAAACCTTTTCATTCGCTCTTGAGCGCCTACGCGCATATAGAAGCTATGCTGTTTTGTAATTCCATACTCCACTACATCCTACATCGCACGCCTCTAACATCTGATTATCTACTGGATAGAAGAGTGCTAGAATACCCTGATTGCAGATTTATACTACTAGGGCAAACACAGGGCTCTACAGCTATTCTTTATTCTTTAGAAAGTGAGGATGAAATTGAACCACTATACACATGTATCCACAAATGTATTAATTTATTCAAAATCAATTAGTTTCCCACAAATGTATTTATGGCTCTGACTTTTATTTACAATTCCAGACACAGAATATGTACATACATTTTTTTTAAAATTGAACCTTTATTTATACAGGGTAGGTTGACTGAGCACGTATGCTCTTTTACAGCAATGCCCTGTTTCACACTCATACAGATACCGAATCAAACAGTATAAATTACATACAATCAATAATACAATATAGATAAAACGTAATAAGTTCAAAAACAGTTACAATGACCAATAGCATCACGTCTCTGCTCTTCAGAATGGATTTAAATTCTCCAGGTGTCATCAGGCCTGTAACCTGAAGCTCACTCTGTAAGCTATTCCCCAGGAAAAGGGTGCGGAGAACTTAAAAGCCTTTTTACCTAGCTCAGTACGGGCGGTAGAAACCTTATCACAGTATCATGTGACCGTAACTGGTATGTACCATAAATCTAGGTCAAGTAACAAGAGAAATAACTAGGGAGAATTCCTACGATTGCCTCATAAGTAAAAACATACCAGTGCCTAAGTCAACGTACAGATAGAGCAGGCCAACCAACCACTGAGTACAATGAGCAATGGTGAGTGAGCCTTCCCCAATTTGTGATGAACCTCAGAGCTCCATGATACACAGTATCTATCATGTGAAGACAATAGGTAGGTGCATTCATGTAAACTAGATCACCATAGTCAAGAATAGGCAAGAAGGCAGCTTCCTACAATCTACACCTGACACTTAAAGAGAAACCAGATATGTTTCTAAAGTAAAAACTCAATTTCAGCTTTAGTTTCTTAACCAGATGTTGTACGTGATACTTAGTTAAAAGCGAGCTGCTTGTAAGTAAGAAACCTAATTATGTATAGGTAGTTACAGGCTCAATAAAGTTGCCTGGCAAAGTGATAATACTTTGTTTTAACAATTTGTACTTACTCTTCGAGAAGACCATACGTTTGTTTTTTTCAGCATTTAGAACAAGTTTAAGTTGAAAAAACCTGTACCAGGTTAAAAGCTAAACTAGCACTCACGGTTTCCTGTCCTGTGTTCTTCACTGATAGCAGAATGTTCTTGACTAGATAAAAGAATGGTTAAATAATGCAAATATGTTAAAAGCAGACAACACAAAGAGTTTACTGATTTATACATCAGTAAAATTAAATAACCAGTTCCGTGCTGATTTTTTACATTTGACAACTTGCCTGAGAGATGAGTGTACCCACTATCAATTAAAATAATTATGGCATGAATTAAAAAGACGTGTCGCAGTGCCATGCTACAAGCGAATGAACCGTGGAGTCCTGAAAAGCTGGATGTACAGTTTGGGAGAGCACTCCCGCCCAGTGAAGCACTGGCAGGTGAACTTTTTGGCGAAGGCGCTCAGGTCAGCGAAGGTGGGCCTCCCTATGGCCATATATCTCCCGTTGTACCTGATGATCCTGAAGGTTCGGGGGTTCAGGTGCAGGTAGTCGTTTGAGTCATAGTTCTTACGGACGCAGCGGCCATTACCCCGGCAGAGCAAGCGGCTGCACAGTTTGGTTGCCGCCGTCACATTGACAATGTAAGGGTTGAGGGTGGATGTTAGGTAATTAGCCAGAGCTTCACATGAAGTCTAGAGAGAGAGAGAGAGAGACAGGGATCAAGGTAGAATGGAGGTAGGAAACAATACAATAATACAAACCTACCAGGGGCCTCATGTATAAAAGCGCTGAGCAGAAAAATGCCCTCAGAAAGCAGCATAGGCAAGTTTCCACGCAGAAATTCAGATGTGTAATATAACACGTGCTGTGAGAATCTGCATACCTCTGCACACAACGGACACCATATGTACATAATGTTTGGAGTCCGTGTGATATGGCGACACCATGACAGAAAAGCAGAGGTAGAAAATGTAAAATGAGCATTATTTTACTCATGTTTTATACATGTGGCCCCTGGAGTTGTTCCTTAAAAAATTTAGGTCTACAAACACATCTGTATTATAGTGTACATCCATATTTACTGCATTCAACCTGGCAAAACATTAAGATAAAGTTGCTCCACTTTGTAATTTCCTGTGTTATGTTGTATTAATTACATTCCATCAAGTTGATACAATGGCTCAGAAATATTTTGACAAAGATTAAGGGCGTTGTTCCCTTTTTAGGAGAGAAAGAAACGGAAGAGGCTGGCAGTGGAAGGAAGCATGCATGCTATGTATGCAGTGGCGTGTGCATTGTGTTATCGAATTTCAGCATGCACATGCAAGTTTACTTTACCTTGTCATCATAGTCTACGCTGGCCCCCCAGAGCACTGACCCAGAGGCCCCCACAGCGGCAGACTCCCCAATGGTGCTGACCAGGTCCCCCTGGAAACAGCGGAGTGTAGAGTGGATGTAAGAAAAAACTACAGTGTGGCTTTGCGTACAGAAACCAGACACCACCCACATTGGTTTAATCCTTCTACACAATGGTACAATGGCACTGAAATTTCAGATCTGAAAAGATACCACCAATGCACCCTTCTGTCCAAACATTCAAATGTCCCAGTAGTCATTGTTCTTTGTTTGAACAAGTAAAAAAAAGAAAATAACCTTTATTCTAGAAATATAACACCGGGAACCAAACTCTGAAGTCTTCGACAGAGATAATCACTGCACTCTTTTACAGTCCGTAAAACTATTTTTGGAATGATACATTCATAATCAATATTTATTTTTAGGGGAAAGCAATACTTTTATTCTGCATCTTTCATCAAGCACTGTGGGTGTACTATATATTTAAAAAATTGTCTCCATAAAAATGCTGTATCTATAGCCTTTAAACCACTACATATATTTGGCCCAAGTTTCCCAACAGGATGTGCCAGTCTGGCGACGCCTTAATAGGTCATGTTTGAATTTTTGGTCTCATGTAATATTGTGCTTTTTCTAAATTTTTCTAAATTTCAAAAGCTTGTAAAATGTAGTAAATGCACTTGCAACACATGTTTTAGTCACATTTTATTCATATTACATAATGTCATGTCTGTACTCAGTCTCTAGACATTAGTGTGTGCATTTACACTCAACTCTAGAATTATTTGAACACTTCATAAAAATTAGCAAAGATTTACAAACCATACAATGAGGGAGCCATATTTTGGGCTCAAACATATGGGGGAACCATATACTTTTATTTTAAAACAATCATTTTTCAAACACAAAAAGTTTTATTGAGAAGTACAACATAGGTTTCAAAACTATTGGCACCTCTACGATTAATATTTGGTGAAGCCTCGCTTGGAGTGGATAACAGTACTGAGCACTTCCTGTAAGGTCCAACAAGGTTGGATAACACTTTTGGAGGGATCTCGGACCACTTGTCTATGTAGAAATTTTCAAGCTCCTTGATATTTTTAGGTTTGTGCTTGTGGACTGCCCTCTTCAATTCAGACCAGAGGGTTTCAAGTCCGGAGACTGAGATGACCATTGCAAAACTTTGTGTTTGCGCAAATATTTTTGTATTGTTTCTAATGTACTGTATGCAGTGCTGCTGTTAGGAATCCCAGGGCCCGGTTAGAATTTTTCAAGTGGGCCCCCCCCCCAACCATCCAGCAGAGAAAAAAAAACATCAGCATCAACATAAACAAAATAAGCCGCTTAAATATCATTAGTACAACTTTGCCAAACACACTCCCAACGTACGAATATGTTATTGCACGTAGTGTGTGGGAGTTTTTATGTATTTTAAGATTTGTGCTAATGTCACATTCAGTGTAAAAATATAGTTTGGAACGTAAGATGACAAGCTAACATGGTAGCTTTGTGTCGTTCACCTGCCACCAGACAGTCAAATCAGTTGCTTTCATGGCGGGTTTCATCTGATTTTACAAAAAAATATCTTGGCTTTTATGACCTGTATGTCTTAATATCAAATTCAGAGTAAAATAGTTTTGAAGCTTTTAAACGTAACATGACATGAGACCATAGAACGTAGACTGAGACCCAGCAAGTTTGTCTCCAGAAACATGAACACATAGCGACAACAGTCTTTCACGGCTACAAACATAACTCAACATTTTTCTCAAAAACATGGTTTGATGGCACTCCAAATGTAATGGGACATAACTCGCATTTTCTGGCTAGCTCTCACCTCTATCTGTAGCCTCTCAAACTGCTGTTAGGGGCCGGGGTGCCGTGGGAGTTGATATACAATATATTTGGCCTTTGCCTGTCTAGCCAAAACATCGTTTTCTCTCCTTTTTCTATCTCTCCATTTGTGTGAGCCAGACTTCGACATATTTGCTAACCAGAGGGAACCTTACCGCCGCCGCCCAGGGCGAGATATCTGTATATATATATATATGATTATAATGCTTCCTAATGATTATAATGCTACCCACAGTAAATATATATATATATATATTTTTAAATATTTCTTTTTGAAAACTCAGATTTAACATTTATGTTATATATTTAGGACACTTATTTGAGATTTATCCATCAAATTTGAAAATATGAACTAAAATGTTTATTTAGCATGTCAGTTAAATCTTGGGAAAAAAACTAATATTGAGCATAGATCTTCAGGAAAATGCCACATTTATGCTAAA
Source organism: Ilyophis sp. 1 JC-2022 (assembly GCA_022702515.1). Taxonomy (NCBI): domain Eukaryota; kingdom Metazoa; phylum Chordata; class Actinopteri; order Anguilliformes; family Synaphobranchidae; genus Ilyophis; species Ilyophis sp. 1 JC-2022. The sequence continues at coordinate 86,492,957 of CM040404.1, read as the reverse complement.
TCTGAGAAAAAAAACACAGAAAAAACGTGTTGTGTTTTACTTTACATTTGGCACCCATAGATACTGATAGCCCATTCTATTCATATATGCAAACGTATCATCGGCTGGAGCCATGATGCGTATGTGAGTGCGCTGCAATCTACGGCACCAATAACATTGGACAGGCAAGATCAGCCATTGCAACTCTGGCTACACACCAGTAAGGCAATTTAAAGCAAATTGTGTTCATTGGTTAAATATGTGTTAATTAGCATATTTATCAATATGTCAATCAATCCATTTTTATCAATTTAGAAAAATAGTACTGGGAGCATTCGTTATGATATAGGTCTAATTAAACAAGTTCATAGCTTACAATTGATTAATAGGCGTAATCTAAGGTGTTTGCTTTTTACAATCGTAATTGGCTACATTTGCATTGTGGATTTCAGAGGTTACATTTTGTCATCTGAATTGAACAGAAAATAAAAATAAATTCACGTTCAAATTTATATTCAGAAGCTACATATAGTGGCATTTTTAATTTATTGAGCAGGTGTACAGTTTGTTAAAATGCACAAACAAATCTCAGTCATAGTGGCCAACTTTTTCTCAGGGAAAGTAGAAGTCGCTAGAATGTGCACGCTAGAAGTCGTTAAATGACGTCATACGTAAATTAACGTGTTTATGACGTTATCACATACTCATTTGCATATGAAAACGTGAAGACAGAAATGTTCTGAAAATATTCCTAGAACAGAATGGAATATTTTATTTAATATATTACGGGGTGTATTATTTTATTTTAACCTATATATTACATTTTATTTTATATATTACAAGTATTTTATTGGTGCAGTGCTGTGTATCAGCCTATTTACAGGCTATATTGTCTGTAGCCTACTGCATCTTTCAGTGTTTATGACCGTAAAGAGATACCGCAGTAGGCTACACAGCATAGTATCACACTATTTACACATCCAGCCAGCTCACCAACGTTGGCAGCTCTGTTACCAACATACATTTATAGAAAACCTTTCTTATCTCGTAATTGCAATTTTATGCAATATGACGTAGCCTATTCGCTAGTTTTTAAAAATCTCTCCTTCATCCGTGTTCGTGGCTATCTATAGCCTGTGCCCCAATTGTTTTATATAATTCACGCTGTATTAGCCAGCTACCCAACTGTAGCTCCATTCCATATAGCAAGCTAGGCTATATAGCTAGCGAGGTCCATTCTGATCGGTGCGCACAGGCTGCAGTATATTATGTATTATGTTTCACGTACATGGGCCAGACATGCCCGTCAAACAAACCTGGCAGGTCTGGAACTGTGTCGTTTCTTGAGCAGCTCCTCTTTTTGCATTCTTCATATGGATTGGAAATACGTAACGCTGATTGAATAGCCTAGCGTGCTTAGTCTCACTGGTGGACAGTCCACTGCAGCTTCTCTCTGCACTTACCGCTATGTGCACTGTAGAGCGATCGCGAGCGCATGCAAGACTACAGTCCCACCAAGCAGTGTAGGAGATTGTTCCAAGGAAAGTAGCAGATGTCTGCTCAAAAAGCCGCTAGATTTGTCGTTAGGCTCTTTTTTTATATACAGTCGCTAAGGGGGTCTAAAATGCCACTAAATCTAACGACAAAGTTGCCAAGTTGGCAACTATGATCTCAGGTATGAAAACTTTGATGAATGCCAAAATATGGACAAAATTGCTAATACAAACAATTTACTCACAAATTTGTTTTGCTCACGTTTCGTGAATGAGGCCCATTGTGACATAATTAGAATATCAATATGGAGGAAAAGTTATAAACACTTACTTAAATGGCCATGGGATATGAAATTGATCATCATTGCAGTATGCTTGATTATGCGTGTAGATGACATTGTGGTGAACGGCTGGTATACACACTTGTGTTGCCTAGTAAATGTAATCATTATTACAGTTAGCTATATTGCAGTATGTTTTATGCTAACCATCCAGCTAACATGAATGATTATCATTGATTCTGAATTCGGCATTGCTGGCAATTGACACTTGAGTAGTTTAATTTTTAATTTTAACAGAGCTGAATGAAAAACCAGGCAGGTAGCCAGCCAGTTGTAGCCTATGAATGTAAAACAAATATGGCTAGCTGGCTACACCATGTTTTGGCTAAAGAGTAACATTAACAGTGAGAAATCACATGGTCACATTGTTTAACATTGAAATGCTTAACATGTGCACATCGTTTTTCCCTGTCAGCTGTACCGGGAATTTAACCCAAAGACAAATTTAATTTTTGGGACCAGGCAGGGGCTCGAACCCAGATCTCCAGCGGAGGAGGCTGTTGCTCTGATCACAAAGCCAAGGTGGCTTCATGGTGATAGTTACACGATATAGGGCTTTTGTATCATATTGGCAGATCAGACATTATTACCCAATGGGGAGAATGATTCTTTGAGGGCATGGAGCATTTTTGATGACGAAATCGGCAGGAAAAATAATAAATAATAACCCAAGTTTGGGGAGTTTATTGTGTGTATATGTGAAGTTATATCTGAATTCTGTGTGGTTAGAAGGTACAGAAGTGAAATGTTTTTAAGGGCTGAGAGTCTGTAGTCATTGTGGTTATTTCCACAAACTCTCGGTTCTGTATAGGTATGGGGCATGCCCCGCCAAACCGGAACTTAGCGGATGGCATACCTGCCATCACCGTACAATCATTTTTGCTCATTTTCATGAAGGCCAATTTTCACAATTTGCCAATAATTTTTGAGTTAACTGTATAAGAGGGTAAGGATCCTGCACTCACCTTGCTCAGAAAGCTCCTGTTCTGGTCAATGAAGACAGGACGGGTGTAGACGTATACAGGGGCAGTGAAGGACCTCTTGGGCAATTCAGCCACCCTGATGGCCTCCTGGACGCGGTTGCGGACATACAGCGCAGCACTGCGGGTCCCTCCCAGGGCGGATAGCAGGTAGACAGAGGGGTAGAGGGCAGTGCTGGACTTCCACAGCCACAGCAGCTTGTCATTTTGGCTCTGTGCCTCCACGGGGCACCTCCCTGTGTAGCCCGGCTCCGCCCACCCATTGTTGTAACAGTTTGGGAACAGGTAGAAGCCCCACAGATACCGGGGCCTCTGCTTCAACCCCAACCCCAGGGTTTCTACCATGTAGTTTCTAGCGGCATTCTGGAACTGCCTCTTCGCCATGGTGATGGTTTTACCCGTGGTCATGGAGGGGTCTCTCTGGTGGGCATGGACGACGGACAAGGTACGGTAGATCCTCTTGAAACCCCAGTTTCTGTCCCATAGAGGGCGCCAGTCTTCCCAGTCGATCACAGCCATGCCGGGGGAGGAGTCAGAGGTGATGTAATGGGCGATGTCGGTCTGGGCCTTGGCCAAGCTGGCTGTCAGGTTCCCTCTCTGTGGGATGCCCCCATAAAGCTGCTTCTTGGTGGCCGCATTCACATGCGGGTACAGGCCCAGCCGGTCCGCATAGAACAGCATGAGTGGCTGCCCGGGCACCTTGGCAGGTGTGGTCACTGCCCTGAATGGGGATGTGTCCAGGGGAATGTTGTGCTTTTGGCATGCGATTGTGGGTATGTTCCACACCACAATGAAGGGCAGGCCGTCCGACAGAGGGACATTGGTCGGGGGGTAGGACAGGGCATGGCTCAGGGTCCCTAGCAGGTAGAAGGTGAGGGCGGGCCACAGCAGAGGACAGCCTCTGCTCGTCTGAATGACCTGGCCCATCGTAATGCCTATGAGAAAGAATGATCAATTGCACACATTTACATGCACATACAGTGCCCTCCACTATTATTGGCACCTCTGGTAAAGATGAGTAAAAAGAGTTATAAAGAATTCACCGCTTGGTAATTTTACACTGAAAAAATGAGAAAAATCAAACCTTTAATTGAAGTAAATTTATTGTTAGAAAACAAAATTTTTCATCAAGAAAGAATAATTTTTAACAAAACCATGTATGCCACAATTATTGGCACCCCTGCATTTATATATAGAATAAAGTAATCATTTTTAATAATTGGTCGCATATCCTTTGCATGCCATGACTTCCTGATGTTTGTGACCCAACACAAACAGCTAAATCTAGTCCCACCCCCCATTCCCATAGATCCATTCAAATGCAGAGATTATAGTATCGCTTCTAAGAGTACCAGAAAATAAGATATAAAGAAAATAATTTCTTGATGAGGGATTTTTTTTCTCATAATACATTATTATTATAATAATTACTTCAATTAATGGTTGGATTTTTCTCACTTTTTCAGTGTGAGATTAAGCTAATTCAATAGTGAAGTTTTTATAACCCTTTTTACTCATCTTTACCAGGGGTGCCAATAATAGTGGAGGGCACTGTATATACAGGCAGACTCACAGCACATGTCACACACACACACACACACACACAACACTGTACTACACTCACATACCATTTACACTTCACACCCCTCACTATTCCCTCGCACACAAGTACTGTTAATGTACGCTATGATAATTATTGGACTTGAATTGTGACCCAAGTTCTTAACTTGGGCCAATGGAATCTCTTGTACAGAGCAGTTGATGAGGGTTTTTAAGCCTGTGGCGGACTTACCCTTGTTACAGCGGTACGCAACGTGGAGCCAATGTGAATGATGTCTATCAGTGGTCTGAGGTTACTGCGGGAGTTCAGAGGGGGAGAATGCAGCAGTGGTTCAAAGACATTAGTTAGTAGTTGAAATCCACAATAGAGTGTGAGGGCACCCCTGAGAAAACAATAAGAGTGTGATTAGTGATCTAGCACCATACTTTGTGGTCTTTAGCTCAGTGGGATAGTCATGCCCTCTTGTTGTGGGAAGCTGGTGAGCTCTGTGGTTTGAAACCCACTGCAGACCTACACAGCACTTTGTCACGCATGACCACACACACACACCTGTCCAAGTGAAGAAGACATCCATTCATCACTCATTCACTAAACACAGTCAAGGGACACAGATTTGAAAGGTGAGAAGTTAAGTGAAAGTCAATGGTTGGAATAAAACACTTTTACTGTAAATTGATGCATGATGATTACCTTCAAACTTGAGGATTTCTAATGACTGACTTCAACAAAATGTTCTTGTTCACAAAAGCCATGTCTCTAACCCTATTTAAGAATGTTAGAATATTAATCATGCTGTCTGCTGTTGTACAATTACTGCTGAATAACAGCACATCCATAAAGGGCAGAATAATTCTAGAACAAATCTCCATTATGCTGGCATTATGAGCACAGTAGACTCTCAGCCCTCTCCAAGCACCACAAAAAGCCCCAGCTGATGCCACCTTGTCAAAGTTGGTGGGTCAATTTGGGATGTGTCACCAGAGAGGTGACCATAGCCTCACCTCCCCTTCAACTGGGCCGCCAAGGCTGAATTTATATGAACATGTAATTATAAGCAAACGGGTACAGTACCTGAGCATCCCTTCTAGTCAGTGCCCAGCAGGAGTTATGCTGAGGTGAAGACTCTGGAAGCGAGCGCAGTACGGTCTGAGAGGTTCCTTTTAGCTCTGGCAACCGAGGATGAATCCCACAAAAACAAGGCTACCCTGCACAGGAAAGATTGTGTACAAGACTTCCCCCTGGAGTGTGTTTGTCTATGGAGACTGTCTTGTTATAAGTGAGACGGGCCAAGTTTGACTTGGACGTGGGCAGGAGTGCCACCTTGGTGTTATGTTGTGGAGCATGTGTACCAGTTTGAAAAGTGGTGTAACATATTTGTTATGGCCCCTGGTGCAAAATGTTTTGGGGGGCCCCACCCCCACAGGCCTATTATTCCACCAGAAAGCGTGTTCAGCCCAGTAGCCCAAACTTACTGCTATAATAATAATAATAATAACAACAACAACAATAATAATAATAAATAACAACAACATCATAATACCTTCTAAAAACCATCACAGCCAGACATGTCAAATAATAAAACCAAAACACCAGAGAAACAACAGAAATGCAAGTTTGACTCAACAGTATGATCATAACCACGGTAAGCCTTCTAACGTGACAGCGATAATGCTATCAAGCACTACCTTAGAATTGGCTCCATCTCTATTCAGGAACATTCAGGGATAATTACCCTGTACAGTCCTCGATAAAAAACCAACAGCCAAGTGTATGTCGACAACTCACTTAAATGGAACTCTAGAATTAAGGTCACAAGCACTTAATATTCACCATTTGTAATAACTGGCACAGTTACCAGTTTCTTAATTAGACAATTCCTCACCACACTTTAAAATTTTATCAATCTAATTTTGGCAGTGGCCACACTCTCCACCTGCTCTTGTTTGCCCCTACTTGGCACCACTTTACTTTTTAGGTTTACTAAACATTGGCGATTAAGCTCGGGATTTGGGATTAAGCTCTTCTTTGTTCTTACATTATGTTACTGCGCCGGTTCAGTTATTTTTTTTTTTATCACATGTGATGACAAAAAACTTTATCTGTCATGATTGGACAGCCAACATAAATATGCCGGCAGTTATTTCTTCCAAACAATACTGAAAGAAAGAAATAGCTATTGTGGATGAACTATTTTTATTCAAGTGCTTTGTTCAATGCATTTTAAAAATGGACTGATAACAAACCCAAAAATGCTAATTCCCTTTGAAAACTGTGCATGCACTGAATGAAAGAATGTTGTAACAGTTGCGGTTAGACTGGGTGGACTCGTTTTGATCATGTCAGGCTATCCCGCATCACATGGCGGGCGAGGGAGGAGCTTGCTGCTGGAATCAAGTATAAACGGGCGCCGTGCATCATAAGCAAATCAAAAAATCCAAAAACCGGCATGGCTCACTTGGAACCACTCATTGGCGTTTGACGTCATTCACAAGTGCTTCGCCTGACTTCGCCTCTAGTTCTTAGCGGGCAAAGCGGCGACGCCCGGCAGCTGCAAAACAAGTGCAGAACATGCCTACTCGGGCATGGTCAGGAGGCCTCCCACTTGCAAAACAAGTCCACCCAGTGATACATGTCCTGTTGTATACGTAACAACTATTGTGCAACTATTAGCTGTTCATAACAGTCTATGGTCGTAGCAGCAGTCACATTGCAAGTTTTTCACCCAAATTTTCTGTCACTAGCAGCCTTCTGACGGGGGCTAAGATTCAGTAAAACAGCCGTCCATGAATATGTCACGCTGAGGGATCTAAGACGGATGATTTCAGCTCACAACAAAATCATTTTTACACGATTAGCTAATTTTGTCTGGGACTGCAAAATTGTGGCAGATATTGCACAGTGTATACCCGCCTTTAGGGCGCCCCCTAGTGGCCGGGGGCCCTAGTGCAGCTGCACTTCCTGCACTCTGGGTATAACCTCAGAAAATGCTGCAGTACAGGGCAGACCAGGCCACTGGATGGACATTGTTTGTGGGCATGTAGTGGGATTTCACCCACAATTGTTAAAAGTGTGCCGTACATCACACTACTCCAAAAAGGAGACTAAAATCTGTAATACATATATATATTTCAGCAAGCTGGGGAAAAGTCCTTGTTTTGTCTCTTTTTCCACAGACAGATGGTTCACAAATATTTACAACTAATTATTATTACTCCTTTTACCTAGCTGACGCCCTGATCCAGACTGACTCACAGTTCACACAAAAGTGCAACAAGCCCTTGTTGTGTAGTAAGAGCAGCGTAGGGAGAAGCTAGTGTGAGAGAGCCAACAATTAAATTTGAAAGGTTTTAGCTTCTGAAAACACTATAACTGTGTCTCAGCACAGAATATTGTGGAAAATGGAAATGAAAAAAACCTCCTTAGACACAAAAAGACACACATAGTGCCTATGTTGCATATTTTCATCATTTTTCAGTTAAGCATTTCAAAGAGAGGTTTGTAAGAGGATTAGATGGAAGCTTTAATGTCAGTCCTTACCTGTGAGACCACTGATAGGCAGTAGGTGGGATGCTTCAATATGACAAATGGCCTGGTACATGAATCCAGGTGGCAACATTATATAAATTACAACATTGCGTGAATTGGTGTGTTATTGCTTTCATTAGTGTCAGAGTGCTTGTTTGTGCGTGCATGTGACTGTCCTCAGCAGTTTCATGGATACACAAGCGTGAACATCACCCGTAATATTTAGAACCATAAATATTTGTATCACTGTGATACTATTCTGTTGGCTGTTCCCATGTGCTCTGCTGGATTTGACACAGAGTTGAGGCACTCTCACAACCAGGGGAAAACACAAATTCAGTCCTGGGGGGCTAGAGGAAGTAACACTAGGCCTAAACTAGGGGTGTGTGGCGTCTGTTGGGATTGGGAGAACCAGCACGTGGGAATGGCAGTCCTGCAAAATATGAGCAGGGCCTTCATATCTCCGTCAATGGAGAGGTAAATGATTAAATGCATCCAATCAAACTAAACTGCATGTTGACACCATTTTGCAGTACATTTTCTCAGTTGTTTTCTTTGTATAGAGCACTGGACCTGTATTTTAAACAATGTTGTGTTCTTATTATGTCTCTATGTCCTCTGTTCTATGTTCAGAGTTTTATTCAGATCAATCTGTTGTCAAGAAAGATGCAATGGGATTTTCATCTCCAGTGGCAGCAACATACCACACTGGATAAGAAACATGGCCTGTAATTTGGTTTGGTTTTCAGGTGGAGCACTGCTGTCGTAATGGCTTGTGTAAATACCCAAGAATAAAAATGAGTAATTTGCAAGTAGCCCTGGATAAGGATGTTTGCTGAACAAATGATTTGCATAGTGATTCGTTGACACATGACTTTGTGGTTTCTAAAGTAAACTTTCTGAAGGCTGATATCTCCTGGTCATCTGGGGTGGAGCGCACCAAGCAGGTGTAACACCTTCACGCTGTGGTACGGTAACAGCAGGGCTGTGGCTGGATTTTCAGGTTTTTCAGACCAGGCTAAATGACAGTAACACTTTCCTGCCTAACTGCACGTGTTTGCCATGAGCCACAATGCGCACCATTGTTCTGAGTGTAATGTTGAGGGAAAGGTGAGTGTTCATTTACATTTCCCCCCGCACCTTTCAAAGGCTTCGCGGTTCACCGCGGTCATTTGCATGAGCGCAATGTATCCGCCCTCAGCCAAATCTAGCAGGCGCCATGCAAAGCAGGGACAAAGGTCAGAAAAGAACGATGAGAGACACAGAGACAGGTGGCACGAAAGGAGAGCAAATGGTGTTTTGTGTTCTATAAATACAATGTTGAATTATTATTTCATATGAGGCCAAGAATAGAGGACAAAGGAAGGAGCATATTGTAACCAGAACAATAATGTTGCAAAGGTTTGAGGCAAGGGAAGCCCCTGTTGTTCACTATGTGCAGGTCGGACCAAAGAATGAATTCCAAATTGGGAAAAACAAAGGACAAAGAGACAATGAACTCCAGTTATACTGTTTAATAATTTGTAGCCGTGCTTGTTATAAGCGGTTCAAAGGTTTCATTTTGATCCCCTTCAGTGCACTTTTTTTCAAATGCTAGGTTTCGTCACAATTGTACTATATCTTGTTTAAACATATCTCAGGATTGAACTGCCCTTCATAATGTTGACTTTTCTGAGGGGTGGACTATGTCAGATCAGGATCATTTATGGTGCAGCGCCTTTTCAGTTTAGTATCCTCAGTCTCCTGGCCTGAACTGTGAGATTATGTTCATAAAAGAGAGAGAAAGAGAGTGTGTGTGTGTGTGTCTTTCTGTTTGTGTGAGAGAGCGAGAGAGCGAGAGAGAAATAGAAGTGGTGGTGGTCCTCACTGTTGTGCCTTGCATACATTCAAAACTCATTTCTAAGCAGTTACGGTGTGCAAAGCACTGCGGAGCAGATCAAAGACAGTATTTGCCAGATTTTTTTCAATGGTAGGTCCTTTTTCCAGCATGGGCTCCACTGAGAACTCTCACATACACAGAGAGGGGAGAAAAGTTAGGGCACATTTAATGGTGCAATGTGGACTTAGTGATCAATAAACACATTCACTCTTTCGATGAATTACCCCCTTCTCATCTCATCACAAATCCTGCGTGTCTGTGTGTTTTGTGTACTGACGTTATATTATGAATTAAATCTGTTATCAATGGAAAACATGGATAGTTTTGTACCATATATAAAAAGCATACTTTCTTCGGTCTATAAATCTCCCATGATTCTATGTGCATCGGTTGGGTGAAGCTGCATGCAGATTCGACCACCTCAATCTGAACCACCACTGAACAGATTCACAGCATATTCAAGAATATCAGAAGAATAACACCACAGACTATCCTTGAGTGCTTATAATGCAATAATTATATGATTAATAGAATGGCTATTGTCGTTTTATCTGTTAACTAGTGGTTTTACATTCAAGCAACAAGTGCCATCATACAGTATGCAGGTTACAATCCTGTTCAAAAGAACAAGGTCTGTCAAATAAAATCTCCAAACCCTACCCTCACACAGTGTTACGGTTCTAACCGTTCCACGCCATGTTTTATGTTTATTGTTATGTCACGCCCTTATTTGTATTCACGTTCTGTCATAGTTTATTAGTTTGCATACATATTTCCATGTTTTTCCGCAGCCTTGCGTTCATGCTGTTTCTTCTCTTGCTGTCACTCACGCTTCCCTAATTGTTTCATTCTCCCTTGTCTAATTACTAATATACTAACATTAGATCAGGATTGGGTAATACTAACTATCTAACCATGTGATCATGTTTACCTTACGTTTCTCGTACATGTTAATTACTAATTTACTAACGCTAGGTCAGGATAGGTTAACTACTAATGATTTACTAATTGCCTCGTTACGTGTCTCATTTTCTCAAGCTGTTGTGAATTTCCTGCTGCTCTCAAGCTAAGTGTCTGCACCTGTCTACACCTGCATATAAGATCAGTGTTCATGTCATGTCCTTGCGAAATTGTTGCCTCACTAGCACTCTTAAGCATTTGTCAAGTCTACGCATTCTGATTTCCTGTTTTGATCCAAGCCTGTTTTTTGACCACTGTTTACTGCCAGCCTTTTGTTTTCACTGCCTGTCCTGACCACGATTCCTGCTTGCTGATTTTGTACTTTTGCCACGCGGCGAGGACTCCGGTCTGACCCTGCTTGTTTTTCGACTATTCTTTTGCCTTCTCCCTTTTGTACCTCTGCCACGCTGATTGCCTTCCTGGTTCCGAACTACTGCCTGGCTTACCGACGACGAGACTGCTTTCTCCCTCGGTACTTTTGTTTATTGGCTGGATTTTTTTGTGTATGACCTTTGCTTGTGCTAAGACAACGATTACTGGACTTTCCTTAATAAAGCCCTTGCGGGTATTTATTACATCCATTGTTCTGAGTCGTGCTTCTCGGGTCCAACCCTCCATGCACTTCGTCTCACACAGCGCTTAGTCACAAACCCATACCACATCTGAAAGGTGGTTAAAAGGTGGTATGTGCACCTGACCTCTCTGTAGAATTTTTCACCATTAAATAACCACCTTGCTTACATTTTTAGAAGCATATTTTAGTTTTGATTGATTTCACCTAATCATTCCCACACACACCTGCTGAAGCTTACTCTATTGCTCTCTTTGATACGCATTTATTATTCGGTGGGGAGAAGAAAAGCTATTCCTGCACACGCCCTGATGCATTTCTATTAATGTAGCCTAATATTTCATGTGTCCTTTACACAAAATGTGTGCAGGATCATACTTCTGCAGCATTATTCCACAATGGCTGGCTCAAAATGTAGGCTACTATACAAAAATAAATTATTTACAATATAAAAACCAAAGAACATATTCAATGTTTACAAGCTTATTGCTATGTCAAGCTTATTTCGAGCAGCAGCTGGGACTGTTCTTTGGTAATACGATTGAACTTAAATGTGCCCTCTGAGTCCGACAGTTCTTCATATTATAAAGTTCAAGATAAGGAGTAAAACAACAAACACAGCAGAGTTCCCAGTCCTGAGAGCAGCGCTCTCTGTAACCTCCGGGGTCTCGAGGCTGTCACAGCGCGCACCGCCATAACCTTGGTAACAGTGGCAGTGGAATCTGTTCGCCAGCAGCTGAAGCTCGTGTTGCGAGTGCCAGCCTATGACGGTGAACTCCCCGTCCCTCGAGGGCTCGATACGGTAGCTGTCGGAGCTTAGGTGCAGGTAGTGCGACGCACGCAAATCCCTCCGCGCGCACCTTCCGTTGCTCTGGCACAGGAAGTCGCTGCACACCTCGGCTGCACGTGTCACGTTGGTGATGTACTGACCCAGTCTGCTCCCCAAAAATGACTTCACTCTGGAGCAATTGTGCTAAACAAGTGGGTGGTACAAAAAACATATTGTATAAGTATTTATGGTTATGACAATATACGCCAGTATGTGTGTGTGTGTGTGTGTGTGTGTTTGGATGTGAGTGTGTGTGTGGGGAGGGGGGTCATAGTGCAAGTGTGCACTCAGAGACTCACTCTGGAAGATGTGAGGTTGAGGTCACCCCATATCACAAAGCCAGCAGCACCCAAAGCAGCGCTCTCCCCAATAGTGTGGATCAGATCCTTCTGAAAAATGACATTATACCAACGTTTTCCACAAACCTTGTACATGTCCACATCAGCAAGAGCTCCAGTAAAATGTATTTATTCGTTTTAATATTGCACTATGATCTCAGCCCATAAAGAATAATACATTTGTGTTGGTGGCAGTACAGTTTGATATATAATGTCGCTTTCATATAATGCTTTAATATCAGTACTTTAAACTCCAAGGCTGTGCACTATGGAATTACTCTATTTTACCAACAGATGGTGCTCTTTTCCTCAAAGCTGGGTCTAACAAAATAACACTGAATACATTAAATGTGTATTATATATTATTTACACTTTTAAACAGTACGGCCAGGAATATCTGTTTTTAAACTTAAAGTTAAATGTTGAAAATTTATATTACATATTACAATATTGTAGAAGGCATGCATATTGTAATGAAAAGAAAATATGCTTTATAGTTTTATGACTTCTTGCTATATCTCATGCCAAGCCAAGAATACCCTCCTGAGGTTTAAGTATTTTAATTATCTTTTGACATGATACAAGTGTCTTGGATGACAAAAACATGTTGCAGTGAAAATAGTTTCAAAAATATTACTTATTTTATTTTTATTGAATATATTGTCGTTCTTGAGATTAAGTATTATTTTCTCTGTATCTTTACATTCACAAATTGCAATATTGTTACCATTGTAACAAAATAAAACATGTTTGATGCTCCTTAGTGCCTCATGTGGTAAAGATACAAAACACAGGAGCAGGTTAAACTCCACAGTGGCTAGGCAGAAGGTTTATGTCATTAGCAACTACAACCAGGTACAATTATGGTACAGTTGTTTTTGTCCCTCTGGGATAGGGTGGGTTTGAGTTGGCCTTGTTTTTGGATGTAAATGCTACAGCAGCATCCATCTTTACATTGCAAGTTTTTTTAAATAAGTTATTAAGAATTTTATCAAGTTTTTATTGTTTATTGAGAGTTATTTTTCTGATGTACGCACAATCTAGGGGAGGCTCGCAGAAGAAGCATTTCACTGCCATTGTACATGTATAATGTGTATGTAACAAATAAAGTTTGACTTTGACTTTGATCTAGCTACTTGCCAGACACCGACACATTGTCTGTTGTCTTCAGTGATAGATTTATTTCCCCTTTGAATGGTGCTTAAGAACATGCTGTGGAGCTCTGCTGTGGGGCTCTCAGTAAAGAAAATGATTGACTGTTTTCAGCCATCTATTCATTTTTAAAGTTCAAATGGAGATCAGAAAATTATTTTTCAGGGAATTATTAATGATCAATCATGTGCTCCCTCATAGCCCATAAATGGGATGTGAAATGATGATTGGGGGACAAATGCTAAAGAAAATTAAGATTTCCCCACTGTGAGACTGGTACCCTACTTTTCAGTATGCATACCTACTAAACTAATTATTATGAGCCAGCGAGTGAAATGTTAAAGTTGGGCAAAGTCACTCTTTACGGTGCTTTGTACAGACAAAAACTAAATGCAAGCACGAGGTGTGAGATTGGGGCTGTTACCGTGGTGAGGAAAGCCATGGCCTCATCCCTGTAGCCAAGCCGCGTGTAGACGAAGGTGGGAAGGTCGTAGTCCAGGGCGGTGAGGGAGGCGATCCTCAGGGACTCCAGCACCCTGTACTGGGAGAACTGGAGGTTGCTGACGGCGTTGGCGTGGGACTTCCTGATGGCGATGGAAGGGAAGAGCGCCGTGCTGCTGTTCCACATCCAGAGCAGCTCGTCATTGCGCAGGCTCTCCAGCAGGGGGCAGGAGCCCGTGTAGTTGCGCTCATGGTGGTTGTAGTTGTGGCAGTCGGGGTAGAGGTAGAAGCCCCAGAGGCCGTGGGGACGGGTGTTTGTCCCCAGCTGCAACGTGCTCTGCATGAAGGCCATGGCGCTCCTCTCGAACCTGCGCTGGGCCAGCTCCTCCACCTGCTCGTCCGTGATGTTGACGTACGCCCGCGAGATGAGCTCGCGCGACTTCCTGCGGTAGATGTCCTTCTTGTGCCAGTTGCGGCCCCACTGCGGCCGCCAGTACTCCCAGTCGATGACGGCCAGACCGCGGAAGTCCTCGGATGGGATGTAGTGGCAGATGTCCTTGCGGGCCTTGCGCAGGTGGGAGTCCAGGCTGCAGTTCTGCGGGAGGCCGCCGTTAATGGGCTTGCCCTGGTCGGTGTAGTGCGGATAGTGGCCCAGCCGGTTGGCGTAGAAGATGGTGACGTTCTGGCCCGTCCTCATGGCGCGGGGGCTGCCGTTGATGTGGAAGAGGTTCAGATTGGTGCTAATGTTGTACTTGCTGGTGCACATGTCCAGGGGGGCATTCCAGGCAGCAATGAAGGGCTTTCGACCAATCACAGGCAGCTTAGCGGGCTTCTGCGTGAGCACGGCATGGACAAGGAGGAGAAGCCAGGAGCAGGTCAGAACGCAGTTGACGGGTGCGGCATGGTGGAGTCGGGCACTCACTGGAGCCCTGGGCATCCTGCTGCTTGTATCACTAGAGGCAGCTGTCACTCACCCTGGGGGGGCGGGGCAGGAAACAACATAGATCAGTGAGGGATGAAACTCAGAGGTATGTCCATTCATTGTTGTATTTAGTATTGTTATTAATTGTCTTAATGCATGAGAAACACCATAACTTACTTATTATTTTAGCTAGGCTACATAATGAGCCAAGATTAAGGCCTTTGGTTTTCCTTGTGCTCACATCCAATGATCATAAAACACAACCATAGCCAATCACCACAGGAATTCCCAGGGTAAACAATGGCTTGATCTTAGCTTATCAAGGAGCAGGTAGTAGATAATGTATCTTTACCACAGAATAAATTTAGGGATTATAGCATGGAGTGTAAAAATTGCATTGCTTTCCCGCCATGTACTTAAGCTATACAAAAATATCCAATGAGGTCTTCCACACTGAAGTCTATAAATATGTTGCCAGACTGTTTCAGGAGAACCAGAGGTAAGAGGGCAAAATATGGAGTTTCGTTCACACCCAGAGACCTGTCTGAACCTTATGCCAGTGTTACAAACTGCATCCTGTCCACATCACAGTAAACACAGACCAGTGCCATGCCCACACAGCCCTAATGATAGCTATGTTAGCCAAGGGAACAAAATTGCCGTTTTGCCAAAGAGAGAGCGCTGGAAGAAACATTGCTCAGCATGCATGTGGTGATTTCACTAACCCGGGCAGAAAAGCAGAGTTCTCACCTGCAGGTTAAAGTAAAATTTTTCTCCCATGAAACCAGCCGCTCTTTTATAAGACCATTAATAGAGTGAGGTGGAGCGTTCTGACTCAGCGACAGAGTGAAAGAATTTCACAAAGTAAATTTGGAAACTTCAGGGGGATCAGTTCACATTTTCCCAAGAGGATCAAGTTGCAGTGTTTCTTTGGATTTTTTAAATTATTATTATTTTCATATTTTTTTCTGGGGGGTGTGGGAGGGGTGCTACCATTTCCAGACACATGGGCTTAATGTACATAGAACTGCACCTTCAGTTACGGAACTAATCAACTGTAACTGCCGGTGGTAATAACAACGTAAGTGGAAGTCATTGATGCCAGCCATCCACAAATTAAGGGGGGGAAAAAGAACTGTTTTCTGAAGTCTGAAGTTCACCTATGGAGCTCACAAACAGCAGAATTTCACAAGGGCCAGAGTTGAGTAACTATACTTGTGTATGTCGGCCTAACTGACGAACTACTGTCATGCGTTGTGTCGTTGTGTCGTGAAGCCTGGGGTGGTGGGGTTGGTCGAGGTGTAAGCACGCAGCCCCCCCCCCCCCCCCCCTAGACATCTCATATGACCATGATTCCCTACCGAAAGCTGTGTGTTTCTACACAGGAGGCAACACAGAGGGGTGGAGTGACATCCTGAATTCCCCTGTTGTCTCGGTCTCTTTTCTCATTCTCAAGCACATTCAAAAGGCAGCAGGTACAGTCTGATAACTGCAATCCAGTCAGGGTACAAAAAAAATCAAATGTGAGTTTATGTAAATGGGAGCAGATGGTATATTGTTTATATAATTCCATGTGCTCATTATAAAGGTCTTAAATGCCGGGGAAGCCTATATAAATTAAAGGCAAATTACTGTAATTTGCTATAATTTCCTTTTTCATTTTGACTAATACAATTTTGATGCTTGACTAAAGGGGCAAAACGAACAAGAATAAAGACCTGTCTAATCCATCTGATGAGCCACTATTTAACCATTATCTAACCCGCTTATTTGTCTAATTTAATGCAGAATTTATTTTTTCTTTCTTGCTTTATAACATTTCAGCTTCAAGTAAAAATATGAAACAAGCCAAGTTGTGATTAACTGTGCTGCAATCTTAAATCATATTGCAATGTGTCTGAATGGTTCTGTGCTTTCAGGCCATTTAAGCCATTACTGAACCAAATGCAGACATTTCACTTGGCATGTTTATCTCATGAAGCCACAAGATGTCGCTATTTCACACCCTTGGTGAGAGGACACAACTGTGTTTGCATGATGTTAGTGTGAAAGTACGTAAATCTTGGAACAATCAATGACTGATTTGCAGTTTTCATCTGGCTTTCCTAACCCCACAATTTTCCTCAGAGGCAATTATGAGAGGAGCTGTGGTTTCTGTGGAATTTTAATCAGCACACACACACACCCAGGAATACGCACAACTGTGATTTCTGTCTAGTGGACAGCAATTTTGTGTTTATCTCCCACCTGATTCACATTCAGCTCCTGTAAAATTCAACTGAACTGGAAACATTTTCACCAATTTACTCCAAAACTGTTTACCTACTTCTACAGCTCTTTGTAGGAGTATTGTCCATAACCCCTCATTTTACTGATTAAAATCACACTTTAGGCCCAAGGAGATGCCAACACTGTAAGTGGGAGCATTCGGTCTGTATATGTCTGTGCTTAGTATTTAGCTTTGAATGCTACCTTTGGAGATTTCCTCTTCTTACACTTGCACTGTTTCACATCATCACAAAGTCTGCAGTCTCTGAAATAAATGGTTATGTGAAAATGAGTGTGAAAGAATAAGAAGAATGAAGACTTGTCTAAAATTGTTAGATTGAGATTTAGTTTGAGAGCCTTTGGACCTCTCAATTGATCAAAAAAAGCGCTGTATTTTGATATCTCTCCAGTCCAGATAACTAAATGTTAAGACATTTGGACGTTATTTAGAAAGAGTTGAGTTTGTTTAAGATGATGGCACATGAAGCACAGATTTAAAGGGGGAGAATTTGAAGTGTTTTGGATTATGGACCCATAGAAAAGGCCTAAAAGCTGGATTAGAAATACTTTATTTTAATGTTATTATTACTATTATTATTATTATTATTATTATTATTGTTATTATTAGCACCACATGAATGGCAGCTTGAACATGCTCAAGCTAGAAACCCCCCAACTAAGAAAATAGTAACAACCCCTCACTTTCCCTGAGATGAACCTCAGCCATCAGGCAGAAACATACTGTCTGTCAACAGCACAGTATGTTTGGGGGGGTGGAGGGCTTGAGCAAGGCTACCTCCAGTAAAACCTTCAATACTATTGGGTATGGAAGCTGGCTGTCTGTCTGTTTGTAGTCTTCATAAAAATGGTGCTGTAATAATTCTGTACCACTTGGGGTTGAGGTTACATTTATGGATTGAGGGTCTCTAAGCCCTGTGCCTTTGAGGGTCTCCAAGCCCTGTGCCTTTGAGGGTCTCCAAGCCCTGTGCCTTTGAGGGTCTCCAAGCCCTGTGCCTTTGAGGGTCTCTAAGCCCTGTGCCTTTGAGGGTCTCTAAGCACTGTGCCTTTGAGGGTCTCCAAGCCCTGTGCCTTTGAGGGTCTCTAAGCCCTGTGCCTTTGAGGGTCTCCAAGCCCTGTGCCTTTGATGGTCTCCAAGCCCTGTGCCTTTGATAGTCTCCAATTCCTGTGCCTTTTGATTTATCAGCGCTTTAATGCATTTACAGAAGTGTTTTTGAAACAAAAGAGATGCTTCATTAGATGTTTCCATTTCATTGAATTTAATTGGATAAGTCCAATACATGCCACAAGCCCAGACATCTACTTCACTGCCTCACATAAAGTTTGACCTGTTATGTTGGTGTTTCTAAAAAGAAACTGCAATAATAGCTGTTTGCAAGACAAATAATTGTTTTTGTCACTGTAATAGTTAGCAGTAGTGGAAGCAACTTGTGAGTAACCCAGCACAACCCTGTACACACCCCTTTCCACTGCAGGACTGCAAAACTTTCACAGAGCCAAAGTGTCTGATTACACCCTGCAAAGCAATGTTTTTAAAATACCTGCACTGTATAACCCTTTGCCCGACGCACAGCCACCTAATACTTCCTAGCATGTTGTTCTGCATCAGACCAGGGGTATGGAGGACTCACCCATGGGTCCCACGGTGCCTGGCTGCTCCGTGAGACACATTCCTGAGGATGAAGGGAGTTCAGTCAGCTCCCCAGCATGTCTCATCTAGCGATGACTCGTGTGAGCAACGCAAACCATCCCAAACCCTTTTATACTACAGGGAGGGAGAGAGAGAAGAAGAAGAATAAGAAGAGAGAGAGTGAGTGAGTGAGTGGGTGAGGGAGCGTTTCCTGAGGGGGAGGAGTAGCCACCACCAGGACTTCCACCACAACACAACGATTGGAGCGGGAGGAGGGAGATCCCAGGCCAAATCCCATTGACTGCGCGTCACCGCTCCATCGTCTGATCCGTCCTAGAGTCACGGCGCAGCGAAAGTTTTAGTCCCACCCGCATCAATCAGCATCAGCGAGGCGGGGCGGTGTTACATGCACGAGGGGCCCGCCCCGTCTGTCCGTTCGCGTGCGGGTGAGGGCTAGGGCGAGGGTGTCGTAATGCAGAGCCACGGATTGTTGTGTGCGGTGGTGGTGTTGCATGGGCGGGACGCTATTCGCACTGAAGGGGAAAGCAAAGAATGTAAGCATCTTTCAGAGGCCATTTTTACTTTCTGGTTTCCCGGTTGACTCTGGGTTTCTCTACATTCCTCAGGTTGGTTAGATTGCTATCTGTTATTCATAGATCGAGCTGGTATCTCACACCATCCAGGCTCACTTCTATAGACATTCTCATGGTAAGCCACATCTCTTTACTGCAACAGAGCAGCTGTCGAAAATGTTCAGAATACTTTATGTGAAACTTCTTCCAAAGAGAAGTACATTTCATTATAGTAAAATCCAATGCACATATTAACCACCCTGTGACATGGGTGTCTTTTGTTTTAAATAGCCACACTTGTGCAAAAAACTGCAAAATTAGTGGTTAAGTTACTTTCTGAAATCCTACTTTAAATTGTTCTGGCAGTCAGTCAATTCTGTAAAGTCTGTTTGGAATATTTTTGTGAAGGTACGGGCTTTTTAAATTATGTTCACTGCCACAGTGTAGCTTGAAAGAGCTCCAGATCACATGTGCTTGTGAATCACAACAACTTAAGTCAGCTTATGTTATTAAAAAAAAAAAAGTCAGGTGTTTAGATGAACTCTAATCCCTTCACTAACAATGTTCTAACAATTTATTCTTCTTGTTAATATAATTTTTTGTTTCCATTTGAGCATGTGAGATGTTTTAATGAAAGATTATTTATAAAACATTTGTAAATAACTGCAAGGTATTATGGTCTAGAGTGGTCTAGAGGGTGAAGCAGCCAGGCTGGGAGCAAACATGGTCCAGTGCGTGCACAGACTGACACAAGACTGACTCATCAGAAGGCCGGTGCTTTTTTGTCTAAACTGAAACTCTGAACGATCACAATAATTTAGACTCTTCCTGTAGATATCTAGCAGATCTCTCACCCTTCATCCTGTCCAACCCCTGAAACCACCGCAGCCTTTCAAAGGTTTGAGTAATCTGATTCTTTAGAGGTGTATCTGTGTCAGTGGCGGTCACGCTCTTGCTCACATATCTGAAGGGGGAATGTTTAATATTCTAAAGTTTTTTTCTTGGAGGGCGAGGTGGTACTCATGCACTTTGATTTCACTGTTCTAGCCCTGCAGGGTCGCTTTGCATCTACACCTCTGTTTCTTACCAAACATTACCTCACTTCTTTTTCTTCAATCCGTCGCTTCTGATCTGCAATATTGCTCCCTGTATACACCATTGTTTCTGACCTGCACCACTAGTCATCAACTATATGAATGCTCTATTCCTAATAGGAATGCACTATTCCTAACCTACAACATCTTCACATGCACCATTGTCAGATGCGTCCTTCCTCTCCCCTGAGTCTCAGAAACAGTGGTGTAGGCCAGGAGCATTGACTCAGATGCTCCTGGCCTACACCACTGTTCCTCATGTACTCCTCTGCCCTTTACCCTAAACAAGTACCTGAGGTCCACTGTTCCTCCGGTCTTCCCTCAGTTAGCTCAATGTGCTAGTCAACCACTCACTACCGTTGCTCCAAGATAGCTATGCGCCACCTCCGGCTCTACTACGCCTGAACTGCCCTGCAACTCCAAATGCTCTGCTCCTCCACTCTTACCCTGCTGTTCAGAGTAATTCACATTTTCTCTGCTACAACCCAGTTGTTCACATTAATTCAACTGCTCCTTCGCTGCAACCTTGCTGTTCAAACTAAAGCACTGATCCTCTACTCAAAAGCACTGTGCTCCATGTCCCCTGCCATACATATGCTTTGTAATGCACAGCAGATGTTGAAGTAGTCATGTTAACTGACTGAGCAAAACAATATTTTGGAGCTGGAAGGGTGTCAGGCACTGGCAAGGGCATCTGAGTAAGAGGGGGAGAGGGAGAAGGAGAAGGAAAAACCATTCAAAGCTATTGCATGTTACTGGCAAGCCATCACTATAAACAGACTTTGTGCGAACGGTTACGGTAACCGGGCATAATGTTTATACTTGTCCTCACCAATCATTTTACTCATCAGTGGAGAAAACGGCACGGAAACGAGTAACGATGCACACAATGAGAGGGAGTGGTGATTCTGTCCATTCTTTTTCTTCACTCGTTTTCTCCTTCCTCTCTCCTGAGTCTCAGAAACATCTGGCATCTGTCTCCATCGTTTCGGAGGCAGGCAGCCCCTCAAGAAAGGTTGAAACAGGGATCGTGTTACGGCGGGGTTAGGCCGTTTACCGCCCAGAGACCTACCCCAATGACGGCCCAGACCTGAAGCAAACAAGCAGTGAGCTGGAGAAAAGGTTCTGTATGCTGGGCCTTGTGCCATTTCCCCCCTCTACCACAAAACCCTTCATTTGGACAGGAATGTGCTGACCAGGAGTCTCCTTGGTCTGTTCACTGACACAAGAGACTATGAAAGCCATGCTATGCTATGCTATGCTATGCCATGATGCGAATATTATATCTGATTTGTGGGTTCAGGGGAGCCTCGAGTGCACCAAACCGCTCATGTCCTATTGGATACAGATGTACAGTCGCCATAGAGTTGGCGCCCTGTTTGACAGACAGCCCACTCCCCAGTAGGACCCGGCCATGTGCAGTCATTGAGGGAGACAGGCTTCTCCCAGACGTTAAATGGAGGGGGCTCACACAGGCGGTTTTTTTTCCATAAACCACGTTCCCAGAGCTGGAAAGCTTGGCTAGTCCCTCCACAAAGATGAAACCCTCCAGTGATTATACCGACCCCTGTGGTTCTGGACGAATTCTTGCTTCCTGGATAAGGAACATACCCATTGGTGCTCAGCATAAACAGGGACTGTTTTGTATGTGGTGTGGACCCTCACGGCCCAGAGCAGTGTAGGTGGTAGGTCTTAAAGCCATTCTATCCCCCCCCCCCCCACACACACACACACGCACACACACATAAAGAGACCACAACTTTAGCTTTGTCTGGCCTTCTGTGGGACATTACATCATTGTTGTCCTTCAGACACAGGCTCATCAGAAGGTTCTCCTGCACAATGCATCCTATAATTATTCCACAGACACAGGAAGTATGGGCGTTGGAAGCTGAGGGACATTGTGTCACCCTTTCTCCCGGGACATCTTCTGGCCGGGTACAGAAGTTGACGAGGTGACATTGCATGACATTATTTACTGTGTTTAGTACATGGCCTAAATACATCAAAATCAACCTGTAACTCTTTTATGTGGCCGGATATTCACTGAGGCAATTCAGGCTATGTACCATCCATAAAGTACAAATGTAACTGCTGTGTTTCCCTGTGAATTTTACCTGAAACTAGTTGTTGGTTACTGCTAAAAACATACTATCTCTCAAGGTATTTCCAGCCTGTGTAATTGTCATTCTGGGTATTCATCTAGTCCGGGTGGATTACAGCACCCAGAGTCGGTTTCAAGTTAAGGTCAGAGTTCAAACTGAGTTCAGAAGGTTCCCAGCTCCAAGAATGAGAGGATCCCTGCATCTTGTTCCAACAGAGAGGGGTGCCTGGTGTTGGTTATTGTGATAAAATCACTTAAATAGCAATCAATGTGGTCCCAGATTCTGTTGCCCTCAGTGTCAATCAGCTGCATGAAAGAAATTGACAACACATTGTACTTTATGCCTAACTGCCAGTCTCAGTGGTCAGGCTGTCATGATACTTCTGTCGCAGTAGCAATATCACGAGTGGCCCACCTAAAATAAATGTAGCTCTCATTGGTGTAATCAATGACCGCACTGCAAACATACAGTATATGGCCATTATTGGCTTAATCTATTCCTCGCTCAGTCCTGAGTGAAAAGATATACTAAAAACAAAGATATACTACCAGTTGGCTCAATACTGTCCAAACATACGCGCTGACCCCATCTCACGGAACATTAGAAGGCATGTTGTAGCCAACCAGAGGAAAATACCTCTCACCAGATCTAGGGCTGGGAAAAGGGGCTATTAGTGGGGGCAGAGGCAACACTGTTCCAGCAAGAGCACTGCATTTGTATAACATCAGCAATGGAGGACCCCGGGGACCTCTGGTCAAGTTAACCACGATCCTAACCTCATGGTGGAGAGCACGTCCAAGTTTGGTTTCAATGTGGCATGCTTAGTCATTTAGCAAGACTTTCTCCCTCTCTCTCTCACTCTGTGCCAAGACCCTACGCAATTCTGCCCAGATCTTCTGAAATGCATTTTTAATGTTTTTCATAATCAGACTGTTTACATTGCAGACTGCAGAACCACAGTAAACTCCATTCCCCAAATGGATTGCAGATGAATGGTGTAAGACTGGATCTCTACATATTCTCCTTCCGTTAGTCTCCTCTTTGAGAGTGCAAATAGATAGGGGACCAGGTCTTGTTATTTCTCTAATGTGGAGGGGGTGAGACAGAACGGCACCGGAACATCTCTGTGTTATTGGACCCGTCTCTCAAAGAGAAGTAATGCTAACTGGTTCCATGGGCCTGTTTGCTGTTGTTTATGGTCTGTAATGCGATGTGGGTTTTCCACAGAGACAGTGGTAACCACAGTGGATGAATGCCAGAACTTATTCAGTCACCTCATATCCCCCTTCCTACCCTAGACACAGATCGGCCAACAATGTTTTTAAAACCGCATCAATGCTATCAGCTTCGGCATTTCGGGTGTTTTATATTAACCAGCTATGTAGAGTTTGTGTTGAGATTGTGCAATGGCTGTTACGACTGTATATACTGTTTGTAAAATTGGAAAACAATAAAATCAAAAACAGTTGTTATGCACTACCTAGTTATGATGTTTAATGCTTTTGTTATTTTTTAAATAATGTAATGTTACCACACATTCACATATAATTCAATACTAAATGACTGCCGTCTTACACTCTCTGTGTTTTAACTAGCCATACAAATCTGTGGCAAATTTTCCCATACACTGAACAAACATACATATGATGGCAGTGATGATGATGACAATGTATTCGTTTTCATTACTAAATGGTTTTTCTGGAGCATAAAGTAAATTACAGAGCTTCAGTCTGCTGAAGTCAACTATAGACTGAGAAGGCGACAATTAGCACAGGGAGCGCATGACGTGCTGCTTGAAGTTTTCTGCAATTGTGTGTGTGTGTGTGTGTGTGTATGCGTGTGTGTGTTTGTGTGTGTGTGTGTGTGTACGTGTGTGTGTTTTCTGTTGCATACAATGAACCATGCAATTGGTCTACAGCTGTTGCTGAACTCAAACTAGCTGTTTTCTTTTTCAGAATAACAGCCATTTAGTCTTTCCCCTCCCCCTATAATGTTATTTAATATAAAGAAGCCATATGCTGGGGCCCAAATATTTTTACTAAAGCAAAAGAAAAGAGCCCTGCTTACAGGGCTCACTATTACAATGTTTCTGTAATAGTTCGACATCCTGATAACATTATTGCAACATTATATGAACATTGTGAGTAGGCTAACGGTCAGACATGACACCGTTTTAAATCTGGATAAAAACTCAAATGCTTTCAGGCCTTTGTAAAAAGCTTAGAAATAGTCTTGACTTGTTTTGTTCTAAATTAAAAGCAAATGTTTATTTTTCCCCTGCTGAGCTATTTTCTACTTTAAATGCACATGTAAAATTAGGCTGTAATTAGTAACTGCTGGTCTCCCTGTTTTCTTTGGACTCTGAGAATGTAGGTAATCAAAGGTAATGAAACATGGAGCAGTATTCAGAATCACAAACACTCCAAAGATCACAGCCTCACAGACTTTGATGTTTGACTGTCTTGGCTCTAACTGAACAGCACAACAGTAATGTACTTAGAGTATATACTGTATGTCAATGTTTCTTTTTCCACTTTAGTGATCTGTACAAATGATCCAGTGCTGCAACTCGCAAATGTGCAGGGTCACATTCAATGACCTGTACAGTAAAAAAAAAACAATGATTTCCGTGTGTGTGTGAGGGTGGGGGGTGGTTAGGGCTGGAATTTGGGATGTATGTCTATGTGCTCTCTGACTGGTGCTAACTATCCAGGAGTACCTTGTAGCCTGAGTTGTGGAAAATAGCGTTGACAGAAGTAACGTTCTGTGCGTTGTGATTAGCGTTGCTAGGTGTTTATGGACTCAAAATTATGTGTATATAAGTAGCTGGGAATGTTTACACCCCCCCCTCACAGCCCCCCAGTTCAAATGAAGGCGCCACAGGATAATATTGTGCTCCAGAGAGAAACCACAGAAATGCATGGAAAACAGCTCCAGGTCAAATAAAATATATAAAAAACCAGAGCGACATACAGCAAGAAAGCCAGCATATGAGAAACAAAGAGAAAGACAATTGGACTGGCTGTCCCCCCATCCCATCAGCCCCCTCTCTACCCCTCACAGAATACTAGAACATCTACTGCATTCTAGAGTTTTTTATTTTTTGTATTTGTCACTTGCAGAAATAGAAAATATCAATTTAATATCTATCTTTCAAGGAAATGTATTTTAAGGAAGTCAAGCGCTGTTGAGAGTATCAGTATTGGCTCACCATATAAGCTCAGATGAGATGCCAAAAACCAGAAAACTACTCTCATTCTGTACAACCAATATAGAGAGGAGTGTGATTACCTGAGAATTTTGTAACTTACCTCTTTGGTCTTACATTGAGCTGGATATTTTTCTCAGTGCAACATGCTGTTATAATCTACACTTTGTGTCTGTAGGCAGCCTAATCGTTGTTCCTAATGAGTCCACTATCACTGTGGTGTCATTTGTAATGCATTTTAATGATGCATTTATTGTCATGTTTAGCAGCACAGTGATAAGCCATAAGTCCTAGTCCTAAATAAAGAAAGAATAAAGCAGTGAACTTAAAACACAGCCTAGTGGTGAGAAAAGGGGACACGGTTGCAAATTTGCACCACCTGAATCATCTTGGTCAGAATATCCAAAATGCATTTACTGATAGGATGGGTCAGAACAATTTGTAAATAGATTTTTTCCCAGACTACAGCCTGAATTCAGTCAACATTTGCCCTCAAGTATGATGTATAAATGAATGCATGTGCTATTTCCCCCCACAACATTTGGCGATCGATTGCTTAATATGCCAAATAAAAAGATAGAGCACTTTAATTTAGATGTGAATGAACATTGAAATAATTTTGATTGAATTCAGGCCTTTTTTCAAGTGTATAGAACCACACCTAAATATGCATCTGATATCTACCATCTACAGTGAGCACCATAATTCATTGGACAGTGACACATCTTTTGTTATTTTGGTTCTGTACTCTAGCACTTTGAGTTTGAAAGGATACAATGACAACGAGGTTGGAGTGCAGACAGGCAGCTTTACTTTGAGGGTATTTTCATCCATATCAGATGAACCCCCCCCCCCCCCCCCCCCCCCCCTCTTGATATATTATTTTCTGGTACTCTTACAAGCGATACTATAACGTCTCTGCATTTGAATGGATCTCTATGGGAATTGGGGGGTGGGTCTAGATTTAGCTGTGAATTACACTGGAACAGTATGGAATACAAGGTTGGCTAAATGGCTGTAAGTCATCAAGGGTCTGAGGTATCAAATGAGCCTCAAACCATCACTCTGCTGCCAGATATGCAGTAGATATGGATGGATCACTTTAAGGGTTGTTTCTCCTGACACATTTTGTAAAAATAAGTCAGGAGAAGTAACCCTTCAAGTTATCCATTATTAAAGCGGACAGTCTGCACTTCATCTCATTGTCATTGTATCATTTCAAACGCAAAGTGCTAGAGAACAGAACCAAAATAACAAAAAATGTGTCACTGTCCAATGAATTATGGTTCTCATTGTATGTCACATGTAATATTTAATAATTAATTTACTTAAAATACTTAACCATTCATTTATGTTATACACGTGTGTATGATAAAAATTTGACATAGTTGTGTTTTTCCAGGATTTATCCGATGTGTAATATTGGAAATGTGGAGTGAGACTCAATAATGGAAGCTAATCCTGTAGGTTATTTTCAGACAGTTCATGGGGCCTCTGTGTTCTGTTGGTCATTTGATGGTGTGAGAACAGCCAGATAAAAACTGCAAATTGAAAACACCCCATTGCACCATCTAACACGAACATGACCCCGCATCCCTTTTCAATGTAAATAGGCCATTAAGGTTCTTTCAAGATAGCAACAATAGACTCTCTGTTGAGGCCAGTCCTTTTATTCAGTGTTCAGTTAAAGGTTTAAATGATTCTTTTTTTAATTGTTATTTCATAAAAAGTCCAGAAGAAACTGTGGTTAAGGTCAGGGAGGTGAGATTATACTTCACTTGCCGAGCTGTCAATCCCAAACAGTATCAACACATCACTGCTTTTTCAGTGTTTTTCCGTTGAAAAATTACTTCGAGAGATGTGGCAAACTCATTCAACGACACACTAATGAAGAACATACCAATACAATCAGCTTATATTTTTAACAGTCACGTCTTTGATGCAAGTCGAGTTTCCTGGACAGAAACAAGAATTTCTACTCAATGTCTTTTTGGTTCTCCCACAGCACAGTACCTGTGAAATAGTGCATGGAGAGAGAGGATGCCATCGCTTCCCCAAACCTACCATTATGCGGCGACTACGTGAGGGAACCCAAATTGGTAGCTTGCCGAAAAGAGACTTTGAGGGGTGGGGGGTGCATCATGGATGAGATTCCATTACATCAGTCTTGTGTTGCCTCGAGCAGACAGAACCTGGTCCGTCCTCTTTTTGCTTCCCCCGGCAAATGTGTGTCTGGTATGTTTATGGTCTAAAGCGCTTAGAAATTATCCTACACTTCAGAAAACAAAGCTGTTTGGAAGTTTTTGGAGGCTTTTATGCTCATAAACTGTTTTCTTTGTAAGCTGCTGGTTGCCTTAAATTAACCTATTTCAAGAGTTAACAGGCCTAATTATCAAAGTTTGTTTAGATTCATTTGCATTCAGACCTTTGTAAAGTACTTGAGTGGGCAAGTCAAACTGTCTTAATTTCCACAGTTATTCTCTGTCAAATGCAAGTTTTCTTTCTGTTGACAATGATATTTGATCATTTTCATCATACAATTTCACACCAATATAAACACGTGTGTAGCCTATACAAGTGCACAACACTCCACTCAGTCATACATGCACAGAAAAAGAGAGAGAGAAAGAAAAAGTCTTTAACTACAAGCTTTTCCCAGTAATGAACCATTCCGAAAAATTCCTTTTGATGTATCCCACATGGAATGGGAATAATGTGCAGCGCTCAAATGTTTTTCACACAGTCTGTGTGAGCGCCTGTCCCATGTCCTTCCAGCAGAACTATCTGTGCTTGTATTGGATGTGACCCTTCTCAACCCACCAAACCTCAAGCCTCCTTTAATATGCATATACTTCACCAAGGGCCGATACAGGATCTGTCGACCTTGCAGAAACGCTCAGCTGGCTGTGAAGTGTGCATCCGGTGGCCCCCGACCGTTCTCAGACGCAAATTCCCAGCTATGCTTTTCCCACTCCCATTTAATCAAGGTTCAACATCAATAAATGAAACCAAGCTAAATAAATGCCTTAATCTGCAGCGACTGATCAGCTTACAAATGCTTATATAACATAAAATACCTTCATGGAGTTGTGTAGGTCTGATTTCTGCTGTGTGCTTCAGACTGAAAACGTGAAACCAATGGCTGCAATTCATTTTCAAGTGCTTGCGGAGGCGAAAAAAGATACAAACTAAACTAAACAGAGGTGTGTCAAACATATCAAATATACAGTCAGCATTTCTTCCCCCAAAAAATGTAAGAACGATGTGCTGACTGAAGAATGGCTGTTCTCGTTAACCCTTAATAATATACAGAACATGCAGCTGCTTAGCACCGTATTTTGAAATAATTACTTGCAGTAAATTAACATGCTGCATCGTGGCACTCATGTAGTACATAATACTCATGTAGGACATAATAGCAGCATAGTAGATGCACAGTACACTACATTTGCTGAACACTGAAGTCGTTCACTAGCCTACATTTGCTTCGCTATAAGTGCGACTCTTCAAAATGGTTGACACCATAATTTGTCCTCAATTTAGAGGATAAGGAACAATTTGGGAGCGGAGAAGCGTCGGTGTGTGCAGCCCACTCATTATGTGTGTTCGCAGACCGCAGCCCCTCTCTCAACCATTACTCTTTCCCTCCTTCATTATGACTGCAAAAACACCCCCCCTCCCCCACCTTCCCCGCAATTACCATTGAGCTGTTGCACATACTCTCATTACTGCGGCCTTAATATATCCAGCTTCTCCCCAGATAGAGACGCTCCGTACGTCAGATACTGTTTTCTCCTTCAACGGGCCGTGGCATGCACATGGTGTCATAACAGTCTCCCAACAAATCACGTTGAGTTATTATTGTAATTAAAGTGCGCGTGTTGGAACTGATGAGAAAAAAGGCTTATTAGGATTGGCAATGACAGAGCAAGTCAACACGAAGTTCTTCTGTTCTTGTTCTTGTTCATATATATATATATACACGTTTATATATATATATATAAACGTTTATATATATATATATATATATATATATACATACATTTATTTATTATTATCATCATCACTGCTTGACTGCTTGACTTTATAACTGAAGTCTGAGGACACACAACTTGGAATATCACTTGGAAGAATGTGTTCACGCCAGCCCTGCTCAGTGTACATGTGGCTTTCTCGTTTATTGACATACCCATATTATTCCTAAGGGCAGACAGACTATGTAACACTTTCATATAATTTGTACTTTATGTTCCATCCAAGAAAACAGACAAAATAATTTTAACTTAAACTGAAACCATTAAGGCCGGTACATTGACGCACATGCATGTGTAAATGTTGGTGCCGTCATCGCACAGTGCAGAGGACCCATGCGGCCTCAGAACACATACGGAAATGCACCGTCAAAATTTGGTAACATTGACGTAGGTAATTGCAGTAGGTGGCAGTAGTTAAAACTGTTTTAGAACAGATTCTTGATAGAACCAACACCAAAATGTATTATTTGTTGCTATTTATTACTGGCTATGGCTAGCTAGGGATGAATTTTTTTTTTATTATTAAAATCAAGAAATTAACAAACGCATCGATCTACAGTGTTTGTAAAGTGGATAAAGTGCTTTAAAACTTAAAAAAATGTTTAAAAAAAGTTTAAAATAAGCAATCACGAAAACAAATTTAGTTTTTACACAGGATTTATTGTCAATGCAATGCATTTCTTCCGGCAGGTACCTTTTCTAGTTATTCACCTGCCACCTAATGGGTTTGGATTAATAGTCTGAAATAACCTAGTACGGACAATTTTTTCTGGTCAGAACTTCCTCACCAAGCATTTATGGATGTGTATGCATTGATTATGCATCGGCATTAAGAGGACTGCTGTTTCCTCACAAAAAATTTGATACGAAGGAACTGTTTAAAAACGGATGCATGAAGCATTGTTACTTCAATTGGTGACTCTTCCATCAGAAAGAGCCCTTTAGCTGAGTGGTGTAGGTGGTCATGACAATAATAATGCCTTATCCGATTCTACAGTATGATGCCAGACATTGTTTGCACTTTGACTACTCCGCACCTTCCATGTACCCCGCCCTACAGTATCAGGCATTTGATGATGAGGCAGAGGCCAAGGAAGGTGATGACGGACAGGCAGGAGAAGTGGAGTGATAGGATGACCAGGATGTCAGTCAGGAGACTGTCCCGGGGCCGCGGGGGCAAGGGCGGGGCCTCGGGCACTTCACAGAAGATGCCCGTCCAGCCCTGGTAGCACTGGCAGGTGAACTTGTTCTTCATATCCATGATGTCGTCGTTATTGAGGTGCCCGCTGACGTGGAAGCGGGGCCCCTGGGGGCCCAGGTTGCTACGGATGCGGAAGAAGCGGGGGTTGAGGTGCAGGAAGGCCCCGGACTCCAGGCTCTTCCGTACACACTTCCCGTTCTTCTTACATAGCGCCTTGCTGCACAACTTGGCAGCTGATGTCACATTGATGATGTAATGCCCCAGGGGCCCGTCGATGTACTTCTTCACTGCCAGACAGTTCCTCTGGAATCACAAATGGAGAGAATCACTATCTAGCCACGTCCACTCTGAATATGACCTGAATCCCATTGCTCTTACCTCTCCCCTTAAATACTGAGACTATTTTATGTCACAGTGTAAATTCTCTACACAGATAGAGAAATGTAACAAAACACTCTAAAATTCTAAAATTCCAGTCCCGGAGGGCCGCAGTGTCTGCAGGTATTTGTGGTTTCCTTTCAATCAGTGGCCAATTGAGGTCGTGAGAACAATATGTATGGCATCTTTAGCCAATCAATTAATTAAATGCGCCACTTGTGCTGAAACACATAAAGCAGCCGACACTGAGACCTTCCAGGACTGGAATTTTACATGCCTGGTATAG
Source organism: Ilyophis sp. 1 JC-2022 (assembly GCA_022702515.1). NCBI lineage: Eukaryota > Metazoa > Chordata > Actinopteri > Anguilliformes > Synaphobranchidae > Ilyophis > Ilyophis sp. 1 JC-2022. The sequence goes on along the minus strand of CM040404.1, from coordinate 86,461,192 downwards.
AACATTTGGGTATAGAACATTTGGGTATAGAACATTTGGGTATAGAACATTTGGGTATACTCTACATTGTGATTTTACAGGACTCTTCGCAGTCTTGTTATGATCTTTGTAAATTCTGACTATACAACAATATTAATGGCAATTACTATTTTTATTGTGTGAAGCAAAAATATTGTTCTTCAATGCACAGAGATTTTGTGATCCTGTGTTACCCCCATAGTTTATATGACCAGTGATAACAAACTGCTCGGTCATATACATCAAGCTAATTACAGGTCTTGAGAACTGAGTCTTCTGGGACCTCTAACCACTCTCATTCATTTGACACAGCAATCACCAAATTTGCTGTCACGCTAAATATATAACTGTTGTGTCTCTTGTAAACAGGAAGTGAATGAACCCACAAAATTAACTGCGTTGTTTTGAGTGGGGCATGGGGCTGCAGCCAGAAATAAGTGAGTCAAATCTCCCTGCTCAGCTCATACGTAGATGACAATCACAGCGATGGCACGGAAAATCAGACCGGTTCGAAGAGAAACAGTAGTGAGAACATTTTAAGAATGTACAGGATCGGTGCAGGATTGACTGTGCTACAGGCCCAGGTTTCATGATGACCAGCATTGGGAATGTCTCAGTATCACTTTCTCTATCAGTCTCTGCTCTCTAAACTGACACGTACATCGGTGATTTCACTACCTGAGACCTGGAGTAATCCGAAGACCCCCACAAGACAACCCCCGCTGTACCCAGGGCGGCACTCTCACCAATGGTGTGAACAAGATCACTCTGAAAAGAGGAGGAGAAATTGAGTGATGAATGACAGCATGAAGTAATGAAAGAAAGAAGGAAGTATGTGAAGGACTTGCGTGTATACATTATCGGGCCACTCTTCCCTTCCAAGGAGCATAATGTAACTTGCCTCAAAGACTACCGATGCATATCTCCTACCAATGATGTAACGGCGCCTTTTTGCTCCAGAGCTTTCACAACATGTCTGTTTATGTGGAGAGGCAAGAATTTTCAGCCCATTAAACTAGTAAATCACTATGACCTAAAGTACAGGGGCATATATCAGATGGCAGTGATTCCGTTTCTAATAATAGTGTTTGAAAAAAGGCATTCAGAAAGCAAGGAAAGTTTCACCAGTTAGAGTGGCTGAAGTGGCAGTATTAAAAACAAAGAGATAATTAAGATATTCTGGTTTGCTAACAGTGAGATGTCCTGGGGCAACATGTATATAAATTAGCTAAATGGCAATATTTTCCCTTGAGAATAATTAAACTAAGTAGTACCATTGCTTTCACTATACTTACTATCTGCATACCTACTTTCTGAAAGTTCTATCCCTCAATAAACCCAGAGGCTAACAGTGGTGCTGATTCTTGTCATAGTAGCCACATGGCAAATAAAATAGTCGTGCTCTGTGAGAAACCTCAAAATCACTGGTACACTACAATTACACCTTTACTGCCATATAGGCTTACTAGCTTATTGCCTAAGTGCCTTACCATTTAACTGTTTTTTTGTCTACAGCCTTATTGTCTTAGTGCCTGTCTTTCTACCTACAGGCTGACCGTCTTAGTGCTTTACTACCTTGCTGCATTTCTGCCTTACTGCTTCATAGCTTCCTACCATCCTGCCATATTACCTTACTGAATTTTTACCTCACCTCTGAGAGGACGTGGAAGGTATAGGCGTAGAAAGGTCTGGAGTAGACAAAAACAGGCAGAGTGACGTCACTACGGGCGATAGACGCGATCCTCATGGCCTCCTTCACGCGGTAGTGGACAAACTTGACCGTGTTGGGTGTCGATTTCAGTTCGTAGTCCAGGTAGATTGAGGGGAAGAGAGCTGTGCTCTCCTTCCACAGCCACATGAGGTGGTCGTTGCGCACGTGCTCCACGTTGGGACACTCACCCGTGTACTTGTGCGGGTGCTGCTTGTAGCCGTAGTTGTAGCAGTCGGGGAACAGGTAGAAGCCCCAGAGGCCATGAGGTCTCCGGCTCTCCGCCAGCACCAGGGTGGAGTTCATGAAAGCCTGGCCCGCCCTCTCAAACAGCTCCTTGGCCTCCTTCTCCACCTTGCTATTGGGCCAGGTGGGGTGGACCTTCCTCATCAGCTCTTTGGACTTGTTCCGATAGATGTCCTTGGAGCCCCAGTTGCGCACCCACTGAGGCCGCCAGTTCTCCCAGTCAATCACGCCCAGGCCCCTGAAGTCCTTGAAGGGGATGAGTTTGTCAATGTCTGATCGGGCCTTGCTGAGGTGCTTGGTGAGGCTCTGGTTTTGTGGCAGACCGCCATTAATGGGTGACAGGTTATAGGTGTAGTAGGGGTAGTAGCCCAGGTGGGTGTGGTAAAAAATGGTGACGTTGGGCCCGCTCAGCGTCTCGTTGAGGTTGGCCACAATGTCAAAGACGCTGAGGTCCAGGTCCACCTTGAAACGCTGGCGGCAGGCTTCGGTGGGGGCATTCCACACCACCAGGAAGGGCTTGTGTGGCAGCAAAGGTGCCTGGGCCTGCTTCAGCTGCTGACATCGTACCTCCCCAACCCGCACGAACACAGCCACAGCCAACCAGCCAATCAGCATGGGGCAAATGGCATCCATCTCCCCAGAGTCCACATGGATCAATTAAACCTCCTTACAAAGCAAGACAAAAAACAACAACACCAGAAACAACAGAAATGAGATCTTAATTAAAAAATAAACACATCATCAGGTCCAGTTGGCTACGACAATCAAGAAAGAACAGAAGAAAGGAGTTCAGTGAGTTCCACATTCCACTGGACAATACCACTCTATTCCCAAAGAAAAAATACATTTTACGGAACGCTTTCTGAACACAATTGTTATTCGTTTTGTGAGTCGTATGTTTGAACATAAATTTCTGAACAGTGGATAGTCATAATAATTAAAATTTAACATTTCAGTTTTAACAAGACATGTTCAGGACTTAAATTGCAAGCATGCCTGCAGGAACTGCAAGATCATTTTACCTGCTTTTGGAACAGTCTTCTCAAAAATAATCTTAAAGTCCATATCACAGTAACCTCAGATTTGCATAGAGCATTATAAAGAATTATAGAGCATTATCAACAGCAAATACCGGTGACAGTGCAGTGGAAGACTACGCTTTCCTTAATTAATAGCAGAGGGTAGTTTATCAACTGTGAGAAAAATGCCTGGCAAGCCAGGCCCAACAAAAACACTGAATGAGTCGTGGTGGGAGCAGCCACACTGGGAGCTCTGCCATCTGAAACCATACGCATTCTCAAAGCCAGCAAGTATGCTGCTCTTCCCCACCACTAAAAAGACCCCCCAAGAACAATGACTCAGTCCAACTGACAAAACCCTCTCTGCATCCCCAGAAATAGACGCAATTCATAGTAATCCATTAGGCGCTTAAACAAAAACAACTGTTTCGATCCTGTTCTAAACATTAAGAAAGATTTTTTTTTAAATAAACAATGGAAACCTAGAAAAGTGTGTCTGACCTTCATTTATATTTTAATTTTGCATTTATATTTTACATTAATCCAGTTTTTAGACCCCAGAGCTACTCAAATTGAAATATATGCAACATAATTATGCAAATTGGCTGCTTGAAAACATTCCTTCCCTTAAATAGATTTGTAAAGGCTAAAGTAAAAGGTTTTGTTGACAATTTGGGTTGTGGAAATATGTGTTGCATATCTTAGACATGTGGGTGCAATTTAAATGAATATTTTGGTCAGGGCATATTAGCCCATTTCTCTCTTTAAATTCTTGTGAAGATCGAGCTCATATGTATTTAATTCATAGTGCTTTCAGTTTCTTTTGGAAAAATTGAGGCAAACATACAGAGGAAATTAGCAGTGCATATAGACATAACAAAATAGACTCATAACAAGACCAGACAATAATAATAATTTTTTCATATCTGTACAAAAATTTAATTTTATCATTGAAAGCACTGAGAACAATGTCTAATGGTTTTTTTGCGTGTTTGTATGTATGCATTTGTATAGTTCTATTTTAGTGTGTGTGTGTGTGTGTGTGTGTGTGTGTATATGTGTGCGTGTATGCTTGCGTGTATGAGTGTGCATGTGCGTACATGCGTGCCTGTGTGTGTGTGTGTGTGTGTGTGTGTGTGCATGTGCGTACGTGCGTGCCTGTGTGTGTGCCTGCGTGCGTGCGCATGTGTAATGAGCTATTAAACAGGTTATGTCTGTGATGGGAGCGAAGCTGCTGGAAGTATAGCATGCTGGGAGTTTCTGATGCAATGGTTGACTTGTCTCTGGTCCAGATCTAATTATCACTGGAACATGCTGTGCTCCAATAACTCTCCCCACCCATCCTGTGTGCTGGCCAGCTCTGGCGCCTTGATCATTTTCATATCTCTAGCCAGGGTCCTGCTTCTAGCTTCTGCAGTCTCTTTCATCCCCAGGTCCAGTGAACACCATTGCCACACACAGAGAAGGATGAATTCATTAACATCTACAGAGTGCCCATTTACTTTACTAACACCCTGTACCATCTCTGAAGCATGTCACCCCAATGTCCCATCTGAAAAGAAAGAAATTAAATATGTTCATATTTAGGCACACCTACCACAGCTGTGGGTTCAGGTCTTCTCCTGCAGACCCCAAGAGGGAAATTAATGTCCTTCTCTGGCTCTCCCCTCTGTCAGTCAGTGTGAGTCTGCTGTTCTCCGCTCTGTGGACCAGGACAAGATCAATATTCCTTTCTCTGTTGTTTTGTGAGCCTCTATTATGTCCCCCTTTTTTTATTACAGTCAGTCTGTTATTCCCCTGTTGATTGGTGCAAGTTTGGTGCGTTCCTCTTTGTAGATGTTCGACTGAGGTCCAGCAATGACCTTTTCCATGGGTCCCTGTGGGAGTTCTGTCGGTCCGTCTGGCCTCAGTGATGCCCCACTCTGCGGGCCTTCATTGGCGCAACAATGCCCTCCTCTGTTAGACCGTGTAGGAGCAGCAATGTCCCGCTATGTGGGGCTACGTTTGGCCAGCGATGTCCCTCTCTTTGTAGATTTGGCTCCTCCTCACTGACCTGCCAACTGCCAACAAAGAGTGCCCATTAGGAATGGCCTAGGCACAGTTTAAAAGAAAGCTCACAAAGAAGATTTCTTCTCATTATTATTATATTCACATTTTACATTTCATCCACTTACATAGCCGAATACTACTTACTAACCAAATAATACCAAAATAGTTCATCATTTCATTAATCAGAAATCTTTAATCCCGTTAATTAACTGTTATTCCTTGGAATCCAATGCTAGCTGTAGGATTGATTCTGCCCCCTGTCCTAGACCATATTAATTGGTTGGCCATTTGATGCAATCCAAAGTTGGTAAGTGCTTTTCTTTTCGATGCAATCAGTGCTGTTGGCTTGAAACGTGTAAATGGTTAACATGTTCCTGCTGTTTTGAGTGCAAAATTACCGGTTGTATCAGTAATGCGATGGTGGGTACAATAGGGTGTACAGAAACGTCTTCATCAGCAGAAAAACAAAAATTCAATGTTCCTGCGGTTACACAAAGCCAACACCTCTTTCACTTTGCATTAAGTATATGGCTGTGTGTGAACATCAGAGAAACAGACCGACACCCTTTTTTTTCACTTTGCATGAAGCTTACGGGCGTGTTTGAACATCAGAGAGCACGCTCTGCGGCTTAGTATTTCCTTTTAGACCAGGAGCAGTGGGTGTCTGGGCACTGGATTTAAAACAGGGGCTCCTGACTCTGCATTCTAATGGTGTCATATTTGATTGTGTTTTAATCTGCAGGATGGTAGACAGGGAGAGAGAGAGAGTTCCTTCTCTCAGCTGTGTAAATACAGTCAGACTGCCTAGCTCAGCTTCAGTTGTTCCTTGCTGGCCAAGTGCAAAAACAACCCAGTGAAACTGAATGAGGCTGAATCTGGTGTTTAACATATTTACTGTACTTATCTGCTTTACAGGAACCAGATGGCAGTTATACTGTATACCACCTTCTCCTGTGTTTTGACTAAAGTAGGGCTGGACTCGTTTACTTTGAAAACCAGGTTTTGATGAAATTGGTATTAGTCAGCAGGGGGCAGTTTTAATAATAATAATAATAATAATAATAATATACAGTTAAATTGGGACAGCACATTGGATTTGAAATAGAACAATGAATATGAGGTTAAAGTAAAGACTGTCAGCTTTAATCTGAGGGTATTTCCATCCTTATTGGGTGATATGTGTAAGACTTATAGCCATTTTTATGCATAGCCCCCCCCCCCCCCACACACACATTTTAGGGGAGCAAAAGTAACCCTAATATAATCTGAAATCAGGTCATCATATTTAGTGCTTGGTAGCAAAGCCTATGCATTCGATGCCTGAATTCTGCTACCCACAGACATCCTCGTAGGTAAACGCATGTTCAATTAGATTCAGGACGCGTGGTTTATTTGGCCAGTCAAGAACATTCCACTTCTTGGCCCTGAAAAACAATTTGGTTGCTTTAGCAGTACGTTTGAGGTCATTGTCCTGCTGCAAAGTGAAGTGACGTCCAATACGTTTTGAGGCATTTGGTTGGATCTAAGCAGATAAGATGTTTCCGTACACTTCAGAATTCATCCTGCTGCTGTCAGTAGCCACATCACCAATGAAGACAAGTGAGCCAGTTTCAGTGACAGCCATACACAGCCATAACACTACCTCCTCAATGTTTCACAAATGCGGGGGGGGGGGGTTTACACTGTGCAGTGAACCCTCTGAGGTTATGCTGGTGCAGTCTTTTGCTTTATGGTATATCTTTGACACATCTATGACTACATCCTGGAGAGTGTTCTTGATGTGTACGACAGATCTTCACAATTGAAAGTATTAGTCAGTCATCCACTACAGTGGTTTAGCTTCCATGGTCAACCAGGTTGTTTGCTATTGCTGAGCTCACCAGTGCATTCTTAATTCCTAACAATGTATCAAACATTTAATTTTAACACACCCAATGTTTTGGCTAAGTCGATTTATTCAAAATTGTCTGCCTCGTGATGCCTGCTTTGCTGGCATTGGCATTAATTTGATCCTCATGTTGAGCACCAGCAACATACTCCAAATGTAAATTCTACACCTAGAATCAACTCTAGACATTTTGTTAGCTTTCTTATAGAATAGAATAGAATAGAATAACTTTTATTTGTTATTGCTGGGGAACTTCAGTAGCCCCAGCAATAACAAAAAAAATACAGACAGTGGGGCAGACCCACAACACACAAACAAACATATCAAACAAAGACATCCAACATTTAAAAATTGTCCCGCTGTGTCAACCCTCCCGCTACGTCAATCCTCCCAGTCGTCTCCTCATTCCTCCCCCGCATTATGTTCTTCTTCCATGGCTGCCTTTTGAAGCTTCTCTGCACTCCCGGATCAGTCCCGAAATCCTCAACTCCGGTGAAGAGCGATGGTAAACTTTGTTGCTGCAGTCTGCAGATCCAACGGACATTCCCGAGCATATGTTGCGAATGCGTCTCCATGGTGACGACCACAAACAAAATTATATCGACTAGATGATTCGTCGATATTATGAAACGAGCAGCAGGAGTGCCCTGAAACATTTCCAGTCCACTTCCCAGTCCCACTACAGACACACAGCGCATGAAAAAAACAAAGACAAAAGCCCGACACAACAAAACACATTCAAATTAACGAACATGAACACGAGAGACTGCTGGACTACATGTCGCCATTACAGCACCACGTGACGTCATGCATGAACTATTGATGCAAAGACCAAAAGCTGGCCAAGAAACAGTTGAGCAGCCAATTGTCCCCCGAACTATGTATAAACGGGGCTGTATTTCCTACACAGATCACCTGATATGAATGTAAATACCCTGAAATCCATCCATCCATTATCTAACCCATTTGTTCCTGTCCGGGGTGGTGGGGGGTAGGGGCTGGAGCCTATTCCAACATGCATTGGGCGAGAGGCAGGAATACACCCTGGAGAGGGAACGCACACATTCACTCACACACTCATACCTATGCGCAATTAAGTGCATAAATTAGCCTAACCTGCATGTTTTTGGACTGTGGAAGGAAACCCACGCAGACACGGGAAAAACATGCAGGCTCCACACAGAGCGGCCCTTGGCCGGGATTTTAACTTGGTACCTTCTTGCAGTGAGTAGCTTCAACAGTGCTATCCACTGCACCACCTCTTTCCTTAAATGGGCCTCTCAACAGGTCAGGATTTATTCACATTGATCTGAGAAGGAGCTGCATAAATAACATTCTTCTTCTTCTTACTTCTTATTACGAGTGATCTTTAAGTTAATACATGGTATAAACTGCCACCTAGTGGTGCACATTGAAAATGTGAGGTTCTGATTATTGGTCCACTGCCCAGTTCACAAGGCACAATTTGAGTGCACATTGTCCTATACTGCCCCCTTTTATGGTGGTAAGATTAGGGAATTGCTTCACTGTGTCAGCTTCCTGTTCAACAGATTTATGAATTGGGATAAGGGATAAACATATATATTTTTCCACACCAAATTGTAATGCCACTTGCAACTGTTATGTTACAAATCTAATCTGGTGTAAGTGGGGTATAGCTGTTATCCATGGCCAAGAGGTTCTATGTAAGAGGATGTAATCAATTTTCTGTAAATTCTTATATTATGTCTGTGAATAGGACTATGAATGTGTTGACTGAACCATGCCCATAACTACTGCATGGAAATTTAGAAGGACTTGCTGCTATCTACTGAATAAGGAAAATGTACAATGTGAACATCTTGGATAGGCATACAGCCCCTTCTACAGTTCACAGTTTCTACAGTTGGAGGTTTACTGAAACAATTCAGAATGGGACATTTTTTCTTTACTTTTCAACATCCCAACACACAAACGTTGATTGCAAATTACTTTCAATGTGCAGAACAAACGTTGCAAAAACACAAAGAAACAGCGTGTATGCCTTATTCATATTCATGAATATAAACAAAATATTGTCAAGATTATGTTTTGATTGCTTTCAGATATTAAAATTTTTCAACATTGTTTCCCATTTTCATTAATCTCACATTGATTGCATTCATTCCCAGTGATTAGTCGGAATGTATTTCGATCTGTGACACCTGCTGCCCATGATCTGCTAGAATTCTGACATTTTATTTCTACCAAGAAATAAAAACTTTTCTAAATATATTTGTAGAGACAGCAATTTACTTTTCCCAATAACCAATCACAGGAAAGCAGCAAAAACTGTCATATTTATTTGAATGAAGAGATTGTCAGGACATTGCCCTTGTGCATAGAGACCACTTGAAATTGGGAAAGGGTTTGTTTCAAGAAATGGGAAGATCCTCTGTTGTAGAAGGAGTGTCTTTTTATTTTTGTTATATTTGTCTGCTTACTTTAAAAACAATACAAAATGATTCCTCCAGATGACAGAGATTTGGAATAACTGTTTAATTAGTTGACTTTATCAAAACTGAATAATGGGCTGAGTATTATTTTTTATCTTTCACTGTTGTAATATTTAAATCCATGGGAAAATAACACTTCTGAACATGCCAGGTCTTTAAAATTACGATAGGGATCTCTATCACTCAACATGCTGACATAATTTTCTGTAATTAATTCACACATCTTGCCCTGCAGCAGATGGCAATAACTTGGATATGACTTGGATTTAATTTAGTAATAAACTGATTTATCTTGAGACTGAAGGGATAAACACCACCTGTTCAAATGCCTATTGCCAGTTTGCTTGATTTGGAATAATTTACCAAAAGGTGAATTATTCCAAATCAAGCAAACTGGCAATAGGCATTTGGACAGCAAGACCTACCTTGTTTCTGTTTAACCCTAAAGATAGGCAGTCCATCCAGTAGTAATGTGATGCATGGCAAAATACAAAACACAGTTCAGGCTAAAAGTGTTCTCCATGAGCAATGAACTGAAATGCAAAACTGTCAATAAGGGGGAAAGTTCAATGGCTTCATTTGGCAAATTGTAGGTTTTAATCTCAGCTGCCATTAACCAGCTGTGCACCTGGAGTCTGCAATTGTTGCACAATATTCGTTTAGACCCTCCATTGGGTAAGGTTGGAGATAGCAAGGCTTCCTCAGGTTATTACTGTATTAATTCCTCTGAATGAACCTGGCATCAACAAGCTATTACTTGTTGTCATTAAGAGCTGTGTCTCTACTCTGATAGGTGCAAGCTCTCTTGTAGTATTACCTGGCCTGTGGTGTGGAAAATATTAAGTGTTATAAGTGTTGCATTGGAGTAGCATGCATTTTAGCTGCAGTGCTGCTTGTATGGGGTGTGGGTGACATAGCAGGAACTCCATAGGTGAGAATTCCACATTGGAGGAAGAGGGGTACACAACCCTCAATGCCCAAATAATCAGAGAGAGTATATGCATATATAGATTTTCAACTCAAGTGCACAACCCCCAAGACCAGATACATCAAAGCAATATATACTATATATACTATTGTGGAACACTACTGTGTAGCTGCTAAATCTTCAGATCTAGATATATGTGGCGACTGCCTTGGTGCTGGCCCTTGTGTGCGTGACTCCCCCTAGGCCCTTACTGTAACTCCTCCCATTTGAGAAGCCCTGAAAGCTGTTGGGATACTGTGCCTTGCTAATGCCTCGGGGACAGGGCTTAGGAAGGCAACAGGTGCCAACCAGCAGGGCTCTTCCCTCAAACAGCACATCCATCTGTCCACTCATCTTTCGGCTACCAGGGAGGAAGCATTGTGAGTTTAATTACAGAATGGCACATTAGCAGTGTGCCATAATGGGCCGGGTGCAGGACTCTAAACACGAGGATAAAGTCATGTGGGACCCTCGTATGTAAGGTAGCAGCCTTGCAAGTATGTGTCTTGCGCATAATACACTGCACAATAAACAAGGCTAGGCAAGCCTAGCTCAGCCCGGACGCCTGTATGCAGCCAGTGGCAATAAGAGCCAGCTGCAGGGACAGAGAAGCCTCACGTGGGAGCAAGGAAACATGCAAATGCACGCGAATGTAGCGAAATCCCAGGGGCAAGCCACGCGAGAGCGAAGCTTGTTGCATGAGTGAAGCTTGAAAAGGAAAGTGTGCATGTGCGCAAATGCCTGCGACGTGAGCTATGGAAAGCCAAACAGGTCAAAAACACATAAAAATTACATCTGGAATCACACGTTGTCAACGTGTTGTTGATTTTTCACATGTTGACAACACGTAGACAACACGTAATTCCATGTGTTTTTTTGACGTTTGTCCATTTTAACGTGCGAGTGCCATAATTACCTATTGGCTGCTCAGCACTTGGGTTAAAACATTTCTGTCAGCATAGAGGTGGATTACTATGCCTAGGACTAGGCTACTGAACAGGCTAAGGATTCTCTTTTTGTTCTTATTTAGGCCTATTTGTCCTTCCTTTTTTTCTTTTGGCTAATTCAAAATTATAACAAATAATGACACAGTAAAGCAGGGGCGTGTCTACGGGTGGGCTAGGGTGGGCATTGCCCACCCAGAAATAAGCGTTGCCCACCCAGAGGAATCATCTGCCCATTCAATGAAAAATCACCGTTATAGCCATTTTTTTTGAGGGTTCATAGTTTTCTGTAACTTTGTCATTGGTCATGAAAAAATTAAATGCTTGCCTATTGGCCATTTTGAAGCCAAATCCAGAATTTTTTTTATCCGACAATATGAAGTCAGCGCCCATAGCGCCGTCAGTAGGTTATTAGAGCTACAGACGATTCGGCCAATCATAAAAATGCCACATCATATATTTCTATAATATCTGATTGGTTGGTTGGGCCATATAAAGCGTGGACACGCAGCGAGAGAGAAAGAGGGCAGTTTCTTTGATCAATCTATGCTCTCACTTCTTGATAACTGTAACTGTTACACATTGCTTTGGATATAACAATATTCGCTAGCCTCGCTTAGGCTACTCAGTGAGTTGAGGATAGTGGCGAGAGTTTCTGCCTGGGAGATTCCATTTTAAATAGATTGATTACATGTTGCATCTAGCCTAGTTGTTATAGCTGCAATTCTGCAAAACATCTGCAGCATTGCATTAGTTGGCTGCACGTGTGTGTGTTAGCTAGCCTACTGTTAGCTGCTGCGCGTTGGCTAGTGAATGGCTAAATATAAATTAAAATGATGAGCCTGTTAGTAACGTAGTTTCACATGTAAATAGAACCTAGCACAAAGAGACTGAAATGATGAAGGAATATAGCTCATCTTTAATATACTTTTTTCCAAGATTAAATAATGATTTGGTATTATTTGAAATAAATAAAGTTGTCCTCCTGGGGGGGGTGGAGATGGGTTTAAAATGTAATAAAACTATCGTATCCACTAATATACTGATTAGTATATGCTTTAGCTTTATATGAAAGCATCTCAAATCTCATCTAGGGCTTTGGAAAAAAAAAATCTTCAAAATGCACTGTGTGAGGTTGTGTAGAAATTCAAAAATTGAGTTTTAAAAGGCTCAAATTTTTGTGGGGGAGGACCCCCAGACCCCCGCTACTTTGTCCCCCATCATCATCTCTTCATGCCCCCCTCAATCAAAGGAGTCTAGAAATGCCCCTGCAGTAAAGTCATATATCAGGTGAAGCATTAGGCCTATGGATAATATCACGTTATGTTATGTGAAAATGTCCTTGTTAGAGCAGTGATCCGGTGGTTTAGCTAGGCTTAGACTACCACTAGGCGATACGAATTTCCAATTTTCTGGATGCAGCGGTATTTGGAATTGATACAACTATTAAGACAAACAGACAAACCCCAAATTAATTCATTCTTAAAACTAATGATCTTATCATGCTCTTCAAAATCATCTAGGCTATTAACTCTTTTGCTACGGTTTAGATGGCTATGTAACATTAGCTAGCGTCGCGTCCGGTGGTGGTTCTTGCCTCTGCGTATTGCTTTAAAATCATAGAGGCTAGCTGTGGAAAACCAATAGGAATGAGTATCCCGCTCTGTGTTCAAGTGAGAAGCACAGCTTTTGACACACGGGATGAGAGGAAGCAGGCGCGCATCCATTGTTTTATTTAATTTTATAATTTTTTGCTGGGAAGGGTGGAATATATATTATTTATTGGTTATATTATTACAAGTTATATTATTATTTACAAAGTCGTAAAAATATCATAAAATATGCTTCTATGTTAGTTAGCCTAGTCTAGACAACTGGGGTGACCAAATTTATTTCTGATCCAATATATGATTATGATGATGCGCCACAATGTTATTGTTGCCATACATTCTATAATGATGCAGTAACTGAATATTTAAGCAATAACTCTAGGCTGCGGTAGGCCTATAGGCTATTGTGATTATCACAGCTAAGGGATGTTGTGTGCGTTTGGCTGATGTTTTTTTTTACATTTAGGCATAAAATGTCTATGGACATATGTTAATTCCTGTACAGTGTGTATGGGTGTCTTGTCATTTTGCAATAAATAGGCTACTGTGTTGATGGTGTGCAATTTGGCTTTGATACCAGCATCCAAAGAGCACAAGTTATGGATGAGGTGAGTAGGCTAATTGAGAAACCATTACTGCGGTTTCAATTTGCAGAAAATAACAGACAACTGAAGCTAGCGAAAACTCTCTCCATACATTCAATGCATTCACAAGCACATATAAAAATTATAGCCTACTTCTAACAGATTAAATGAATGAGGACAAAGTAGATTGTCAATTTATTTTAAATTTTAAATTTTTATAAAGAGTCCAGTTACTTTATTTCACGATTACTGAAAGATAATAAGTTCACTGTGTAAGTTCAGAGTCTAAACAATCTCACTGCTAACAGACATCTTCATATGGCTAGACTAGCTTCAATCTGAGTGTAAGGTGTGGTAGAAACAGGTACCTAATAGCAGGCAGGGAGTACAAAAACCGAAGTTTAATGAGTGACAGGGCAGCGGTACAAAAATAGAGTCCAAAGAGTGGTCACAGAACAGGCAGAGGTCAGAACCGGGAAGGCACAGCAGAGGTACAAAAACGCAGTCCAAAATCAGGGTCGTGAGAACACAGGCAGGAGTCAAGACCAGGGAGGCGTAAGGGAAAAACAAGAGAAAACAAAGACAGCAACAAAAAAAAAAAAAAGGAAAAAAGACAAGGGATAACAAAAAACTCGGAACAGAAACGGAAAACGCTAACGGACAACTCGGAAAACGCTAACGCACAACTCGGAAAACGCTAACGCACAACTCGGAAGATACTTTGAAAAGCTAGTATAACAAACAGTGAGGAACTCGCGAAGAACTACTGAGAAGACTGGGTTAAATACACAGAGGGAGACACACATAATGGGAATCAGGTGTGCAGAGGCGGGGAGGGGAGATAACTCACAGGTGAGAACAATGAGGGTTAACAAGGAACAATAAAACAATAAGGAGGGAAGAACGAATGCGCACTCTTCTCTGGCTGCGTCCCAATATTCTTCACTCCTCACCTCCTTTCCTGCACTCCTCTCCACCCGAAATATACAATATACATACTTTCTGTAGCCTATAAATTAGGCCTAGTAGCATGTAGCCTAGCTACATATATATATATATATATATATATAGGCCATAGCCTATGTAGCATAGCTACCAACTTTTTAAATACTTTACATTTGAAATAGCCAAAAATTATAGTCTACACAATTAGGCTACACATGAATCCAAATGTTTTTTTATATAAATAACGAAACAACGTTACATAACCCAACTATAGTAGGCTACATAGTTAACAACCAAAACAAGTTTTTTTATTAGCTCAAGACCAATAAAATATTGATTGTTAATACATTAACTACTAAGTGGTCCATGGTAATCAGCAAGCTATGAAAACAAATTATATAATTAATTCAGTGAATAGGAGATTTAAAAGTATCACCCCTACCACTGGTGAAACAATAGTCCTATTCACTGGGCGCTAACGCCTACGAGAAAGATTATAGCCTACATTTCAGCCAATTGACCTGCATCTTTAAACATATCCACAGGTGTCCACAAACATTGCTTTTATATAATTTTGCTTTTAAAGCACTTCAACTTTCGTTTTTCATCATGAAATGCTTTTGTATCGGCCAACATACCGATACTGAATGATAGACATATACAATTAAAAGTTACAGATTGCT
The DNA here is from genome assembly GCA_022702515.1 of Ilyophis sp. 1 JC-2022. Lineage (NCBI taxonomy): Eukaryota > Metazoa > Chordata > Actinopteri > Anguilliformes > Synaphobranchidae > Ilyophis > Ilyophis sp. 1 JC-2022. The sequence continues at coordinate 86,446,057 of CM040404.1, read as the reverse complement.
AGCGAATCAAAACTTTCCTGTGAAGAGTGTCCATGGTGCCAAGGCCCCAGTTGTGCAGCTCAAATGCCGTGTTTACCACCTCCGAAATGTGACCTCCCACCATAAACCATAGACTGTATGAAAATATGGACAAATTCACTGTAACGTCACCCATTGCCTTCCCGTGGCCTCCTAAAAACCATTTTGAGTCTCCGGAAGACTTTATCGCTGCCCGTTTGTACAAACTGTGTCTGCTCCGTGGAGCTGATGTGACATTGTCGGGAGCGGGGTCAAATGGATATGGTCATCATGGTCCAGGCACAGTATGATTGACAGTTTGGGGTGGAGAAGCCCATGACCTGACCCTAACCAAACCCACCATTTTCTATCGCAAAACAAACTCACGGTAAACTTCCTTAACTTCCTTAGCTCGGTAGCCAAGCTAGACGCACTGCATCACAGATAATAAATAGATATCTATGGGTCCAAAACCCTATCAAAAACATGTCATAAAATGAATAAAACTTGTTTTGTCCATTATAAAGCATTTGTTTAATGTTCCCCATTCATAATGACTCTAAGGAACATTTTACATTAATCTACCACATATCAGTGCACAGTAAATTGGAATGAACATTTCCCATGCCCTAAGTCACAATACCCCATAGCCTATACGGTATAGGTCCTATATACGGTATAGGACTAACAGTTTGTTACGACCGTATATCTTCAACTTGTCACTACGCGGGACTTCTTTCAGGTGCCAAAAATGTTTTGCCCAATACGGGTCGCTTTGAGTTTGGTAGCAGAATCTCTCGTTGTTAAGAGAGTTTATTATTTTTTCTTGTTGTATTAATTCCCTGTTTGCGGATTTCCCCCCCGTCTTGTGGTGTTCATTAAGAGCACTTTACGAACCCCTATTGTCGCGCTTGGTCCTTCGTTCCGTACACTACCCCTGACAATAGCGGTATAAAGTGTTGTATATTTCTCAAACGGATTGTACCAGACAATAAATGACCACTGTATTTTGAAAGGAACATCAATAGGTGTAAAACCAATGGTAGGATTGTATATTTATTTCATATTTAGTAGCAGACATTCATAGTAGAATGACTGGTATAATGAGACAATAATTTCACGTTTATTTTGCATTTGAGTGAGCAGGGCTTGTCACAGCTTTTTGGCAGACGATTAGGTTATTGGGTTTATCTTGTTGCTATGACGGAATTCAAATTTTATATGATGAATAAATATATTTATGAACTCACACAGATGCTATTGTCCACTATGTCACGCCTGGGCAGAGGTGTAAAGTCCAGGAGTCAGAAAGTAAAAATCCTGCCATGTGTCCTTCTACCCATGAACTCCAGCCAGCAGACTTCACTAGTTAGTTTTACCCCCTGGCTGAATAATTCTGCTTATTAACAAATCCAGGTGATTGGAACAAAATACTGGGGGGGACTTTTACTTTCTGAACCTGGATTTTACACCTCTGCACATAGGTAGGTATAGACTGGGTGGAGGGTTGCTTGTTAAATGGACTTGCTACGGGAAAATAGTGACACTTAGAAACTCCGTATTCAGCAGAGTTGTCACGAATGGTGTACTAATAAAGATAAAACAAGGGGTTTTAAGTTTCCATTCACAGTTGGCTGCAGGAGCAATGAATGTCTCAATTCAGCAAAATCTTGGCACCGGAGTCCTGGGGTATAAAACTCTGACTAAAAGAATGCGTAAAAGAACGTTCAGGGTGAAAGTTGGAAATCTGTTTTTAAAAAGTTTAGCATTTTCTACCTCTGCCTTTCTGTCACAGTGTCACCATATAACACGGCCTCCAAACATTGCGTGCGACTGGTGTCTATCATGTGCAGAGGTACGCAGATTCTCACAGCACGTGCTATATTATACATCTGAATTTCTGTGTGGAAATTCGCTTACGTTGCTTTCTGGGCATTTTTCTGCTCAGCACTGTTTATACATTTGGCCCCTGGTCCCTAGGCATCTGCGCAAAGGAGTTAAATAACCGTCTAAATTTGCTCAAGGTTTAACAACAGCTTTACAAGTGTCGTTGTTGGAAATGAAAATGCACATATGCCGGTAACTTTTAATATCACTTACAAGTACAGTGACCAGCGTGTAAACAAAGGAGAAGCAGCTAGCGTTTGCTTTCTTAGCGTCTGATTATGAAAAGGTTGACAGGCTGGAATTTGTAGTTGAACCACTTTTTTGAGGCTGAATATAGCTACTGATTTAGGATTAAAATGATGGTTCTCGCGCGGAGTGATACTAAAAGTTACCGGCTCTCTTACCAAATGTTCATAATCTAAACAGACAGAGTCTGAAACAAAATCATATATAGTAATTTGAGCGAAAACATCGATACTTGTAAAGCTGTTGTTAAACCTTATTTGAGTGGATTTATGTGGTTATTTAAACAAAGTTAGCCGGGGGGACATTATATCCAGTGGCAAGATGTTAATAGTTAGCATTGCTCAAATTCAGGATTTACTACAATTTAGCTAAAACAGTAAGAGCAGGAGAGCATCACTACAGCCCTACATACCATTTCAGCGGTAAGAAAAACAATATCAAATTCTTCAAAATGGGTGAACTATCCCTTTAAGTGAGATTGTCCTGGCCCTGTAGGTGGATAGAAGTGTGCTATTTGAAGTTGGTAGAATGAATGATTTAAATGAAACTGATTTAAATGATTTTGGGTACGGGCCACTGTTGAGCACACTAATAATAATAATCCAAATATTTGGTCATTGTCGCCACCTGTAGCATTGTGTTTGCCCACAGTTGACATTTTGTGTGACAGAACCGCAAACTATATGTAATTTTAAGGTATTGTATTCCAAATATCACCCTTTCTGCTCCCTGCCATCAACTTTAGGTTGTCATTTTATCCACTGCATTCTAAGTAGAAACAATTGATTTTTCATCATGTAACTCTGAAGAATTGAGGCGGAAGGTGGGAGTATCCGACTATCCACTGTTATGAAAAATAAGTAACAATTTGTATAAGAAAAACACATGCTGAATGAGTGATGTGAAATTGTTTCCTTTACAAAACTGAGAGAATAAATTTAAGAAATTGGTTTGTATGTGAATCTTTCATTATGAAATGAATGCCAAAATGATGTCTTGCTTGTGCTTTCAAGTGAAGGCATAAAACATAAGACACAATTGTGTGTGTGTGTGTGTGTGTGTGTGTGTGTGTGTGTGTGTGTGTGTGTGTGTGTGTGTGTGTGTGTGTGCTCGCACATGTGTAATAGCCACTGTTTAAATAAACAACCCTGATATCTAAATTTGTAAATAAATTTGTATATTAAGTTAAGCAGACTGCTTACACCAGCAGTGGCTCACTTCAGAATCAAACCTGTAGCCTGCAACACCACAATGTTCCTTTTCGATACGTCATCTGACATCAGCAGAACCAATGGGATGCACTCATATTAATTATATTCAAAAGTTGGTGAGTAATTGCAGATGAGCCTATCACATACAAGCCGTGGTCAAGCATGGCCAAACACTTAGGCTCTTGTGGTCACAGTTCCAGTTCTGTTTGGCCATATATTACAGCCATCACAGGGAAGAATAAGTATGTCACGCTGAGAAAGCCCTCATAAAAAATCCTTTGATCTCTCCCTCTCTCTCATTTTCTAGTGTGAATCCTAATCATGATTAACTAATCAAGTCTCTATTTGCCTGTTAAAGCCCCAAACCCAGCTGGACAGTCTAGACAAGATTTATACCATGTATACCAATTTCCAGTGTGGATATGTTAAACCACAAGCTGTTTAGTTCAGAAACACTTGCACATTATTTTGACCACTTTTTGAAGCACTCTTGTGTTACCCACATGGTTCTCAAAAGTAAAGTTTTGAAAAGATGCCTTAATGGGAGCCATTGTTACCTGATTGTGCATAATTATCACAGTTGTTGAGTTAAATAAACTTTGGGTGGGGTCTGTGAATTGCCCCATGAATACTGATAAAGTCCATCTTCCCTGAATGGTAGAAATCAAACTGTTCATCAAAAATCAATGCAAGCATAGCATGGACTCATAGCTGAGAGAAAGTTCCACACCATAAGGGAAGGTTGTGTGGAGCACACTATTGAGTATTGATTTATTTTTTATTTTTTACACATGCAGAGGAAATGAGTTTGTAGCGTGGGAGGCATGTCACTCTGTTCCTCCCCTGGCTGATCCATATTCAGTTTCATTCCTGTTCCCGGGCTGCCTCACTAGGCCGGCTCTGCAGGTTTTTAACTCTCAGGTTCCTTCACCACATAGTCGTGCTGAGGGAGTGGTCACAAAATATACTCATGGGGAAAGAGGTTTCTCAAAAGAGTTCTGTGACATGTCTTTTAAAAGCCACAAAGCATTGGCACATTAGCATAAAAGCTTATATGACCTACATGCTTATTTTCAGATGTGAGGTTTATTAAAAATGTAGTGTGTGTGTGTGTGTGTGTGTGTGTGTGTGTGTGTGTGTGTGTGTGTGTGTGTGTAGATTACTTCATCCTGCAAGATACTTCATAAAATAAGTATGTATCAGAGAACATGCACCTAATATAAATATTCCTTGGCATTACCAATGATGTTTGCTGTATTGTATTGTGCAGCCTACCTAAGCTCTTGATTTTGATGTTCTTATGATATGTGCTTTATGTACCCTGCCATTATGACTTTTGTGGATAATCTCAATACGTTGTGGATAAGATTATCTACCAATAGCCTATAATAATAATAATAATAATAATAATAATAATAATAATAATAATAATGTGGCACTCAGGCTTTAATTAAATGCGTCACATCAGGACTAAAAGCTTGTTTTTATTATTTAAAAAATAAATCAGCGTAATGAAACCGCAGTAATACCCCGTGTAACACTGTAAAATTATGCTGTCATGTAGCTACAACCAATATATATTTTTTCGATCACTTTCAGCTTTTAACTACACTCATACTGTATACCTCCTCCTCCATGATTTTCAATGCATGAACTTGGCAGCGCGCTTCTTGTTTTCCCCGCCCAGCTCCGTGCGCACCCCTCCGCATACTGCATTCCTGTTACAAAATACACGGGCAAACAGGACCAGACCATCTGCAGATTTAAGGAAGTGTTTCCGGAGGCGCCCTCAAATCTTATACCTGCAATTCTCTGCTTGGATTTTTGGACAGCCATACGTGCACTGTTGGACCATCGTTGATTTTACAAAAGAGACGACGGCACAAATATAGGAAAAATTTTATACTAAGCCTTTTTCTTGTCGCAGTCGTCCCCTCATTCCCAGTTGTAGTTTGTTCCCGCTGCCATGTTGTATAGATCTGCCGACGTTGGTGTTGGAGTTCCGTTGAAAGTTTAGATTTTGGAGTCTCGGGGAGATCCGAGTTCTCCAAATTACTTCAAAGCCCGAGGGACAATTTACATTACAGTTCCAAACGACAGAAATATAAAAATACGGAACCTTCAACAGCCTTTGTGCAAAACAACCTGCACCCTTGAGAGGGGCCGGCTGCAGGCCACGGTGATCAATGACTGCATCAGCTTTATTCAAAATACCTTAGCGAGGCAGCTGTATCATTTAGATTTTTGTTTGTTAAAAAAAAAAAATCATGAGTAGTCATCTGCCACAACGGCGGCCCGCAAATGCCGGCTCTATTCTTCTAACCCATCAAGAGAACGAGTGCCTCTACAATTACCTGGGAAGAAAATGCATCGTAAGTTCACCATTTACTTTCTTGACTAGCCTACTACTAATGCAAGTTCCCATTCTGAAGTTAAAGTTTAGTACAGGTAAGTTACCCAGATAGTGCCATGAAGTTACAGGGTAGGCTACGTACATTTTTGGTAATTTAAAAGGTCGTTTGTATATTTGCGACATGCTACGGTGGTGTAAGTTAGGCTATAAGCTAATGGAAGAATAACAGCACAGACTGTAGCCTATCTTTCTGATCGATTATCTGGATTCTTCATTTCGAAGAAAATGGACCGGGAGTGCATTTGTCCCAGGACATGCCGTCAAGTCGGTATAAAGATGCATCGGAACTCGAGGCCTTGCTTTATTCTGACAGTCTCATTGAAAAAGGCAGAACAAACCATTCCATTTCGCTCAGGCGGTAGGCTATGATTTGTCCAAGACCAAAATTTTGTTCTGCCAGTTTGTCGATTGACGTTCCATTTTGTTTTCTCAGTGCTGACTGTTTGTTGTCTATTGAGTGGTCATAGTTATAGATTTATCTTACTTTGCCTGTTTCCAAAAGTGGAACTTAATAAATACAATTCTGTGAAGCGTTTTATATATTTCAAATTCTTATTAGGAAGACTGTGGCTGTAGCCTACCACAAACATTAAATTCAATTTGTGTCCTCGCGTAACTTGAAATATTGGAGGAATGTGCATTCTGTACAGAACGGCAACAATGTAGCTAGCTGTGCAAACTAAATTGAACATTGGCCTACTTAACGCTAAAAGGTTGACCTAACGTCAATAGAAATAGGGTGGTAAGTGTATCGTGGCAGTGTTAGATAAACATGTTCCCGTATTGGTCGTTGCTTTTACAAAAGGTGCGGCAAAAGAAAGTAGCCTATTTATTGCTTTCTGTTGACGATTACTATTATAAGAACGAACATACTCCTTATTAAAAGTCACCAAGTGTGAGCTCTTGATTGCTCGGCTTCTCATTTCTTTATAATCTTCTAAAGGTTGAAGCTGGGCCTGTCTCTAATGGTGCAGGTCATTTATCCACAAATTACAAAAGTACAAAACTGATGTTTAACTAATGCGTCTCTGCATTGTTTTATGTTTGCTAATACATTAGTTTGGCAGGCCTGCCGAGTTTTGAATAACAGGAAGCAGCAGTAGACTGCAGATGTGGATTTTTTGTAAGGCTGTTCTGGTGGTGTCACCTGACAAACGTCATCAGGAGTGACGTTTTATGAGCATGTCTCAGGCTGTAATGATAAGTTAAAAAGGAGAGAAACAAACAGGACAATAGTCTGAGTTGGCTCAAGTCCTGTTTTTTGGTAACATTTCTAGCTGTGTTCACTGATTGAACTGTTCCTAAAACCCTCATGCATCACCACTCTGCATATGTGCATGATTTAAAAAAAGTGCTTGTGTTCATAACCACATGAGGTACGGAAATGCACTCCTGTCAGTTATGTAATTAATTTACATTTATTATGTTTATATCCATATGGTGCTTTCTTTGTAGAGTCAGCAGATGTTTACTTTTTTCACTGGAAGAGTGCCAACTAACACCAACTGATCCAGAAGACAGGCATGATACAGATCTAAAAATTAGAATATTATTGGAGACTGCGAAATTTAAATACAATTAATGGCATTTATATCTTGGTGGACTAGCATTATGAAGATTATCCATAAAATAACATATTTAAAAAATGTTTTACTTGCCTTTTTGATATGAATGAAAGAAAGACGGCCTGTTTTGTGTATTTAACAAGATTGTGATCAGATTTGATCATATAGATGGGGGCCGGTTTTGTAATGTGCAGGCATTCTTGTAAGTGGAGCGTCTTAAGTCTACGATGATTGTGTTTAAAAATATCTATCCTGCTGTAATCTCTACAATGGTGTTATAGGCTTGTTTTTCAGTGGGTCAGTATTTCAATCAATGTGGCTTATGAGGGAAGTGGCTCCTCACTATGACAATGAAATAGAACTTCCTCGTTTAGCTCTGCTCACTTTACCTGTGTATTATATGGTGCGAGGAGTTTGCATCCTCTCACATGGCCTTTTATCAATGCAGAGTTTTCAGAAGCGTTTTCTTGTGTTTCTGTAAACACTACATCCAAGAACAACAGCTTCCGCTTCGTGCGACCCTATCTGGGGCATATGCTTGGAGAGATATATGTGGTGTGTCACGCTCTCACCTGCGCGTGAAATGAATGATGTGACGTTTCAGGTTTTGCTGTAGCTTACCCCAAGTGACACTGGCCGCTGGAATGAGAAACGCTTCCCTTTTCCTCTTGCGCGTGGGCGCACGTCTGTGCGATTGTTCGCACATTTCACAATGCCTGCATTATGAAGAATGATAAAGGAATATCAATCTAATTTAAAAACCAAAAAACACTGTGCCAAGAGCGTCAGCCTAAATCACTCGCATTTTTACATTTGGTCTATTTTGGAACGGTACAATAGCATCAGTGTGTTTTAGCAGCAATGTTTGTGTCCGACTGTCAATGCCCACGTTGCCTGTCGACTCATGACGGTTGATGCACTGGGCAAATTATTAAAGCGGGGGTGGTGTCACAGCAGGGTTTTTGCCGAAGTTCATGACAATGAAAGTGGATTTTTTTCAAGGAATGACAGATTCCTCTTGTGAGTCTGGCTCTAGGCATAGCTGCCTGTGCTCATTCAGTTTTTAGAAGTGGGGACTGTGGGCCTAATGTGGAGGGTGTCCAATTCGCACACTAGCAGTGGAGGGGAAAGACTGGGTCGGGGAGGAGGAGGGGAGGGGGGGGTGGGGGTGTATTGCAGTGCACAATCAGCACTCCTCTCCTACAGGAAACACTGTGGCCAATCTCTCCAGGAGATTTCTGCTGGGACAGTGAAACGTGCTTTCCTCTCCCGCGGCAGTGTGAATCTGGAGGACTCTGTTTCAAGGCCAAACGGGAAGAACATTTTTTTTCTTTTTTTGGCAGGGATAAAATGTAGGCCACTTACCTTGTATTTGTCCAAATCTGATCTGAATGAGCAGAAGCTCTCTGTGGGTTCTGAAGCAGGAAACGGAGCCTTTATTTTGCCGTCAAAGGTGGTTTCCTGTCATGACCTCAGATTAGTATGTTATGTGGCCACTGCTCGCTGAGATTTGTTTACCGTTGCAGATGAGCTGCTTAAGTTAAAGGCATTAAGCGGCCTCATAACCTTCACAGTAGAGTGCAAGCCTCTAAGACGCACCGAAAAGTTCTATGGCATGGTTGTGAACTATAGGTCTTGGAGACGAATATTCTTGGGAGCGGTTTCACCCAGCAGCTGACTGACACCTGAAATGACCTGAGGAACAAACCAGAGCGAATCCGGTTCAAATCTAGTTTGATTTCTACCAAGCAATTTGGTACGATGAAGCTGTTTCTTACGATTAGCCTAAGCATTAGGTGTTCTAAAGCAGTGCTACTCAACTCCAGGACGCTGCGGGCCGCAGTATCTGCAGGTATTTGCTCCCACCGTGCACTATAGCTACCACCTGATTTCACTCATTATTTTACCTTGTTGGTCCAGGAACTAAGCTTGTTAATGAAATCAGGTGGTGTAGTGTATGGTTGGAGCAAATACGTGCAGACACTGCAGCCTGCAGAATTCGGGAGTTGCTCTGGTCTAAAGTGATGAATTTAAGTGATGTCTCTGGGTGTCTTCTGTTAAGCCTTTTTCAGTGATGCAGCGGGTGAGTAATCGTCTCTCTCAAGCTCCAGGGGGATGTCAGTCAGCCCCTTATAGACCATTTTTAAGAGCTGCTGCTCGAAAACATCCTGATTGCAGCTCAGAGAGCGCTCCACAGGTTGTCTGGTAAAGGACGCCGCTTAAATTCCTCAAAGCTCTGCATGTATAATTTTGTTTTTACTTGCGGAGCAAAATCTGCTCTGAGGCAAAACTGCAGCATATTTTCTTGCCCACAATAAAGTCATCAGTCACGCTAGCATTACCAGGCGATGGTTTCCTCCTGTGGGTTTTCTCTCTTTACAGCCTGTGAGTAATCTGTGATCATCGGCGTCAAAGGAAAAGGGAGACCGAGGGCCTTAGAATTTTGCACAGCACCTTTCTTTTAAAACCATTTCCTTTTGAAGTGAAGACCTTACGGTTAATGAATACCACACGCTCAGATTGAGTGGCTAAGCTTTTTTTTCTTTTTCTGAACTGTCTGGGGTTGATGGTTCCTGTTAGCTGGCATGTCTAATATGATAAGAGATGATGGACAAGTGAATAACTGAACAGACACACCTGTCAGGACTGCAGTGTGGAGTGTCACTAATCTTTGCGGAGGGAGGTTGCTGGTTCGGGTCCTGAATGTGACATAGCGGTTTGAACAACATAGGCCTTGCTAAAGTAATGACTTTATAGTGAGTTGTACCCACTTGTTCGAAGCTTCCAGGTAGAGTACACCTAACAGCCTCTAGTAAGCCCTGGACTGGCTTAAACCCTGCTTCTGAAAGTTCTCATTCTCCTCTTGGTTAAAAACTAAGGGTTTTTCCCCCAGTCTCGGTCCTGAAGTGCCCCTCTGTGCAAATAAGTCTGTTCCAGCTGAGCTGACCTTTCACTGGGTTTGATTACATTTGTAATTGACAGTGTGGTTTTTATCTGATGCCTGTTCAGTCATAAGCAGATGTCCTTCAAAAATGATTCACCTAAAGGTGAGAGTACACTTGATAAGAAGGCTAACTCTGCTGAACTGTTAATTTAGTGACACTCCAGTGGGGGGTGGGGGGGAGGGGGCAGATTATGTGGTTGTGAGAATAACCACGGGAAACGCGTAAGTGACCACGTTTGCTGCACCAAGCACAGAAAACAACAACGGCTGTGGTAAAGGAGCAGGAACTTTGACAGATGGGCGTTCATCATTTCAAAGTTGCTTTAGTTTAACGCTGCAAAAAAGTAGAAAAAGAAAGGGAAGAGGGTATGTTCGTCCAGTCAATCGGACGAGAAGAGGGGACGCCGCCAATCGATCCATGTTGTATTTTTGACCAGTTGCTAGATGTCTACGCATTTACGGCTGTGTGTGAACATCTCTGCACGTTCGGCCTGCCGGGATGTGCACACTGGTGGCCGATGTCAATGCAGAGTTTTGTTTTCTTAGCAAAGAACGTCATGTAGCTCGTGCAAACTAGCAGAAGTTTGTTTCCGTAGCAAGTAACTATGCTCCCGGCTTAAATGTTACCTGAAGTGTGTGCACGCTAGTGGGGGGAAGTCCGTTCTTTTATTATTATGTATTTATTTGTCAACATTATTTACTTTTACTATTTTGAATGCAGCTATGGAAAATATGCTACTACAGGCAGGAGATTTCCCAGACACCCGTGTTTCCTGGAAGGCTGGATTTATGGTGGCTGTGTCACTGCAGGAGAATTCATGGCAGGCTTGTCACTCGTGTTTAAGTGAAGAATGACACTGGTCTGGAAATGTCATTAAACGCCGTCGTCTTTGGGGCGGATTGAGACGGCTCTGAGGCAATTGCTTCTGCCACAGATCAGTTTTTATTACTGTAAAAATTTCTGGTGGACGCAATTAGCGACACAGCAGGACTGTCATTTATGAGCTCTCATATGGCATAACAGCTAGCCATAAATGCATGCAGACATTAATTGAGGAAGTAAGTACAGCCTTTTACAGGTAGACTCTGAATGTGTCAGGAAAATGCAGCGCAAGCTATGCAATACCCACTTCATGTAATTTTGTGTGTGTGTCTGCGTGCTTACTCACCACACCACAATATGTAATGGAATCCGTGGATAACTGACATTCGCTCTCGGCAGGCGCTGTGTTCCGCCGTAGTCCAGGTGTACAAGGCCGACAGGAACTCCTCATGGGTAAAGAAGTGCTGCGGAGTGGCCTGCCTGGTGAAGGACAATCCCCAGAGGTCATATTTCATCCGAGTCTTCGACATCAAGGTGAGCTGCGCTGATATCGGCAGGGCCGCTCGGGAGAGTCGTGTCCTCGGTGGGTGTTGCCTGTCGGTGGAGTAACCAGAGAAGGAAAGGCTCCTTTCCAAAGATGGTGGAGGAACTCACAAGATATGGAATTAATTGACCACTAGTTGTAGCCTTACTGGACATGCAGTGAGCCTGAATAGTCTTAAAGCTGGAATAGGCAACTTATTATTAATTAATTAATTATTAATATTGGGGAATGGTCATGCTTACTTGGTAACAATTATAGAAATTCAGCTGTGAGAGAAATTCAGCACCACACACAGTGTTTATATCCTCAAATTCTGCATTCTAAAACCAGCAATTTGGCCCAGATTCCTGTTTTCAAAACAAAGTTGTGAACCAATCAACAATGAAATTGACCTCGCGTGTTCACAATACAGCACTTGATGCAAAACAACGTTGAGAGTTTCACCCGCTCCTGCATCGCCAAACGGGACCAGAGCCCTGCATAAGTTTATTTGTTTATTTATCTGGGGTCTTTATGAAAACCATCACTGTCAATTGCTGTGCTTGAGTAAAACTGGCTAGCTGAAAGATTAGCTCCTTTATTTTCTTCTTTATATGTTAGCTCATTGGTACCTCGCTCTGCAGCAGTAGCTCCTGCTGTCAGTAGAGCTCTTGCAGTCTACCTCTGCCATTCGCATGTGAAGTGTATTCTGATGCAGCGACTGGACCGCGGAGCAGCGGCTGGCACACTGCTGCAGAGGATTGGACAAGCAGCTATACCATCTCCTAAATTGACGAAGGAAGTTGTAGCCGTGGGATGGCCTACGAATAACATTGGGTGTTCTAAACTGTGAGAAAATGTAAAAATTGGGAATGGAGGTTGGTTTGGTTCAGAGGGCTAAAATAATAATAATTTTATTATTGTCGATATGAGGTATGGGATTGTGAGTGGCAATATAGTCCTTATTAAACACCAACATGCATTAGTCCTGTAGTCCCTAATGTTTTTTTCAGCCCACTTTAATCTCAATTTATTTAATCCCTTACTGCTGTGAGCTGTTCAATTACACGTATCGTTTACCTCTTTAACGGAAAACTACAGAACATAAAAAAATTGCACGCACACCATCATGTACTTCTGCTCCCAATTTTGCCGCTGTGAAAAAGGCACAGCGCCTGTAGTCATCTCTGTGGGAGGGGACTGCTTGCCAAAATGGGCGAGGACTCTGGAAGCTCCCCAGCACCATCTTTGGAGCCCTGCGGAAGCGGAGCGATCCGTGGAGCAGACGCTGTTTTGTTTAGGGAAACTCACTGCGCTGGGCTGTAGGGAGCCCCCGGTGCAAAACAGCATGTGTGAACCGTGAATGCACCTGCAGTCTACTGGGGTCCCCCTACGGAAAAAGACGGGTATAAAACACAACGACATTTCGGAAAACACACCAACAAGTTATAAAACACAATGACATTCGTGACAATCAAATTTCCTTGAGTCTTATCCCTTTCCATTGAAGCAATTGGCTTGCACCATCAGAAGACCAAGACATAAAGCTTTGTCCACTGAGAGAGAGCACATCAACTGCATCACAGATACAGAATGTGCTGAATAAAGAACGAGAGACTCCAATCAGTAAAAGTACTGTCAAAAGAAGTCTAGCTAGTAGTGGTCTCAAAGGGTGAGTTGCAGTCTCTAAACCACTTCTCAGGAGGGGAAACAAGGCCAAACGATTGGCATGGGCTAAGACGTACCAGTATTTCACAGCGGATCACTGGTAAAAAGTCCTTTTTACTGATGAATCCAAGTTTGAGATTTATGGCAGCAACAGAAGGGTTTATGTAAGAAGACTAACTGGAGAGCGATTGATACCACAGTGCATCAAAACAACAGTGAAACATGGTGTTGGGAATATTCAAGTCTGGGGCTGTTTTGCCTACTCTGGAGTTGGACACCTGCTGAATCGACTACACCCTGACAAAACAAAAGTACCACTCCATTCTTCAGAAACATGCTATACCCTCTGGTTTGGAGCTTTGTGGAGAAGGATTCATACTGCAACAGGATAATGACCCTAAACATACCTCAAAGCTTTGCAAGAACGACTTTTTTATACCCGTCGGCTTCCGTATCCCCCTACCTGACAACAGAGACACAAGGGGGAGGGGTTTGAGAACAGGAGTCATAGATCAGGTGGAAACATGGAGAATTAAGCTTGTAATGAAGTGACACAGCCACCATGAAGCTTGTAATGAAGTGACACAGCCACCATGAAGCTTGTAATGTTGGTGTGCAAGTGAAGGATGGTGAGTGGGGTAGGAGATCTCACTAGCCAGTCGCGTGCGGCTGTCGGCAAGGATAATGGATTTAGCCTCTTTGTCCTTTTTCCATATTTTCTCTCCGTTTGTCTTTGCAGGAGGGGAAAACTGTGTTCGAGCAGGAGCTCTACAGCAACTTTTCAATGAGTTGTACAAGACCGTACTTCGTTTCGTTTGCAGGAGACGTAAGTTTGCCTGTCTGTTTCTTTACATTTCTGAACATAATAATGGGACGAGGTACAGGCTCCCAGACACTCTTTTTACAATGCTACTAAGTTGTTTGGTTCATGTCAGTTATGAACTCCAGCAATGCCAGTGCATCATGGCTTTTCCAGTATGATAACAGAATTCATTAACTCATTCAGTGCCAGAGTGTTCTGGAACACGAAGCCTCAGCAGTGCCAAGCCAATATGGCTGCAGATATTCAAATTTTTTAGATTGATCCCGTCAATGTGCAAACGTGTAATAAAACACATTATATTTTTTGTTAATGAAGATAGATGGCTCTAAATAGCACACCGTCTGGTTCAGTTCACTATTAGAACAATGTCAAACAATATTGATGGAAAATAATTTAGTTTAAGCTTTTATAACTCCAGGTGGGAGCATCACAGAAAATTGGTAAATGGCTTAAATGAAACAAGGCAGGTGCAGTTACAATACGAACTTAGATGTATGTATTTTCATAATTTAAGTCAAAAAAGTGGCACACTGCAAAGTAATGTTGGAAAAATGGGGGGAAAAAATAAATCCAAATGGCTAAATTGTACACTGCTCTAAATTTAAATTAAAAATAAATAAATAAATAAAAAAAGACAAATAAATAAATCATATTTAACTACAAATCAACAATGTTGGCTCATAAAACTCACTTTCGCATCATTTATTCATTTAAACATGGGATAAATAAAACTTATTTTACAAATATTTCCATCTAGAACCATGTAAAATAAAAGAGCAAATCCTGGTAAAAGACCATAAAAGAATGTAATTGTATATTGGTCATCGTTTAATTTTTCCAGACTCAAATCCAGAATTCTTTACCAATGTAGCAGAGTAAAGATAAAAATAAAAAACTGGTCGACTTCAGTCGCCCTCGGCAGTTTAGACCGTTCGTGTGTTCTTCGACTAAAGTCGCCCGCGGCACTGAATGAGTTAAAGACTGGTGTCCACTGCAAAGAACACCTGCAAGTGTCCACAAAATGCTTTGCATCAAAGTTCATCTGTGAAATGGCTCCAGCAACAATAAATACTCTTTGTACAGCCCCCATAAAAATCCTTTATATGATTTGATTGGGAAGCTTGCACACAAGCACTATCGCATACTGCATACCACGATTTCCAGTTGGTTTTTTATAGGGTTTTTTTTTTTTTTGTTATTCCTTTTCCATTACATAGACTGGAATCTAACAATGTAATTCCACAAATGTCGGTCGTCGGAAGGATCAGCAAGGAAAGTATTTGTGAGCTCAAACCCTGAGTTGGAGCTCCTATGTGTTCTTTAGATTCACCACGCCGTCTCAAACGGACATCGCTCTCACGCCGGACTCTAATATTCCAGCATTGCATGACTCCGCCCCCATACCTCTCCCCTCTCCCCAGAACTCTCAGTTGGGCCTGAACTTTGCCAGCGAGGAGGAAGCCAAGCAGTTCTGGGCGGCGACGAACGACCTGATCAGCAAAAGACAGAAGAAATCAGGTGACTGACCCTGCTCCAATGACAATGTTGGTCTGGCCCTTCCCGCTCCTTTGTGCTCCTAGCATTCCAGTGTCTTTACTACTGAAGCCAACAGGACAAATAAGTGTCGGATGACTGCGATGCCCATTGAATAATGCTGTTACTCTGAATTGGATAAAAACAGCAAGATTCTCGAGGCACCCCAGATGTACTGCTTTGGCCAGCAGTTTAGCTGCTAAACCATGTTCAAAATAAATAAAATCACTGTGCCAACTTTTGCCAAAATGCAAAGTTTTTTGCGACACTTGTCCGGAACCTCTCTCCAAAGAGCTAGCTTCCTCCGAGCTATTCTGCCTATGGTGGAAGCAGTTTTTAAATCTTTAAGTATATCTTGTGGCGGCTGTCTTAATTTCAAAAACAAGATTCACTTATTATGTACAACGGTGCTTTTCATTTATTTAATTAGGCATTGGTTTCTTCAGGTTGGGTTAAGGTTTGGAGATTTAGGTTGACATTGGTTTTAAGGTTAGGCTTGGGGTTGTGTTTATTGTTCGGGGCGTCGCGTCCGTGGATAAGGTCGCTTCAGACGAGTCTTACTTGCTTGGTTTCCAGCCTGTACCTTCCGTTTCTGCACTGTCCCCTGCTTTTTCCTCTGCACTGTGTGCTGGTCTTTGGAGATGCGTGTGTGGGGGCTACAGTGGAAAAGGAGGGCAAAGCCACCGGACTCAAACATGCCTAACGCTCTCACAACCTCTTAGCGTCAAGCGGGAGAGAACGAAAAATGCTCTATCCAAACTGCCTTCTGGAGTGTTAGTGCTTCTTTTCGGTGTCTTCTGCCTCGACTTCGCTCCTTTTTCTGTTCGTCTGTCCGCTGCCTGCGAACTAACAAAGTTCTGCCCGTCTAATCACTGGAAACCTTTCAATATGCATCTATTCTTTCTCCGCCCCTAACGCACCTCTTTAATATTTTAACATTTTAATTATTGACATTTTTGTTTTGCAGAAAAAAGACGAGACACTCCAAATGGTATGTCATGCATTAAAACCTCCCTCTACAAATTATTTTCTTGTGCCAGTGGAAAGATTTTTTTGGTGTATTCCTAAAGTTGTCGAACTTGGGCAGGGTGGTCATATCAATTAAAATTATGAAAATGAACGGTCTCTCTGTAACTGTTATATTTAGTTCAACGTTGGAATCCACCAAGTTTTTGCCGATTTAAAAAAATCTCGTCAATCCAGTCCTCAATTTTGTCAGACTTAGTAAGGATTATTTATTCCTCGAATTATGCAAGCATAAATCATACGCACACACGTAATCTTCTCAATATGAGTCTTAGTCCCCACCGCTGGGTAACCATATGCAAACCGTATGGATCTCTTAATGCGGTGTTACCGACGGCTCTTTTCCCTGCTCCCGCCATACATGGATAACACTGAACAGCAGGTGCACTAATGCAGGGCGACATCAGCCCCCTCCTCAGGCCTGCCTCTGGCTGCAAAATGCCTGATTCCTGCAATCTGGCTTGCCAGGAAAGACTTGTGGCCCTAGCACAAGTGTCTGAAATACCTAGCCCGTGATCCAGGCCAGGAAGGGACGGAGCAGAGACATACCGTGCCGCTAAAACTGGTCAGCATGGAATTCCACCTCTTATACTCACATACTGCGTTTGGGGCTGACCAGAAAATGTGCCATTTTTTCTAAACTCCCCGCAGCGAGACTGGGACAGTATGTAAAATGCACATAAAAGCAGAAAGCAGTGATTTGTAAATTTTCTTTTACATGTATTTCATTGAAAACAGTACAAAGGAAAGATATTTCATGTTTTACCTTATCAACTTTATTGATTTTTGTAAATATATGCTAATTCCAAATTTGATGCCTACAACACGTCACAAAAAAGTTTGGACAGGGGCAAAAAAAAAAGGACTCGGAAGTTCAAAAAACACCTGTTTGGAACATTCCACAGGTAAACAGGTAATGCTATCATGACAAGAACATCAAAAGACTCTTATTTTCAGGTACTCTTAAGGCCGTGACACACTGGGGACGTAACGAATAAGCGAGGCGAAAATGCGAATAATTCGTCTGCGAATATTTCGCGAAAAAACCTGACACACCAGCAACGATGCGAAAAAACGAAAAGTTCGCGTTCTTTTTCGCTTTTTTAAATCCGTGCGAATAAAAATGGATCACTCTTCGTCAAGCGATGACGACCTGGTTATCCGTTCGGTCCATCACGGAACGAAAGTATATATTTTTCCCTCTACCAGAACGTTAAAAACAGCATGCTTAAATTACATTGGCAAAATATTGAACCGGGCTTATTATGTGTCCGTTTTTACTTATGTAAAGTTTGTTTTGTCTACAACATGCTCTCCTTCTCTTCCCTCCTTTTACGGACATACGTGTTCCACTGCCTCTTGATCTCTTCCACTAATATAAAGGGTTAACCACAACATAACAATACATTACGTCATTTCAGCAAACATATTTAAAATACATTTGTCGTAGTCTTCTATACAGTGTATCAACTCATGAAGTCTGAAGAGTTTTCTCCAAAACGATCGCTACAGGCAGACCTCGTCTGTTTTCCTCGTTATTTATATAACTTGGCTATCAGTAATCAGGAAATCCACACAGCAGTCGGAATAAGATTTTTGTGGAACTTTATTTGACACGCACAGACAACAGTGTTCGCTAGCTTTCATCCTGTTTTCACCAAGGCAAACAACCCAGCCGGTGACAGCGTAGCCTACATGAACTCGCCTAAAGTAAAACAATAAATAGCTATGTTTGTGTGTAATCGCCACTGGCTTGTTATCTTCTTTACATGAACTGCTATCAACGTTAACGTTAGACCTAAAGGTTAGCTGGAGACAACTTTAAAGCCAATGCTAATAACCTGAGGGAGCTGATCAGATAGCAAGTTGTGCGTATTGCAACCATTTAGCTATAAACCCACCATCTTCATAGCCTATTTGCTCGGCTATGGTTTTCCACAAATTGTCCTTCAAATCGTTGTCTTTGTAACTACGATGTCTCTTGTCGAAAAGGACGCTATTCTGTGACACATATAAAATCACTTGGTCCGCGATATTTGATGTTGAAGTTTGTTGTGGTAGTGCGGTGACGTCAGTCATGGAAACTTGTTATGATTGGATAGATAAAAAGTTTCGCAAACGCAAACTCGCAAAAAACGAACTTGAAGCGAATAAATTAAATGCCGCTTTTTCGCAAAGGACATTTCGTGTTGGATGTGGAAGATTTTATGAAAATACAGGAGTTCGTTTTTATTTTTCAACGTGCGATTTATTCGCTTATTCGTTACGTCCCCAGTGTGTCACGGCCTTTAGAAGCAATACTATAACCTCTCTGCATTTGAATGGATCTCTATCGGAATTGGGGGGTGGCACTAGATTAAGCTGTAAATTACATAGGAATAGTATGGAACCCATGGTTGGCTAAATGGCTGTAAATCATAAACGAGCCTCAAACCATCACTCGGCTGCCAGATATGCAGTAGATATGGATGGATCACTTTAAGGGTTGTTTCTCCTGACTCATTTTCTGATTGAACTCTGGAAAAATAATGATTGGTTGGCCTAGTGTGAAACTTGAGCCGCGAAACTACAGCAAGAATGTCGTTTTCAGTCTACAGAACCTGCCGCTGATTCCAGAGCCTTGGGCCCTCAGCTTTGCAATTAGCTCATGGCTCTTTGACCTTTGGCTGGGGAAAGGCTGCATGAACGTACTGGGATTGAATTGAGACTGATGTGGAGATTACAGCCGAGGGTGTGTGGATGGCTCAATGGCGGCGTAAAGCGAAGCCCAGTGTCGTTGAGGACAGAAAGCCCTGCGTTATCCTCCTGCATTCTCACCGCGCTTGGGGCTGGCGGAGATTTGTTGTATTTAAAGGGAAATTTAAGGATTTATCAGGATTACCACTGGTTTTTACCGTTATGTAAAGTTCGGCGGCGCTTGTAATTTGTCTGGATTAGAGGTGCGTTCATGATGGGCGGGACTGGCAGAGAGGAGGCACCGACTCGCCGTCTTAAAACCGCCCTTCCCGGGCGCTCCACTTGGCCGAGTCCATTCCCACCCGGAGAGAGGATGTTCTGCACCACTTTTCTCTCTACTCCCTCTGAGGAGCTGTCAGACTGCGGGTCAGATCCCAGCGGATGCCTGGCCCCGCTCTACTGCCTGGTATTACCCCTGGAAGAGCTCTACACGCCGCTCGCTGCCTCCATGTCAAAGCTCTCCCTTAGCCATGGCGACCGCGCCTGCATCACCATGGGGAAGCTTCTGCTAGACGTCAATGTGGCGTCCACCGCGGTGGAGGACGACGGCATCGATTTAAGTAATCCTTCAGAAGTGTCCAAGGCTGGGTGTAACATTGGGTCACTGCTGGCAGAGGGGCGTTCGGTTATTCCACAGGGGAACTCACCCTTATTACTGATTCATGGATCTTGGGACCTGGGGTGAACGATCAGTTTTTATTCTGAAGAGTGTGGTCACGTGTGGGATTTGGGCTCTTGTGGAGTTCGGCCCCTGCTGCAGTGATACCGCTCATAACCGACATGGCAAAACTACAGCAAGGTGTAGAAGTGTACAGTGTGTTTAATGAAGCCAAGTCAAGGGGGGTCATGCTTATACACGAAAGGTTCCAGCAGTTCTCGGCAGCAGCAAATGGTTGTCTTTGTCTCATAGGGTCGTGTGGGCATAAGGTGGCCAAGGGTACCCCGGAATTAGTTCTTTTTAATGATGTACTGGCTACCAGTTGTCATTGGTAAGAGATGCTTTATGCCTCTTTTCAAAGTGGCACAAATTGTTCCCTGTTACAGCTGGACATTTGGCAAAATTGCCATAGACTTATAAGCAAAGGTATTAGAGTGTTTGCACCCAGTGCCCCATTTATGATCTATGGGTGGAATAGCAGTGGCCAATTTATGGAGGAAAATAAGTGTTAAATTCGTTTTTTAACAATTCAGGTTTGACTTAATAGTGGAATGCGTAAAGTGAAACAGTTTTATTGGCTGTTTGCTTTTGGAACTGAAAATGGGTTGCTGATGTGTGAATGACCCTAATGTTGACATGGCAACACGCAAATACATTTTTATATCTGTTGTTCTGCATTTCTTATGTAGAAATGGACATGCTGGCCAGCACTGGGAGAAACGAACGAGACCACCCACTTGTTTTTTTATGACGATCTGTGATTCTTATGCATCAAAATTTAATTCTCACAAATTAAAATTGACTGGGTCCCATTCATCCGTTTCAATATCCATGTGAAATCAAACTTACGGCTTTGGTTTCCCAGCTGTTTGGGGGCAAGACTCCCTAAAATATAGCCTGAGTCTGAAATGCAATGCCTTTTTTTCCCTCTTAATTTTTATTGGTTTGGCTCTGTGTTTTTATCACAGAGTGTAGGGAATAAAGAGAAGAGCGGGAGAAGCCATCTGTGCGGGCCATCTGATTGGCTGCGAAACATGGATCTGAGCACCAGGGCTCCTCGGTGGGGGTTGAGGCTCCTTTGGGTTTGGAATGTTCTCATTGTTCCTCTCCCTTTCGGCCTGTTTCTAGGACCCGCTCTTCCCATGGCCACAGTGGACATCAAGAACCCCGAGATCAGCAACATGCGTTTTCATAACAACTCTCAGGTCAACAACATGGTGCACAGCACCTTCAGCAAGGACAAGAGGAAGTCTAAGGGGAAGAAGAAGAGGCTGACCAAGGCTGACATCGGCACACCCAGCAACTTCCAGTGAGTTTCCTGCTCTTCCCTGTAACCCCCCTCTCCAGTGTCAGGAGTCGAAAGTGTTTGTGTTCAGCACTGGCTCTGAACTCAAACGCTGTAAATGCAAATACCTTAATATTATTCTTTATGTCCTTCACTCTGTCACCCCTCCTTTCTATTTTCCAGCCTTTCTCTTTCTCATTCTCTGTTTTTGACTCATTTGTTTCAGTCTCGCATTATCTGTGGAATTAGGTGCTGGCTTGATCCCACGTGTTGCATTGTTGTCGTGGTGGTGTGTGGCAGATGTTATCTAGCCACATATTAATCTGTGACATATTTGGGGATGATCGTGTGTGTGTGTGTGTGTGTGTTATTTGAAGGCTGACAGAGGGTTGCTGCAGTGTAATCTGGGCTGTGATTTCAGGAGTTAGTAGAGGGCAGCGTCTCTATCGGTGCTAGGGGGTCGTTTCGCTCTGTTCGCTCAGTTTGTGAAGTGAACTGCACATTGGTGTTGACCCAAGGGCCCAAGCCACAGAGCCAGGACATTTAGCACCTTGAAGGTGGGAATTAGGAGTTACTACTGGATGTGTGGCTTAATGGGGTCAGTGCAGTTTACGGAGGATAGAGGTTATGCATTAGATTTTCTCACGTGGGTATAAACGTTGGCAGTGGTGTTATGGACATATTTCAGTTAAGTGTTTTGGGAGGAATGCCAGTGAGAAGGACACTGCAGTGGCCATAGCAGGAGGAAAAAATGCACAGAGCAGCATTTTAACATATTTAAGGTATATACAGTGCCCTCCACTATTATTGGCCCCCCTGGTAAAGATGAGTAAAAAGGGTTATAAAAAAAACCGTTTGGTGAAAAATCCAACCTTTAATTTATTATGAGAAAAAAAAAATCCCTCATCAAGAAATAATTATTTTTAACAAAACCACGTGGGCCACAATTATTGGCACCCCTGCATTTATATATAGAATAAATTAATCATTTTTAATATTCGGTCGCATATCCTTTGCATGCAATGACTTCTTGATGTCTGTGACCCAACGACATCAAAAGACTTATTTTCTGGTACACGCGATACTATAACAAGCGATATTATAACTTCTCTGCATTTGAATGGATCTCTATGGGAATTGGGGGGGGGTGGTACTAGATTTAGCTGTAAATTATGCTGGAACAGTATGGAACCCATGGTTGGTAAAATGGCTGTAAGTCATCAAGGGACTGAGGTATCAAACGAGCCTCAAACCATCACTCTGCTGCCAGATATGCAGTAGATATGGATGGATCACTTTAAGGGTTGTTTCTCCTGACAAATTTTCCTATTGAACTCTATGGAAATATAAGTCAGGAGAAAATACCCTTCAAGTTATCCATCCATATCTACTGTATTTCTGGCAGCAGAGTGATGGACAAAAACTTTGATACATCAGACCCTTGATGACTTGAAGCCATT
The DNA here is from genome assembly GCA_022702515.1 of Ilyophis sp. 1 JC-2022. Lineage (NCBI taxonomy): Eukaryota > Metazoa > Chordata > Actinopteri > Anguilliformes > Synaphobranchidae > Ilyophis > Ilyophis sp. 1 JC-2022. The sequence goes on along the minus strand of CM040404.1, from coordinate 86,423,259 downwards.
TAGCCAACCGTCTGTTCCATACTGTTCCAGTATAATTTACAGCTAAATCTAGTCCCATCCCCCAATTCCCATAAAGATCCATTAAAATGCAGAGACGTTATACTATCGCTTGTAGGAGTACCAGAAAATAAGACATCAAGAGTCTTTTGATGTTGGGTCACAGACATCAGGAAGTCATGGCATGCAAAGGATATGCGACCATATATCGATTATTCTATATATAAATGCAGAGGTGTGCAATAATTGTGGCACGCATGGTTTTGTTAAATGGTTTCTGGATGAGAGATTTTTTTTTTTTCACAATAAATTAACTTCAATTAAAGGTTGGATTTTTCTAATTTTTTCAGTGTGAGATTAAGCTAATTCACCAAACGGTGAATTTTCTATAACCCTTTTTACTCATCTTTACCAGGGGTGCCAATAATAGTGGAGGGCACTGTAGGTGGGCGGAGCCATGAACCTTTACTGAGATTTTGAATGTTTTCATGGGGGGTTTTTTATTTTTTATTGTTGACGGGCTTCAAAAAACTATGTTGGAAAAGCTTGAGTGTCGAAAATTAAGCCCGGATTAACTGTGGCCACCGGTGCCAAAGCCAAAAGCTGTGATTTTGGCCATACAGCCTGTAGCAGCCATTAGTTGTTTTGTTGCAGTTTGGCTTCAGAAGTTGGTGGCCTCCAGTACTCATCAATTTGAATGCAGGCTGGAGTCAGGGTGTGGTAGGCAGTTGTGATTAATCCAGTGGTCAAATCCGGGGTCCAAGTATTTCCCATCACAATTTCTTCCCGTTCTCAACCGGGAGTGACGTCGGGAAACCGGGAAATTTAACATGGGCAATGCAGATAAATAACTTGTGCATTATATTTGGCCTAATTAAGCACAATAAAATCACTATATGAAGTTTATTTTTTAAAATGCATGCAGTCCATTTGAAAAAAAAAAAAAAAACTTGCTGATGAGTGAGAAAACTCGTAAACTGATTGCACTTAGAGCATGTGAATTTTTGCTAGCGCGCAGCACAGAAAAAGAAGTTCAAATATGCATGTGTGCCCAAACGTCGAGATAAAAATCATGTCAGCAATGTGTGTGAAGAATTTTGAAAAAACTTAACGAGAAAAAGGCAAAATTAAAAATTTTAATTATTTTTTTTTTTTTTTTTTTTTTTTTTTTTAGAAAATTATAATAAATTATATATATAACTATAACGTCACTGATGATAGGCTACCACTAGGGGGTAGGGGGCACACAAAGGTAGGGATAAAATATAATAAATCCCATAGTTTGTTTGTTTTGTTTGTTTTGTTATTCTGCCAGATATAGCTATATCTATAAATATCAATAATTAAATTTTAATTTTTTATTGCAAAGATATTATATATTTCGCTTATTTATTTCTCACCAACTCGTAGCCTACGGCTAAACATCCTTCATTTCACAACGGTAGACGAGCGTATATTTGCTGATGTGTCTTGATGGAGATATTGTATTTATGCCATAACATTTGCTTAGGCTATATAATGTAGGCCTATAACTCACATTCTCAGTTCTTACAGCAAAAACGTACATTTTTTATTGAGGTTTTTAAAATTATTATTGGCTTGTTATTTTGGTGGGGGGGGGTAGTCCTTTTCCTTAAACACTGGCCGTTTGCCTGTATAGCTAGCCAGCGTTACTTCTCACGGTTCAGGTAGGCCTAATAGCCCTATAGCCTTTGCTTAGATATCCAAAGTTTCAAATCAGCCATAATTTTGTACAGAAAACATCGTGTAGTTTGTTGTTATTGATATTCAAGAATCTCGGCCAATAGTGGACAATGCCATGGTGCTGACAGATACTTTTATATGGCATATGGATGCCGGGAGCCTGTAAATCTATAAGTAGGGTCGTACATTTGATATAATAGCCTACTAGAACGCCCCTGGTTTTTTAGACGGGATGTTCTGTTTAATGTCTGTTTGTATGCTGGCAGTAGATTTGAGAGGTTTCAGAAGAATATTAACGCCGTGCCCAGTGGTATCAAGCAGCACTGAGATCGAGGAACAGCAAAACATTAAGAGAACCTAAATCAGCAGGGAGGAGGGGCTTGGTGCTATTTTGGGAATCGAAGCCAGATTGTGGTATGGGCCTTAAGCTGGGAGACTACAATTACATTTTTTAAATCTGTGTTTGGGATAATTTTGCGTATCGTGTTTAGTGAATAGGTGGATGTGTTCCATGCGCATCCATGTAGCTCAGTGTTAAGTTCCCTTGACTCCTTGTGTTCAGTGTGTGTTCAGTTCTCATTTCTTGTATTACAGGCACATTGGGCACGTAGGCTGGGATCCAAACACAGGCTTTGATGTGAGTATAACACAACATGATTGTTCCCCTGTGTAATGAATGTCTACACATCAGAAGAAGAAACGAGGATTTGAAACTCGCATTGTAGCCAAAACTGTTTCACACCTGTCTGAGATTTCTGTGTTTTGGGTTTGAACTTCCCATTATAACTCATATAATGGTGTTCTTTCCATGGAAAGACAGAATGTCTTTCTAACGGCTCTTTTTTGGTCTGTGACACAAGACTAAGTTCCTAGTATTTCCACAAGATGGCGTATGGATACTGTATCAAAGTGAGGTTGTTGGCGAGTGTCCTGGGTTGGTGTCGCAGTTCAGTATTATACTGGAGTGCATGCCTGACAATGTAGCCCACTAAGTTGTTTTTTAGGCTTAGAATTCAAAGTTCTGTAGTGGGAATCTGTGAACCCTTAGGTAACAGTGATTATGGCTTATTTTAAAAGTCTGAAATACTGATATTAAGGGGAGAAACTATAGGTGAATATTATTTTATTTTTTTTAAAGATATCCTCATGAATTTGAATTAATTTTTATTAAGATAATATTTTTTGTTTTAGACTTTGTCTTAAAAGAATTGTTTAAATATGCAAGTTAGGCAATATCTCATTAAATATGTGTAAATTTGCATATATTTTGGTACCAAATATCTAAACAATGGATAAGGTCAGGCTTAGCGCCCAGTTGAAAAAAGCCAATAGATACGAAATTTCAAGATGTTTTCATCGGTCTGGGTAGATAAAACACTGAAAATAGCAGTTTTAATAAAGTCTGGCCATTTTTGTGCTAATATAGTGATAATATACATGTTATAGTAGAGGAATGATTAAAAATCTGAAAATTGATGAGTGGAAGAAAAAATTAGTTGTGTAGTGTCTGGCTTTAATAACTAAACTGATTGCAACCCCCCCCCCCCGTATTCCCTAATTGGAATAATCAGCCTGCGTCACTCCTTTGTCCATCTGTTTTTTCATAAGTAATGGACAGTGCTCAGCTGTGTGTGTCTGGTACATTTGAAAAGGTTGTCCTGTTCTTATGTTTACTAGGCTGTCCAATTTTTTAAATGTTATTCAATATTTTACACTGTTCAGTGTTCATGTTCCTAATAAAAATAATGAAATTAATTATTACTTAATTTAGATTGATTCTTATTTTTCTACAGTTACAGTATATTGCAGTTTACTTCTTGTGTAAATTGCATTGGAAAAACAAATATTGTCAAATACAGTCATACCATCAATAATATGAAGAGTACCATATGATATGGTGTTTTGGCAATATCGCCCAGCCCTAGTCCAGTTCCAGGTTTTATCTGATGAAGGCCAATGACCGAATCATCCTGTTCATCTAGAAATGAAAACGTTTATACTAGTGTTGCACCTCCTCTGGACTTAAAATGTCTATAAATTGTTAGAGCTTTAATTCTGTTACGTGTAATTACTGAATTAACACAAGATTGCTAGGTTTTTAAAAATGTATATTATAAAGATTAACTAAGGGTTAATACTTGTGGCTTGCAGTGTATAAGAAGAACTGATTCCGTTGTATTCTCGTGTATTTTGGGAAGTTCACGGGTGTAATAATAATAATAATAATAACTTTATTTGTATCGCACCTTTCTAATGCAAGGATACAAGGTGCTTTGACAGGCAAAGGAAAATGACAAAATATATAACAAACAAAAACAAGAACAATAAGTATACAGAAATGTAAATGCAGCTGGTTAAGTAATGAAAAAAATGAATGTGCCATTTCTTATCTTGCAGTGTGGTAGGAGTTAAAAGCAAGAACAGAAATCTCTCAGCCGAGAGAACTGACCTTCTCTGAGAATGTCACGTTCAGCCAGCAGCGTCTGTGTCTAATCGACGCTTGATGTCTATAAACCTGAAAAACATGTGGCTGCCCTGAACAATTACAGTTTTACTTTTTAATTAAGCCAATTACATTTTACTGAAATGCTTTTTTTATTTTTATGTATTTTTTAAATTTCTTAATTTTATAAATTCTTTTTAACTTGATTCCGGTCTTCCTCCTGCCCTCAGAATGCACTATAAGGCAGGTCACCCCAAATATGCATAATAGCATTAGGCTAGTACAGATGGGGAATGGTGCTAGTGCCACAGTTCACCAGAATCCTGATACACTGTGAGGTGAGGTTCCACTCTCATCCCGTTTCTGATCTGCTCTTGTTTTGGTGGTTCCCTCCAGCTGAACAACCTTGACCCAGAGCTGAAAAACCTGTTTGACATGTGCGGGATCTCCGAGGCCCAGCTGAAGGACAAGGAGACCTCCAAGGTCATCTACGATTTCATCGAGAAGAAAGGCGGAGTGGAGGCCGTCAAGAACGAGCTTCGGCGACAAGGTGCGGGGGCCGTGGCGGGTCTTGGCAACCTCGCGCACCATAGTGCATCTCAACCAACCTGCAACTTGTGGTTTTCTGGGATTGAATTTCACCGTAACCTCTGCATATTAGGGGTGGGAATCACCACATACCTCACGATTCGATTTGATTTAGATTATTAGGGCTGCGATTCGATTAATAAACGATTCTCGATGCATCAAGATTTTCTAGTGAATTTGATGGATCGCTATTTATTAATTTTTTTTGCAACGTGACTGCATAATACCTCCAAAACATTAAACCATTACACTTAATGGTTTAAATACAAATAGTACAACTGAATTCACTTACAATAAGCTACATTCGTTTTTATTGTGTAGACTTAAATCAAAACAAATGTAGCCAACAAGAAATTGGAAAGAAAACGGTCCTAACATCTCGAATGCAAAAATCAGTCATCGCATTGTAAACCTCTGCATAACTTCATAATATGGAAAGCAGCCTTCTATCCAATAACTGCTAAGGAAGGTTTCTTCACAAAATACTATTTTCTGTTGCATTCAATTTTCAGTATTGAAGCCAATTTGGATTGATACCCTAATGGTTAGATAGACGCCTTGACAAAGATCTTCCATTTAATTCTAGCTTAGATTCTTCTAGTTGTTGGAGTCGTGTCGTGCCCTTTTTGTTCAGCTAACATTAGAGAAAGGGCATGTTCTGCACTTTATTTTAAAGGGAATTGATCGCTCCCAATTTTATTTGCAACATTAGCTGTGCAAGGACAACCGTAGGCTCATGTCATAATTCAACCTAATACTTTTCAATATGAATAGACTTATTTATTTGTTGGAATTAAAATGCTATACCAACATACATCCAAAAATGCAACTCAAACTATATAAAATTGGTAAACATCAAAACAAACTTAATTACCAGTAAAAATAAACGGTGACTGAGAGATTTTTTTTCAACCCCGTCCGTCACGTTGATTATGATTTATTCCAACGCTGATATCGTTTTAAAGCTTGGGTATCATCTTTTTGGTTAAAACAAAATGATGACATATCTAGGCTCTACCGCCTTGAGCATATCGCAAAAGGCTTAGTTTTCTACCACATTGTACAAGCGCAAATCTTTCAACTTGAGATGAAGTATGCTATCGATTTAGTTATGTTCATTTCTCACTCACAGTTGGGTGGAAGTTTGCCAAGAACTTGATCTAGAGCGTGTTGATTGCTGGCGAGAACAGGATGTTGTTTTTCTTCTATCTCTGTGTGAAGGTGCATGATGTAGTTCCACATGTTTGTGATATTCCTACAATATTTGAGCTTTGTGTGGCTCCTATCAAGTTCCTTCTTCCATGCTATCATTTGCCATGCTTTCATGCTAAAAACACAGCTCTGGCTGATGAGGAAGTATCTGCATCTAAAACTTTATTTCTGAAACAAACTCGTTGTTCTGTCATCAATGTGCTACCTATTGTTGGGTTTAAACTTGCGTCAGATGTTGGCATAAAAGATTAGATGTTTGAAATTTTCCCATCGATGCAGAATCACAAAATGTTATAATCACGATTATTACATGAATCAAATTTTTCTCCCACCCCTACTGCATATGCAGATTCAGCATTCAAATATGTAATGTAATGCATTCAAATTATTGTTTATCTAGCGGTTGCTTTTATCCCATGAAACACGCAAGGCCATCATGGCAAGATGTGCCTGCATTCGCATATCGGAATATTCAGCATCAAAGCGAAGACAGTCCGTTGAGTGCTCGTGTGCTTATCAGAGTGGTTCAGGGTCAATGGCATAATGAAGGGTAGGACGGTCGCTACTGGAGATTTGTACCTGTAACATCCTTGGTTATATGCACAGTTACTTACGAGCTGTCCACACTGTCACACTATTACCGTTGAACAGATTGCTGTGTGGTACGGCGGCACCGGTTATACAAGGCTTTTATGGTCCTTTTTTGCCAGGTCTTCCGAGGTGGTGCGGTAGGCGGCGCTCTCGCCCCGCACGGCGCGAGCGGTGAAGCACGCTGGTGTCTGCACCTGCCAGTCAGTGTGACTGGCAGCTTTGCCTCACTCAGTGCTCGGGAAAGAACTTTGGCACAGCGGGAACAGAGAGTTTTTAACCATAATCCCCCCCCCCCCCCCATAGTGCAAAGCATTTTAACATGCGTGTGAACTTATCGGGGAGTCTTTTTGCACTGTGTGCTTTTTTTGGGTTTCATTTAATTTTTTTAAGTGATTAAACCTTGACGGTCTTTAAAAATATATATTTTTGTTGAATGTCATGTTTCTCTCAAGGGAACAAAGAGGGAGGAAATGGGTATTTAGCTGCAGATTGAAATTACTTAAAAGTCTTCAGACTGTTCAGACTGCCCTGTGGCCTCTCGGCTCTTAAAGCAGTGTTCTGCCGCTCAATCACTGGCTCTTAAAATGCTAATTCACCACCAGAAAATTAAAAATGTAATTAGGTTTTCGACAAAGAGAGCCCTTAGTATTTTTTTACTGGGCCCAGCAGCTAAACTACCAGACGCCAGCAGTTCACTAAAAGCTCCCACTGCCTCAGGCAGAATTAAACTGCAGATCAATTTATTGGAGTTGGAATATTCTGCATTCATTTGTGGAGGTGATGGTCATTAAATTCCATCTATTTTATTTCTCAGTGCCCCCTGGTGACCAAGTGCTGCAGAAGGGAGCTGAATTAAATGTACTTCTTGGGCCTTTTATTTTCTTTTGTACTTTTTAAGCCTTGATGTAAAGGTTGGAGGTCGGAAAATATAACATGGTGATCTTTTGTAAAAGGGGGAAATCGTAGTGGATTCAACCCACTCTCACTCAAGTCCCATCCCCTCCCCCCCTCCAAGTACTGGTTTCTTGCATGCAAAGGGAAAACTTTCATTCATGAGACCAGAACAAATTAGAGTTTCCGTGACTGAACAAAATATTCTCTGCAGAATGGGATGAATTGGCAGCAGTCTCGTTATATGCTTTTGCGGCTTCGGTTGCGTTGTTATAACATTCTTTCTCGTTTCTCTCCACCAGCTCCACCACCTCCGCCTTCCAGGGGCGGACCACCTCCCCCACCTCCTCATCACACCTCAGGGCCCCCACCCCCTCCCCCTGCCAGAGGAAGAGGAGCCCCCCCACCACCTCCACCCTCCCGAGCCCCCACGTCAGCTCCCCCGCCCCCCCCTCCTTGCAGACCGATTGCCGGAAACCCACCTCCACCCCCGCCTCCGACCAGAGGCCACCTGCCACCTCCCCCTCCACCCTCGCACGCCTCCCTAGGCCCGCAGGCGGCACCACCGCCGCCTCCCCCTCCACCCTCGTACTCTTCAGCCAGCATGGGATCCGGGGGTCCTCCACCCCCACCCCCTCCCCCACCTCCACCCGGCCCCCCACCCCCCGGGCCCCCTCCACTCCCTGATATGGATGGGGTCGATTCGCAGTCATCGCCAATGGGAGGAAAACTCCTAGATCAGATTCGTGGGGGTGCGAACCTCAAGAAGGTGGAGCAGAACAACAAACCGGCATCGGGCGTGGGACGGGATGCACTCTTGGACCAAATCAGGCTGGGGTTAAAGCTGAAAAACGTGAGTTTAAAAAAGACAACGGTTCAGCAGTTGTAACCGTGTTTCTGTGTTATTTAAGTATCACCGTTTAGTATCAAAACAAGGATGCTTTTCCATGGTGTGTAGAGGTTTATGGGCATGCGTCTCTGTGCATCTCAGGTGCCAGACAGTTTGGAGTCTGCCCAGCCCACCCCCGCGCCCTCAGCTGGCATCGTCGGGGCGCTGATGGAGGCGATGCAGCAGAGGAGCAAAGCCATTCACTCTTCAGGTGGGCACCTTCATCACTTCGTATCCACGGACAAGTGGGATTTCATTGGTCACTGTGGTTGTAACCCTATGTGCTGGCTGATCTAGACCAATCAAAAGAGCCTCCCCACTTATTATTATTATGCTTTCCCCCCTCTTCATTTACCTTTGTTGTTAATTAAAAACATTTCAATTTAAATATTAAAATGAATACTATTAAACGTAATTGATGTTAAGATACCGTTTCAGACGGTGCAAATTGTCACAACTTGTATTTTTAATTTGTATTTAACATGTTTTATAGGCTGTATGTATTACGTATGCACGGTTGAGCATTATGTGTCCTATTTATGAAATGTACAACCTGATGGCTCATTGTCAAAGAAATTGAGTGAATGGCTGGCTCTCTTTCAGCAGGTCAATCTCCATGGACGGGATTTGTGAGATCCATCTCTAGTTGTAACTCACAAACCCTTTCCATGGGGGTTAATCTGCTGAAAGAGAGCCAGCCTCGCTTTTCTCATTAAATCTTCACTCTGCACAAAGTGTACATCAATACGCTCACGGCTTCTCCTGTGGGGTTCTTGGCATCTCTAAATCAGCAGAGAGCAAAGCCATTCCTCAAGGTCTCGTGTGCACGCAGGTTCTTCTCACCACAAATAATACATTGCACCAGGGGTGTCAAACTGCAGTCCTGGAGGTCCCGTGTGCACGCAGGTTCTTCTCACCACAAATAATACATTACACCAGGGGTGTCAAACTGCAGTCCTGGAGGGCCGCAGTGTCTGCTTGTGTTTGTGGTTTCCTTTCAGTCAGCAGCCAATTAAGCCCTTGAGAACAAGGCGCTTGGACTCTTTAGCCAATCAATGACTTAAATGAATCATTCATGCCGAAACACCGCGTACCAGCAGACACTGCAGTCCTCCTGGACCGGAGTTTGATGCCCCTGGATTAGGCCATAAAAAACATTTTACGGACGCAAAGAGACCATCGGCTGTCAATCATGATTGAGCTGAAATGTTAGATCAATGTAAATTTGTTTGCCTGATGACATAACGATGAGCAGAAGCTGGTGCAGCCCTCATTGCTCAGCCCTGCTCCCATCGATCAGAGGGCTGTTGACAGAAGGAAGTGGGTTTATTTTCGCTAGGGCGTTTGCGTCTCCCTGCACATCGTGCAAAGATTTCATCATTGCCTAGAGATTGACGGTTGAAATTTAGGAAGGCCATTCTTAATGTGCACTTGTGCAAGTGAGTGCTGGGTGCTTGTCACATAACTCATCATTAAGAGATCAGGTCTGCTGACTCCCTACATACCTCTATGGTGAAATTGAAAACACATCTGTTTTAAAAGGGCGTATAATGTAGACCTGCTCTAACTAGTCTTTCTGTGTACTTTCTGTGTACTTTCATTTTCACCGAAGTCACGTGTGTCACGCTTCTGTATGTTCTATGCAAATGTGGTTTGCTTATGTTTATTTATTTATATTTATTGTATTTGTAGTGCTGTACAGCGCTTTGAACGTGGGGAAAGTGCTCTATAAAATGTATTATTATTTTGTGAATAATTTCATCATGCACATTGTATTCCCCTGCTCTGCTCAGTGTATAAAGAAATTAACATACTTTTATTTTCTCCAGATGATGATGAGGACGATGAGGATGATGAGGACTTTGAGGATGAGGATGAATGGGAAGACTAGTGAACCCCCCCCCCCCCAAAAGAAAAAAAAGTAATCTCCTGCAAATTACCATGTAAATGTTCTATCAATTTGCTGTATATTTTTGTTGCCTTTATTTCTTTTTATTATTAATCTGTGCAATACCTCATTTAATCTGTAAAGGTTTGTGTGTCCCTTTGTGTAAATTCCTCCAGGATTAATGTGCAATTTTACATCATGGACAGGTTCTTTTCATTTGATAATTTTGTTCTTTCGTCAGTAATAGAAGGGAGAAGAAAGACACTGACAGAATTCTTAATGTTGTAATTGTTAATGCAAGATAACACTATTTTCATACCTTAAATTTTTCTTATTCAAAATCCTAGTTTAGCACTATTATTTTTTTCTCAAGAATGTGCTATTGAAATATTTTGGCCCATCATTTCCAATGTATAATTAACACAGGAATTGAGGCTGTTATATTTTTGCACAAAAAGAAAAAACTACAGTCAGAAAGTGCAACGCTACATTTAAAAAAAACAAAAAAACAAACAAAAAAACATACTTTAAAAGCCGAGACCACAAAAGCAAACATTCATAAAGACACATACTCGTGAAGTTCATGATGTGCGTCGCACATGCGTTAAAGGTCTCTTCGGATATACGTTTTATTTTATTGGGGTTTTTTTATGGCACCTTGTGTATCAATGATTTTTCAGAAACCTTTTATTTCAACTTTTTTTATTGCGTCAGTCAGAAGAAAGAGGTTTTCTGGAAATCAGGTCAGTGTTCATGTAAAGCAAAAAAAAAGAAAAACTAACTCCATCTTTAGACTAAACTTCTGGTCACATAGTATTAAATCAATATAACTAAAGGCTGTAGTACAATAACAGTGAATTAACACTTATTTGCAAGGTGCTGATGGGTTGAAGCTTGATTCTGATAGCGACAGGCCGGGTAATAAGGTCTGTAAATCACTATTGAACCTTTCTGTAGAACGATGATGCTGTTTTTAACAGTGTTGTTTGTCAGAATATTACTGTCTTCTCTTTCCTCCTGGGGTCTGTGGTGCATAAAGAAAACGATAACATGGACATCAAACCTTCAAATGAGATTTGATGAAGAAATGGAACACTAAATTGTATACTTAAATAAATGTTAATATTTACAGAAATGTTTTTGTTTTCACGCGTCAGTGTAATTGTTGGGAGTTTTATACTGGCTATTTGTTCCCATTTCACCTAAAATGTGGAGCTGTCAAATGTGGGTCCACCACTACGGTCTGCTTCCGTGCTTCACTCTGCAGTCAATCGGCTGAGCTTGGTGGATATTGTGCCAGAGGATGTCACAGTTGATACTGCTTGGAGCAGAGATGCCATCTCCTGCTTAGAGGTGGGATGGGAGAAAACGGCTGACCCATTGATCGACACAACTCATAATTGTATGAATGTGTGTGTGATTACTCAAAGAGGCTGAAGTTAAATAGTTTTCAGCGGAGGCATAATGTATAAACACTAGTGATTTGTTGAAGGCCGGATTTATTCTGAATAAATCCTATGGGAGTTGCAATGGTGGTGCACACAAAGGTTTTCTCCATCTGAACAAATGTAGCTGCCTCCTGTCTGGATGACTGGGTAAAGACCCTAACCACAAGGGGGCAGGTGTGGGAACTATCAGTCGGAAATAAAACAATATAGCCTGCCTATCTGGCAAAATCCTGAAATGTAAATGCTTCTGTTGTCCAAGATGCGCCATTTGGCAGTGATGTGTATGCGCATTCATGGTTTCTCTGTTAAAATGGGCCATGTAAGTGACCGCTAAAAGTGATGCTGTTTTTTTATATTTCAATTACGTTAATACCTGTGCAGCCGTTTTATCTAACGATGGCTGCCACTAGCTAGTCATGGCACTCTACAGTAGATCTACTTCTACTGTAGCGGAGCTTGGCTGTATATCTACATTTTAAAGTAATTTGAAAAGCAAGGTTTAGTGTAGTTAAGTTGATTCAAACAAAACCAGGAACATCGATCAAAACTGAATAGGAGTATAAATTCCCATGCTCACAGGTGCTGCCAATCAGGCACCTGATTGTCAGCACCTGGGGGTACCAGAAGCTCAAAACAAGTCAATCGCAACAGCAGAATAAGCTGTTTGGCATTGGCAGAGAAGATTTGGCAAATTTTACATGGGTGCAACCGACATACTCAGCTGTGCTGCTCATCCCACAAATGCATGTTCCTTACAAATGGGGCACCATTTAAAAGGGAAATAAACAGGCTTTCCAACGGTATAAAATGTATTGCCAAGAAGCATTGTTACAACAGAGAAATAATCTACCAAACACAAATTTCCGAACTTTTTGTTCGATGTTTATGTAGAGTTTGATGTGAAACTCCCTGTATTCCAAAGAATGGCACCACAGTTGTTTTTGGAATATAAGAAGATTTACAGCACAAACTATATAGTTGGAATTTATACTCTTATTCAGTTTTGAACTCCTGCTTTTGTTTGAATCGATTTTTGTAAATCTAGAAAGATCCTGCGATCCAACGGAAATATATTGGGGTGACATTGGCTTGTTTTAGAGTTGAAGGATAATGCGGACAGACAATAGGATGCTGGCTACTGAGATCTGCAGCTACCAATCAGATTATCGCAAGCATACGCCACAAAAGTTATCAAGACAGTTTGCGCCTAGGCAATGTTATAGTAAGATAGGCTGTGTTATGATGGCATCATAAGCAGCTTCGCCACGCCCTTGGCAGCGTCCATGGCATGGAGCTCTGATGTTGACATTGCTAATATGCTAATCTTTTTTTAAAGTGTATAAATTCCAAGGGGGGAACGCAGCACATAACTATATAAATGTGTTATGAAATGGGGCCTTTCTGTATGGTATACTAGTACTATACTATAGGTTTTTAATGATTTGCCTCAGAAAAATCGTGACTGTTGGTTCCAAATGCCAATAGGTATATGATATTTAGTACAGGCCCCTACGTGGCTACTACATTTGAGCAACTACCAATTAAAACTGTGATGTAAGAAGCAGTAAATGGGGATAAGCAATGGAGCAGCGGCTTAGCATATAGGTTAAGAAACTGAGGCTGTAGACTTGATACCCAGGTTGGACACCGTTGTCGTATGTGAGTAAGATACTAAACCTGAATTGTTCCAGTAAATGTGCATTTGTATAAATATGGAGAAGAAAATAATAAAATGTTCTAGATAAGAGCAGAACAAAAATACAAAGCAAGACACCGCCAGAAAAAAACATCCTGCTAAAACATAACGCACATGGAATTGCACAACAATGCACGATATGAAAGGCATCTCGCATTATGCTTTGCTAGTCTGTAGAATTTGTCCTGTGAGATTTTGGGTGGGGTCACTGCGGTGTCGTTTATGGTAACCAGCCTATCCCAGCCCTCCTGTCCAACTGCCTCTCCCCACTTGATTGGTTCCCTGCTACGGGGAGTGGAAGGCGCTCCATAGTTTAGGAGGGGGTCACTGCAGGTATGGGACTTTCCATTGCTTTTGTGGCAGCACAGGAAATCCACCTGAACAGCTGTACAGGCTGTGATCTCACTCTCCATAATGGTGATCTTGCCACATGACTGAAGTACAAACGCAACGAGTGAGCAAGTGAAGAAACTGATTAAAATGACCAAGAGCAAAGTGAACGCTGCTGTTTAGTCTCTGTGGTAACATCTCAGTGCTCAATATTGCGTTTCTTATTTGCTCCGGGGCAACTTTTAGACTAGTTTTGCATGGCATTCTTGTATACAGATGGATGTTTACTGAAGCAATTTAGGCCAAGCACCTTGCTCAAGGGCATGACTGCAGTGCTATAGCAAGCATGCGCCGTTCAGGTCACAAGCTCTGCTGCTTTCCCATTAGGCCATAGTATTAGCCATTTGTGGATGGAAATACATATAAATACATTTTTTTTTTAAATATAGTCTACTGTTGTACGTTTTACTTCTCAATTGTGTCATGTAATATTAAATTGTTTCAATATTAGTACATACCTAAATTGCAGGCATTGTAAATAGATCAAGTCTTTTGATTTGCAGACAAAATGGGTTTTTTTTTTTTTTTTTTTTTTCTTATGTGTCATTCTATACAATCTTGGAGAAAAGGATGGTCTTAACTAGCCTGCATGCTAGCTAAAATGTGGATCATAGAAAAATAAAAGCTGCAAATATCTACCTATCCATGTGCCTTATTAGGGGATTATAATAGGCTATTGTGAATCAAGTTGACTAAGTAGTTGATTGATATTAAGACGTCTAACATTAACGGGACAATGTGGGATATTAATAACTGCTCTAATTCATGGGCTCACGGCACAACAGTCTGTCCCAATGAGGCAGAACTTCTGGGGACTCTGGTTCTAACCAGTCTTGACCCTTCAGTTCCCACAGGAACATGGTATAAAAGTGTTGGAAATGCTAGATCTTATTTTGACTTCATATGTACTGTGGCAGTAGTAGAAACGGTGAAAAGTAAACTTGTCTTGCTAATTTATGCTATGAAAGGTAAACCCAGATTTGGTGTTTTGCCCATTTCCTGAAAACAATTTATTTTATGATTATCCAAAGTGCAAGAGTGTGAGTGATGTCATTGGGAAATTGAATAAAATATGTAACCGTTATGTAAGTTCCTGCCGAGGACGTTTAAATACAGCCAAATTATCTCCAACTCTCTGCTGCAGTATCTTAACAGGTTCAAGTGAATCAGACTGTGCGGTTTACATTTGGCACATTTACCAATTTCCCCCCAAAATAAATATCTTGGTGACAGCTGGTGAAAAGCTTTTTAAGGCTGCAGCTCATACTGTATAGCTACCGTTTGGCAGTTAAAGGTCCGTGCTCTTTGGGAATTTGGGATGATGCATTGGGGATCTGCGCTTCTAAAAACATTTTCTCTGTATGCTTTGAACAGCTGCAGACTCGACTTAGAATCTGGGAACGCTTCCAAGGTATGCAAACACGAAGGGACTGGGATCAGGAGTTATCCAGATACATATATTAGTAGGCCTAATACTTTCTCATTTGAATTATGTAATTTTGGGTTTTGGATGAGGCTAATCGTTCATAAACCTGTGCCCTGAAAACAACCGGCTGTGAAACTCATCTAGAGTGCTGATTATTTTGAATCATGCATAGTTTCTTCAACGATGATGTTTGTTAGAGATTATTTTCACTCTGATGGCAGTTTCCATCTCCGTAGTCTACATGTGATTAAAACAGGAAAGATGCTTAAATTCAAACAACACAATATGTCTGAATACTAAGAAAATGTCGGTCATCTGTAATATTCATTTAATCCATGAACAGTCAGTTATACAAATTGTTACGCAACAAAAATATTTACATTTTTTAGGTTTTACATTAAATTACAAAATATTATTTTACCTCAGAGAGAAGAAAAAAATTCTGTTACAATAAAATATATAATAAATATACATTATAACATAGTCATTTTACAAAATAATATTTTACGTGTTTGGCCTTTTTAAGTTGTTGTTGTAATTGACGTATAAACACAAAACCGCAGTGTAAATCGTTTGATATCTTCCTCGAAAAATCAAGTACAGCTCACGTTGGATGAATGCTTGTGTTTACAGCAGGCCTCTGTCTTCTCCATGTCAGTCGAGCGGCAGCCTTTGCTTCACTGTCCGGTTACCGTAGATACTGTGGCACGTCCACCTGGAAATTGGAACGGCATTCTTTCGTTATTTTACTCCAGTGCAGCAAAGCTTGTGACTGCTTCTGCATACTCAGTAGCACCATGTTTCAGATAGCTGGATAAGAAAATGGTTATATTAAGACCGACAAACCACGAGAGAGCTTGAGAGAAAGACAGACAGACAGACATTTGGCACGGAGAGAGTAGCTGCTCTTTCTATCTGTTGTTCATAAGCAGACGCAGGACTGCATGAAGGTCACTTTGACCAGGCAGGGGGATCAGCAACTCTGACGAGTTTATTCACATCTATGCCATATCATACTGGCCTGATATGCCTAATGAATTCACAAAACAGATTTTTAGTGCATGAAAATGTTTTGCTGGCAGTTGAAACAATGTTTCTAGATGACACCACAATATACGCAATATGTAGCTATGGGCAGATATACATTTACCATCTGTCTGCATTCCATCTTTCTGCACATGGTTCCATCTGGACTTGTAAACAGTCCATAACATGTATTCTCATAATGTGTTAGTCCTCGTCTTTTACCAATTACTGATTTGTACCTGCAAATGAATCCATCTGCCTATGTCTTGCAAGTCCCAGCGAGGCTGAAAAGTACTTTGTTTAGTTCTGTAGCATGTGTGCATCAGTGCTTTGAGTCGTTCTTATCAAGGCAAGAGGTGAAAATGGGCATCTATTTATAACAGCATTAAGTGGGAAGAATTTGAAGGGTCAGGGTCAGCCGTCGTCCCATGACGATACTTTTTCACAGCGACAATATTCAGCCGCAGCAGTAAGCACTATAGCAGGAAAAGAGGTGCTTATATTACATAGTAAGTGCATACATTAGTGGGTTGCATATTATCAGCAGATAAGAACTTTATCTTGTGTTGAAGAGTGACGCAGGGTTTGCCTTCAGTTCTGCTGCACACTTTCTGAAAACGTGTCTGTGTTTGCTGCGGGTAACATTTCAAATACCGACGATCCTACATCAGCTGCTAAAGGCAAACTCAGATGGAATCTCTCGAGAGCAGGAATTTATAATCCTGAACCGAAGGATTATTTCATTCTCGGTCCAGGGCTTGAAGAGTGTCCCCTTACCGTAAGGACTAGCACAGTTGTCCCAGTCCTTCTCTGTCTTTCTGTCGGCATCTCTTATTTATTAGACTGAATTGATTGCCTTCATATTTTCAGTGTCCTGCAAAAATGTTTAGACCCTTGAGCAATTCTCACATTTTACTGTATTACAAACGATACATTGAAATTTAATTCTCTGATATTTTATTTGAAAAAAACAAACAAAAAACTGGAACTCAAAATTTATTATTTTTAAGGTGACATAAAAATAAAAACTTGAAATGAACTGTCTGCATACATTTTCAACCCCTACGCTCTGGGAGCTCCAAGTTCACAAACAAATGCATAAATTAGGGAAATGGAACAAAATAATATCTAAGTGTTTTGGATCAATTCCAGTGAGCACTGTTATATCAATAATCAGGAAGTAGGCCATCCAGGAACTGCCTGTAAAAGACGCATTGTCCGAGCACGAAGGAGACTTGTGAGGGAAGCCATTGGGGGGAGGCCAACACTACAGAGTTCAGTTGATGAAAGTGGAGCAAAATTGGCGTGTATGCGAGGATGGCAAGAAATAAGCCATTACCCGAAAAGAACGGTCTCAAAGCACGTCTGAGAGTGACCCAACTGAGATGTGGATTTTTTGGTCCGATGAGACCATGATAAAGCTTTATGGCCAAAATTCAAAGCTCTGTGTGTGGCGCAATTCCAACATTTCACATTCCTCA
The DNA here is from genome assembly GCA_022702515.1 of Ilyophis sp. 1 JC-2022. Classification (NCBI taxonomy): domain Eukaryota; kingdom Metazoa; phylum Chordata; class Actinopteri; order Anguilliformes; family Synaphobranchidae; genus Ilyophis; species Ilyophis sp. 1 JC-2022. The sequence goes on along the minus strand of CM040404.1, from coordinate 86,405,589 downwards.
AGAAACACCATCCCTACAGTATGGCAGCAGTGGGAATGCTTTCCATCAGCAGGGACTGGGAATCTTGTTGAAACTGAAGGAAGAATGGATGGAGCAAAGTACAGGTAAATACTGCAAGGGAACCTGATTCACTCTACTAAAAAACGTCAGCTTGGGAGAAAGTTCACCTTTCAGCAGGACAATGATCCCAAGTACCAGGCCAAAGCAACATTGAAGCAGCTCAATAACAGAATGATGAATGTCCTACAGAGGTACAGGCAAAGGCCCTTATCTCAATGCCGTTGAGAATATGTGGCACTATTTGAACAAGCATCATCCAACACTCCAACATCATCCAGGTGGCTCTACCAAATATCAATGTGTGTGGCGTTTGATTATTTTCACATGCAGCATATTTCACTTTTTATATTATTACATTTTTACAATAAAAACACTGACTGGGAAAATATATGTAAGTATCATTTGTAATCCAGGAAAAGTCGATAACTTTCAAGGGGTTTGCGAGGCACTGTATATGTAAGCACACACGCACACACACAGACACATATTTTTCCTGCTATTTTTGTCAGTTCTGAAAAAAGGGATAATGACAGAGGTGTGTCTATGGGTGGGCTGGGTTGGGCATTGCCCACCCAGAGATAAGCCTTGCCCACACAGAGGAATCGTCTGCCCATCCAATGAAAACTGAAAAAATCACCGTTATGGCTATTTTTTTGAGCGTTCATAGTTTTCTGTAATTTTGTCATTGGTCATCAAAAAATGCACTGCTTTTCTATTGGCTATTTTGAAGCCAAATCAAAAAAAAAAAAAAAATCTGACAACATGAAGTCAGCGCTAGTAGGCTATTGGAGCTACAGACGATTCGGCCAATCATAAAAATGCCACATCGAAATAATATATTTCTCTAATATCTGATTGGTTGGTTTGGCCATATAAAACATGGAGACGCAACGGGAGAGAAAGAGGTCAGTTTCTTTGATCAATCTATGCTGTCTCTTCTTGATAACTGTAACTGTTACGCATTGCTTAGGATATAATATTCGCTAGCCTAGCTTACTCAGTGAGTTGAGGATAGTGCATGGCGAGAATCTCCGTCTTGGAGATTAGATTTTATATAGATTGATTACATTTTGCATCTAGCCTAGTTGTTATAGCTGCAATTCTGCGAAACATCTGCAGCATTGCACTAGCTGGCTGCGCTTGTGTGTGCGGCGCCCGTGTGTGTGTGTGTTAGCTAGCCTACTGCTGCATGTTGGCTAGTCAGTGGAGTGGCTAAAATATAAATGAAAATGATGAGCCAGTTACAGTAACGTAGTTTCACATGTAAATAGAAAATAGCACAAAGAAACTGAAATGATGAAGGTATATAGCTCATCTTTAATATACTTGTTTCCAAGATGAGATAATGATTTGGTATTATTGGGCATAAATAAAGTTGTTCTCTTATAAGATGAGGGGGGTTGAAGATGGGTTTAAAATGTAATAAAATTATCGTATCCACAAATATACTGATTAGCTTTATATGAAAGCATCTCAAATCTCATCTAGGGCTTTGGGGGGGAAAAAATGTTAATAAATTAAACATTTTATGTTAGAAAATACACTGTGTGAGGTTGTGTAGAAAACCTACTTCGTCCACCCCTAGAAACGCCCCTGCATAATGCACATGCTGCATGTTAGTCTATTGCATTCCAGGATTATGATCAATCATTGCTTCGTCTGAAATGAAGGCAGTGACTTTATGTCAGACAAAAGGACACCAATTCCTACAGGCTGAAAACCTGTCCAGTTTGTATATTGGATGATTTTTGCAACTAGTCTTAGTGAAAGGTTGTTTCTTTTTTTTTTTACAGTGGACAGTCTGACATTTTATAATCCAGTTTCCTCATCCTCGAAATTGCAAGCTTGGTAGTTACATTTATGCAATGCTCTGCGCTGTATGCCACTTTGAGCCTGTGGACAATCATCAAATCATTCATGACATAAATCATCCAATCAGCCTGTGCACAGGTCAGTGGGAATTGGAGCGCAGCCACAGTATTGAAATAACTAAAGGTAACTGTTTTGCTGAGATGCGTTTTTGCATATTACTACTGTGTTCTCCTGTTTATTGAGCTGTGTATTTTTGTTCTGTATGGTTGTATGTTTGTCACTCGTGTGCTTACCCGTTTGAGTTGTCTGACGCTGCTCCCACGAATAGAAGCCATGAGTTCATCGTGGAAAGATCGCTGGGGTGTCGAGGGTCGGGACGTGTCCTCTATCCTTTTGTCGGAAATGGGCCTAAGGGCTTTTTTCAGTTCCTTGAGGATGGAGGACTCCTTCTCCTTGGGTGCTCCCTTCTTGCCTTTCCGAGACTTGGATTTATGCTGGGACGCCTGCCTCTTCCTGCTCTCCTGCAGCCGGATTACCTCTGCGATGTTCCGGGTCGGCTTCTTCTTCTCCGAGACGGGCTGGGAAGGCGGAGGAGGAGGGGGTGGCGGGGGTGGAGGCGGGGGAGGAGGAGGTGGTGGGGCTGGCGGGGCATTTTTCCTGGCCTGGTCGTTTCTGGGCAACTTTGGGGAAGTCCACGGGGAGCCCCGTGGTGACCCGTAGGGGGATGAGGTAGGCGTGCTCCTCTGCAGGGCGCTGGTCCGGGGGTTGACGGGCCCATCGGAACCTCCGGCTAGACGCTGCTCTTGTAGCCGCCTCTGCCTCTGTCGGTCCTGGTTGCGGGTCAGGATGCTGGTCATGCTCATCCTGGGGCCCGGCAGGTCAAACTGGTAGCCCAGCTTCAGCAGCGTGGTGTTCTCTCTCAGAAGCTTGACGATGTCCATCTCCACCTGACCTCCACAGATGTGCCTCTGGTTGTGGAAGCGGAGCTCCGTGAGGGTGCTGTTCCCCGACAGGGCCTGCATGAGAGCCAGGATGCCCTTGCCGGTGATGTAGTTGGACTCAATGTTGAGGTTGGTCACACTGCTGTTCTCCCTGAGCATCTTGGCGATGGCGAAGGCCACCTGGTCATCGGCGCGGGTATTGGCCAGGCTGAAGACCCGCACATGCGTGTTGGACCTCAGGGCCTCGGCGAAGCTGATGAGCGTCTCCTGGGAGACGTTCTCAATGTTGTTCAGGTTGACCTCGATCATGTCGGCGTCGTTGCTTTGGATTTTTTCCAGAGCCTCATCGATAACGGTGGGGTTCCCACAAGGCCTGCTGGGGGTCACCTTGAGGTTGGCATCTCCATTGGCGGCAGGTGGCTCTTTTTTAATACCTTCTTCACCGCCATTGTATTTTGACAGGCCCGTGCAGAGGTTCTGACTGTTTATTGGACTGGAGCTCTTCAAATTTTCTCCTTTTGGTTCTTTTTGATGTTCCGTTTTATCTTCATCCTCAGTAACAGCATCATCCTCATCCTCTTCCTCACTATCTTCCTCTTCCTCTTCTTCTTCTTCTTCATCATCCTCCTCTTCCTCACTGTCTTCTTCTTCTGAGACCTCGCTGTTGCTCTCAGTCACACATTCTACGTCCTTATCAGTGTCATCCTGTGCCTCATTTTCCTGTAATACATTAAGGGACGGTCGCTGTAAAACCCCCAGACGCTTGTATTGAATCAGTGAAACGTAGAACTCCACATAGTAAAATTCTACTCCTCTTCATTAGTATTTCTTAGCCATTGCATTTTTACTTTGTTTTCAAAATAATGCATTAATCATAAGTGGTTCAATCACTAAAGTGTTTTTTTATTTTTTATTTCCATTGCTTGAAATGTGCTTATTTTTTGCTTAGTTTGACTTAAGTGAGTGGGGTCAAAAACTCTTTGTGAGTGAAAAACATACAATGTGAAACAAAAAATCCTTTCCAAAACAATTTTTCAACATTTTGCCTGCCAACAACTTTGCTATTGTTGTACTCAACAATCTATTGTGTTAACTGAAACAATGTTTATACACTAAATAAATTGGCTTCTCTCTCACCTGTTTTGGGCTCGACCCCGTCCTCTCCTCCTCAAGAAGTTTGCGGGTCTCGTTCTCCCAGTACTTCAACAGGGCCTCTCTGCTGAAGGTGCCCGTCGGTGTCTTGGCGGTCTGGTCCCTCTGCCTCAGTCCGATGGGGACGTTGTCATCGGGGTCAATGTCCGCCAGCTCCTTCTCCAGCTCCTGTAACTCCTCCGCTGTCAGGGAAGCAAGCAGCTCATCCTCATCCACGTCCTCATACTTGTCCAGCTCCTTTCGGTAGCCAAACATACTCATGACCGCTTCACTGGTCCTCTTAACCGCAGGCTCACGCAAAAGGAGGTGAAACGGGAGGCGAGTCAGCGGCCGGTGTTCATCTAATCTCCTCAGCTGGTGGGGAGGCTTTTAAAAGGGGGGAGGGGAGGGGTGTTGGGAGATCAACGGACAGACGGGGAACAATGCCTCCGCCCATGATGCCGTTTCTTTTTTGGGAAGCAGGAGTCAACAGGATAGATTTCGCAAAAAGAGAGCGTGAGCTCACCCAGCCGCCATGGTATGGCCTGTCAGTGGGACCTTGGTTCATTGTTCATGCCCAAAAAAAGGCCGGCCCAGCCCCAGAACAGCAGTAAAGGTGGATCCTTTGGATGGCAGTCATCATGGCACAATGTGGCTTGCTATACACGCATGCAGGCTTTGTGTTGTTTTTGTGTGCTTATCAGTGTGTTTGTGTTGGTAAGGAGGGGGGGGTCGAGGGAGGAGGTAGGGGCAATGTGTGTTCTAATATTAGGAAATATGGACTGGATTACAGCTGGTAAGGTTTCAAGAACTATGGATATCTCTGGCAGAAGAATTGTTTATTTTAAAGACCTGAAAGAGCATCTTAGCTGTGTGTGATTTGTTGACATGTGTGTGGGAATATCTGAAGAGCTAATGGAAAATAAACGGGAAAGCTGCCTTCCATCTCATGTCTTACTTTATTTCTGACTCCTTACACAAGTCTACATACAAAAAACATACATATTATTCACACACATACATGTCACTATAAATTACCATACATTTGTCCGTGAAAATTGTTTACAGCATCAGGAAATTCAGGGAAAAGAGGAGAAGAATGGAATGTCATGCTTATGTCAAGCTTGACTAGAGCAAGTGGGTGTTCGACAAAGCAAGCAGTCACCATCACAACTATTATGTAACAGGTAACAACAGCATTGTAGCTGCTTCATTCCCCACTCTGTTACGAATCAGATTACAGCAGAAAACATTCCTTCAAACCAAAATGGAAACTGGCAGAGTTCTATATTGGGAAAATGATGCTTGGAAATGAAACTATTTTTAAATTGAAAAGTAATGGAGGTTAAAAGCAGCCAAGCAGAGTTTTAACTTTAAAATATGTCCTGTCTGTAGTGCTGCACTCATTTCAGCACTTGCCATAGATGTTTAGCTTTGCTTCATATCATGCATTAACATGTGTGGATTCACATGATTGTACGTGTGCACAAGACCTGATCAAACTATTGGTCAGCCCAGCCAAATAATTAACATTTTCATATGAAAGATGTATGATGTGATATTTTCCAACACTGAAAACCAAAACAAGGTATTCAAGATGTCCTTTGAACAGTGTGAAGCATAGGTGTGAACAAACCCTGACCAATGTACCCAGACGTGTATTCACAGATTCTGATCCATGTCTCTCCCATACAGATCATACTCGTTGTACAGCAGGTAGCTCTTCACTCTGGGGGCAAACGGGGCAGATTCCATGATGACAGGGTCACACAGTCTCTTTGGGGTCATCTGTCTCCGGATCACCAGTCTACACAGGTGCTTCATTGGTCGTGGGTTTCCTGGTTCAGGGGTTAATGAGACCATACAAAACCTTTTATTATGATTTACAGTAAGACTCTCAGAAGTGCAGCTTGACACAGTATTGGTAACTTACCCAGTATGTCACAGATCTCAGACCACTCTCTCTGCTTCTCCAGAATGAGTTTGAGTTTGGAGCAGATGGGCACATGATTGACATAGTCCAGAAGGATCCGCACCGCACTTCCTGACAAGTGCTTCAGGCAGGACAAGCTGATGAAGTCACAAAACTGGACAAAACACGGACAGAAATGTGCACATACACCTTACAACCTTGAACATCATTCATTTAACTCAACAAAAAAATACTTTAAAAATACATAACCAAATTCCATTTCAGATCAAGTTCACCAAAATAATAAAATATAAATGTAAAAATTTTTTCATTTTTCATTGGTTTCTCAGAAAATCGTGCCAGCAAATAGAAAATCCACTCAGCCTTGAAGATGTTCACATCAACAGAAGTCAAATTTTTCAGCAGGTTCAATGGCATTGAAACGCATACACACATTTACAAAGAGGAAAACATCGCTCGGCTGTCTCAGCTTGAATGGCACTGTATTTTTGTACTGGTAACATGACAATCATCTGCTGGGATCCATTTTTATTATAATGGTACCTACAATACTAAGAGCAAAAATAGCTTTGTGCATCATATGTCTGATTGGATAGAGAGGGGCTGGTATTTAGGGCTTATATCTGTGCAGAGGAGCTTTTATCAGCGCTGGAAACATGTGGAGAACCATTATCAGCTTTGGAACTATTCTGAAGCATACGACCCTGTGCAGTCTTCTTTCTCGACAGAATAATGCTTGATAGTATTTTGTACTAGATAAGTATACACGGTTAATTACACTGTTAGAAACGAGACAGTAGGATGTATTTACAAAATATCAAACTACATTGTATGACGTTGGGGCTTTGTGTAGCCAGGCATGTTTTGTTTATATATATCTTTGTTTTACCCATATGCAGCAAATATCCATTAAATATTTTCTTTGTATGTAAATAAATAGCTAATTAATCTTTTGACATTCCTCTCCTGAGTGCTAAATACCCCCCATTTTATTGTAGGGAGCTCAGTACAAGACTATTGCCACCAGGGGAAACGAGAACACCGTGTCCAGCCAGTGTATCTCTGAGCAGCCCTGTGTGATGACAGCAATGGAATGCTGTTGTTCCGATAACAGTTGAGACTTAGCAACAGTAACTGCAAGAGCCCATCCCACTCAACACTGGAGCTCTGAGCAGGCGCTGTAAGCGAAGAAAGTCCTGGATAATAACTTTCTAAATTCATTAAAGGATGAGGCCTTTGTTCTTAAGAGACAAAATGTTCCATTTCATTCTGCAATGCCTTGCATGCACCTTAGTTCACCCCTATATAGAACAGCAACAAATAAATACTCCCACACGAGACATCTGGGTACCTAAACGTGTTCAGTGCAGTCCCTGATAGTAAATACAAGTGTAAAATAGTCATTATCAGGCTTTGTTTGAAACGAAGGACCGCAGATTTTTATACTTGCACATTTAGAGACTGTTTAACAGTAGGGAGACCACACTTTTACTCTTCCATCCTGGTTCAGCTGAGGCGTTACAGAACTGAGGAGTTCCTATGATGACAGGGACGGAATTTTCACTGAAGAGTATACAGTATAGTTTATATGATCCGTCTACTGACAGAGCAGTATACTCACAGGCATTTTTTCCCTTTGTTCGGATGCCTGACAAAGCTGAGTATTGTGCCCAGGGCAGTGTGCACTGAAGCTGTTGTCATGGTGACAGCAGAAGCACCTCTCTGTATCATAGCCGTTGTTGAGCAGCAGTCTCATCATCATCTCGTCCCTCAGACAGTACTGCAGTGCGGTGGGGAACACGGTGTCACTGACCACTGTGAAATAGCAGTTCACATCCGCCTGCCTGGCCAGCAGCAGCTTCACGATCTCATAGTGCCCCGCCCTGACGGCCACTAGGAGGCAGCGCAGCGGGTCCAGGTTAGGATTCGCACCTGCGCTCAGCAGCATCTCAGTGCAGGTGACGTCTCCGTTAGAAACAGAAAAAAACAGGGGGCTCTTCCTCATGTCTCCATAATCCTCCGATATGTAATTGGACAAGATGACATTGACACTGAACCCATGTTCGATGAGAAGCCGAAGACACTGTGCATAACCGCCCTCAGCCGCAGAGTGAATTGGGCTCTGGCCGCTGTCTGTAATGGCTAGCTTAGAGGTGACATGGATCAGCTGCTGAAGGACCCTGTGAATGTAAAAGAAAAAGGAAGAATTGTTTCTTAAGGGAGTCAATGAGGCAAGGTTCTGGCTGTGTTCCTTAAGGAATAGTTTTTTGTCCCTTCAATATATCTTCAATCTTCAATTCAGGAATGAACAAAACCAGTACCAATAATATAGCTACCTTTCAATTTGCAGCTGATTTAAGACTGAACACCCATCTAGTTCTGCTAGCTTTTGACTTTTGACAGTGTTTGATTACAAGTTATTAACGGATTAAGACGTGGTGTCATAATTCACTTGAAGACGCATTACCTTGATCCTTTAACCAGAGGTTTTAAGCACTCTACATTGAAATTTTCAGTACAGAATGAAAAAAAACATGTACAATCTTTTTGTCATTAAAAAAATAATAGATTGTGAAGTAGCCCATGCAAACTTAATGCTGAAATATCAGATGGAAATAAGTAAACATGGAATCTGCTGCAGGTGGATGATCCTTAATTAACACAGTTGTTAGTCACACAGTCACACACAGAAAACAAAACCCGTTGAGAATGATTGGCAGTTCAAAGCTAAAAATGAAGCCTTAAGCTCACAACCTACCCCTGAACTCAGTTTTTCCAAGGAAGAGTATTATTTATGATATAGATATGAATGACGAGATTGACCATATAAATAAACAAGAAAGCAATAAGTAAATATTCCCCGACACTCACAGGTAGTGTCCCAGATAAGCTGCCCGGTGGATAGGGAGGTTTCCACACAGACTGGCCACATTGGGATTGGCTCCGTATTGTAGGAGCAGATCGATACAATCAGGATTCCCAGAACCAGCTGCATCGTACAGCGCACTTTCACCATTGTAGGCCTGTGCGTTCACATCACCCCCTAGTGGGAGAATATCCAACTCAATTACCATGTATTTATTCTGATGGACATTCAATTTTTCAGTCAAGTGAAGAAGCAGAACATAAAAAGATAATAAAGTGTAATTCAAATAGGCGTGCTTGTAACCGTCTCTGTAAAAGGTGCAAGACAAATAAAATTGAATTACATTAAATATACATTTAAAATATCAGAATCTTTTCTTTTTTACATTTTAGTTCATATAGTATTCTGACAAATCTGTGTTTACAAATACGCCTTGGTAAAGTACACTAATTGATTAGCATAGCAAATGAGGTGATGAATGCAGCAAGATGAATTCTAGGAATAATAAATGATGGAAAATATTTTATCAAAAACATACAGTGTCCACTAGAATTATTGGCAACCTCAATTAATACGAGCAAAAAGTGCAGGATTAAATTCAGTTTATTATTGATCAAATGTTCCATGTTCAGACAAATTTGAAAATTATATAGTTAATTGTGATACCATTGATCAGAGGAAAGTATTTAATGCAAAAATAATTTTTATTTTGAAGAAGATGTGTGTCAGAATTATTGGCATGTCTATATTTAGCTAGTACTTTGTGCACCCTCCATTTGCCAAGATAACAGCACTCAGTCTTCTCCTGTAATGTTTTATGAGGTTGGAGAATACATAGCAAGGGATTTGAGACCATTCCTCCATACAGAATCTTCTTGGTCCTCTTCTTGTGAACTCTCCTCTACAGCTCACCCCACAGGTTTCCAATGGGGTTCAGGTCAAGGGACTGGGATGGCCATGGCAAAACCTTGATTCTGTGGTCAGTGAACCATTTTTGTGTAAGATTTTGAGGTATGCTTTGGATCCTTGTTCTTCTGCAAGATCCAACCATGACCCACTTGTATTCTTCTGGCAGAGGCAGCCAGATGTTGGTCTAAAATATCTTGGTATTTGATGGAGTTCATGATGCCATGTATCCTAACAAGGTTTCTAGGGGTCTTTGGAAGAAAAACATCACATATCCACCACTATACATTGGGATAAGGCTCTTTTCTGCATAATTATGCATCTTATTATGCCAAACCCACCTTTGGTATTATTGCCAAAAAGCTCAATTAAAGATGAGATGCTTCTCATATTTTGAGTGTAAGGTCATACTGATACATGACAGTTTTATGGCCTTTTTTGCTCATATTTTCTAGAGTTGCCAATAATTCTGGTGGACACTGTAGGCTACATGGACAAATACTGTATATTTTCAATGTGAAGTAATGCAAATTTTCCCAACCATTTAAATTGAGTTAGTCTATTTACAATCAACCATCAACCAAACGGAAGTTTTCATTTGGTGATTCGACGGCCGAGGTTTCATCGGTTTACCTTTTTGAATAATAATCTCCATCACATCTGCGTGGCCGTGTTCTGCAGCGATCCCCAGAGGGGTCACTCCGTGGCCATTTGTCTGTGTTATCTGGCTCCCATTCCTTAGCAACAGCATCAAGATGTCACTGCAGCCCACCTTGGCCGCCTCGTGCATGGCTGTCCACTTCTTCAGACAGATCTGCTCCACAAGTGCTCCGTTCAGGATAAGAGTACTCGCCATGTCATATGACCCCAATGTCACTGCTGCAGAAACAATGGGAAATAGATGCATGTTTAATAGTGTGTTCGATGACACCGAAAATAGGCCTAGAATTTTTTCTGGTACACAGTTTTGCTACATAATGTTTATACAGGTACACACATTTTTCTGTAAAACATTGCGCCTCACTGACTGTTAATTGTGAACCGTTTTGTGGTGCACTAGATTAGGTTCTAGCTGTATGTGAGACGAATCAACATTAATCAAAGTGCATCAAAATTACCCAGAAGCAGCGGAGACTCATTCTTGTCGTTGGTGTTGTGGGGAGACGCCCCCTTCTCCAACAGCAGCTTTACGTTTTCTACCAGACCCGCCTGAGCTGCCAGAGTCATTGAGGTCTCTCCTTCTATCGTCTTCTCCTCCAGGGTGAGCTCGCACGATGCTGTCGGACAAAACCGCAGTGTTAATAGGCCTATTCATTGACATACGAGCGACCTTGGATTTCCAGCATCATTTTACAGAGTAATCAAAAAGGTCACCTGAACATTAATATTAAATGTAGGCTACAGGTCAAAGTCATAAAGTGTGATGTTGTCGTAACTGCCGAATGTATCATTTCTGTATTATTAACGCCACGTGCAAAATGCTGACACACCTTCCAACACGACCTTTAGCACCTGCGCCATGGGTTGAGCCGCTGCCCTGTGAAGAGGTAGCCATCCTCTACTGTCTACCTCACTGAAGGCCGAGGTGAACTCCAACAGGTCATGAAGGGTGAATATGTCACCTGCAGAATGGACAATGGGCCATATAAATAATCTCTTCCTGTTTTGTGTACATGTTTTGACAGTGTTGTGCATCTTTCTGTTACATGATGCAATTTTATAACAATCACTTAATTATAATTACAATAATGAGATTGGTTTTATTTATTTGTGTGTTTATTGCAAGCAAAATCATTTGTTTGTTAAAAATATTTTAATAGGTGTTAATACCCTGACAATCTACAAAAACTTTAAGCATGAATTGTAATGTTTGTAAGTCAGTCCACAGGCCGGATTAAATGCTTGGTACCTTGCTCAATAGCAGTTAAGATCTTCCGATTTTCACAACTGGCTATTTCCAAACTGTTTATACAATAAACAAACACATTTTTATCCCTACAACAAATCATTTAAAATATTTAAAAAATATGATGTACTTAATAGCGAGAAATAAACTGAATAATATAATACATGGATTTGAAATTAATATAATATTGTGAGCTGCACTTTATTTTATGCACAATATGTTATTTTTATATGTTATGTTATTTTTCTACGCTTATCATAGCTGTGTACTTTTGTATCACATACCTCTCTATTGATGTGAACTGAGATTGTTTACAGGAATCCTGAAGGCTCATTTGTATAGCATAGTCAATAAGCTCCTCATCCATTTCATCTATTACATCCATTGCTTTAAATTCAAACAGAAACATATACAGTTCAAATATGACCGTCGTTCCTTTTATTCAATATTAAATAAACAGGTAATGAGAACTATCACAAAACTGTAATGTCAAACATAAGAGAAATGAGAAAAGGATACATAAAAAGGGTAGTTATGTACAATCTAAACATCTCGGCACGCATCTATACCAGTTTGCCAGATTAAATCTTCACAGAAGCACTCTTTTAGTTTTTTAATAGCTTATTAAGGTCCATAACCTTCTTCACTGCAGTCTCCACTGAGTTTCCTGAAGCTATAGGCAGCCTGTTGAATAACAGCACATAAAACAGTTTTCTTACTGATTGGTCACCCAGGCCTTGTTTAGCTTATTCATGCATACGTATAACTTCAATGCTCACCTGTGGAGCTGTGTGTGCTCTCAGTGAAGTTGTATTGTGCGTAGGTCTCCTTGTGCTGAGCTTCAGTGTTTGTGTCTTGGTGTGTCGAAATGGAATGGGCCTTGCGGTTATATTTAGGTCTGACCTGCTTTCGCTGCTGCCAGACTGAACATGAATGCCATGGCATTGGAGTTTTGCCTTTTCTTGTGTGTGTCTGAAGTGAAACTCTCATTTCCAACAAGTCAGAAGAAGTATTTTTTTAACGGTGCAGTTTAGCTCAAGTAGTGTGAAGAAAAGCAGTAGCAACCAGCAAGTCTTTTAGGGAACCCATTAGTTTCCTCCTGAACTGACATAGGGGGTTACAGGCATTCAAAAGCAGGAAAGAACCGAACAATAAAAATGTTTCTAAAAACATGTCTGATAACAGGTAAAACACTTCTTTTTTTTTACAAACAAATAATATTTAACATTTATGTTCATTTAAGACAGTGAAGGCATTTGTAAACCACATTTAAATTAAAATATCCATAATTTCACAGTACTATACATTATAAATACATCAGAAATAAGTGCTACAAAAAAAGTTAAATAATCTGAAACAGGCAGGTTTTCCAGGCTGCTGCTGCTTCCACTGGTCAACAAAAAATACATATCGCATCATATTTCTATGCCATTTAGATTCATGCACAAAAGTGCAAATCTGATGTCTTCAAACAAAAAAAATTAATAAATAAGTACATTTTCAAGTTGAACTGTTTGTTTGAATCTCATAAATAAATTACATTTCTGCGAGTGCTTTTACAGAAAATTTAAGTCAAATTCAGATTGTTAGCAATATTCCGTCCGTCTAATCAGATATAATTTAATTTGGTGACAGTTTGTTAGTAGAATTTGAGTAGCTGAATTTTATGAATTTGATAGATCTTCTGATCTTCTTTAGCTGCATGGAGAACAACAAACAGAATCCCTCCACAGGAGAAGCAGTCGCATCAGAAAGAAATCTAAGTTTGACCAAACACTGATATCATCCCGGGTACTATTGCCAATTTTTTATTGACACTTTCCCATAATGCTCCCATAAAGGTCAAACTCCTTGTACTCCAGGTAGTTCTTCACTCTGGGGGCAAACGGGGCAGATTCCATGATGACAGGGTCACACAGTCTCTTTGGGGTCATCTGTCTCCGGATAACCAGTCTACACAGGTGCTTCAGTGGTCGTGGGTTCCCTGGTTCAGGGGTTAATGAGACCATACAAAACCTTTTATTATGAATAACAGTAAGTCTCTCTGTATCACAGCTTGACACAGTATTGGTAACTCACCCAGTATGTCACAGATCTCAGACCACTCTCTCTGCTTCTCCAGAATGAGTTTGAGTTTGGAGCAGATGGGCACATGATTGACATAGTCCAGAAGGATCCTCACCGCACTTCCTGACAAGTGCTTCAGGTAGGTCAAGCTGATGAAGTCACAAAACTGGACAACACACACAACACAGAGAGATAATTAATTTATCTCAACCAAAAATAAAGCACAAAGAAAGGTTTAAAATACACAACCTATATAGTTACATTTCAGTCCAAAAACAAGATAATCTAATATAAATGTCCCAATGTTTTCATTATGATACAGTACTCTATGCTGAGCAATTGGTTTTCTAAAAAAAGTAGTTGCTGCTAAACAGAAAACACAATTAACCTTGAGAATATACCCAATCAATAGAAGTCACATTTTATGTAGATTCAATACCATTGCAGAACCTATCCAGAATTGATAAAATATGAAAACATCACTACACTTACTCACATACTGTATCGTTACATCACCAGAAATAATGATTGAATGAAAAGCAAGAACATAACGCACAGGTATTTTTTCTTGGCTGAGTCCCTCACACAGTTGGCTGTTGAGATCATTCCAGGAGCACATCGTACGGAACCTGTTGTCATGGTGACAGCAGAAGCACCTCTCTGCATCATAGCCGTTGTTGAGCAGCAGTCTCATCATCATCTCGTCCATCAGACAGTACTGCAGTGCGGTGGGGAACACGGTGTCAGTGACCACCGTGAAGTAGCAGTTCACGTCCGCCTGTCTGGCCAGGAGCAGCTTCACGATCTCATAGCGCCCCGCCCTGACGGCCACTAGAAGGCAGCACAGCGGATCCCGGTCAGGTTTTGCACCTGCGTTCAGCAGCATCTCAGTGCAGGTGGTGTCTCCGTTACAGACAGCGAAATACAGAGGGCTCTTCCTCATGTCTCCATAGTTTTCTGAGATATGTTTCTCCAGGGTGGTGTTGACATCAAAGCCATTCTGTAAGAGCAGCTCCAGGCATTGCGGGTGACCTCCATCTGCTGCAGAGTGAAGTGGACTTTGGCCACAGAGTCGGATGGCCCTTTTGGTAGTAATATGAATCAACATTCTCAGTGCCCTGGTGATGGGAAAGGAGTTGAAGTGGCCACCATTAATAACTTTTGATAACAGAGGAAGATCAAGATTTTGACTACGGAACATAACGGTAGAGATGTGAACAAGGCTTCATGAATCACAAAGTGGGTGGGTTGTGTCATGTGTTCTCAGCAATTCACTCATTTGAATCAATTAAATAATTTTATTTCTATGGAGAGCAAGTTGTTTTGATAGGTCCATTCAAGTCAGAGCTTAACAGCACATGGTGTCGCCACCCATTAATGGGGTTCAGGAAGCTTGACTTTCTGATAGAGCAAATTTTATTTCACATGATCTAAAACAGGACTCACAAGAGGTGCCCCTCTTGTGCTGCCCGGTGGATAGGGAGGAGGGAGCACAGACTGGCCACATTGGGATTGGCTCCATGTTCCAGAAGAAGATCAATGCAGTCTGGATTCCCTGAGGCTGCAGCATCATAAAGCACACTGTCTCCGTTTGGTGCCTGAGCATTCACATCGCCACCTAATGGAGAGACAGAGGAACCCGTAAATTCCAGGTTTGTTTTTTTGCAATTAAGAATGGTCAGCTATTTTTGGACAGAGCAATTGGTTTACCATAGTTAATGAGAAGCTCCAGAACATCTGCATGGGCGTACTCAGCCGCAATGCCCAGTGGAGTCACGCCGTGTTGATCCCTCTCTGTGACGCTGCCGCCATTCCTTAGCAACAGCATCATGATATCGCTGCAGCCCACCTTGGCTGCCTCATGCACGGCGGTCCACTTTTTCAGACAGTTCTGCTCTACGACAGCTCCTTGCATGATGAGGTTGGCAACGATGTCATACAATCCCATTTTTACTGCTACAGAAAGATTTATAAAATTAAGTTTAATTTTATCCAAGGGCTATGCTTTTCGTTTTTGAAAAACATACATTTATTTTTTTTTATGCAAAGAGCTATGTGGGTGCATATCATTAATATATTCTCTCGAAAGGCTATAAGCTCTGGTACATGTCTCTATCCCTTGATATAGGAACACGGTTAGTGTGCTCTTGCAAATGTCATTGGCAAATTGTGACTGATTTTGCCTCATTCCCGTAATATGCCAACTTTACCTAGAAGGAGTGGGGACTCATTTTTGCTGTTGGTGTTATGTGGAGATGCCCAGTTGCTCAGTAGTAGCCTGACATTCTCCACCAGACCCGCCTTAATAGCGAGGGTCAGTGCTGTCTCTCCTTCTAGAGTCTTCTCCTCCAGGCTCAGCTTGTGCGACGCTATCAGTCCAAAAGGTCAGTTTTAAAATCACACATTCCAATACATTAAGTTTGTTTTAAACCCCCATTGCATGCACTACCATTAGCCTATGTCTGTATTTCAAAATGTACGATTTGCCTACATTCGCTGTGTTTAAAGACCACAGGTATACACTTACTGACATTTATTTTGTCTATTTTTCTTATTAAAATCAATACGATATGAAAGTGTAATGAAGCAATTTGTCTCAAGAAATAATAAGAAGCAATCATGTGCACTAAGCTAGCTAGTTATCTATGCAAATTTTAAACCTATGTCTGCTCAGTATATATTAGTGTATTAGCATCTAGAGATGTAGTTTCTTCCAAAACTCTCTGTAGCCTTCCACACGAAAAACCATCAACTTATGATCTCCACACTGGCTGAGATGGACATTTCTGGGACTGTCCTCTCTTGGTTTGCGTCCTACCTCACAAATAGATCCTACCACGTCTCCTGAAAGGGTTCTGTCTCTGCACCTCGTGCTCTTATTAGAGTCCCACAGGAATCTGTACTGAGTCCCTTGCTGTTCTCTATTTACACGAAATCTATTGGCTCAGTCATTCATTCGCATGGGTTCTCACACCACAGTTATGCCACACAGATTAAGAAGAGGATATCTGCCTGCCTGGTCGACATCTGTATGAGGATGGCTAGGTATCACCTGAAGCTCAACCTAGACAAGACTGAGCTGCTCTTCATACTGCACAGGACCTCGCCACTACAAGAGCTGTCCATCACTGTCAATCTAGTATGGTGGCTGCCACCTGCTCTGCAAACAACCTGGTGGTGGTCCTGGATGACCAACTGGAGTTCAAAGAGCACATCAGTGCAACAGCATGGTCCTGCAGGGTACTCCTGTACAACAGCAGGAGGACTCAACTATACCTGACAACGTACTCCACCCTGTTACTCGTCCAGACCATGGCAATCTCACGACTAGATTATTGCAGCTCCTTTTCTACAAGCCTACCAGCCTGTGCCATTTTGCCTCTACAAATGATCCAGAACGTGACTGCCTAACTTGTCTTCAAACTCCTGAAGTTCTCGCACATCACTCCCCTGCTGAGGTCACTTCACTGGCTATCAGTCCAAAGTTATGAATCTGGCCTACACTGCAACAGGACAGGCCCTTCCTACCTCCAGGACATAATCCAGCACTTCAATCCAGCTTGACCACTCCACTCTGCTGCAGCAGGGCGACTCGCACTTTCTGCCCTCTGTGTCAATGGCTCTTGCTCGTCCCGACTGCAGAGCTTCTCCACCCTAGCTTCCCAGTGGTGGAACAAACTCCCCATTCCTCTACAAACTTCTCAATCTCAATAGCACTTATTTCTAGTTTTTTTCTTATATCCTGTACCTTACTTGCCATGGTTTTTAGCAGCCTCTGCTGTTTCTACGTTCAGTTTTCCCTTTGGCGTCGTTTGACGCTCTATCTGATTTTTTCCACCTCCGTTCCGGTGTTTGAATCTCGCCCGGCAATTATTTCTCGCACCTGTTTTGAGTTTCATGCCAGTTATAAATAGCTCAAGACTTCCGTCTTCCTGCACTTCGATATTGTCTTCTTGACAAAACGAAGTTGGTAATGGTACAGGATTTCGGTCACTGCATTTCTGGTTTGTATAAATAAGAAACGCAGCAAGTCTGGTTAGTTATAGGGTTAGATTGGTTCATTCATTTCTTTCCGATCTTTAGTTTATCCTAACTCTCTCGACCTGTTTAGCTTTTGGGTTCAGCTCTTTTCTTACTCGAGCTTAGGTAACAGGTTTGATTTTTCTGTTTCTTTCCTTCACCCGTTTTCTTGTGTTTTCTTTAGATTTTTTCCTACCTCTTGTCACGCCTAAGTATTTAGTGCGTGAGGTTCTTTTTTTTTTTATTCTGTAAGGGTTTGGTTTGAAACCATGAATCAAACGTGACAAAACAAAACACGATTTACAGAACAAGTCACTCACGGACGTGAGGACCACTAAAAAACGTGGAAAAAATCCGATAGACTGCTAACCGGAGAGAGAAGACGAGAACCGTAGCGAAAAATACTCTCGGAACATGGCAGATTCTTGCTGTTTATCGAGATATGCCTCTGTTTTTTTAGGTTGTTTTGATTTGCCTTGTGCTAGAGAAGTTATTTTGTTTAATCTCTTCCTGGTGCGGTTTCTTCTGCTTTTGTGGCGTATCTTACGAGATAAGCTTTTAGAATCCTTATCAGTCGTGCTTGGTTCTCCGAACCCTACTCTAAACCTCACATTACTACTTTAACACTCATGTAACACTAGTATCTTGTTTTGTGATGCCATGTCTTACTGACTTAGCCTTAAGACTTAGCCATAGTTTACTGTGTGTACTAGACTTAATGTTCATGTCTATGGATAGCTGCTACGTGATGATAGAAATGTACTTTAACTGACCTGCTTGTTTCTTCAATTACCTTGACTGCACTTATTGTACATCGCTTTGGATAAAAGCATCTGCCAAATAAATGTAATAATAATAATAATAATAATAATAATCATCCTCATCATCTTGTTTTGCATCCACAGAACTGGCTCATTCTGGAGGTTTCTACTCTTGACAACAGAACTGAAATGTGTTTACCAACCCCAAAAAATTTAGTCATTTTGTTCTGTTAGAGCAAATTACAAATTACATATAGCTGCAGTTGTGATAGTTGCGAGAGTGTGATCCATAATCATGCAGTGGATCGAGTGCTATAGGCTCACCATGTATCACAGTGTCCAGCACCTGCACCATGGGGTGAACTGCAGCCTTGTGAAGAGGTAGCCATCCTCTACTGTCCACCTCACAGAAGGCTGAGGTGAACTCCAATAGCCCCTGGAGGGCAAATATGTCACCTGAAGAAGGTTGATGCACCAGGATGGGTTATAAGTTGCACATTTTAACTTTTTAAACAAACTACCCTCTCCCTTACATGATCACAAGGCCGGAGATTCCTCACTTATAAATACTTGGGAAACAGGGCATCTACTGTAAATAACTGCTTGACCTGACATTTTTCCCTTAAAAAACAAATTCATATTATGCTTCATGGATGTTTACTGGAAAAACAATGACAAAAAGAATATGCACAGTACCTTGCTCAATAGCAACTAGGATCTTTATATTTTCATCACTGGCTGTCTCCACGCTGTTCCACATGGAAGAGACAATAAATGTGTTCATTCAGCATATAATTAAATGTAATAACAACAACAGTAATAATAATAATAATAATAATAATAATAATAATAATAATAACAACAACAATAATAATCTTGCACCAGAAATATCATTAAATTCATTTAATTAAATTAAGTCAAAACTCTGTGGAAAATACTTATTTTGACAAAAACTGAATTTGAATTTCCCCTACCTTTCCATTGCTGTTAAAAATGTTTGTTTGCAAGACTCTTGAATACTCATTTGAATTGCATAATCAATAAGCTGATCTTCATCCAACTCGGCATAGGAATCCATTGCTTTATGGAAAATGGCAAAGAAAAAACGAACAAACATTCACATCCAACCCAGGTTCATATGGTTTAGTTAAATGGTTTGACTTGCAGATCTCATGCTCAGTATATCTCACAGACAGGAAACTCTAGCCTCCCTTAGGCGAAATTATTAGAAACTCTAAACCATGGTTTTAATGTCAAAGGGTAACAAAAATCGATTCATTTTCCAACCTAATTTCTCAGTATTTAATTAAATAAGTACAACGCACAGCAGTTTAAATCCTCACCTGTGATATCTGTCTGGTCACAGTAAAGTCACAGGTTTCACTCTGCATGGTCACATTTATGTGTGTTATGTCTAAACTGAACAGGCCCTGAAGGTTATATTTAGGCTTGACCCGCTTTCAGTGTAGTCAGGCTCTAGGAATGTAGGTCCCGCCTTTCCCTGGAAGTGTTGTGCTATCCCATGATGTGCCTGAAAACTTATATCCAGTAATAACATCCTTTGCAACTACTTCTATAATGAAAAACACGGCAGCATCGCCGTCTTAAGTGGGGAGAAAGGTGGTAATAATTCTATGGGCCCAAAGCTGAGGGAGACCCACAAAGAATACAGTAGGATAATGTACAACTTCATTCAATGCTGCCGGGGTCCAATATTAACTATTTTCATGAGGCCCAAACCACTGGCAGCGCCCCTGCATGGCTGTGTTTATATGCAATCCAATTCAATGTTTTGTCACACAATATATAGACTAAATGTTATGCATCCGATACCTGGCTCCAGCAGACATCCGTTATTTCTAAAAGTGCAGAAAAACAACAGTCAGGAGTAAGTTACAAGGAACTGACATTTAAAATAACTTCTGAAAAGTACTGCATGGAATAGCATGAGATAAAATAAACCTTTAATATCCTACAGGGGGAAATTTGGGCTACAGGCAGCCAATACATCAGAAAAACATTTATAAAAAATATGAACACGATTCAGAAAAACAAAACAAAAACATCCACATAAAATTTTTACATCTTTCAATATGTGGTGGAAAAATTTAACAGAAAACTTTGCAATAAATATAAAAATAGGAATTGTAGAGAAATTTAGATAGATACATCAGAGTGCAGAGTGCTAAAAGTTTTTCCAATTAAGAAGGAAAGAAAGACCCTGTTCTGGTTCACATGTTTATGGCTCTATGGATGAATGGGACTTCTGGGGACTGGTGTTGTGTATTTCATAATGTTGGCAAGATTTAGAACTCTGTATGTTCAATTTGTTCTTATTTTGTATATTTTATTATTTTAAAAATAATAAAGTTTTATAATAGGTTTTTTAAATATGTATAAAACAAAAAATCGATAAACAGTATTTTAGCTAAAACAATGCGCAAGATCTATAGATGTTATTGAGCTCAGAAAAAATATATGCATCAGGCAATTTGTATTCTGTTCAGAGTTTTAGTTAATTCCCTGAATTTTACTCTCCAAGTCCCATTGATCACCATGAATAACTTTTTATTTAAAAGTCAATATGTTTTAATCTAAGCTACCACAATTAAAACATTTCACTCTTGCATCATTATGTGGCACATCAATGAAACCTCAAACCTAAAAGTTCAGGCCTACAAGTTCAGTCCCTAAACATAGTTTAGCAATTGAGAGAACAAAATGCACAGGTAGTTGCTTGTCAGGGCTAGTTGACTCAAACAACAGGTTATTGCCAATCATATCTCCAGGGGCACAGCCTCTGCATCATAGCCATTGCTGAGCGGCAGTTTCATCATCATCTCATGCCTCAGCAAAATGGAGTGCTCTTTCTCATGTCTCCATAGCTCTCTGAGATGTGTTTCACCAAGACAGCATCAAAGCCATACTTCCATCTGCTGTAAAGTGACCAGGGCTTTGGCCAGTGACACAGATACCTTTTTTGGAAGTAACTAATTGGTGTATGGATATTTAATGCATCATACATGAAACAAAGGAATCTTACAGTTACCAAATTGATAGATTCTGGAAAGGGACTCTTTGTGACCTATTGACTTACACCCAAGAGAAAATTAAAGATTTCTTACTGATGAGCAAAGGCAAATAAAAACACAGGGAGCAGTAACTACAATATGAACCATCCTCCATAGCAGCAGAATTGTCATTACAATAATTTCTAATATGTTTACAGACACTGCACGATCATGGAGATATCAGTCTCACAGTATGGCCAAAACACTGTATAGCCTACGCAGGACATAAAGGGGACTTGATGAGTGTGCTCACAGATAATGCCTCCTATATGCAGCTGCTTTGTGTACTGGAAGGTGTCTACTCACACGAGCCAGATTGGCTCCACATTACAAGAGTATGACTGACAGTCGGGATTCCCTGAACCAGCTGCATTCAACATTCGCCCCAGTCGGACTGTGTGTTCACATCGCCCCCTAGTGGGGACAAAGACAGTTGCAGTCGATCTGGATCGGTGGTCATTTGTTTATGGATGATGCAATTAGGTTAACCAATGAAGTTTTTTCATGAGAATTTATTTACCATGTAGAATGATCATTTCCAACACCTCTGCATGGCTATTTTTTGCCGCAATTGCCTATTGGAGTCGCACCATTTTCACCCTTCACGCCCCGGGAGACATGCCGCTTTCCTTAGCAACAGCATCATGATGTCACCGCAGCCCATTTTGGCTGCCTCATGCATACCTGTCCACTTCTTGAAACAGGTTTGCTCCACAAAAGTCCCAGTCAGGGTGAAAGCCAATGCCGTTTTATTTGACTCATTTCTCACCATTGTACAGGACAGAAAGCAGTTACTGAAAAAAATACAGCTTGTATTACAGCTCGGTAGTAAATGAGCCCTACAATTATGTTCTTGCAGTTGACAACTTGCAAGACTACTCGAAGACAGTGGGCGATGCCACCAGCATGGAGAGGTCTGTGCAGTATGCACACAATCAGCCCACTTCACACCTATCACAGCCAACTATTTGTGTTAACACATCCGTGATGTGTACAGAAGAGTCATTACCATGCAGCAGAGGAGACGCATTCTTTGCATTGGTACAGTGAGGAGACGCCCCCTTCTTCGGCAGCAGCTTTCTGTTCTCCACAAGTCCATTCTGAGCTGCCAGAGTCAGCTCAGTCTCCCCTTAAAGCATAGATATAGAACCATAGATGTGACATATGTCATAGTTAGTGGCACAATTTTTGAAACCCTAAGATGGTGGCCAGTAACCATGGTTTTATATCTATGAGCCAATCATCAGCTATCTGGCTTCTGGGACCTGATTATGACATCACAGTGGGTTAGAAAGTACATGACGCTTTGCCATAGGTTCTTATTATAGTTGTACCCAGGTAAGATGACTGCCAAATTTTTTCATTTCAGAATTTCTAATTACTATTACATTACATGAAATGTCATATATATGGTTCTATATCTATGGGTTAAAGTGCCTTATCCTTTAAAGAGGGTTGTATGTATGGTGTACCATATTCACAGGAAAGGAAACAATAAAAAAATACCATAATGTACCTTCATTAATGGCAGGGAAAATCTTCAAATTTTCATCACTGGCTCATTAAAATGTAATACCACAAATTTAAAATAAACAGTTAACATGTCTCACACTGTACTACTGAGAACCACTCTATTTCTATGTTATTACAGATATATCAATTATTACAGCTGTCAGCCTATAAATGACAATAATATCTTTCCCCAAACCGAAATAAAGATTGTTTCGTCAATTTTTCCACAGATTTAAAAATGGACCCTGATAAAAAAAAACGTGAATGCTGAGTGGCGATACATAGCCGATGAACTCATCTTAATCAGTATCCTAAGTGATACTGAAGGGATCAGGTTCAGTGATATTAATAGCTTAGAGAAAAATAATGGGAAATAAAGCATTCTAACCATTCTCTAGTAAGTGCCACATTGTATTGCTAATACAGTTTGTTGCCATTGTTATTGCGACCTGTAATACCAGACATTAAGTCATTAGGGGTGTTTTTTAATTCATTCATTGTTCTACCATGCATGAAGCAAATTTTAACAATAAAGTTTATTAGTAGCTTCTGACATGTCGAGAACACAATTATCTGTCAAGACTACTTATTGTGATTAAGGTTATTTACCAATGATGCAAATGTATCACCTACAGCTTTGGAAATACAGGTGGCAAACTTTGTCAGGTTACAGCTCTACAGCCAATTTGAATTGCTCAAAATCTATTTGTTCAAAAGCCTAATTTGTTATTCATAAAGGCCTTTTAAATGTTCTGCTGTGTGAAATTCCTTTGACTTATTTTGCTAAGCTAGCTGCTGATGCAGTTGTAAAGCTGAATACAGATATTTAACCTTTATAAGCGACAGTATTAAAAACTGTAAATGTTTTCCCCTCAAGCTGATTATTAATTAGTGACTGAATTGTCTCTTTTCCCCCCCACACACCTGAAACAAAAATGTTTTGACTAAAAATGTGACATAAAGAAAACACATGTGCTATTTTCCATAAAACTAATGATAAACATGTATTCTTCTTCAACCAAAGTGGTCCATGCATGCATTTGCAGTGGCTGAACTAACTCCAACTCGTCTGAGCATCGGGACAGTTCTTTCCACCTGTGTTTACTATATTTCATTCCTGGGTGGGGTTTGTGAAATGGCAGTGTTTCAATGGCAGTTGTGTTGATGCAAAGCGCTCAGCAGTGTGTGCTGCATACCTTCTTGACAGTGACTGTTTAGAAAGAGATGGGATTCCAAAAAAAACTGTGTAAAGCTGAAGCCAAATGATCAAATTTATAAATGCCGTAACATCATCCTCGAAGGTCTCATGAACAACCAGGGAACGTGTTAGTAGTGGTGAAATTTGACTGCGGCTGTCATGCACAAGCCAAGGTATGTTACAGCAATGGATTGCAATTAAGTAATATACCGCTACTACTAATTTAGCCATGCCAATTCAAAATTATTTAATTTTATTGAAAGCTGATATTAAGCATAACAAGTTCATACAGTCAATATATTCCCAAAGAATGGATAAGAGGTAGCTCACTCCACAAAACGAATTTGAGTGTTTGACAGCAGCTCCACCAGTTATAGGTTTGTGATCATGTTTCAGTCTTGCTTGCATACGCTACTGATACAGCTCTATTAATGTTGTACATCAACTGTGGCACAGTGCAGAGATGGGTTTTTGAATATTTCTGTGTACAATCTCAATAACCACAAAGATTACCCAACAGTAAGTAAGTAAATAAATAAATAAATTAGCCTGCTCAGTAGGCTATTTTAAACTTGATCTTTAGAGGAAGCTTTTCTCTGAGATTTCTTGGTTATATCCATTTTCTTCAGCCAACATTTTCCCATTAACGTCACCCAAGCCTCGAGGGACCATTTTCTGTAAAAAAATGTTTTTAAATGATAGGTTTAAATGGTCTGTGTCCCTTCGCTGTCGTCAGTCTGTGCACAGATCGCCGAAGACGCGTGTTCCTCTAATAAAGGAACAGAAGAAACCTCCCACGGAGGTTAAGTAAAGACTGTCTATAAGAGCGGTAGGCCTATGTGTGTGTAATATAAGATAATTTGCATAATGCGAGAAGAAATTAAATCAAGGTGGGCGGTTTCTGGGACACAAATGAATATGCCAGATGTTGACTGACGGAACCACGGCACGGATAACCTGAGGCGTTCTGTCCTTCAATTGCCACTTATTCGACCCGAGGCGATTCATTTACGGCGCCCAGACCAATCAGAGAACGGTGCGCATATTTCGCAAAGAGAAAAGCTTGGACTACCGCTCATGTGACCGTTACCATGACAGCAGGCAAACATTAAAAGAACTGTGGTTTGGCTAGCTAACTACTACTAGCACTAGTGTCAAACAGGAGATACCGAATAGATAATAGGCTTAACCTTTCGTTAACAATATGAACATAAAGTCACTTCATATTTGTGTTTTCTGAATGATATATAGCCTACATTGAGTAATGTTGTAGATAACGTTAGTTTATTTTAATATTATTAAAAGTCTAGCTTCAACGGGATATAATCCGCTATTTTAACTAACGTTAGATAGTTTGCTAATTGTGTTACGCAAACCTAGCACTAGCGTTATCTAAATAACGTTATTTAGCTGCCCTCACTGTTTTCATTGGACCAGCGATAATGTCCGAAAAGGGCAGTGAAACTTCGGACATCGTAAATGAAAAACGAGACATATCTGTACAGCAGACGTCAACTCTAGAGGCAGGAGACCATGTAGATAATCTGGAAGAAATTTCCCAAACACAAAGTGGAGCAAACGAACCGGAACCTAGTTTAGATGGTCTACAGAACGACAACACGGAAGAGGCCGATCCTGCTCAAGTGCAAGTGTGCTCTGAAACTTTTTTTCCAATAGACGACAAAGAAAACGGAACAGTAAATCATTCAGAAGAAAAGTCAGCGGCTAAGGTGGAAATATATGATTCTGACCATGATGATGTCAAAAATTCGCAAGACAAGACGGTGCAAAAGAAAACGACATTCGCTGCTGATGTTGGGAACTCAACGGCCACAGGTAGGCTAATAATTCTGTTATATAAGTTATATATAATATAGCATATTTACTTAGACACATAACCCATTTGATTGAAGTACAGAGAAGATACTAAAGTTACCTTGTAATCAATATGTTCTGATGTTCAGAAACAAACGGCGTTAATTTAGCTAACGTTACGTGTTTGTATCGGTGTTCGTTGACATTGGCGCAATAGAACGTTTGTCAGAGAAGTTCATATTCTGATGTTAAAATAATGTGGATTGTCTGGACACATAGGCCAAAATCAAAATGCATATAATTTACTCCGTATTTAAAATGAACAATGCTTGTGGATTATCTTTTCATTGTTAAGTGAAGATGCTCCTACCTGAAGGACACGTGATGACTCTGGCCTTTGCCATCGGTCTTACCATCCAGGATTTAAAGAATCACTTCGCAAATGAGCTAAAAATATCACCGGACATCATACAGATCTCACTTGATGGTAAGGAATCACATTATGCAAGCAACATGATCATTTTGTTGTAGCCTAATATAATTGTATTTGGCTGTTCATACAGTAGGGATGCACGGCTCTAGTCCGACCCAAGTTCCACCTAATTTAGTCATGATTAGGCCTATTTCACATCCTTTAAACAATTTCCAGTTATTGTAACGTATAATTACTCAAAGATCTTAGGCTACTGCTGAAAATGACAGAGTAACCACAAACTATATCATTGGTATCCGCAGTGAACATTTTTGTGTTGAAAAGTCGGTGAAAAGATGGTGAACGCCGTCTCGCGTCTAGGTGGGGGGGAAAAAAGTCTGAATTTGGTTGAAAAGTTAGTTTTTTTGCCAGCATGTAGCCCGGCTATATCCGTGGCTAAATTCAGCTAAACTGACACGTTTATTTCAAAGCGTGTGAAAACGCCCCTCATTCTCAGATTTCCACCCCCCTAGACGTCTTGTATTCCGGCTTTTGCTCACTGGGATACGTCTGAGTTGACCTATCACAGAATATGACTCATTAAAGTAGGCTAACTGATCAAACACCAAACGACCGTATGCTTGTCGTTCACTTTTGGCTCCTAAAAGGGCGATGTTTCAACTCGCACTCTTGGTCAATTTCTCCCTTTACAAAACAACATTAAATAAATATACAAATCCGTTTTTCACTGTTGTCAGATTTTCTGACACGATGACAGAATTACAACAAGTGAATGGTTCCAGCTTTGGTCAGACGCTTCAGGGATTCTAATGCTTAGCTGCTTCTTGTTTGCTTTTTACTCGGCAGGCAGCGCTGTTACGGACAGGGATACACTCGTTTATTTGGGTGTCCAGCCGCACGGCACCATCCAACTCGAGATGTCCTCCATAGACCCGGAAAACCATCCCATCCGACCGGTTAAACTCCAGACAGAGTACAACATGCCGGACGTTATCACCGTCAGAGTCCAGACAGGTACGTTTGATGCCCTGTTTTCACAGTGTGGTGACAAAGGGAATTGCCCTGTGAGGTCACGTGCATAACGTTCTGCACAAGACGTCACAGAGCTAGGGGCCTCAGAGGAAAGGTGCAATTATTCGGACCTAATTTGATGGACTCGCTGTTGTACGGTTGGATGAACTGATAAGGGGAGCGAAAATAAGTGGTACATTATTTTAACCATTACTTGGGAAGAAGAGGAAGCTCTGAAGGTAACCAGCAGCAACCTTTTAAAGTACCAGTCAAGAAGCTGCTACTCTGGTAGCTAACATTGATTGTATGTTTATAGGCTAATTAAAATGAATAAATATTCTCAGTTTTTTTTGTACACACTTATCAGTGACTCGTTATGGAAAATTTGGTAGAAATTGTTTTTTTTTGGACATGGAGTCTTTATTCTTTAAAATTATGAGGAGGAAGCTGCCTCGGATGTTCGTAATATCCCTTGCCCACTTTACTGACTAACTAATGGGGCTGTGTGACCCACATACTGACAGCTCACCAGTAGAGGGGGCTGAAAATGGAAAAAAGCCAGCAGTCCAGTGTGCACAAAGCCAGTTCAGTTTTTGTTGTTAGCTGTATTCCCTTTCCCCTGCGAAGGAACGGACACATACCAGGACGTGGTGGTGGAGGTCGAGAGGGCCACACTAAGGAAAGCTTTTTTGGGAGGCTACCGGCACAAGGTCACGGGGACAGAGTTCCACCACAGCGCTGTGCAGACGCTGGCCAAGAGGCCTCTCGGCAGGGGTTTGGGAACATTCTGCCGTGACACTCAGGTTTTTATTAATTGTTTTTTACTTTTAGTTAGTTTCATTTTCAGATTTTCTCACCCAGAGTAACAAAAAAGTCATCGTCAAGCTACACTAAATGCATATTGCAGAAGGAATATAAACAGAAGCCCAGTGCTAAAATGAGCACACAGCAGTGTCTCCACATAATGCATTGCAAGAATCTTACAGTTCCACACACAAAGCCTAATGAAGACCTACTGTATGAGAGCAGCATGGCCTTACATTGTCCTGTTGATGTGCTAAATAACTGATATGTAAGAGCAAAGTTGCAATTTTACCAATTCCACAGCTGTACAGATTTGCGCATTTCAGACTGTGAGCAGCTGGCTCTGTGATGTGGTGGTTTGCACTGCCGCTTGGCACCATCTTCAGAATGTTGGGCATTGATATCAATGATAATAATGGAGACCTTTCGTTGATCTCAAAGTAATTTATAGGGAGGTGGATGAGTCTAGCCTCTACTAAAGCTGTTCCTTTTTCTCTGCTCATTAGAGGGATGATGTCATATTGACCTTTAAGATATAATTGCATTTAGTTTCCTTGTCTGCATGTTAGTGACAAATGTTTGGGTCTCATTTTTTTAAAGTAAGTTTTAAATCAGAGTGAAGAGTAGTATTTTAATGACAATAACAAAACAACTTTTACTTGTATTGTCCAGTATCAGCTGTGAATTGATTTATTTTGCATGATGATAACTGGGCTTTTCTTATAGGGGTACATGGTTGGCATTACAATCTAAACTCTTGCCAAAGCATAATAAGCTATTCTAATACCAATCATACAAATACGACTTATATTATGTTGGTATACGCAAGAATGTTTACATGCTGCAATAGACTCCTGCATAAGGGAACTATTGGATTGTCTTGACACCCTCATTTAAATATTTCTCTCAATTTCTAACCAGGATTGACAGCCTGGCAAAGTGCCAAAGTATATTAAAGTTGCGTTCATACTTGTGCTGATGGTGCAAGCTAGTACTACTGGTCCTCCCAATGCCATGTGCGATTATTTGTGTTCACTGCACTGTGAAAACAAGAATGAAAAAAATAAAGGGGGGAATAAACAGTTTGTTGAATTAATTCACCTGAGCATATTCACGTTTTTAAATTGCATCAGCTGCCATGCTTATTTAAAATGTTACCGGTTTATTCGACCTTCCTCGTATCTGCCTCTCGCCTGGTCCCACTGAGGTCGGTTATGGGGGAGAATATTGAATTTGTGTACACACTACGTGCATCCCTAACATGTAAAACGAGCAGCACACGTCTGTTTCTGCTGACCGCACAGACAGTGGAGCTGAAGAGTCAGGCCCAGCAGTGCACCAGCACCACATCCACACAGATGACCAAGATTGGCTGCTACGTGTCCAACATGGAGGACAAGCTTATGAGCCCTGGGCCCTACGTCACAGCCGAGGAAGGTGCCATCCAGAAATTGCAGGCAGTACGTTCATTTCTTCTTTAAGAGGAATCAGAGATCACTCTATAACTCTATCGCTCTCTGTGCAGAGTGCTGTGAAAATGGCTTGATTTAATAACTGCATACATATGAAACAGGCAATATGCTTGAATAATTCTGGATGTACACCTTCTGTGTAGCAGCGGGAGTATGTATTTTTGTAGTTTTTTTGGGGGAGGGGAGGGTTGTTTTCGAGGGTGATAACTGCTTAATTGTGATAAATGCGTTTGTGAGGAGTGAACGTGTACATACCATATTTTACAACTCAGGTGATGGCTGTATATGCATATGTGCACACATGTGCGTGTGTCTGAGGTCATAGCTATCCTTCCGTCAGATGTTTTTAATGTTTGTGAGTGTGACAGATGCCAGCTATGTGTATGTGAGTGTGGTATCTGCGGATGCATGCCAGTTGTGTGTGTATGTGTGTGTGTAAGACATGGTTACAGCAGTGAGTGCTTGGGTGTTACATGACAACTGTGTTTGTGCGCACGTGTGTCAGATTGTAGTGCTCCAAAAGTACGCGAGACGCTGGCTTGCCAAGTGTCACGTTGATCAGCTGAGGCATGAGCGGGAGGAGCGACTGGATTGGCTGAAGAAGGAGCAGACCAGGAAAATGAGGGACAAAGAGAAGCAGATAGAGGAGGAGTATCGCAGGAGGATGAACCCAGAGACCAAGGAGGACTTTGCTCTGCTCTACAGCGTCCTCGAGAGTAGGTTTTATGCGTGTGTACGTTCGTGCCAGACAATGCGGGTGCGTACATGCACACGCGAGAACTGACCTCTTCCCGTCTCCGCCACCAGGGTGGAGGAAAGAAGAGGTGGAGCGCATCGACGCTACGCACGCGGGGGCGAAACGCAAGGGCGCCCTGTGCACCCTGCTGAACGAGGAGGCCCAGCACATCGCCTCCATCGGACAGCACCGCCTAGTGGCCTCGAAGAAAAACGAGGAGAAGGCCGTCCAAGCCCTCCTGGACAAGGTCGGGGAACTTACCACATTACTACACCCTATCCCCGCTCCCCCCTTTCTAATTGCAGGTCTCCCTGCTACCCGCAAAGTACTGACCCCCGTGGCTCCTCCCCCCTCCCGATTACCCCTGACGTACAGGTACCGGTGTCTCGGCTGTTAAAGCGAGTGCCATGTCTCACGGCGTGTCTTCCGTTGAAACTGTTTCCAGTGCGCCGCGCCTAAGGCATGGAAGTCGTTTGACGGGAAGGTCACCGCGATGGACACGCAGAACACCGTCAGAGCCAGGGAGCTGCAGGAACTCTACGCCAGCCTTAACACGCAGTACCAGAGTCCGGATGACCGGTTGGGCGTGCTGCAGCTGATCAGAGACACCGTGAAGGTAAGGTGGCTGGTGGGCACTGTTCCAGTTTCTTGCCATACCATACATACCAGCACACCCTCGATGCAGCAGTCAATGGTGCGCATCCAAACGCGTCGATCCGCTTTTCTTTCCGGGGACAGGAGCACGACTGCAAGCTGACGCGGGAGATCGTGGACTTGATTTGCAGGGAGGCGGACCTCATGACTCGAGAAGTCAAGAGCGCCAACCTGGAGGGCCTGAGGAAGAGGATCTCCACCCTCTTTCTCCAGTACATCAAAACCCCTGCCTTCAACCCGGAAGTGACCAGGCTTCTGAAGGTATGAGCGCGGAGTCTCCACATTTTTCACACAGTCCTCGGGCACGAAAATGGGTCTGTTCAGAAGGTTTCACACTCAAAGCGGCAAGCGTAACAGCATTTGTACCTCATCATGAGAGCTGAGGGGAAAATCTTTTATATCTCTTATAGCTGTTTGCTTACTTTCCGCTCAGGCTTCAGCCCTTATATTATTCCATTTGTCAGTGAAATATGAAGGGTGAATGACACGTGCGCACATTTTATGGGTGAGTGAGCTGTACATGGGTGAACTGTAATATGCGACGTTGCCGCCGTCCCTGTCGCCGCCTGAGCAGGTGCCCCCGAACGCCGGCCAGAAGAGGAGGAAGATCTACCGCTGCAAGGGCTGCAACGGCTACCTGCCGTGCACGGGCTTCTCCCTGTCGGTTAGCGGCAGCCAGATGGACCGCTGCCACCGTTGTATGGAGCTGGACAACGAGGCCCGCCGACGCGAGGACATCTCCCTCTACAGGGACATCCTCCAGCACCTGCGCAGGACAGAGGCGGAGCGCCACCCGGAGGCCAAGATCACCTACCTCCTGCAGGTGCGAAAAGCCCGTCGCGCGACCGCAGTCTGCGTGCGTTCCGTTCGTTGTCAATAATTCCGTTTGCGCGCTGTCGCTCCAGGAGCAAGACCTGCGGTACCTGGTGGACGTGATCTGGGGGGCGCAGTCGGCGCTCAGCGCGTATGACGACATGCGGGACCTGGTGACGGTGCGCTGGGACCGGAAGGAGGAGTGGAGCCCCTGGAACTGCGTCCTGCTCAACAAGGACGAGGCCTCCGCCCACCTGAAGATGGAGAGCTTCCGCCAGGTACTCCCGCTACAACCTGCGACACAAATACGGAAACGGGTTCCGTTTCTCACCTCGCTAACATTTATCGCAATAAAACGCTACGCATATTATAATACTGTAGAATTATCTCAAGTAATCCCTAGAGTATTACATGTGTGATGACGCACTGAAATGTAGAAAGTGTGCCTACTTACAGTACATCAGAAGGTGGCAGTCTTAGTTATTATATATCTGGAGTTATTTCAAGAAACAGACTGGCTGAATCTCCTTTCAAGCTGATTGCAATCTGTGTAGCCTATCACTTTCAGTTTACAGGTTTACAAAGGTTAGTTAAGAGCTTGAGCCAGCTGATGGATTTTCCATACCTGAAACTGTCAAGCTGTGGTTTTAGTATGTGAAGAACCACAAGATTAGTATGTGAAGAATAGCATTTGAAATTGACATGGAAGGTGCTGAGAAATCATGTTGACCCCGAAACACTGGAAGACATTTAATCATAGCTCACACATACCACGGCCAGGCTGAAATAATGCCCACTCGGCCGACTTGCCCCCCCCTCACCGCCTTCTCTTCTGCAGGCATATGGAAAGGCGTTCATTCGGAGCATTCAACACAAACACATGCTGGCTCGGAATTACTTCTCCGAGATCCTAGCCATGACGGATCGCTTCGACAACACGGGCTGCTTGCCTGCTGCCTGTTCCAGTGCACCGGCGTCCACGCCGGTCTCCACAGCGACCGACTGACACTCCCTCCAGGACCCCTGATCCCTCTCCACCCCACAGGAGTCCCAGCAGTTACACCACACAGCATACTCCTTGGCTTACTGGCTGGCTTTGTTGACAGTTGTGTTTTTGAAACTCAA
Organism: Ilyophis sp. 1 JC-2022; assembly: GCA_022702515.1. Lineage (NCBI taxonomy): Eukaryota > Metazoa > Chordata > Actinopteri > Anguilliformes > Synaphobranchidae > Ilyophis > Ilyophis sp. 1 JC-2022. The sequence goes on along the minus strand of CM040404.1, from coordinate 86,372,542 downwards.
GCAAAGAAAGCAGTTTTATATCAAACTCTCTGTCTATGGTTGATTTGTTTTAAAGAACATTGTTCCTTTGCCCCCCCATAATCCCCTCCCCCGCTGGAAATTCAGATCATGTGTTTGGTGAATGGGATTAGGTGAGTCATGCTGAAAGCCCATGCCAACCTCCCACCTGGTCAGAGAGAGAGAGAGGAAACCAACCACGCTCAATACATCATCCATGTCTGTACCCCACCTCAGGGATTTCCCAGTCAACATGCATTCAATGGTCCGCTAGCATTGACACACCTGTCAGTCCACCACGATTGACACACCTGTCAGTCCACCAGCATTGACACGACAGCAGTCCTCTAGCAGACAGTCAAGTTAAGGCAGACAAGATAAAGTTTGGCTGTTAAGAAAAAGCTAAATAGTCTGAGAATAGCCTTGCGCCAGCGATTGGACCACCATAGTGCTGATTTGCAAAATGCTGACAGTTGTTGCCGACGACGGACCGTCGGGTGCTTGCATGATGGGGTCTATTGAGGGACTGAAACAGAGCTTGGTAGCTGGGCGAGTTGATACATTGCTGGCTGGATATAAGTGTCTGTGTGTTTGATTCAGATGGCACATCTCCATTTTCTAGGATTGGTGTTTTATCACATAAGGCCAAGAGTGTTTAGAAAGCAGGATATCAGTTCTACATAACCCCAGTATTCTTCTGTTTCTCATTATCCAGAGATCAAAAGGTAGCTCTTTATTGAATATTAATAAATCTATATGAAGTTGGAAATTATTTATATACTGTATCCATGATGACCCTTTATTAAGATACTGTTAAGTATTAAGGTACTATTATTATATATTACCCTCTCCCATTTCAACATTAAACAGGTTCGTACATATTTACTGTGCTTATAGTTTTCTTCTACACAAGGGAGTCTTTCAGAATCATTATTTTAACTGTTTCAGCTCCTCTAAGCTTGAAGCAGATCACTTCCTGTAACTAATATAGCTAATGTACTTCTAATATAGCTAATGACTCTCGACTAATTGCATGTACGGTCTATAATGCCAGAGCATGATGCACTTATATCAGTTTTTTTCTAACCGAACAAATTACATTTTACTGAATGTCTGCAGGTTGTCTGTGTACTATAAGTGGTCCCCATAGCAACCACTGTGGCAGTAATTTGTGCCACACTAATGTATAATTTATGTGCAATTTCTCAGTTAAGCACAGGTTTTAAAATTAGAAATATATGCAATGGTTTTTATGGGTTTATTATTAGTATTATACACTCAGCGGCCACTTTATTAGGTACACGTATCTAGTACTGGATAGGACTCCTTTTTGCCTCCAGATTAGTCTGAATTATTTGCAGCATTGGATTCAACAATGTGCCAGAAACATTCCTTAGGGATTTGGATTCATGCTGATTCGATAGCGTCACATAGTTCCTGCAGAGTTTTGGCAAAATTCCGCCTGTTCTGACAAATTTCTGCCGCAACATGCAGATGGCAGGGTCAGAATTTGGCACAAGAAGGTTGAATCCATGGGTCCATCCTGCCTTGTGTCAATGGTGCAGGCTGGTGGTGGTGGTGTAATGGTGTGTAATGTTTTCTAGGCACACACTAGGCCCTTTAATACCAATTGAGCATTATTTGAATGTCACAGCACACCGAATCATTGTTTCTGAAAATGTGCATCCCTTTATGGCCACAGTCTACACTTTTTCAAATGGATACATCTAGCAGGATAATGCGCCATGTCACAAACCACACATCATTTGAAGCTGGTTCCAAAAACATGACAGTGACTTCAGTTTACTCCAATGGCTGCACAGTCCCCAAATCCAATAGAGCACCTTTGGTGTGAGGTGAAATGGGAGGTTTGCAGCATGAATGTGTGGCTGAAAAATCTAAGTCCTGCGTGCTACTATTGAGTCAGCATGGACCAAAAACCCTAAGGAATGTTTCCAGTAGTACCTTGTTGAATCTATGCCGCAAAATGTTTTGGCTGTTCTGGAGGCAAAATGGGCCCTATCCAGTACTAGATAGGTGTCCCCTTTTTCAGAGGGGAATTTAGCTTATTTTCTCCATGCCAGAATACACTAGATAAACTAGCACAATAAACTAGAATGGCACTGAAAGATGCCTACACCCGCGCATTTGTCCAATAGCGCCCTCGTGTGTTTAAAAGGTATAACGTCTATTCCTCCAACTTTTATTCATTGGACATTGGTGGAAATTAATGCAAACTGAAATACTTGTCATTGACCGATTTGAAAGATATTAGAGAATTCAGGACCTTGGCCACCTGTCAACCTATCTGCAAGGTTTCATCCAAATCGGATCAGAACTGTAGGCACTAAGGCCGGACTGACAGACACACGAACGCGGACGGAGTGATCGCAATACCCCTGCTCGCAGCGATATGCGCACGTGGGTGTAACAATGCAATGATATAATGCAATGCTTGTTAAATCTGGGGACTGGTTTAGCAAGCATTCTGGGAACTGGTGTTTGTGAACAATGCTAAGATTCTGTAAAGACCTCAGTTTGGGAATGACGCAGCTGGCACAAGAGGAGGCACACACACATCGCCAGGTGGTCACACAGAACACAACGCTATCAGTGTGTTTCTGTTTACCCTGTCAGGCACAAAAAAAGGCATTTAAGGACTGTGATAAAACCTCTCGTGGTGTCTGACTGATGAGCCCATAAAGGATATTGGCAATAGACAAATCATGTATTGCAATCAAAATGATTAATAACCAGACCTCAGGTATATCTGTAGGGAACATGTTGAGCCATGATATGGAACTTTGTGGGGGTGATAACAGGTTACAAACACTGGCTGAACATAGGTCGCAGTGCTATTGTTCAAAAGACATCTTGGCTTTTGAAATCAATTACAACCGCCTGTTTTTACCTTTGCTTTAAAACTGACACGTCATTCGCGTAATCCTTAATGGCGTCACCTGAATAACCCCGACAGCGTTTTGAAAAATGTACAATCGCAGCCCTTTCTGCCCTCTGACAAAAGTAAAGTGCCTTTACTCCATTACAGCACTGTGAGCATTATGCCATTTGGTGAGCTGAAGCCATGGGCATAAATGTGTGTCTATAAATAGACTAGACCAATACTACCTCTCACTGGTGTGTTATGAACACTGGAATCATGAACCTGAGACCCCACTGTCTCTCTCTTTCAAAAGTGCCACATCTTTCTGATCCCTTCTACCCATTAATATGAGTCAGCCCGTGACCTTGGCAAGGTCAAGGGTCAGGTCAGTACTCAGGCTGTAGATTATCTCCACCCTCAGTTTTTGGGAATTTGTGAGCTGTTTTATGTAAAACATAGTATGTCAGTAGTTTTAAATAATGTTACTAGTTTTTTAAAAAGTACATCTGGCTGAAATATACTGATATATTTTTTAAGTAAAATGCATAATGCTCTTCTCTTTGGGTCTGTAGGCCATTCTTGTGTATATGTTATGCATTTCATTGTTTATATGCAGTGTTTTGTTACATAACACCTGGTTTGTGCAAAACTATTAATTATTGAATTATCAAAAGGTTTTTCTCAATAAAGATTTCTGAGGATTTAAATGGCATTATATTAAGCATGTACCACAGGAGCAACAACAGTGATGGTCCATAAACTGTAAGCATACACTAAATAGGTTTGTATTAAAAAACTGTAACCAAAAATCATTCTTCAGGGCAACATACTTCATGTACCTCATGAATATCGGCATAACTTTCATCTGGGCTGCATATGATTTGTAGCGGCACATCCAGCAGCCGCCCCCTCAAAAGTGAATGAGAAGAAAGTGACCACTGTGTGTGAGTTGAGCCAGCGGTCTGAGCAAAACAAAGCAACAAACTAAATCCAAAAAACATGAAAAAACCCCCACTTGCTTTGTCTTCTGGGAAAAACCTGCTTCACTTCCTCCTCCCCTTTGAAATTGAGGTATTATTACTTTCTTATTCTAGTTTCCACCACCACCCTACTGTATTTTATGTCTTGCAACCTATGCCAAAGTAAAGAAATAAAATATATAACAAAAGGTGTGCAAATTAAGTGTGTGATTAACCCTAGGCTCAGGATTCCCCCAAAACAATATTCTTGGAAATGTCTCTTGTATTCTTCTTTTTCCACATTTAAAAAAAATTATTTTACCTTTGAAAACCTAAATACCCTAATGTACACAAATTATAGTCACAGTCATCATCTCTAACAGCTAGCATTATATTCCTTGGCATGAAGCTATCTCAGTTCATAAAGCAATCTCTAGCTGTGTATTGATCTCTATTAACAGTCCCTTTTACAACCTGGATAAAATGTCTGCGCTTACCGTTTCTTTCACTGCAATGTGCTGGACAGGTTATACGACTGAAGAAGTGGACTTCAGCAAAACAACCTCTGATTCTTAACTTTTTATTTTTTCTACAAAGGACCAGAGGATTGTGATAAGTGAACGCAATCAATTCCCCTGTGCAATTTCCCACATGAAGTCAAATTGCATTGCATGGGGGATTTGATTGTGGGGGATTTGATTGTGGGGGCACTGAAAGTGTTCAAGGGCAAACACAAGGGCAAAGGCTTCCTTCTTCCCTGTAGAGTAAATTTCTGATGCTTATTTAGCTTTCTAGAGTAGTAATTTACTGGCTTATCCACCCCTAAATTGCCTTCTTGCAACAATGCCACTACTACCTCCAACTCCATGCATCCAGCACCAACTTAAATGGTCTGGAAAAACGGGGAAATTAACACTGGTTCACATGCTAGGGTAGCCTTGAAATTTGCAACAGCCTCCTGACCATACTCCTTTCCATTGAAATTTGTGAGGAGATTAGTTAGGGATTGAAAAATGAATACAAAGTTTGAAACAAATTTTCTGTAGATCTTGCGCATACCCGGAAGGCACCCTACCTCCTTGTGTGTCTAGCGATTGATAAATCAACAATTGTCCGTACTTTCACTGACTGCAGACACTGATTGTTGTTGTTATTCAAGTGTGACTAGTCATCACAGTAGTTTGTACATAATGATCTATTCTGAACAAATTAGTCCATTTGCTTTGGGCTGTTATTGGTTTTCTCTGAATGGTTATGGTTATTCACTATGCAGTCATGCAAACCTATTAATGGGTCAATTAAAAACGGGTACAGTCTAACCGTTCAGAAAATAGACTGTACATTTCAGAAAATAATAATAATAGTAGTAGTAGTAGTAGTCGTCATCATCATCATCATCATACTATCTGATTTAAGTTCCTTACTCAAAGTTGGGAAAACGACTGTAATGGTTAAATAAATAGCCCTTAGTTTCCACATGATTCACTTATTTGTAGCTTATATCACTACAAAATGGAAACCTAAAGTTGCACACACATTGAACATATTTTTATTTCAATAATAACTGGTAAGTATGGACCCCTCTGCAAACCTCAAGCCATACAGAATATTCAAAAATACACTCAAATATGTTTGTATAGTTTATTATAGTGATTTTGCCTCTAAACTTAAATTATTTAACAACCAGTGGTAATCATATGGGCACCAATTTCAGCACCGGTCTGAAGTGTTTCATTAGCTGATGGGACAGAAGAACAAGAAGCAAGAAAGTGTCCACTTTAAAAGATTACATTTATCACAAAATCAGTATCTACTGTGAGGTAAATTATTCAACTTTTAGGTTTTGTAAAGGTCAAACTGAGCGGCAAAGGAATATTATGTGGCTCAGAATATTTAAGTGATTTTTGTGTGTTTTTTTTAGATAAAGTATTCAATTTCAGGCTGAAGCAGTATAGGACCGGGAAAACGAAGCTTCACGCTATGTTGTGTATATAGAAACAGAGTTACCCAGTAGAAGTTGAAATATAAATAATAATACATGAGGTTTTACAGGTTTACTTCTGGCCCAGCTGTAAAAAGGACCATTTAAAAAATGTATTTCTAATTTAATGAAGCACGAATAAAAAAATAAGTATTTTAACCTAATACATTGAGTTATCAGATTTTTCCTTGAAAATACGTTTTTTTTTAAAGTTAAAATGGGAAACTGCACTATCAGGCTTGGAAAGTAAAAGTTGCCCTATATTTTTGGATCTCTCATGGCTTTAGACAAAGGTTCTCCATGGACAGCAATCTGTGATTTACTGCTCGTTGTATCTGGAATTTTTATTTAGGGAAAAGTTACGTATTTGTTCATTGCCTATACCTGAAAACAGAGGTTCTGAGTGACTCTTCCTCTAATTAACTTGTTCAGCTCTTGTGCATTTTTAGTTAGGTAAAGGCATCAGCTGCTATCAGCAAAAAACACAATTTTCAACAATGCAGAAATATTTTGATTGTTAGCCTCATATTGACTGAATAGGTTGAGTATATGGATTTTTTATGAATGAAAAAACTAGAAAAATTATCTCGTTCTGCCATAAACTGATGGGTAATAGGTGTATTACTTTTACCATGTAAAGGACCAGTAAAAAGTACAGTACAGTCAAACACTTCATCTAAACACTGCAAAAAATGTCTGTCTTAACAATTGTTTTAGTTTTATAATGAGTCTTAAAATATCCTTCAAAATCTTTGCTTGACAAGTGAAATTATCTTACCCCACTGGCAGATAGTCTGTAACAAACAATAGTAAACAAAAATAAGATTCTAAACTATAAATATAAGATTAAAAAGATTTTTGCAGTGAAGGACATTATGTTGGAACATAGTTTGTGCATACAATTTTTATTTGGGTTTTCCATCCTGTTTTTATTCATTAACACAGCAGAACAGCTTGTGAACGGAGTGGGTGACATTACACGTTCCAGGAGTGTACAGTCCATAATTATTTTCTGCCAGTTCTTTCTGGTTGGCACATTGTCCTCAATCCATGACAACAGGGTCTCATATTGTGATGATTAATGATGTGTGAATGGGACTCACATACTTACATAAACATTCCAGAAATATATTCAACCATATATATAAAGATGCCATTATTGTGGCTGCCCAGCCTTCATCAAAATAATCCATCAGATGGCATCTTTATATATAATCAAGCCAGAACACCCCTTTCACCTTTTCCACTTTTTATTACATTACAGACATATTCTACAATAGATTGAGTTCATTTTTTGTCTCAAAATTCTTCACAAAATAGCCCATAATGACAAAGTGAAAACATGTTTTTAGAAATATTTGCAAATGTATTAAAAATCGAAAACTAATAAAACATGGAGAAGGTGAAAGGGGTGTTCAGACTTTCCGGCTTGACTGTACATATTATTGAATAATTAAATTAATTTCTGGAGTATTTATGCAAGTGTGAGAGTCCCATTATTCACAGTTGGTTTACATTTTTGACTGCACCCTACATATTTCTGCAGTGAATGTATGTGTTTCTGTTTGTTTTAGTTTTTTTTGATTATCATGATTATTAATGTGGCCATCAGGGAGGCTAAACATAAGACACAGCTCAAGCTCAATGTACACACCAAAAATTGCCCTTAACTCTTCAACAATACCTACCCAATACTACTGTAACATGAACAAATACAATGGTTGTATATGTTTCAATCATTATTTTATTCAGATGGACGGCCTTTGGCGTGGTGATATGAGAAGTCTGTGGACAATATTTAGCTGAATAACTTTGCCTCGATTAGAAATTGATATTTTTCCTGCATTTCCCAAAAGATAATGCCACTCCTCATCCTCAATCATGACATTATGATCACTTTCCCAGGCGTCTTTGGTACATGGTGTGTTAACCATGGAGGCTAAAAAAAGAGTATTATAAAATACACTGAGCTTTTATCTTTTATTCAGCCCAAGGGAAAGAACCCTCAACAGGAGATGTTCCTTTAATTGTTGAATCTCTGATCATACAATTCACGACTAAAAAGGTCTCAGAGGTCTGAAATTTTGCCATTGCTGCATTTGCTCATTAAATTGTCAAAGGTTTGTTGATGTTGTTATAACCTGGGCCTATCCAGCCAGTATCACCCTGAATTGATATTAGAGAGGATTTGATCTCAGATCATCTCTTCACTGAATGAAAAATTCCCCATGCTTTTAGTGTAACCATGGTGATTTTATTTGTACAAGATCTTTAGACAACCTTGAATCTTTATAAAATAGAGTGTTTTTCAGGGGACTTTTAGATTGGTACGATTCTATGTCTAGCCAAATTGAATGATGGCCAGCTTTCAACCATTCTACTAGGAATCAAAGATGGGCCACCAACCGATGCCGCTTGACACTAGGAACATCAAAGCCACCATTCACACACAGCTGCAGCTTCATAAGCTTTAAATGAGGTCTCCTTTTGCTCAAAATGAACAAGCTAAGCCAGCCTACAAGGACCTTATTCACCTTGTTTGAAAGCAAGATGTGGGCCATTTGGAGGGGCTTAGCCCAACAGCCACTTGTGATGGTATAGATCTGTGGATGAAAGTTAACCTAATACAGGTGACCACAGGGCGTTGGACGAGGGGGAGCGCCGTCCTCTTTGTTAATAAAAATTGGTAAAACCGTCCCCCTTGTTAAGATGCATGCCCACGGACCCCCCTAGAGTCACCCCCCCCCCTCCTTTTTTTTTACTCGCAGAAGTCATCAGAATTAACCATTTCAGAGTGATTTTTTTAAAGATTATCATGCTCCCAGACCCCTCTTGAGTCAATCCCCCCACCCACCCGGCCAAAAAAAAACATCCCCCTTGTTAACATTTTACAATTTGACCACTGGTTGACCATACGAAAAAAGTTATAAATAAGCACTAAATAAACAAAACCACAGGGGGCCAATTAAAAGAGAAATGTTTGGGGGTGTGGGGAACTGTCGGCATGAGAACCAGTGGCATGGCCTCTGGGAGGAAGACCATTAGGTCTTAGGCTGTTTGTGAGTATTGCAGACAAGAGTTAATTGTAGAAGACTTTAACCAAGGTCTCCAAGGTTTAATGAAGGTCTCCACCAGCCCAAATTGGTTCATGGTGAAAAACAAATACAACCACTCCATATCAAAGGCTTTATCTGCATCAAGGGAGAGCATTAAAGCCAACACTGTGAGAGAACTGAGTGATATTAAGAAATCTTCTAATATTATCACAAGAACTACACACCTTTAATAAAGCCAGTTTGATCTCCGCCTATGATGATAGGATAAAAGTAAAGTCTAGATAAAGTCTTTTCAAAGTGGTATGTAGTAATAATAGCATTCAACAACAAAATTAGCCTGTAGGAGGCGTGACTCTCAGGGCATTTCATGTTCTTGAGTATTAACCGATTATCCTTTGTCAATGACTGTGGCAGGATTCCCACATAGAACGAGTGGCTCAACATGGTTAAAGGGGTCTTTCCAGAAGCAAGGCCTGGAACTCCTTATACATTTTTAAAAAAAGGTTTTTATTCACACAAACACCATCAGGTCAGGGATTTTTACCAGACTGTAGAGCCTTCAATACTAACATGGCTTCTTCTCTTGTAATTGGGCCATTTAACAACACTTTCTGGATTTCTGGAAGCTTGAGGTTGGTGAAAAAATGACAATAATCTAAGAAAGAGGAAGACAATAAGGGTTATATCCATTTATGGTTTTCATGCCAACGTCTGGCCTCAATTACTTAATTAGTCCTAACATTTATGCCATCTGACATTTTATCTATATTCCTTGATAAGTGCATGAATGACAGCCGAAGATCTAATTTACGAGTGAACCAGTGTTGGTGTATACAGCCAATTAGCTCATTTAGCCAGGGTAATTGGTTTACACAAAAGACTACATACACACCGGCCCTCCAGGACTGGATTTGCCCACCCCTGATCTAGTAGAAGATGGAGAACATTTGAGAAGGAAATTTCAAAGCAATACATCTCAATAATCTATACTGAATGAAAGCTTTGTTTCAATTATATTTTTCAGAGATAAACATGATTTATGCCCCTTGTGCGTTTGTTATAGAATAGAATAACTTTTATTTTTCCGTTAGGGAACTTCAGTAGTAGCTAGCCACCAGCAACAACAAAAAAAGACATATACACTGGGGCAGACCCACAACACACATACACAAACATATCAAATAAAGACATTCAATAAAATTATTGCATTAATTAAACTAATTAAGTATTCCTTTCCTCCATACACGCAGTGTTGCAGTCTCTGTAAACTGTCGAAATGGAGCACCGAACGACGTCAACCTTCCCAGTCGTCGCCTCCCCCTTATTATCTTCTCCTTCCCTTCCCTGGTTGCCTTTTGAAGATTGCCTTCACTCCCCACATCGTCAACTCCGGTGAAGAGCGAAGGTAAACTTTGTTGCTGCAGATCCAACGGACATTCCCGAGCATAATGTTGCGATGCATCTCCATGGTGACGACCACAAACAAAATTATTCCGACTAGACAATTCATCAATATTATCAAAACAAGCCGCAGGAGTGCCCTGAAAAATCATCAGCCCGCTTCCCCGTACCACAACAGACACATAGCACATGAAAAAACTAAAGACAAAAGCCCGACACAACAAAACTCAAACATGAGAGACAGCTGGACTACACGTCGCCATTACGTTGCCACGTGACGTCAAGTGGATTTATATAAATCACATTGTTATCACAAAAAATTACTGACACTGTCATTGTTAAATGTGATCTAGCACAGGTAAACGGCAACCATTAACTATATGCTATATACAGATGGGGTACAAATTAATGGAAAAACCAACATAAAGTGTTTTCGTAAGGTGTTGGGCCACCACGAGCCTCCAGAACAGCTTCATTGTGCCTTGGCATAGATTCTACAAGTCTCTGGAACTCTATTGGAGGGATGGAACACCATTTTTCTGGAAGATATTCCCTCATTTGGTATTTTAATTATGGTGGTAGAGAGCGCTGTCTAACGTCTAACACGTCGGTCCAAAAACATTTTTACATATTGAGTAGTTTGTGTAAATTTGGGTTTGTGTAAAATGTTGGGCATATTCAACCGAGGCAGTTCCACGAGTGCTAATAAGTAATCATAACATAAGGGTTAACCATGATAAAAAAAACTAATTTCAATTGAAACCTGAGGCCAATTCTGAAAATTCTGCAAAAGCACTACTCAGGAAATCTGTAAAATAGTTAGGAGGCTGTAGTTATTCATAAAAGTAATTAACTGCCTGCAAATTGTACCCCAAGGAATTAAATATATCTTCAACCTTTACCGCAATGTAATATTTTTGCCCAGTAAAATAGTGATAACCCCTACTAGGCTATGTTCAAAGTGCAGCTAAAAGTGACCACAGTAGCTTGCATCTTATCAAGCAAATAATTCAGAAACATATTGGGTTCTTTGAAGGTTAAACAAAGCTTTGAATGCAAACGTTTAGGGTTACAGCACCCTGGCCAGCTAGTACTTTTGCCTAACATATGAAAGGCTTTGGAGGTCACATCCCAATGCCCATGGAGCTTGCAAGCTATTTAAATTACATTACATTTACATTATAGGCATTTAGCAGACGCTCTTATCCAGAGCGACTTACACAGCATTTATTTAGCATTTATATATATATATATCCATTATATAGCTGATATATATAAAGCAAATGCAGTGAAGTACCTTGCTCAAAGTACAAAACGGCAGCGTCCGACTGGGAAAAAAACCTTGCAACCTTCTTTTACAAAACCACAGTTTTTATAACATTATACATTTATATTAATTATTATACCACACACACTGCCATGTGCTAGCATTCATTTCAACTAGTTTCAGATAATTGTAATCTTACTGGCTGAATATTCTGGGCATACAACAATATTTCCTTATTATTTTTTAAAAACCTAGCTATAAAACAAAATGCAGAAGATTTTTTACAAAATTTTAAGACCCAATTAAGGCAAGAACCCATTCATTATAAGTGCATTCACCAAAAGCAAGGTAAAGTTTGTGTCTAATTTCTAAAAGGTAAGTTGTGTTTGTCATGGGGTGGGAATGCAGCCGTTTGCCCCCCTGTCTGAACACAACAGATGAGTGAAAAAAATGTCACTGGGTCAAAAACCTAGAGCTATCATCTGAAAATGCAACAGCAATAGAATATAAATACAAATTTTATGTATTTAAATTATCCAATCCTAAGGGCACAGTAAATTATATATGCATATAAATGAAGGAATAAATGAATGAATGACCCAAACCATCACTCTGTTGCCAGATATGGAGTAGATGTGAATGGATCACTGCAAGGGTTATTTCTCCTGACTCATTTTCCTATAGAACTCTATGGGGGGAAAAGTCAGGAGAAACGACTCTTAAAGGGATCCATCCACATCTACTCCATATCTGGCCACAGAGTGATGGTTTTGGGCTCGTTTGATACCTTAGACCCTTGATGACGTACAGCCACTTTACCAGTCATGTGTTCCTTACTGTACCAGCGTAATTTACAGCTGAATCTAGTCTCACCCCCCAATTCTCATAGAGATCAGTTCAAATGCAGAGAGGTTATAGTATCGCTTGTAACAGTACCTGAAAATAAAATATTGAGAGTCTTTTGATGTTGATTGGTCACAGACTTCAGAAAGTAACAGCATGCAAAGGATATGCGACCAAATATTAAATATGATACTTTAAAAATATGTTAAAGCAAAGGGTATGAATACTTATGTAAATGAGAGATTTCAGTTTTCGATTTTTAATACATTTGTCAAAATTTCTAAAAACATTTTTTCACTTTGTGATTATGGGCTATTTTGTGTATAATTTTTTGACAAAAGATGAACTCAATCTATTGTAGAATATGTAATGTAATAAAATGTGGAGAAGGTGAAAGAGGTGGGCAGACTTTCTGGCTTGACTGTATATTGAAGTACTACATGGGACATTGCCCATTAGTCCTGGATGAAATTATTCTTTGAAACACTTCATCCCTTTAGTCACCTGTAACTTTTCTGCAAATTGCTGTGAATTTCAAGAGAAATATGTATTTCCACCAATAACAAGAACTCCAATATTCAGAACAAAATATTTTTTTCATATGACTGTAAGTTTTGGTTAGTTAGCGGTTCCGCGGCTTCATTAACTCATCAAGACAGGGGAATCAAGTTGGGGAAATAGGTAGGAATGAAAACCAGGATACACATAGCCTCTTCATGTACACAGAGTCCTGCATTACTGTACACTGAGCAGCATGCATGTGAGTGGGTTAGCCAGATTTCATTAGTAAAAGATTGCATATATTTCCTGGGTTCTACCCCTAGGTGGCAGAATGTGCATTCACACTGCTGGTCATGTCTGTGTTCTGGCTGACTGAAGTCTTGCCCCTGGCTGTGACTGCGCTGCTCCCTGCTCTGCTCTTCCCTCTGTTTGGCATATTAATCAACGCAGGTACATTCAATATTATGTGTTGCAATAATGCTACAATGCTACATAAATACTGTCTGGTTGTTGTCTGTGTTGTACCACAGTCAATACCGCCATAGTACCAAGCCATCACATTGGACTTTAATGTGAAGTAATGGGACAATAATGTACTGTAGTTCTTTTCTGAAGCTAAAATCTTCTTTTTTTATTTATTTTCTAAACATAAAAGGATGAAACATTTTCTAAACATTTTCTACAAGAATGCCTGATTCAACAGCCTGGATCAAAGCACAAAATTCAAGAAAAACATTTACATGAAGACAAATCGTCAAGTACAAAAAAATAAAAAAATAATATATATATATATATATATATATTTTTTTTTTATAAGTAAAATGTTTGAAAAAAGCCTTCCTTCGCCTGAATGAGAAAATGAAAGAGGATTTCAATTCCTTTCCCTCAGCTTTAATGCTGTTCTGCTGCAGGTGGCTTCTGCCTACTTTAAAAACTTCCACCTGCTGCTAACTGGGGTCATTTGTCTGGCCACCTCCATTGAGAAATGGAACCTCCACAAGAAGGATATTTTTTTTCTTGTCTGACTGTTGTTTGCATCTGTAAATAGCTAAGGTAGCACACTAACATTCCCCTTGTATTCCTGGAGTTCCACATCCCCACTTCGATAACCCTGTGCATCCCTTTGCACTGGAAGATAAGGGGATACCTTCGTAACCATGGCTGTGTCTGAATCAGAGCCCTACCAACTGCATCCTGTGTCGTAGCAGCTGTGTACTGTTTACATTTCGCCTGCTTAACAACTTTATCATCCAGTGTACTCAAGCATACATAATAGTATGGAAGGGTGGTTGATTCATACACAGCCCAGGGTTCTTTGAAGGCAGACGACTCCATCCCCCCCATAGATAAAAGTAGAGAAAAAAACAACATGTCTGCTACTGCCATGGCGATGCCCATCGTGGAGGCAGTCATCCAACAAATAGTGAATGCTGAGAGCGAGGTTACCACGCGGCGGGAAAAGTCGCTGACCGACTGGTCCAAACGCTGCTCTGCAGTTGGACGGTGAGGGCTCAGGTTTGGACCCCTCAGGTCTAAGTAATCAGGGGGATGTGACCTCCATCTCCCAGCTGAGAGGAATGTTAAGTATCAGTGTGGCGTGCTGCTAAACGTAGATGTGAGCTCCAAACGTACACGTCTGCAGTTTACCCTCTTTACATTTGTTAATGTGATTCATTTTTGCCTGATTTGAATAAGAATGCATGGTTTTTTTTTATACCATGGACTTCCCCTGCAATATTTTTGTAGAAGTCGAAGAGAAACGTGAAGAGACTGACGTTAAATAAGTCGTAAGGTTTGTACCATGTTTGTGCCATGTGTTAAATTCCATACATGTGTGATTACACATCAGCTCAGATGAGATCTGACGCCGATGCTTGTGTATGTTGGACAGGTGTAGTGGTGTGGGACCAAAGGTTGTCATATATACCATTGCTCAAGGACCTCTCCCACACTCTGAAGCACTCACGGAACATACCGAATGTTATATACATTACATTACATTACATTCATTTAGCAGACGCTTTTATCTAAAGCGACGTACAGTAAGTGCATACAGAAAGGATGACACAACCAATAGGATAGGATATACAACCAATAGGATAGGATATACAACCAATAGGATAGGATATACAACCAATAGCCCTTCCTGAGGAGACTCCTGAAAACACCCAAGTAGGTTTGGAAGAACTTGTGTTATTAACTCTTTTTTTTTTATTTCAAAGTGATTTCTTGGGATTACATTACAATGTATTGCCAACAAGAAGGTGAGAAATTCCAGCAAAAGACAAAACAATGACGTAACTCACAATGACATGTAGGGAAGGTAGCTTTGCGATCCTAATAGTATGAGCTAATATCAATTAGTTGGCATACTGATATCAATATCAATCGAACAAATCATATAAAACTAAAAATGATTGCGCTAAAGGCAAAAATATATAAACTTCTCAATAATAAATAAATCCATTGGTTGCTGCGAGATGTTTACAGAAGACCCTTAGCTGTACTAACTGTGCCTGATCGTTTGCAAATTTATAGCCAAAAGCTATAAAGGTGGTAGAACTGCTCATCGTGTTATATAACAACATCTAACTGCTCTCAAGAGGTCGCCTTTACGTTGTCAGGAGGCTTTTGGCAGCTATTTTGCTCACAGCCTCCCATTGTCTAAATCATAATGGTTTAATTTCCTTTAATAAATTGCTGAGTAATATAGACTCACGGACATACACATATACACATGGTGATATCTGAGAGGGAAAAAGCATTTCATACAGAATATAATAAAATAATTCTGGTTCTTTACCATTGCTATGATGCTTTTCTGAATTTGTAGTAGCCCTTATTCAAGGGAACTTACACAGCTTTCTACACATTGTATATTACCAATTTATTCAGCAGGGTGTTTCACAGAAGTAATCTCGGTTAAGCACTACCGTGGGCAAGGGTTGAATAGCTAGGTTCCAGATGGCAATAAGACTGCAAGCCTAGTGAGGTTTCCTGACCAGATTCACTGTTCTCCCCTCTGATTTGAAGGCTGTGGCCATGATCGCGATGGTCCCTGAGCCCCATATTGATGTTTCCTGTCTTGGGCTTTGTCAAGGCTATTCCCTAGCCTATTATCCAATTCATTTCCACATACTACTTGAGTCTAGTGTTACTGAGGATTTTTATTTCGATCTGAATGTGTCCCAGATTTTACCCAGAATGCAACCGCATACATTTTGGAAACTGTTTACTCATGTGCCTGCCAATAAGTGTGATTATCCTGTTGTTGTCCTGGGTGTGGCTGCATTGGATATTCCTGGGCAAGTAAGTGCCCCTCTCTTCACTCAACCCATACCCCCTACCTATTTCTCCTTTTCATGTGTCTCTGTACTGTTTTTCTCAACTCGGCTCATGTCTTGGCTCTTTCTGCCTTTTCTCCCTGGTGATTGTCATTTCCCTCTTTATACTGAGGTAATCTGGCCCAGCTCCTCTCTATTATCCTATTATAATTTCTATTATCTTCCTGTCCCTTTTCTTTTATCACTTTATTATTTTTTTTTTTATATAAATTTGGTGCGCGACGTGGGGCTGAGCATATTCAATTCCCATCACAATTTGATAAGGCTAATCGTTTGCAAGCGCAGCCATGTGCATTGCACAGACCCAACTGCCAAGTCAGAAGAGTTTAGACATCCACGGTTCTCCTCCGAAGCAGGTGGTGTTGCCAGTTGCTTCTTTTCACACTGCTTCTTTTACAGCTAAGCTCGCGTCAGGCAGAGTCGGTAAATGGTCTTTTCATATGCGGCTTTGACTGCAGTCCACCCAATCGACCAGCAGGGGTCGCTAAATAGAAATGCACACGGGACCTATCCGGATGAACCTTCCCATTCCCTGGACGACACAATCGGCAATTGCAAATCGCCCAATGGAGCTGCTGGCCACAGTCGACACTGGTCCGGATCCGAGGCTGTGAGGCTCATCCATGAACCACAGTGCAGTGCCTTAACTGAATTACCCTTCCAACAGCCCCCTTTTATCACTTTCTCTTTCTGCTTCTCTGTACCATATCCCTTGTACATGCATGCCAAAAATCACTCCAATGAAAAGCTAACTACAATGTAGGGCACTGCTAGTTACAGGTGTCATTATTAAAATATTGTTTTTTCAGCTTCAGATCCCTGTTGAGTTACAGGAGAGAGAGGTCAGAAAGAGAGAGAGGAGGTCGCACAAAGAGTCATAGAGCAGGGGTCCATGAGATGAGCAAAGTAAGTGTAAAAACATGAGAGAGCTTCTACTTTGAACATTTCAATGATGAATACACAAGAGGTGAAATTCATTGAACTGAATTAAGCTGATAATGGATAAAGCCTGTTGAAACTGGCAAACCTTTTATTCACGAAAAACAATCACAAACTAATTCAGGATAATGATATGTGTACAGATGAATTCCCTACCTCTCATCCCTGCCAAACTCCTTCTGCTATGCAATGTTTAACAAATACACTGTATCGGGACTTGGAATAAAAAACAAAAAAACATTTGGTGTTCGGGGGGTGGGGGGCGTATTTCCTAGCCCATCCCAAGAATATGTGGTCAAGAGACACTTGCTGTTTGTTTGTGTAACCATAGATTAACTTGAGTTTCCTGTAGCACCCAGGAAAAGGTTATCCTAGTTATCTTTGCACTTATGGTGCTGCTACTATGATTGGTCAGAGATCGCTGGGTCTGATGTTCTTCATAATCCAAGCAAACAATCCCTCCAGCCCCCAAACTGGTTCGTCACAATATGTCTGCTATTCTGTACATATACATGCATGCTCACACGTGCATAAGCTTACATGCACACAGAAGTACTAGCGCACACCTAACAGTTAGTTACCTATAATTACCACACACATGCACCCACACGCAGTCACACGCATACTCCTCCCGTTTACCTACTCACACACATAGATGCTTACACACAATAAGCTTCCTCTCAAATATACAAGATTTTGTCAACAGATCTACTCATCATGGTCACCTCCACCTCTATCTTGCAAGCACACACACCATCCCATCTCACACCCATCCTAATGGGTCACCTGCTCTCCTTCTTGCTGTGCACTATAGCACTGGACTGGTGACAACTTTGCTCATTGAGGGTCATCATCATTGTTCCTCTACAGAGGCCATAATCTCCCTGGTAACGGTAACAGGCCCAGGCTCTTTGTGTTTTCTGTCTGATGTACACCATGTTTACCAAACTCCAACCAGAGACCCTGGTAACCTGGAAGGAATTTCAGTCCTGCATGCCATGGAAGATCTGCTTCTTTGACGGTGGGGGTTTTGCCCTGGCTGAGGGTATCAAGGTACCAAGAACTTTTACGCTAATAAAAAGTTCTCATGTCACTCTCTCTTCCCTCTATTCCCCTCATCTATTTCTAAATAGGACAAACACTCTCTCTTTCTACATAGTCTAAGCTCTGTCACCCCCTTTCATTTTGTCCTCTCCCACAGAAAGGTTAGGGTAAATAGTCATTCTTCTTCTATTCCCTTCTGTCACAGACAGAGTTGTAATTAACAATTCTCTCTTTTATATTCTTATGGCACAGAGGGAGGACTGCAATTAACAATTATTCCCCTTTATGTCTCTGTCACACAGAGAGTACTGCAGGCAAACGTTCCCTTCGTATTTTCTTTTGTAGAAACATTACAGTAATATAATAAAAATTTCCACTTTATTCCCATGAACCTCAAGGCAAAACTTTCAGGGCTGTGAGATGCAGTGTCTCCACTGCAAGTTCTAGAATGTTTGTGCTGCAGATGGTCCCAAGCCTTATCGTGCTTTAGAGCCGAGACCAGGTTTCTACAAGATATGAAAATTGCACATTACTTGCTCCTGCTAGTGCCAACGCAAATATAAATAGTGTAGTTATACAGTTTGCCAACTGTGCAAGTGGGCCAACCCCAGGACTGCAAGCAGGCTCAGCTGACACAGGTCAGCATTAAAACAAACACTGGAAAAGCCCGGAACCTGAACCGCGCAGGCCATCCAGGTTCCAGCTCCATAGGTGAAAATGGATATAAGTGTGCACAGACTGAAGATAGCTTTAATCTAGGCTGAGTGTGTGTCAGCTGCAGATGACTGTGACATAGTGTGTGTTGGCTACTTGTGGCAGTAATGGAGTATGATGTGGGGGGCAGGTGTCGGGGCTTTCCGTCTGGGTGGCGAACCTGCTGATTCCTCTGGAAAAGCTCCCCGTCTGGGCTGTCGTTACCATCACCTGCGGCGTCATCACCACCTTCACTGAAGTGACCGGCAAACCCACCACCGTCCCCAATGGTATGTTGTTATAAAATAATAATGTTATTTAAAGAGTGCAGGTAGGGTTAATTCTGTCTCTGGATATTGCCTAGCTCTTGTCGATATAAATATTTAACCAGACAAGTTGTTTGAGAAATTAAAGAATGAAGACTTTGAGGACTGCACTTTTATCTTTATCTGGAGATAGGAGAGGACTGTTCTCAACCAGCTCAGAGAAGAGACTAAATAAAAGGGAGCATTTGCATGGACAATTTAAAAAATGTAATAATTTTTTATAATATTTGAAAACATTGTCATTTCAGCCAGCATGTGGCTTTCGTTAGAAGGCCGGTGTGAAGACCACACAATGGCAAAAACTTCAATGTTTTTAAATATGATATAATCAATAAACACATTTTTTGAATGGTATGAATACTACGCTTCCTTCACTCTCAATTACTTGTGTAAAAAATGTTTTTGAAATGATATAGTACTGAACTTGTTTTTTATCTTTAATAACAAGCCCCCTACAGGCAAGATGTACTTATCTGTTTTAGAATATTCATTGTCCACATAACAGCAGTAAAGGCATACAAATGGGACAACTGTTTTTAATGTCATTAAAATGAGTCACCTGTATTCAATGAGCACTATATTTGGCCAGCTATGCAGTTGCATTGTGTTGACTGTATACAATGTACAATGAGCACTATCATCTAGCTGGATATTCACCAAAGCCATTGAGGCTAGATACCGCAACAGCTAATGGGGATCTCCTTTCAAACACTTGCAGCCCTGTGTGCTTTTTGACATGGTAATGATAAAACGGTCATAACACCTCATTGGGTACGATCTCTTTCCACTGCAGATGTGCAGTGACAATTAAATGTTTCTTCAGTTTTTCATTAAACATTGTGCCTACGTTCACAATGAGTCGGTTAAAAAAAAAAAAAAGTGATGTTTGTGTAAATAGAATGTTGACATTAATATTGACACTATTGTCTATCATGTGACATTTTTCTGGACTCTGATTGGCTGAAGCTATCCATGCAAATCCTCTATTTATCCTGATAACTGCAACTCTATGCACCTCCTTTGCCTTCCTGTTGCCCGTGTCTAATCCTCCGTATGCCATTGTCTTCACCTATGGGCATGTAAACACCATGGATATGGTGAGTGTTAGTCCAGTAGCTGACTGAAGGATTCAGTTCAAACCCCAATCTGATCTTAAGCTATACTGTTTGTGCTCTATCCCAGTGATTTTCAACCACTGTGCCGCGGCACACTAGTGTGCCGTGAGAGATCGTCAGGTGTGCCGTGGGAAATGATCCAACCTCACTTAATTAGTAACACTTTTGGTTGGTGGTGTGACTCAGGATTTTTTTTAATGTAAAAAATGTGCCTTGGCTCAAAAAAGGTTGAAAAACACTGCTCTATCCCATCCTGATGACATCACAAAGACTGGAGATTGTTATCTGGATGGGGAAAATGGAGTCATAAATAGAGGAAGAATGACAACTTTCCTCTCATTCTGATGCTGCACAGAAAAAAATATCACCCTGCACTAATCCTGTGAGTCATCAGAGGCTCAGACTCTGAGCCCACCCTTGTCTGCTGACAGTCGCTTTAAAAGGGCAGGGGGATTGGAGGTTGGAGGTAGTTTGGAGCTTCAAAAGAGCAGGGAGATTGGAGGTAGTTCGGAGCTTCAAAAGGGCAGGGAGGTTGGAGGTAGTTCGGAGCTTCGAAAGAGAACTGTAATAATTACAGACCCCCATAACCCCTGAGAATTGACTAATTGTGCACTCAAAGGCTTTTCATTTTTGCAGCCATAATGGCGTCAACTAACCTATGTGAACTTAAAAATATCTTGAGCTAGCTTGTTACTAGCTCAGTGTTGTTGTTTTTTGTTTGCTGGAACTATATTTGTATGTGCAGCTTAGGAAAATAAAATCAATTTAAACATGATTTTGTGGCAGATAATTAATTTCTTTGGCAAGAAGCTGTGGCCATTGTTCACTTCATGTCAGGGGCTTATTTACTTTCTTGCTGTAGCTTTATTATTAGCCTACTTACATATAATAATAATAATAATAATAATAATAATAATAATAATAACAACACTGGAGTAAGTAGTTTTCAAAGAGTGGAGATCTTATCTTAACAGGTGATGGTCCTGTTTTACAAGCTTTGTAAATGTTTCTTTGAATCACCCCATCAGTAGCTGATTCCTTTTTACTTAAATATGTACAATGAACAGCTTTACCATTGTGCCCTCCACAAAAAAGAAATCCAATTATTTTGGTTAATGCAAAGACACAAATGCATTAACATCAATATAAAAAAAATATTATTGGTAATAATTATATACAGATGGGAACTTCACTTCCCTGCTTCTAGTACATTGTACTGATATGGCTATGAACAAACACCAGTTTTATCTTCGCCTCCTGAACTTTACCAGACCCCTTTTCTCTGAGACACATGCAATGATCACCTGTGATTTAGCTGTGCATTTCCAAAAGGAGCTCCAGGGGTAAGGCTATTCTTTCTGTGCACAGAGTCTAGAGGCCCACACTTCTAATTACAAAGATCAGCAAGCTTCTAGTCAACTGAGACTGAATTTTAAAAACTTGAAAGTTTTCTGTGTTTCTAAAAAGGCTTTTGGGTACTCTTCCAGCACTTATAGAAGTGTATAGAGCATTTGGTGTCAACTTCTAATGAGCCCCATTTACAGCCCCTTATTACTTTTTCTTTTTGCCACTTACTCTTTTCCCTCCCTCCCAAGTTTTTTTCTCCTTTTTTTATCTCTCCCTTGACAGTCCTTGTCTGCTACTTGTTAATATTCACAGAGCAAACAGTGCCCCCCAGGACCATCTGAGAACTACAGCACAAATATTAATTTAACAGATGCCATAGCTCTGCATGTGTATTAATGCATGTATGGAGACTTCTGTCTAGGATGCTGATAGAGGCTAACAGCACATGCTGTGATGTCCTGCGTCCACTATAGAGCAATGAGCCTCGCATATTCTAGAATCGGTGGGATGGAAATGGAATTTATGATACAAACCCCTCAATGGGAAATTTCCATATTAGTATTTTATATGTACATAAGTGTTCAGTGCATTTCACCAGTGACTGATTGCACCATTATCAAGTCTAGTGATCATGGACATCTCTCAACCATTGATGAAAACGGCCAATCCAAAAAACGGTGTGCAGAAAACCATCTGCTGGTTCTAATGTGAATAGAATGGACATACTGTACCTCCACCAGTTTCTTCAAAGTTGAAAGGAAATCCATTCAACTTTTGTCTATGACTGAACAGCAATCTCCTTCGTTCACTAATGAATTGGTAGTCTGGTATAGTAATTAAGGAAATGGACATATCAGTTATAAGGTGTACTTTTAAACCCCAGGTGAGGTTTTGCGGTTGTTCCCTTGAGCAGGCAACATTGTAAATTAACAGTATGTGAATATATTTAGATGGGGAATTGTGCAAATCTCTCTCTATAGAGGTGTCTGCTAAAAAAAATGTATAATGCAATCAACTGAATTTATTAACTGGCTGACTGACAAGCTTCTGCAAAACATTGAAATAAACTTACCTCTAGAGGTTAAAGGCCAGTAATGGAGATCCTCCAAATTGGTCTTGCTCTTGTTAGCAATACCAGCACAATCAATGTATCTCTTTCATTTGCATTCTACACAGAATCATTCTGCACTGCTCTTTATAATGTCTATTCACTAATGCAGGTGGAATATACAGTATAAATACAGGTGATATACTATATACTCACTGCACAGGACACACAAGACACCCAAGGCTTTCCCTGGAAACATGTGGCTCAGCCACCTGTTTCTCCCTATGCACCATTGCCAAACTCGCACAGAGTGGAATTGATGGAAGACCACCCATATGCAGCTGCATGCAGACCGTTGGGGGCCCAATCACCCAGCGGGGTCACCAAATAAACGGTGGCCGACTTGAACCCACCCATACCCTGGGCGACGCAATCGCCAATTGCGCATCAGTTCTAGTGCTCGGCCAAAGTTGGCACTGGCACGATCCAGATACGATCCCAGACCGCTCATTCATGCACCACAGCATGGTGCCTCAACCAAACGAGCCACCCAGCTGCTGTACGTCAAACAAGGGTAAACACAAATAATATTTAATCCCCCAGATAACAAAATCAGGCTTTGCAATTGTATTTATTTCTTTATTTATTTGTGTGTGTGGTTTTTGTGCAATTGTTCGATCAAGTATAACATTCAATTTAACTTTACCATTTTATCATGGCTACATACTAAGAGATGAATCATGTGTTCCTGCTGCTGAATCTCTCACATACAATTCACCTGTCTACATTGTGATTTCTTGCAAAGGAAATCCACAGGATGGCTTATCCACATTTGTATGCAAAACAAATATGTTATCTTTGGTTAACAGCAGCGCTGGTGTCATGTTCAAATGTAATTTGTTTTCTGAATTCATACCAGCCAACCATCTTGCAACCTGTGACACTTTCTCTCACCTATTCCTTCTTGGTTTGTCTAATATTGACTGTTCTGACATTATGTTGACATACTGCACACTATTCATTGCTCTGTATGATAAAATTCTTAATTTAATTTTCATTTATTTATTTTGGCAGCAGCAAAAGTAGCAGTAACAGCAAAGAGCTGTGCCATGTATTCTTGTTTATGTTTTTTTTAAATATATGATTTATATAATATATAATGCTGTACAATTTAGAATTTAAGCCATTTTGTTCCCAATGTCGTCATGTGTATTTAATCTTAGGAACCATTAAAGTAAAACATGTGATTATATTTTACAGTTTTACGTTGCCTAACCAGGTTTTACTGAATAATTATTCACTTCTGACCTATGCATTTCCTGGACACAATCTTAAAGCCGTTTGTGTAATCTTCTAAAGATTCTATTCTAAATACAGCATCCATTATAGTGTCAGAGATATGAAAATAGGAGGAAATTAGCTATTGTTCAGAGATATGTTCCATTATCTTTGACTGCATACCCACTACTGAATTTGTTTCTACTGCAGATAAGCAGAATATAGAATATAGAATAAAGTAGAATATAGTAATAGAATATACTGAACATTAAGAAAGATTCTCTGTACAGTACAGTGTAATGGATTAATTGGCCATTTGCCCTTGAATGATATTCCCAGCTAACGTGCTAGGGACGTTCCCTGTATGTTATTAAGGTTGCTCTAAACGTTCTCTGGTTGATGCAATGGTGTGTTTTTTCAGGTTCTAACAACTTTCACACAACGTTTCTGAGGCACATCCCTTTAACATTCCAGAAACATTCTAGGAGCATTCCTCTAGGTTCTAGGCACATTCTATGTAACTTGAGGGTATCGTTTTGGGAACCTTCCTCTTGTGCTCGACGAACAGTTTATATATAACATCAGGGGTATATTCTAGGAGCATTCCATGTAACATCAGAGGGGAGCATTTTCTGGGCATTCCATAAAACATCAGGGCAACATTCTATGTAACATGGGGGTATTGTTATGGGAACCTTCCTCTTTCGCTCTACAAACAGCTTATATAACATCAGAGGAACATTCTAGGAGCATTCCATGAAACATGAGAGGAATGTTCTATGCACCATTAGGGTATCTTTCTGGAAACCTTCCTCTTTCGCTCTATGAACAGTTTATATAACATCAGGGGGAAATTCTAAAAGCATTACATGTAACATCAGAAGGGAACAGTCTCTGGGCATTCCATAAAACATCAAGGCAATTTTCTATGTAACATGAGGGTATCGTTCTGGGAATTTTCCTCTTGCGCTCTATGAACAGTTTATGTAACATCAGGGGTGCATTCTAGAAGCATTCCATGAAACATAAAGAGATCATTCTATGTAACATGAGGTTAACGTTCTGGGAACCTTTCTTTGGCGTTCTAAAAGTATTCTATATAATATGAGGGGAACATTCTCTGGGAACCTTCCTCTTGTGTTCTTCAAACATTCAATATGACGTTCCAGGAACGTGCCAGGAACATTCTATATAACATTAGGGGGACACTCATTTAAAAGGTTTAAATGCAGGATCTAAGTGCCTAACACAGGAGCTCACCATCAGTATTTTTTTGCATTTTGGCTTTATTAGACAGTATTTAGTGATGACTGATTGGGAATCATTGTGAATCATAGCAGAGGAGATATAGGCTGAATGTAAGTCCACAACTTTCAGGTTATGGTACACAGTGCAATGCAATGAGGGTTTAAGGACACTCCAGGGGGAGTTCTACAACAATTTCTATATAACATTTACACTTACGCAATTTAGATCCTGCCGATTCCAGGACTCGAACTTGTGATCCTGTCATCAAGAGCTTGGGCCTCTGCCCATCACACCACAGTCTTGTGATGATAGAGCTCAACTCCGAAAACACACTACCAACCTATAACGTATAGGACTTTGGTTGTACCAGACCTGTGCCAAAGAATACTTGAATTTTCAATTGTATTCCTAAATATTACATTACCAAATAGAAGAATTAATGAGGAATTAAATCTAAAACGTTTGTGACTATGTCATTTTCTGTAGCTAGTGGGTTACCTTAACACATTTTATAGGGTAGAAAATGTTCAAATCATAATGACATCTATCTGTGCAAAATAAATATTGCAAGTATCTTATAAGTGACATTTTAAAAGATGTTGTAGCTGTCCCTTTTAGAGGAAATTTCAAAATTAGGTTTTTTTTTTTCATCTTCAGAATTTTTTCTTTTCACTTGAATTAGGTTTAATTGTGTTCAATTAGCTAAAACAATATTTCGGGCCCTTTCAGTTGGCGGAGAAAGTAGAGTCTTTCTTGGGCTTTCTTTATTAGGTGGTTGGAGTTTAGGTTGCTACTGATGTGTGTTCAAAAGAACTTGGAGTCGGTTATGAGGATTGGTTCATTGTCGATGAGAATGGGTGTATTTGTTGACTATTTTTGTTCTGAAATTGATGATGATCTTGTTTGTCTTTATTGCATTCAAGACCAGGTCATTTTCCTTGCGCCATGCAACTGTCCTCTCCACCTCCTGCCAGTAGGCTGCAAAGAAGCTTGGGCAAACAACATAGCACAAGTTTCTATCCTAGACAGACAGAGTTTTTACACAAAAATTATTTTGCACAAATTTCTGCTATGCGGATGTGTGTGGACTTGTACATGACAGTCAACAACTTGCCTGTCCATGCTCGTTTGTGATATAATTCATTAAACACTACAACACACAGGTAAACATGTGGCCTCGATGGCTCAGTGGAAAAGCACTAGTCTTCAGATTTGAGGATTGTGAGTTAGATTCCTGCTTGCTGTGGCGTTTTTTGACATAAAAAAATTTGGTCTACAGATATTCACTGACTTTTTTTTCACTGACTGCAATCGACGTTTATTTTACGGCTTTTAGCCTGAAAATTGCTCACTGGGAGGGACGAGGTGTTCTAAATCGCATGTCATCATGACATGGGTTAAAATCCGGCTCAAGATAAACCTCAAAGGCCATTCTCTTTTTCCCTCCGATTTTCTAGTCCCTCATTGATTACTGTCCAATAAAGCCAAAATGCCAAAGAAATATATTTAAATGGGACTACATATCACCATCTACTCAGCAGCTGAAGAACATGCCTAAGATCTAATAATAGTTCCACAATCAAGTTGTAGGAATGTTCTGAGGACTTGAGAGGAACTCAACATTATGGCATCCAAGTAACACATTGCAGCGTTTGTGACTTTTATGGGATGGTCCTGGAATGTTCTTTTGTTATTTTGGAGTAACATTCCCCTATACACCGCAGAATATTCCCAAAGTAACGTTTTGTAATGATGTGGCAAGAATGTATGGGGAATGTTACCAATGTACTCCGGTCTCACAGTAAGAGAACGTTAAATCCAAGCGTTAGATAAACCCAAAGGGAGCGTTTCTACTAACATTACGAAAACATTATTTTAATGTTACATAGAATGTTCCTGAAATGTGAAGGGGAAGTTCCACAATCAAGTTTAAAAAATGTTCTGAGGACTTGAAATGAACTCAACATTATGACATCCAGGGAACGCATTTCTGTGAACAATGTCTGTGACATTTATGGGATGTTCCTGGGATGTTCCTGGAATGTTCTTTTATTATCTTGGAGTAACATTCCCCTATACACCCCAGAATGTTCCCAATGTAATGTTCTGCAATGACATTACAGGGCTGTATAGGGAACATTCTTTAAAGATCCCAAACGTTCCTCGTTACCTGGGTCGTCACTATTGTCCATGTGCTATTTTTCGAAATGTGCAGCTTGTTTGAAAACACACTCCATTGATTTTTGTTTGTTTTTCTACTCACTAGCCACTATTAAATAGCAATAATGACAATAAACGCAGTGTTCACAATAATTCATTAATATTGCAAACACCCATAAAGTTATTCAGAATGGTAGGCTACATTTACTTTCTTTTTCGCACACAACGCGCACTCTACACCGATTGGTTGGGGGTATCATGTGGAGCGTCAGGACCAATTAGAGGCCAAAAAATGTTCCGTGCGATGAGACAAGCAACTGTCATTGTACACGTAAACGTAAAGTAGACGAACCATTTAATTGCATTCGCTTATTCGCACTTTGAATTATTTATTTGCAACAACATAAATACGATTATATCGCAACTGTCATATTTGGTAAGGCTACATATGTGCCATCTGAAAATAACCCAGGAAAAACTGCAATCAAGCTTTAAAGAGTAGGCTAAGTAGCTAACATGTAGCCTAACTAAGATTACCCAGAGATCCGCAATCCAATTGTTGCCTTTCCAAAAGAATCCTAACATTCATTTGCGGCAAAAAGACGCTATAGGCTACTAAAATTTCATTTTTTCAGTCATTATAACTGTTTTTATCATTGATTTAAAAAAAAAAAAGAATATGTTCCCGTTAATAACCTACTAAAGATAATGGCAAACAAACGGATACCGATATGCAAGCCCTATAACCTATGCATTGTATTTACATCGAAACATTTATGTGGACATAAAACATTTATGAGAGATTCAATAATGAAAAACGCACATAAGATTAATGTGAAACCAATGCACAAAATGCAACATGGGTCCCCATCACAAAATTACACACATTTATTATGGACAGGGTTCCTTAAGGGTAGAAATGGCACCTCCCACGTGTTGCTTGATATCGGCGCTACAGGTTGTCTACCTGTACTCCATGGTGGTGTTTCAACGCCGTCAGTCTACTCTGAACGTGATCTGCTCATTTGTCCTAAAATAAACATTTATGTAGAGAAACGGACAGAGGATATCGAATCGCTTTTCCTTAAACTCCGCCCTCTTATTTGTCAAGAAACACTCTCCTCAAACTCGACGTGTACAAAAAAGAAGAGGGAGTAATTCCACAACAGAGCCTTGCTGTGGAATCTGGAAGTGGGAATTTCTTGTTAATTTGCGCGGAACAATAGTAAGTTTTCACCTGCACCAATTATGCTGGACCCGTCATCCAGCGACGACTCGGGCGAAGAAGACGATCTGCGTGAGATTCCACCGGCCGCTAGTGCTCAGAGGTCTCTGCCCGCACAAGGGCGAGATTCACGGGATGAGAAGCGAGCAAGTGCCGCCCGCCCGCAACCCACAAGCCCTAGTCCCATTGTTGCCAGCGAGAAGGATAAAAATGAACAAGAAAGACTACAGAAAGAGGAAGCGGAGAGGAAAATCAAACTGCAGATATATGTGTTCGTTCTGAGATGCATAGCTTACCCCTTTAGCGCTAAACAGCCCACAGACATGGCACGTAGACAGCAAAAGGTGAGTGATGGTAGAGGCACTTGTTAAACAACCCCTTCTAAACTTCCAACACACCTGTTACCAAAACAAACCCCGAATCGTTTTATGCTTGGCCATGGCGGCTTTTCTGGTAATATTATCAATAAGTGTTGGTCAGAAAACTTTGAAATGTAAACAAAAAACATTTCGATTATAGGCTCTGATTCTGCAATGTTGTCCGAACAAGTCATCAGCGTGAACAGCCTTAAAGTGACATATTTAAGAAGTTAAAACCATTCAAGGCGTAAAGATTGTGCAACTGTTCATTTCTAATACATTTTTAGAGTTGGGACAGATTTCTACTTTAGAATAGTTAAATTGGTGTTGTGTTTGGCTCTTCGTATAAAATATCCTATTTTGTCAGTAGACAATGAAGATTCAGAGCTAATTCAATTTTCAGTATGGTGTTTTGAGTATACACGTGAGGATGTATTTATTTGACATAGGCTAGCCTATGTTTCGCATAACAGTAGTCACTATTTATTGAATGAGGCTATCTGAAATTATGCATTTCATCTTGCTGATGCAAAAAAAACGTTTAATGTCACACAATCAGCCTTTGGATATATGTATTTACGAGTTTAGTGCTTTCATATTTCTGCATGCCATCAGCATACAGAGAGAGAAGCGGTTGTTTGATTAAATATGTGTGTGTTTTTTTACGACTAATTTTTCCTATCGTTTATTTCCTGCCGTCAGACTACTGTGCAGTTATAAGCTATTGATTAGATTTTTTTCCCACGATGCGCATGGACAGCTTGCCATTCTCGGTAGAGCTCTGGGGAATAAGCGCAGATGCTATTTTTGTTTTATGAACACCCACAGGTTTGAAGATATTTTCTCCCATGTAAACCGTGTTTTAAGGGGTAATCCCACACGCGTTCTTTCGCTGTAATTAAATGGACAATGTCCGCTAATGATCCACATCTCCAATGTTTTGTGTGATTTGTATGCATGCAAGGAATAGATTTTTCTTTTTATATGCCAGATTTGACAAGGCTATCACACACCTTACATGTGCAATTTTGACATAAAAATCAGACGTTTGTTTCAAGCTGGGTCTTATTTCAACAGGCATAATTTAAAGACTTCTGATGTCTACAAGATCAAATTGTTTTTGAAACTAGCAAATTACAAACGATAGTTGTGGATGCTTTTGTTTTCTTACCAAAGGTAAGCGTCCCATTATGGAGGTAGAACGTGATAAGGCAATAGTCTTTTAATAAACTGGTTTTTTATGGACTAGGTTTTTTATGTGAGTATGCCCTTATGGTAATGATTATTTATATTTAAGAGGTTTTTCCATGTCATGCCAAGTATTCTCACATAGCACCATTTTCAATTTGTTTACCGTTAAAACCTTCCATTGATACCTGTTTGTAGCTGACCTGTTTGTAGCTACCTGCCTGTTTGTGGATATGCATCTGACTAACTGGACTCCCCCCCGCTCCCCCCTTCCAAGTAGCATTGATCTTTAGTGTGGCAAGACTAATGTGTTTAGCTTTTCTGACTTTTGTGCATGGATGGATAACAGGATTGCTCCTCTTAACAGGCGTGAGTGTTTTTGCACCTGATGAATGCCATTGCATCTCATTTTCACCCCCCCCCTCCTATGGCTGAGGGCAGAAAGCCAAATTCTTCTTGTGCATTTCCGTGCTCGGAAAGTGCCGGAGGACCCAGTTCTCAGGAACGGCCCTCTCTGCATTAGTCAGCAGTGAAACACCAGCAGACATGAGAGAACTGCGCCTCGTCTCCCGTTCGTGGGCTGCTGCTTTGCTTTATTTGCTGTGTATTTCTTAAGAAAAATAATATAGAAGATTCTGAATATTGGTGGCGTTTATTTTATCCAAAGACCCTTGATCTTAATGAAAGTGGGATGAGCGTGCATTCTGAACTTTTTCAAGTATAAAATTGCAGCACATTCTCCAGGTCATTTTTGTCTTGTACTTTAGAGACATATGCACGTGTGTGTTTGGGGAGGTAGGGAGTCCCATTAAATATTTGACTGTTAGTTGAAAAGTTTCTTCTCACAAAGCTTTCAAAGTGATGTGATAGCATTTCTGTCACAGGATTTTTCAGTCACCATAGAAACAATATTGCTGAGCCTGAGGTTAAATGTCGGCATTGTTGTCTGTGCCAAATTCCCCCTCCTCCTCAGCTTTGTCATACAGAGCTCTGGGAGGATGGGCTGTGGATCAGGCGATTAAACACGATTCAAACCCAGAGAGTCAATATCTCCCTTGTGTTTTTGGACGAGGCTTCCGCATTTGTCGCACTTGTTTTCTTCTAATCGCTGTATATAAAGCCGGTTGGAATTTGTACGGTGAGAGTTTCGCCACTTTAAACTGTCTTTAATTAAATAATTTCTACTTGCTGTAAAAGGTCGTTCAAATCGAACCAAATTAAGTTCGAAAATGATTGGACATGGTGTTCATTTTCTCGCTTGTGCCAGTTACTCTCATCTCTATTATTTGGGCTGATAATTGTGTGCCTCGGTGTACCTTCCTTTATGGGAGACTGCACGGGCCACACAGTGACAAATGTACCCCTGCAGATAGGCATTATGTAAGGCCTTGTCTGCAAGGAGTTCCCCAAAATGCTCTGAATAAAATAGCTGGCCCCGCTAAATTTACACTTGCTCTCCTGCTGTGTGCAGAAGAAGTGCCTATGTACTGTATGGGGCCTCTCCAAAGAGGAGGCGGATGGAGAGGAGCGGTGTGTCATCCATATGCCGCGAGCTGATTGAGGAGCAGCCCACGTCTGCAAGCACAGATGCTGGTCGGATTCCCTGTCGCGCACCGGTTTTTGTGACAGTCCTCTCTGGCATGCTGGCACAATATTTCCATACAACTGGGATTACCTGCCTTTCCACATTGTTTCAGTTGCATATGCAAATCGCCTCCCTCTCTCCATGTCTTTTTACGCCTCCACAAAAGAACAGATGGGGATTACCCGTTTGGTTTGGTGGCTCTGCATTGCAGTTAGCTTGGTCCAGAAGCCGCAGACATAAGACCAGTGCCGTGCCACT
The DNA here is from genome assembly GCA_022702515.1 of Ilyophis sp. 1 JC-2022. Taxonomy (NCBI): domain Eukaryota; kingdom Metazoa; phylum Chordata; class Actinopteri; order Anguilliformes; family Synaphobranchidae; genus Ilyophis; species Ilyophis sp. 1 JC-2022. The sequence continues at coordinate 86,340,496 of CM040404.1, read as the reverse complement.
TGCTGGTTCTGACAATCCAGTCCCACTCCTTTCACTGGCTAGACCTCTCAGTTTTGTTCTCTATCACTTTACCAATCAGATATGTGTGTCTGAGGTAAAAAAAAAAAGTAGGTGTGCTTCAAGGGTGTAGTGGAACCACCCCAGTAATGCTCTTTGGAAACTAGGGGGATAAAGACCATGAAAAAAAAGTAATTCCTAGGCACTCGCATGGATTAAAAAGCCTTTATTCTCAGGACAGGAACATTAAAAAATTGCTCTGCGGCCGACACGTTGCGGCTGAACAGCGTTCATCGGGGTCATCCATATGTGTCTGTTTTGGATAATGTTATCGGCTCTGGGATCTGGATTCAGAACGATGCTCCTTTTGTACTATAGTTGATCCATTTTCTCTCTACCGATGTTTTATTTGCATTGTTGTGCCGAGAGGGAAAATCCTGGTCTTCGAATAGCTTTCAGAATGTGTACTGCTGCATGGTAACCAGCTTTAACACAAGTGAATCAGGCAGAGCAACAGCCATGCTGTGGTGTAAACTGACAGAGGTGTCAATCTTTTTGCCTCCTGCTTTTCCGAGGCCCTCGCTCCCTTGTATTGCGAGCAGAAATGTCGCGTAATGGTTCAGGGACTGGGCTTGTAACCCCAAGGTTGCGGGTTCGATTCCCAGGTGGCGCATCGGCATTGTACTTGCTGCATAAGTAGATTGCATGGAAAAGAGCTTAAGCTGCGTAAGTCGCCCTGGATAAGAGCATCTGTTAAGCACCTTATATGTAAATGTAACATGTTTGATTTCTTGTGTCAGACGTCTCTCACTGCAGTCAGCCACCTGTCAGGTATGCATATCCCTGGTGACTGTGGGAAGGGCTTTACTGTTTGCACAAGCACATCGAAGCACGCATACATTAATACCTGCACGCGTAGATGCGCGCATATATACATACTGTGTACGTATGTACATGAGCGAATTGCATATATACACACATGCACACGGTCTTATGCACACACTCTATCGCCTGTATAGCAAAGAGCACTGTATAGATGTGTGCCTGTACACACATGCGCACGCACACATCTATCTGTTTGGCCTTGTTGAGCCTGACACCTCCTTCCTTTAATCTTTGTTTCTCCAGGAAGGACTAGAAACAGTGCACCAGCCAGATTTTTCATCCTCATTAAAGTCTCCTTTCTGTTTTTAATTTCACCACTCACAAATTTGGACAGCAGAAATTGCACTGGACATAGATGTCCCACGCATCTCATTCCTCACATTTAATAACGTGGCACCCCTTTTAACATTTCTTTGTTAAAATGTATGTAAGCGTATATTTTTATCAAAAGGAAACGCTTCCTCTGCACTTTATTCAGACTGGTGGGAGATGTTGGTGGTGATCTCGCTGGAGGGGGAGTTCCATTCTTTTAGTCGTATCATCCTTAGCTGTCAGTTCCGCTCTCACTGAAACGCATATCAGCAAACACAAAAGTGTTACGCAACCCACTTCTCTGCGCGAACAGCCTCCGCTAAGTGCTGGGCCAGCGATATAAGGCTGGGGATGACTCGGCCCTGGCAGCACGGGAGTACGGGAGTTATGGAGTGATATGAGGATGGCCAGCGCACAGTGGTGACTGTGCTTACCTTTTCTTGGATAGTTTTCTGCCGGGTGTGGTTAGAATGGGTGACGTTCCTCTGATGTGACATCACAGTGTGGAAATCTTCACTTCGGGATACTGCACAGTATATAATATGTCCCCCCTGAGTAACCTACCTGCGCCGTGGGTAACAGTAACAGTAACTCTGAGTAACTGACCATTGGTACCCGAGCAGTGCTTGCCTGCCGTACCTCATATTGACCAATAATACAGAATACAGCACTCCTTAACTATTAACACCAGGAGGAGTGACCTTTTTACCCTCTGGATGGAAATTACCCTAATGGTCACACCTTGACCCTCTTCAGCGGCAATACAGTGTGTCCCAGTGTGCAAACTGTGGTTTGGTCTTCCAAGTTTTTGAGCTTAAGAGGCTGTGGGGGTGAAGAAGTGAAATTGGCAGAGACGGAAATACAGATATGAAACCCCTCCCCCAGGCCTCTAAAGATAGACTGTGTTTGGCATGCTCTAATGGCAGTTTGCCCGAGTGTTTGTTTTCTTCATTTGTCTGTCTGCTCGTGCTCCTCACGGGCTGCTGACACTCCAGATTGTTGACAGATATTGGCCGTCTCCGTATGTTGCGTCTAACTGTCAGTTCCAGTGAATGGTTCATGTTCTTAATGAAGCCCCTCGGCGAGGGTATTGGGGGGAGGCTCTGGGATTCATCAATGCTCCACGTCCCTTTTTTTTTTTTCTTTCTTATTCATACACCATTATTGCACTGCAGTTGACCTGGGGGAAGCTATTCATCACGTGGCTTTATGCTACCTTTGTGGACATGCCTTCACTGTACACGGACATTGAAAGAGCAGAGGGCTCGTTTCAACACTGCAGGTGCAGGTGTGGTTAGCTCATGTGTTAGACTTTCCGTTCAGACTTACTTAAAGAAAACCTCTTGCACTCTGCGCTGGCTATCTCACAAACTTTGTGTTTTAAGACTGGAAACAGCAGAACAGGAAAAGTTTCAAGAGTGGGCAGGAGTAGTCCATCTTAAGTGTACAAATCTAAACTTCCCAAGCACGTTTGGGTCACCTTAGCAGATGTGCAAACATTTTCACTTGAAACCCCAGACTTATGAGGGAAAAAAAATGGATTAATCTACCCTTTTAAATAGACATTGAAGGGCAAACATGAACTGAGTCTCTATCCAGAAGGAAGAACGAAGTTCACCACCTCTCCTTCTGGAGAGCTGTAGTCTTGTTGTTTTCACAGATGCATGGTAACCTGCAGCTGAGTGACAGGAAGAACCACAGTTTTCTTCTGGTTATTGGCCATAATCAGTTCAGTGACTCATCTCCTTCTGGTCCACGGTTTGTCAGTTTGCCACCCATTCAGCAGCATCTCAAAATAATTACAACCACTAATGATACAAGTCATACCCACTTTTTTACTTCCCCACATTTTTTGACGATAAAGAAATTAATTACATTTCAGTTGGAATGATCCTATTAACAATAATTTTTGTCTGAAGATGAGCACGGTGTTTAATGCTACTCTGATGACTAATAACAGTCTCTTGTGGAAAACCATTAAGTCTTTTCTTACTTGAGCTGATTCATTCGTGTGTGTGTGCGTGTGCGCGTGTGTGCGCGTGTGTGCGCGTGTGTGCGCGTGTGTGCGTGTGTGTGTGTGTGCGCGCGCGCCTGTCTGTTGGTGTTTGCGCATTTGTGGCTTCATTCTGTTTCATAGGCGTGGTTGGAGCAAATCTAGAGTGTGGCTGCTCTGATCTCTCTCTGTGAAATTGAAAATGACACTTTGTATAAACAATCAGTTTGTCTTTCATGCCGTGTCCTTCAGCCCTAAGTTTCCTAAATGAAATGTTCTGTCTGTAAGTGCTTTGTGGAGAGGTAAAAAAATTTTTTATTCAACTGGTAAAGTCACCGTCACTGAAACTACATCAATAAACTGGTGATGATCACCTTTAATCATGAGCCTAAGTGAGGAATTTATCAATGATAAATTAATGATTAAAAGTGATAATTCTTCTGTTTTTCAGACATGCAAGATAGCGTGGCTCCCCATCAACTCCCAAATTACACAATTGGTGATGATGTGGAAAAAAATAAAAAAATACAAAAATGACATTTTGTTGCCAATGTTTTTGCATGAAATAACATCTCGGGTCAAGGGTCAGGCAATATAGCTCCCTCCCAAGATCCCAGTTTTGGACAGGGTGGCAGGTGGCCTGTTCTGTTAAAGCACTGGTTCAGTGTAGTGATGTCCCACATAGTCTGGTATCAAATTGTGACTGGTGCTGACTGCGGCTAGTCGCCAAAACGAGCAGTGCAGAATGAGCCACAGTGTGACTCAGGGAGGGAGAGTTTCTAGATGGATCATATGGATCATCCTCAGCAGTGTCACCTTTGGTTGATCTGTCTGCCTGCTCCAACTGTGTGTAAAGTTCACTCCCCGAACACAATGACTGTGGAGCTCAGCTGGTGGAGTGTGAGGGTAAATAAGTGGTAGTTGGCAGTGTGCTTGCCTGCACTATCCCAGTTTGCCACAGCAGGATGTTCTAGACATGATGCCAGTTAACTAATAAAATTGGGCATTTGAAATTAGGCTGAAAATAGGTTAATAAAACAATAAAACATAGGCTTAACATTTAAAAATATATATAGTTTTATAATGATAAAGGAGTCAGAAGTTTGTTGTGTTCCAAATTCAGTGTTATTTTCTGTAGGGTTGCAAAAGTCTTCTTGTTAAAATGTCTCCCTGATGGCCTCTCCTAAATAATAAGGGTAAGGACTGATAAAAGAAAGTATCTACCTTCTTCTGCGAGCAGCCACAAAACGAGTCAACAGTGCCGTTGTGGCATCATGATTAAGATTGGATTTTGTTATTTATTTTCTTGCTGTTAAAATCCAAAATGTAGAGCCTTGATTACGCGTGCTGCCTGCGCTGAGCCACTGCTGCTGGGGATTTGAGTGAAGCAGTCCGCCTGTTTGTCACGATTCGCCTGAGCCCTCGGCGGTGCCGCCCCGGCGACGGCCTGCACGTCGCTGATAAAGGACTAGCGCTGCCAGTCTGCGCGGGCGCCCGGGTCATGTGACGCTCTCCCGCGCTCCGTGACCGCGACGAACTGAGATGTTGTCGTGAGAGCTGCGTTCTTATTGACGGAGGGTAACTATCTTTGGTCTGCGGGGGTGAATCAGTGGTATTGTTTCCTGACCATGGCGTGTTCCGCTGGGGGTTGTGATTGGAGGATGAGCACGTGGGAGGGGGTTATTGTGAGCTTGTTTTGCTGTGAAGAAAAAAAGAGGTTTCGGTGTAGGTATGGAAGGATTAAGTGACTGGCGGTGAAGGGGGAGTTACGAGTGTTTGACTGTAAAGGTACAAAGGAGGCTTCTGGTGCTATGTGAAGAATGGGGAGCTGGATAGTTTTGGACAGGTCACCGCATATGGCAGTGCAGGGATGTAGTGGTTAGCAGTGTCGCCTCGCAAGAAAGAGGTTCTTTGTTCGAATCAGGATAACTGTCTCCTCTCTGTGTGGAGTTTGCATGTTCTCCCTGTGCTCGTGTGGGTTTCCTCCCACATCAAAGACATGTTAGGTTAGGTACACTCCAGCCATTGCCCTTGACCAAGGCACTGGCCTCAGAACTGGAGTTGGTCACTGGGTGCTGCACTGTGGCTACCCACTGCTTCTAAGTATTTTTTTTGTGTCAAATGCAGAGGACACATTACCCCACATGGTCAATATAGTATAACCTAACTTATGTTTGCGCATATGCCTCAGAGTGCCTCCTCTTGCCTTCTCAGTTAGGATTGCTCTGACTGTGATGCATTATTAGAATGGTGTCCCCCTGTCCTCATGTGTCCCTTGAAGCCTTGCTTTATTGATACTAATATAATGAGAAGCCCAGACACCTTGCGGATGTTCAGAGAGACTCGAGCTCTATTAATAAACCGAGCCCTGGAGGACCATGGGAGAGTGTCATTCACAGCGTCTGAAATTTGTAACACGTAGTGAGATGTGGTCAACTTTTACAGATAACAGAACGGCAGTAAAAAAATTTTAAAAAAATCCCATTTAAATCTGGGCTAAGCACTGGCGTCATTTTGAATCAGAAGGCTTATCACACTGCACTGGGTATATTTAGCCAGGACGATTTTTGCCTGGGTGCCCGAAAGCTGCATAAGTTTGGATGATTAATCAGCAATGAGTCGGGAGAGAGTGGGGATAATGGCTGAAAAGATGGGGTCTCCTACCTGCAGCACAGTGTCCCCATCGCTGGTTTTATTCATGCTTCAAGGGACGCACCTCAGGAGCTGCAGATTAAACGGAAATCATGTACTGAAACACCAATGTGCTGTGCAAGACACAAGTCACCCTGCTCCATGAAATTGCCTCTCACTCCCACAGAGTTTGTGATTCATCTGTTCAATCATAAACTGTGGGATATTACTTTCCACAATCACCGTATTGGAAAATAACTTTATTTTATACCAATTTTTAGTGTTTCTGACTTGAAATACCCAATTGTATTTTTAGGCCCTCCTTCAGGGTAGCCTACATGAATTCTAGAGATAGCAGACTGGCGTGCATGTCCTCCAAAAAGCCTGTAGCTAGGCGCCACTTCTTCTCATTCTGTAGGTGGGCTACACAGTCAAATATGTTGGATGACTTGACTGCATTTACTGGCACAGGCAAATGGCAGGTGGCCCTAGGAGTTGCTGTTGCAAGATGAATTGTGGGAAATCTCGCTGACCAAAACCATGCATGCCTACGCTACACTGAGAAACGGGCTATATTTGAACGGCAAATCATGCTCAAGTTCTTGCGACTGTGGTAGCATTGTCTCCCAAAGAATGCAGGCAAGAAGAGCTGGGGAACCGAGGTGTTTAAAAGGCTGTCGTTGCTTTTGACCCCTAAGGGCTTGCGGCTCTCTCGCTTTCATTTGCAAATCTCTTTGTTCTTCCATGTAGTCTCATTGCAGTGTCAGAACTCTGAGAACCCACCTACAGTCCACACCTGCAATTTTACATTTGATTCTGTCACAGCAACTGTACGGATCCTTTGCCCTGCGTCCATTATGTTAGTACTTAACCTTGAGGCAGTAATTATGTTAAGTGCTATGCTACTGAACTTTAGGAACATTCAGTGGAGGACAAACGTTACCTCAGTTATTTTGACTTGCAAGTTCACTTGCATGACGAGTAGTTTATCAAAGCTGAATTCAAATGTTCTGGCGAACCACAGAATGGTGAATCAGAGGTATGCTGTCAGGACTGTCTTTGTGTTTGTCTGGCTGATAATAATTTATGTTGTATCACAAATCGTTGCTATTCTCTAAATACCTGAAAATAGGAATGCCGTTGCCTAGTAGAATCTAATCGATGAAAGTGGGCATTCCTTCCTGCCCATGTAATGCTGCTGTGCTGTGAGTGTTTCAGAGCCACTTCACCTGGGGCAAACAATACAGACTGGGTGGCATGTGGATAATTGAGGTCTTACAGGCAGTCATGTTGTATATAATAATAATATATTTAATGGATCTAAATCAAGATTTACTTTCTGTATAATTTGATTAAGATTTTGTGACGGAAATGATCAGATGTCTTCAGACGATGCTATTTCCACATTTTATACATAGCAAATGTAGTTGCCTTGACTATTATTTCATGAATCATCTCATTCATGCTTTGTTGTACCTAAAATTTAGTAAATATTTGTGTCAATACTGTAATATGAAATGATACATAAAGTAGCCCATAGCCTATACTGTTTATTTGTATACATATTGTAACCACCCACCCCCAGTCCCTACATTTTTCACCCTGCATATAGGAGTGATGTGAAGTTCTGCTACAGTTGTGTTGGTCAGCTGCAGTACAATGCTGAAGTAGTTAAGTTCTAAAAAACAGGAAGTAGAGTATGTTTGCCCTGGCACTCAGATATGAAGTAAAACAATGACAGGAAATGACTGCAAAGATCAGCATGAACTCCTGGATATAATTCTCACAAAGCATGAGCTCCATGCAAACATACTCTGTACAGCCCTTCCAATAATACATTCAAATTCGTGTTGGTTTCAGATCCACTGAAGGATTCCAATACTCCAACCTCCATCTGAATGGTCGAAACACTGCTTGTCTACAAATGTGCGCAGCTTTGTACTAAAGGGATTTCTACTTTTTCAAATGATTTTTGTATAACTTACTAACGTGCAGCAATTGAAGAGGCTTTTTATTGCGTGCATCATCACTTTCTAAATGCGATGCAAGATCAGACAGACAGGTTGAATTCATAAATCATTTTTGTCAAATATTAATAAAACATTTATCAGACAGTGGTATTTTCAAAACATCTGTGGCGAATGGATTAAAAAGGAGATTTATAGAACTCAACATCTGTTCGAAGAGGAAAAAAATCCTTCCGGTGATGATTTATGGCACTGAAAATACAACACAAATCTGTAATCTGTCTACACTGGAAGCATGAGATGATTTTTTTTCCCAGGAAAAATATTGATTACTTATTTAAATGGGCTCTGTAAACTTGTAGCAATTTTTCCTCTCTTGGTAAAAAATACAATGATGTCAGAGTACTCGTGCTTCTGAAAAAGCTTTTCATAGGGAAGTACGGCATATTCTGATGAATGACTGCAGTGTTTTTCCTCTATTACCATGTGGGAGCGAGGCTCCATCTTTCAGGAGGGGAAAGCCAATTGAGTTAAGTTCCTTTCTTGGCTCTTGCAATATGAGTCAGTATTTGCCTTGATGACTGAGTGGTTCTGCTGTGCCCTCCGAGTGATAAATACTGCAGCCTTTTGTGGTGGACAGTCAGACCATTGGAGACCCCTGCTCCTTTTTCAGTGTGGAGGCCCCATTCACCACCCACCCTCACCACCCTCCATACCTGGGCTATGAGCACTTATCCAATGCATTACCCACAAACCGCAGTCGACCCGTCATAGTGAATGCTGCCGTCTGACCACATAGAGATGACAGCCTGTCTTCCCCTAAATAAATAAACCCCTTACGCATTTCCCATGATTTACTCTGTCATTCTCAGGTCATTTACTGTGCCCATGGGGGCATGCTGTGTTCTCTTTTCTGTGTAGTACTAGTGCAATGTATAGAGACATTGCTAGTGTTTCCCAGCACCTTTAATGCTAGTGGAATGAGCTGACATTGTTCAGTCAGGCCTGGGTCCTGTTGGACACTGGCATGCAGCAGGACTGGGCTGGGTTCAGAAATTCAAGCTTGCGTACTACCTTGAACTATGTGAAGTAAGCAAGTTCATAGCTGACATATTAAGTGCTGTTCAAAAACTCAATGTGTGAGAAAATTGCATAGCAGTTCCCCAGATGTGTTTGCATGCACGTCTGAATATGGCATACATTGTCTTGCACTAAAATATTTTCCTTCCCCTTGCTTTTTGGAAATACTTAAACAAATACCATAGAAAAAGAAAGCAGTGTTCAAAATTTCTTTCCATATATTAAAGTTTTTTTTGTGTTGTCAGTTTAGTTGACATTAAAGTACACATGTCATGGCCTCTTGAAATAGGTCAGGAATTTTGATGAATGTTCTCAGAAAATATACTGATGTTGTATGTTGAGACATTTGTTTGTACTTTGCCCTCACAAATTTGGTGCTCACCAGTAGACATGGCATACCACAAAAGTGCACATAGTGCAGTATTCATGCTCACCTTTGGAAAACAGTGCTGGATTCCCTTAGGAGTGCAGAGGACAGGTCATCTTTTTTTCTGGACCTGTCACATAGTCACTGCTTTTTTTTTCCACACTCATTTTCTCATGCACTTTCTCTCTCTCTGTTCAGTTCAGTTCAATTTGGTTTATTTGTGTTCAGAACATGTCACAAGCAAGAAGAGCAAAAATGTCCTTCCACTAATTGTTTACAAGATAAATGAAATCATTACAGAGGTGCAGCAGAGCACAACGATCATTGAGTAATAAGAAATCAAAATGGAACAGTTTTTTGCATCCAGCTTTATCTTCCTCTCTCCACCTCTCTCTGTCATTCTACTTCCTGCCTCTCTCCTCCACACATTTGAATGGTTCAGACTGTTTCAGACAAGTCTGTCTTCGCTTCACTCCTGCTGTGAATAATGGCTCCGCACATACCGACAGTACTTCGCGGGTTCGACTGTAGCCGTCCGAGGTTTCGCCTGTGTTTCTGCACCGAACAGCCGCCCTTTGTCACTGGCACCTCTACAGGAATGCGCTTTGGAAGAGAAGAGACAAGATTGACAAAAGAGCGTGGTTTAAATGAAGACGGCTCTCTGTGAAATGTTCGTTTTATTGACCCCCCCCCCCACCGTGCCCTTTAAAACCTTTGCACAGTGTACAGTGTAAGCAGTAAAACAAGTGCTGAAACAGTTTGTGCATTTTTCCTTGTTTTCTTTTCCTTTTTAAAGGCTGGCTGCCTGTTGGCTGATTAGTCTGTGCTATTTCACACGTCATTGCTTGGCGGGCTGAGGCTTTTCAGTGTGGAGAGAACGCCGAGGCGCGTTGCTGACTCATAATAAGCCTCTGGTGTGTTGACGGGTGGTGAGTGTGTTTGATTACAGGGTGGGTTGTGTGCTCTTTCAGGACATTAGAGGAAAGGCAGGTGTTGTTCTTTATTTCGGTTCTCTGCCAGGGCGAAGGTAACGGTGCCTTCACCTGAGGAGAGAGTTTCATGTAGCAAACTATTCCCAGCCAGCCTCATTGCACTAGTGAGCGTAGGTGTCATTTTAGTAATGTTTGAGTTAAGCAATAAGACTTATAATTCCAAATTAGGAGAAAAATAAAAGAAATATGGAATGCAAATGTTTTAATAATTAATGAGAAAATATGCTAGAATCGCAAGAACAGAGATATGCATATTAGGATCGCTGTATGCAGTAAGAAATGTTGAACTTGTTTTGGTTAAAGCCTGTGCATGGTTTTCCTGCATATCCATTTTGTGACTTCTGTGGAAAGCAATGTCTCTTGCCGGTGACATTATTATGAAAAACACTATATATAAATAAATATATATAAATAGTGATAGTACTAATAATATAAAAAATACTTAAATATTGACTTTTAAACAAAACCATTAAGTATCCAAGACTATTGGCTCCCTGAGGACTTTCTGATATCGTCTAAAACATATTCTTGCTTGAGTTTCTTTAGGGGAAGTACAGTATGTGTCATTACTGTTGTCCATAGTAACTCTGGGCATCTCTTCTGGTTGACGTGCGTGGCACAGGGTGATAACATTGGGCATGGGAACGTCAGGGTGGCAGTATAGCGTAATGGTTTGGGAAACGGGCTTGTAACTCTGAGGTTGTAGGTTCAATTCCCAGGTGAGGCATTGCTGTCGTATTCTTGAGCAAGCTATTTAATCTGAGTCGTTCCAGTTAACATCCAACTGTATGAATGAATTGTTTGTAATTAAGGCAATCTGTGTAAGTTGCTCTGGATGAGAGCATCTGTTAAATTCTTAAAATATAAATTAATATAAAAAAATGGCAGGGGCTTGTGCTCGAATCAAAGGAGATTTCTTAATTATGACATAATTAGTTTGAGTATAGAGGCCAGAAGGATAAGTGACCTCTGTCTGTAACTGCACCAGGCTTTTAATAGCTTTTTTTTCTTGCGTTTCCTCGTGACACCAGACCAGACAATGTAAAGGAGACGTGCCAGATGACATGCTTGTTTAGTCTGTTTCCTGCCTGTTAATACAACGGTTGTTGTGGTGGGCGCACGTTCAGAGCTCGTCGGCAGCCTTGCGCCTCTTGTTTGGCGCGTCGAGAAAATGCGTCCCCCTCAGGAAGGATGGCGATGGGGAAGAATGCGTTCCCTCAGGAAGGACGGCGATGGGGAAGGCTGGTTCGGGAAGCTGACACTTGCCACACGTTTACTGATGTTGCCATGACAATCTTGCGAGATGCAGTGCTTCAGGAGCTGCAGTCGATGAGTTGCTGGAAGAAGAAAAGACGCCGCTACCCGCAACGTCCCCCCCCCAACCAACCCACATTCCTTCATGTCTTTCAAATGCAGACAACGGACCATTATGCAATTAATTTCTGCAATCAGTGCATCCACCCACCACCATTACAGAGCTGACAACGTTATGCTGGGTGAAGCTGTTGTGGAAGTCACGTAAACTTCCTGAATGGGTGGTCTTAAAGGGCACACATTTGTGGAGGTTTGGAGGTTGATGGTTATTAAGACAAGGCTATTAGATATGGGGACCTGTTGATATCTTGACATTCCTCAATGCTTATGATTGAGTGCGCGTGCGTGCGTGTGTGCGTGCGTGCGCGCTTCTGTTCTGTGTGTCTTGCTGGTTGAGTGTACATGGCATACACACAAAGGAATTTGAGAGGTTAAAGTCCAGCTGAAACCTAGAAATGCTGTTTTACAATACAAATTTACTGAACAAATTCCCAGAGGGGGAGTTCACTGGGAGTGGAGAACTTTCGCTTGCTTCTTTGGATTATAGTTGGTATTCGTATGAATTACATGCACTTTCTGTACCACAATAATATTTCCTTATTGCAAATAAAATTGGTTTCCTCATTTTTAGCCTGGAACAGAAAATAACTTGTCTTTATTTCCTGTTCTACTTTTCCAGTATTGTCACATCCAATGTCCCCACAATCAACTAAAACTTAATGTTTTGTAAAGGGGAAATGTGTGTGAATTTTTGATTGATTTTCATGTGGTCATACAGTGCTTGTACTCATCGTGGTCATTTAGGATGAGTTTATTCTAATTTATAAGCCCATTTTTTTCTTGTTTTATTTACAGTGAACGACATAGACCAAGTAGTTTCATGTTGAATTAGACACTAAATAGCTCATTAACATGAACTGTACAATGGCTGATGAGTGAGTTAGTTTTGTGTCATGATATGCCCTGAAGCTGCAGATAGCTGGCGTTACCCGCCTCGGCTCCATCATAATTCGGATGAGGGAGCAGGTAATAATCTGTCTTCAAAAAAAACATCCTCTTGAAAGTGCAACAGGAGTGGAGTAATTTGCCATCATAACACCGATGAGGGAGCAGAGGCTTTAAAAGAACAGCATATGTAACTTCTGCTTCATCTTACACATCTCTGGTTAGCTGAGTTCAATTAGGGTAGCAATGTTCACCTTGTCTTCCCACTCCAAAAACGAGGTGCACACAATGGCTTTACACATATGTTGTTACTGAACCCCTGACCTCCCCTGCATGGGACACACTATAACCGCCAACCTACCGGGCCATCGCCTCAACTAGAGTTTTAAAAGAAGTAGGTCTAAACCTCCTGATAATTCAGGAGAATATGGAGGATATCCGTTTCCTTTCCTGATATCCCGGCTTGTTGGCTGAAACGCTGAGGAAACATCAAGTTAAAAATGTTTAAAGATGGGGTGAAGATCGGGGTGAATTTTTATACCCAAATATGTGAAGCCTACAGATTGTATTGGCATTAGTAAGGTGAACAGGAAGAGGGAGCAGATGTATTTAGGGGCATTAAATTGATTTTATGAAAGCTTGATGAGCCAAAGCTTTAAACATAATGGGTTTCATAGCATAGCTTTGACTAACAGTATGTGCAAGGAGTTCCAACAAGAGGAAAGCATTGTAGAAAGTTCAGTCTTGCCGGGTACAGAATTCTAAATAGAACAGCGGGGAGTCATGAATCATATCAATACAAGAGGGGGTAAAACCAAAATGATCCATAATCATACATAGATTGCTCTGCTCAAGGCAATCAGAGGCTTTTTCAGAGTCTAATGAAAGTACTGAGTCGAGACTTCTCTGTGACGTACAGAACACGATGGATGTTGCTCATATAATGCTTTACCGTGTCCGAGAGCGTATGAGAATTGACATCTGTGGTAATTATAGAAATCTAGAAAGTCTTTAAACCTTCATATATGTGTCAGCGCTCATCGCTACAACCTTTCGCTGTCTAGCAGGGACAAGCACGTGCTTGCCACTGTAGGGCATGATGTCACCGCTGCTTCTTATCACACTGCAGTTGGAAAGTCGTGCTCGCAGAGTCGAAGGAAGATACTTCACGTGCAGCTGAGCAGCCGGATTTGCAGTTCCATTCGACCAACGCAGGTCGCTAAGCGATCGACGAGCTGCTGAAATCCCGGTCGACTGAAGCCCTCCTATCCTCCTAACCACTTGTGCGCTGTCCTGTGGGGTTGCGGGCCACAGTTGGCCTGGATATAATATCACACCACGACCCATTCATGAAATAGAACAGTGCCTTAACAGGATGAGCCATCCATGGTCCTCCAAATATTTTATGAAGTTAAAGTTCTGAAGAAGACAAACATTGAAAGGGACACTGGCCCTTGGAATACAGTCCTGTTCAGAGAAGCTATACATAAACAGCCCAGGGGCTGTACAAGCATCGGCAGAATCTGTGGCATTGATGTAATGAGATATAAAATATCTCAGTCTCAGAGTCAGTGCAAGGACAGGTTCTTATGATGAGGTAATTGTGAATATTGTGAAAATAATGATTAAGAAGAGCTGTTTTGAAATCATACATCTGACAGTTTTTGTTAGTTTTTTTTAAACTAAAAAACTAGGATCTATACTTTTGGAGATTCAAAAATAATATAAATATACTATAAAAATAGTATAAATACCTGCCCCCCCACCCCCCCTCGCAGTGCGATCAACTTATTTTTAATTTTATTATTATTATTTTTTAAGTACCTTTTGTACTTACGATGAGAGTCCCTGGATCAAAACCAGTTGAAAGCCCCTGAAATTCCATCTCACCAAAATTAAACTTGTATTAAATGTGAACATACTTCCAAGTCATCATTGGTTTCAGTCCCTAAACAATAAAGAGGAGTCTAACTTCTAGAGGAGGTATTGCAAACTCACACAAAACAGTATGAAGCACAAAAGTACCTCAGAATATAATGCAATGCACATATATTAGTAGCTTTTTCAAATTGGCATGGTATATTTATGGTATACTTTCGGGTAGGTGGTGCTTTAAATGTAAACTACCATATGCAATTGGTGACAGGAATTCCCTGCCGAGGTTAACCACAAGTGTGTGCCTGAGCAGACGTGAAATATTCTGAAAATAATACATCTCAAAAACAAATTTAATCTGCAATTCAGTTTTCAAAATTGTATTTTGCATACTATCGCAGTGAAAATAATAATTTAAAATTGTACATGGCTTATATCTTCCATCTACATTCTTTGATGTATTGCTTTCCTTACTAGTAAATGAATAGTCACATAAATCAGATTTGAGTCTGAGCCCTGAACTCTTTCAGAGAGACTTCTCATTGGTATCATTTGCATTTTGCTATTGATCAGTCATCGTATTGGCTTCTATCGCAGGAGAAAGGAGTATGTGTGAAACATGCCTGAGATGAGGGGCATGGAGGTGTGACGACTGCAACGCTTCCGTCTCCACGTCTCTGTTTATGTCACATGCCAACACTCCTCTTAATGGAGTCTCAGAAGAAATGCACTGAATTAGTCCTGCTTGAAAAAACCTTGGCCTGCTTTGTTTTTAAAAAGCGTCAGAAATGGCAACGACAGCACAGCTATGAAACTTTATTTACTCCTGGCTGTTTTATTCTAATTTGTCATCCTTGTGGTCGAGTTGCCTTGAATTGATTCTCTCGTGAACGTGTCTTCTCTTTATAGTCGCGTGGACAAACTTCTGTCACGGCTTGTTTTTTTCCGACCTTGTTGATGCATTTCTTGTGAATTAAAGCATTATGCCTCTTTAAAGAACACAGGCCTGTCGAGCAAAGAAAATTTACTTCGAAATGGAATGAATCAAATGATGAAAGTGGAACTTGCTGGGCCGAGTGTGGTTGAAACAAGGTGTCACCGATCATTTGCAATTGGTGTTCTGTGAAGGGATTTTGATTTGGGCTCGGTAGCTTTTGTTTGCCTCAGGGGTTCCGGCGCTGTAGAACCACTGAAAAAGAGAGGCGATATAGCCTCCCACTTCAGCTCAATAATCTGTCTTCAAAAAAAGCATCCTCTTGAAAGTCTGACAGGAGTGGAGTAATTTTCCATTCAGAATCCCGAGGCCTGTTTTTGACGCACTGTTTGCTAACCGTCGCTGTGTAGGCGTTTCCAACGTCGAGACGAAATTTGATAACAAAATAACAACAGGATAACAGGAATATCTGCAATACGCAAGCTTGCGCCTTTTAGTGTCAGGCCGCAGGGGCTGAGCCACGTGGTACTTTAAACACCTTCCTCAGACTCTCTGGGCCATATCGATCCGTTTTCTCTCAGGCGTTGTCCGAGCATGCCTTCCACCCTGTAATACATACTAGGCTGGAAGGCGGAAGGGGATTCACCGGTCCAACTATATTGACAGTGTTTCTGTGCTCGGCAGGCTCTTTCCAAGGTAACTTACATATTACTTATTGTCCATTTGTACAGTGGGATGTTTCCTGAAGTTTCTCACTCTGCTCATAAAGCAACCACGGTGGCCTGTCTGGGAATCAAGCGTACAACCCGATGCATTAGCATTAGCCACTCTGCCGCCCCCTACTGTGTGCTCTTCTTTCCTTACTCTCTCCTGTTGGCTTAAGGCTGTTTGTGGTGTAATACTTCTACTATGAATTTTACTGGACGACCAGCTGAACTTCAAAGACCAGATCAGGGCGACGGCACGGTCCTGCAGGTTCCTCCTGTACAACATCAGGAGGATTCGACCGTACCTGACCACCTATTCCACCCAGCTTTTGGTCCAGACCATGGTCACCTCACGCCTTGACTACTGTAACTCCCTGCTCGCAAGCCTACCGGCCTGCGCCATCCTGCCTCTTCAACTGATTCAGAACGCAGCTGCCCGGCTTGTGTTCAACCTCCCGAAATTTTCACATGTCACCCCCCTGTTGAGGTCACTCCACTGGCTGCCAGTTGCAGCCAGGATCAGGTTCAAAGTTCTGACCCTGGCCTACACTGCAGCCAATAGGACAGGCCCTATCTACCTGCAGGACTTGATTCAGAACTATGTTCCTGCTCGACCGCTTCGCTCATCTACTGCAGGGCGACTTGCGCTTCCCCCCCTCCGTGTAAATGGTACTCGCTCGTCCCGACTGCGGAGCTTTTCCACCCTAGCTCCCCAGTGGTGGAACGAACTTCCCATTCCCCTACGTTCCATGCCAACCCTGCCTACTTTCCGTCGTGGCCTGAAAACGCACCTTTTCAGACTCCACCTGGACTAATACTTAGCTAGGACCTCATGGTTTGTGTTCTTGTTGAACTATGTACTCAGGATAGTCAAGTTTATAATGATTAGTATAGAATTGTATTAGAGCTGATTTACCCAGTTCACTGTGAACTGCATTGTGTTAATTACTAGGGATAGCTGCTACTGTATGTGAAAAATTGCTTTCTTATCTGTTCTGTAGTTACTTTGATGACCTTTCTGTATGCACTTACTGTACGTCGCTTTGGATAAAAGCGTCTGCTAAATGAATGTAATGTAATGTAATGTAATGTAATGTACTGGGAAAGCATATAAAACTCTGCATGTGGGCTGGTTGATACTAAGTTTCGCTGCCCGGCAGGCAACTTGTTTAGTTTCTCGCTTTCGTACGTTCAGCGGCATGCTGTTCTTCTGAGACTACGAGAAATGGGGCATTGGGCTGAAAGTTTTTGAATTATCAATTTTTTCTGAACCCCAAGACGAGACTCCTTTCGGGAAATGGAAGTGACAGAAGGCCGAGAGAGGTGTTTTCCGTTAAAGGGAAATGCTGTTTCCTATCAGTTTATGCCCTGCGCCCTGTCAGTGTGTGAGAGTCATGCAACCGAGGCCTAAGTGCCTCATAGTGTGCGCCCCACACCCACCACCCAACCCCCAACCCCCGCTGGTGTTAAATAAAGTGCCATTGCTTTGGTTAATTATGCCATCAAGGTTGTCAGATTTGTTTTGTTTTTTATTTCTCCACAATTTTGACTAAATTGCAGAGTCGTGAGCCTTTCAAAGAGGCACTTACAATCCACTCTTTTCCTTTCATCACATTTGCTACAAAACATCAGTTCTGAATGCCTCTCAAAATAAATGTGTTCATTGGTGCCAGAGCTTTGTGAAATCGGAAAGTCATGCTTGGTAGCGTAGAAAGTATGGGATGGGGCAATGAGTTGGGGGGGGAAAAAATAATAAATGCAGGTGGCAATTGGGTCAAGTTATCATTGGCTAGTAATTAGAATGAGAAGCTTTGTAAAATTCAGGAGCGAGGTTAATATCTCTTTCAGACAGAAAGAAGTAAGCCTAAGTATAATTTGTAAACATTTGGGTTGTTTACTGTCACCAAAAACAGTTTACAATATTTCATATGGAAAGGAACTGCCAGCCTAAGATTACTCCTTGCCTGCATTATGATTTTAAAATTGTCATGAATTTAATTACGTAAATAGTTTCCAGTGCTTCCACTTATATAAAAAGGTTCAATTTTCAGATTGTGTTTTTTTCCTCATACATATGCAATTACAAAGAAAGCTTATGGGATTTTTTTCTCGTGAAAACATTAAAATGGTATGAGCAGTGTCGACTGCAGTCCCAAAGCTTGTTTGTCAAATTCACGAAGAAAGTAGCGCAGCACCTACAAGGCTTTGCTGTTTATAAAGGCATTTTCAGTGGATTTAAAAATATGTCCTCTTACATACAGGTTTGCCAGGCCACTGTGCCATGTCTGCACCAGGCGCATGGCGGACAGATAAAATCGCCAACGATTTGGTGTTTTTTTTCCTTCTCTATCCAATTCCCTTCTCTCTTCTTGCTCTCTCTGTTCTTCTCTCTTCCCTTCCACCCCTCTGCTCTGCCCCATTTCTTCCCCTCCTTAGTGTTTTCTCTTCCCTTTTCATCTACTCCTTCACTTCATTCTCCTGTCGTCTCCTTCCCTTCTCACTCCTCCTCCTCGTCTTCCCCTGCTCCTCTTTACTTCCTTGCTGTTTAATCCCTGTACTGTCTCTGCCCGCTGGTGTAACCTTGCGGGTGTGTTGACCGTGTTGAGTATGGACGTCTGTCTCACTGGTCTCTCTCTTCTCTCCTCCCTTCAGCTCAATAAGCAGCAACTGCAGGGGGTGAAGGACCGCTTCCTGGCCTTCCTGAACGGAGAGACGCAGATCGTGGCGGACGAGGCTTTCTGCAACGCTGTCCGCAGCTACTACGAAGCAAGTCCCCCTTTTATTTTTTTTGCCTGCGCCAAGACATGTTGTTTTGTTTCACGTCTTTTTCCCCTCTGCTGCTTTTCATTCCGGTCTTCACTTTTCCCACGTCCGTGTTCTCTTCATCCTCATATATTCTCATCCTTCGTTTCCTCTCTGCTCTCTTTGCCGTCTATCTGTTTGGAAGGAAAACATATTTTGCTATGTGGATCAGTGCGTAATTTATGTTACTACAAGTGCCTGCCAAAGATGATGTATCGATGTATTAAGTGTGAGTGGGATGTTGAATGCTCGTCAAGTAGTCCCTTAAAATGTGTCTGTTCCCTTTACATCTCTCTCGCGCTCTTCTTCTGAAAATAGAGATGCCGCTGCAAGTGTGCTTCTCTTAGAGGGAACTGGGATGGTTAGAGATGGGAACCAGTTAAAAAAATTAAATAATAACCCTTCATTCTGCCAGCCCGCTGAATACATTTTTCTTCGTCGAAGTGGAATCCTCTCACCTGCCTCCGTCTTAAAGTTTGACGCACGTTGCGAGCCCTGGTGCAATGCGATCAAAGACGACGGCATTACCATTCAGTGGGTGTGACACACACATCAGGGAACCTCATCAAGTTTTAAGCGTAGCTTTCCCAGGTATGTTTTCAAGGCGTCAGCTAGAGAAAGTGTCTGGGGACACATGACCAGCTTTAGCAGGTATAATTACGATGTAGTAACACGCACCGGAACAAGCCGGCACAACAGTGTTCCGAATGCTAACATGCGTATGGAGGTTTGTGTGCGTGCGTGCGTGCATGCGTGCTTGTGCATGACTGGTGTATGAGTGTGTGTGTGCGCATATGTGGAGGACTGAACAGATGTTGAGCTGGGGTCACACAGCTCCTGAAGGCATTACCATTAACACTGTTGGTCTCACTTAGCACCCCGCTTGCGATAAGAACAAAAGATGAAATGCCAACATATGCAAATGCTTTGCTGTAATGTGACAGCAATTGTTTGTATCAATCATTGAACCTGACCAATGGCGCCACAGAGCAGGAGATCCTTTATAACGATGTCTGTCACATCTGACCGCCCCTGTACTATAGCTCATTTACCAACACTTGAGTGCCGGTTTAGGAACATCTCCTGAACAGCTGTAGCTGTTTAGGTGAGTGCAGTGTGACTAGCAGTACATGTTTCTGTGAGTGTAATGTGATGAGCAGTGCATGTTTGTGTGAGTGTAGTGTGATTAACAGTACATGTTTGTGTGAGTGTAATGTGATAAGCAGTACATGTTTGTTTGTGTGAGTGTAATGTGATGAGCAGTACATGTGTGTGTGAGTGTAGTGTGATTAGCAGTACATGTTTGTTTGTGAGTGTAATGTGATGAGCAGTACATGTTTGTGTGAGTGTAGTGTGATTAGCAGTACATGTTTGTTTGTGTGAGTGTAGTGTGATTAGCAGTACATGTTTGTTTGTGTGAGTGTAATGTGATGAGCAGTACATGTTTGTGTGAGTGTAGTGTGATTAGCAGTACATGTTTGTTTGTGTGAGTGTAATGTGATGAGCAGTACATGTTTGTGTGAGTGTAATGTGATTAGCAGTACATGTTTCTGTGAGTGTAGTGTGATTAGCAGTACATGTTTGTTTGTGTGAGTGTAATGTGATGAGCAGTGCATGTTTGTGTGAGTGTAGTGTGATTAGCAGTACATGTTTGTGTGAGTGTAATGTGATGAGCAGTACATGTTTGTGTGAGTGTAGTGTGATTAGCAGTACATGTTTGTTTGTGTGAGTGTAATGTGATGAGCAGTACATGTTTCTGTGAGTGTAATGCGATGAGCAGTACATGTTTCTGTGAGTGTAATGCGATGAGCAGTACATGTTTCTGTGAGTGTAATGTGATGAGCAGTGCATGTTTGTGTGAGTGTAATGTGATGAGCAGTGCATGTTTGTGTGAGTGTAATGTGATGAGCAGTGCATGTTTGTGTGAGTGTAGTGTGATTAGCAGTACATGTTTGTGTGAGTGTAGTGTGATTAGCAGTACATGTTTGTGTGAGTGTAGTGTGATTAGCAGTACATGTTTGTTTGTGTGAGTGTAATGTGATGAGCAGTACATGTTTGTGTGAGTGTAGTGTGATTAGCAGTACATGTTTGTGTGAGTGTAGTGTGATTAGCAGTACATGTTTGTGTGAGTGTAGTGTGATTAGCAGTACATGTTTGTTTGTGTGAGTGTAATGTGATGAGCAGTACATGTTTGTGTGAGTGTAGTGTGATGAGCAGTAGCAGAGACATGCAGAAGGGGGTGCTCTGGTTGCTTTTCTCATATTGGCCAAATTGCCCCTTTTTAATTTGATAAAATTATTATTTTATTTTGTTAAAACACAATTACCATTTAGTCCTACTTGACAGCTACTAATATTTCCACAAAAAGATTTGAGTTTGTTTGGGAGTTTTGGTTTTAAATGTCGAAACTTGTTAGACATGCCAGCGCAGGCAGAGGCATCTTCAGAGTGAGAGTGTAATCGATAGAACAGCCGGCATTGTCCATTGTGTTTTTGACGTGAGTTAGGGAAAGAAAGGGCATCTCACCTTGCACACGAACAGGAGGGGGGGGGGGGGGGGGGGGGTACATGCCCGGGCTTGGCCGCTTAAATGAAAGAAACCCTATTGTCTTGTTGCAGCAGTAGCCTCACTTCCCTACCTTTACAGAAGTAGCCTAGTCAACATAGCGAATGGTCTTTTTTTTTTGTTTTTTGGTGAAGCAAGGATATGAGATAGGAATATGAAGTGGCACATTGAAAATATAAGCTCTATGTTGTTTGCTTACATTAGAGCGACCTGCTAAGTGCTCAGAATGAAATTATTGTTCATTATTTATCATGGTGTTGGCTAGCTCATTCTATATGCAGCATCAGAGGTCATGCGTTTCTTGTTCGTCAACTTTAATACCGTCACTTTTTAATACCACCCCCTGTAGCAGTGTCGTAAATAATGTCATACCAGGCATACATTTATTTAATCATTTGTAAAAATTGCCGTGCGCGTGCTGTGCACGTGCCCCTAAATGTGCCCTTTTGGAAATTTTAGCAACTGCCCCACAAACACCCTTCTGCACGGCCCTGTGCAGTAGATGTGTGTGTGAGGTTCAGCACTTCAAGAGCCTCTAATCTTCCCATAAATGCAGGGCTTACTGGTCTCCAAAAGTAGAGAGTAGTTTGACACGAGAAAAAACTTCTTAATGTTAAACAAAACGTATAGTCCCACAGTAGAGAAACAAAACATAGCACCTTCTGTTCAGAGACAATCTCATCCAAAGACAATTTTCATAGCTTACATATTTCAATAGTCATTCAATGTATGCTTCCAGAAACATGATTAATTTAAGTCCATTAATTAAATTTAAGAGTTGCGTTCACGAGCCCCTCCTGTCACTTCCTGACATGGACAAGTCGCGTTCACGAGCCCCTCCTGTCACTTCCTGACATGGACGAGTCGCGTTCACGAGCCCCTCCTGTCACTTCCTGACATGGACGAGTCGCGTTCACGAGCCCCTCCTGTCACTTCCTGACACGGACGATGGCTGTCGGTAGGTAGGGTTAACACCTGGCGCAGAGCACTTGTGAGTTATGTTCCAGCCTGACCTCGCTCCTTAAACTGCTGGGGAACAGATGCCGTTGTCTCCCGGTGGTGCTAGCTCAGGTTCCAAGGTTCTCTGCCATGTCTTGTCATGTAACCATCTTGTGCTTTCTTTGTTCCATCAGTATGTTCTCTTTTTTTTTTAAATTTCTTTTATTAGTTTGAATGGTATTGTATTTTAACTGTACATAACACTTTTTTGCTGAGCTGCAGTGAACCAGTGATTGACCTGTCAGAGTTCTCTCTGAGGACACAAATCTGATATGGCTATTGTTCACAATTTCATTAAAGAAAACAATTAAATAAAAAGCAGTACTTGTAAGTAGATAAGAAATGTTTTGTGGAAGAGGGCATCATCTGTGTTAATACCCGGCATTGTATGCAAGCCTGTCTCACTCAGCACTGTGCTATACTTCTTTCCCCAAAATAACAATGATTAATGTGAATGTCTTGTTTTTTAGTGCTAATGCGCCGGTTCATAATTTGTACCTACACACAGCCAATGCATAAAGCTGTCTCGCAAATGGTTATTGGCCCAGGCTTTAGTGGTGAGCACAACTTGGATAAATTAGATGCTTGAACAGTGCTGGAAACAGCACGGATATTGGTTGCAATTGGGCTGTAAAACAATAGGGCCTAATTAGATTTGATTGGATATTATTTGTGACTCTTGTCGAGAGCGTCTTCTATTCCTGATGCAAACCAAATCCTTTGATATAATCTTTTTCCACAGCTTCGTATGAGAAAGCTGTTTACCTTCCCCGTAAATGGCCATCGCGACACAATTTTGCTCTGCCACTTTATAATTGCAACTCTAAACATGTTAATAACGAAGTGCTGATTAATTGTTTTAATCAACTTTACCACTGGAATTCAACTTATCTTTAGTTAATCTCACAGAGATGACAGGCTGTTGGCAAAAGATGAAACGGATGGCAATTGATCCAGGGCCTTGGTTTGCTCATTATGTCAGAGTTTGACAGCTGAACATATTGCACGTATCAATCCTGTATCTAATTTGAATCTGAGAGCTGGACTGCTATTCGCAGATTTCTCGCTGAGGAAATTAATTAATTATTTATCCGTCATTTTCTATGGTGGAGTCTATTTAATTTACTTAGCCTCTCATTTAGAATCTGACTGCAGCCATAGACTGTGTGACTGAGTACAAAAAATAAAAAATAAAACAATTTTAAAAATGCATTGTGTTCTTCTTGGATTAATTCCAGACGTGTCTTCTTGTTGCCGTGCTGTTCTTGTTGCTCTGTTTAATGAATGCATGCACTTGATCCTAATTTGTATTATTAAAACTCCCTTGATATTTCTGTTCCATGCCTCATTGGTTTGTCAGTAGTAATAAACATATTTCCCTAGGCATGTCTGTGGGACTGACAGACTCCCCGTAACGGCCTGTCTTATAAACACATCTTGCTGTGATGCTGCCCAAAGAATGCTTTGTATTGTCTTTCACTCATGCAGATGCTGAATTGGAGTCAGACAGTAGCAATTTGTACCCTCTTTATGGACGCCATGAGTAAGGTGCTGTTGTGTGTTCCTGCACTCTGTCAGACTTTCAGGAGACCCCCCCCCCCCCCATACCTTGTGCAAAGAACCCAGTTACTTAGCAACAGGGTGGCCGCATGTATGGATCCTGGAACTTGGTAGGAGTGGCTTGGTCCACACCAGCCCCTCCCTCCCACTCTTGCAGCTCTAGTGACAGGAAGACTAATAGGAAGGGGAGTGTCCTCCAGTCAACTTGAAATCCAGGGGACATAAAGTAAAAGTCCTACCATGTGCTTCTTCCACCCATTGACTCAGCCAGCTTATTTCACTAATTAGTTCTACCTCCTCGCTGAATAATTATGTTAATGAGCAAATCCAGGTTATTGGAGCAAAATACTGGGCTTTATGTCCCCTGGATTTCCACCTCTGGAAGACAATGACTGTCTCTGATTTCCATAATGACACCTCTCTATATGTTCTGTAGAGGCAAGCAGTGGGATGTGTTTTGTGGTAAATGGAACAACCAGCCATACCACCATGCACTCTGCTCCTGCTGAATGACTGAAGCTAAGCAGGTGTGGGCTTGGTTAGTACTTGGATGGGAGACCTCCTGGGAAAACTAAGTTGCTGCTGGAAGTGGTGTTGGTGGGCCAGTAGGGGGCAGTCTTCCCTCTGGTCATAATAACAACCCCAATGCCCCAGTGCAGTGATGGGGACACTGTGCTGTAGGAGATGCCGTCTTTCGGATGAGACGTTAAACCGAGGTCCTGACTCACTGTGGTCATTAAAGATCCCATGACACTTATCGCAAAGAGTAGGGGTTTCCCCGGTGTCCTGGCTAAACTCCCAATCCAGGCTCTTTCAATCTGCCACTGAATCATCCCCCAGTTTAATTGGCAAAAAAATTCTTCTCTCCCTCTCCACCTCAAGCTGATGTGTGGTGAGCATTCTGGCGCAAAATGGCTGCCGCTGCATCACCCAGGTGGGTGCTGCACATTGGTGGTGGTTGAGGCGAGTTTCCCCCTCATCATTGTAAGCGCTTTGAGTCACCAGTTGGTGAGAAAGGCGCTATATAAATGCAAGGCATTATTGATTGTTATGTTGTGTAATATAGCCACATAGTTCGTGAATACTTGAATACTTAAATCACTTTTTTCTTTAAGCGTGTCAATAGTGCAACTAAACTACTTTTCAATATGAATTTATGTCTTCTTTACTTTGCCTAATTTGGTCTCACGAGTTCTCTGGAGTCACCGCCGTGTCGCCCGTAAATGTCAAGCAGCATTGCAGTGGTTTTGTGTGAGCGCCCCTCACATTGTACACACTACAGGTTAAGCATCAATTGCAGGAGAGACAGAGCAGTTAAGACAAAACAGTTGCAGGCTCCTTATCATAGTAAACGACATAGCTGGGCAACTATAGGACCCACCCAGCCTTTTGGACTCGGAAGCCCTTAAACCAAGCAAATCATCTAATTAATTTGCTCAGTAGACATCTGTAATGCAGGGAGACTTCGGCGTGATTCTTCATATATTATAAAGCAAACTGGACACTCAGGGTAGATATTCAAATGTGAATGTTGTGTGCATGTAGCGATCTACTAGTCCTGTAAGCACCTTAATCATTCCGAGATCTCCGATTCTCAGCAGATGCTTTGGGTCATTTAAGAAGTGACTGTCTAGTTGTACGGCAGGGTATGTACTGTAGCAGCAGACATGAAGGACATTTTTCGAGATATGGTACAGTAGTGCCGCCCTGACATTAAAGAAGTGGCTCCAAAACTGTGGGTCTGGACATATCATTGGAGGAGGTGTTGAGCTGGGTTGGGATATTGCATACACATGCACGCACAGCTCAGAAATTCCCCCACTGCAGTCAGTCACACTCCCAGGCAGAGGAGAGACAGTCAGTGCTGTACCCCGTGGTGTACGAGTACATTTTTCAGTATGGATCAGTGTGGACCAGTATGTATAATTTGTTCTATGCAAAGGCATTGACCACGTTTACATGCATCTACCAAATTTCCCATCTACCATCATATCTTTAACCATTCTAATTAATAACTGTAATTAAAATGAATCGCATGATTTAACGTGTTAACGTCGACAGCCCTACAAAATATATTATATACACCATGTGTTTAATTTGCTCGATGGTTCTACTGAACTCATCTTTCATTTTGTTTGCTACAGCCTTGAACAAATGGCTATTTTGATGTTTTCCTTCGCCCATGTATTGCACAATGTTTCATTATTTTAACGCAGAAATAAAAACTTCTGCCCCCTCGTCGGTCCAGAAGTGAGGGCTTTGTGCTCTCCGCGCAATTTTTACCGTAAACTATCTGGCTTACTTGAACACGTCCTTGCGAATCTGTACATGTGCAGACCATGTTTAAGAGTCCTAAGCGGTACGTGCTTTTCATTTCGGATTATTCATCGGCATAATGATCAGAATAATGATGTGCATGTAAATGTGGTCATTGTCACTCTCCGTCTACCTTCTTCGTAAAATCATATGGCCAGAATAAAATAAAGTGAGTCTGTCACTAGACGCTATGTTTTTATACAGAATTATTTTTACACTTTGGCTGGATGCATTTGAAGTACAAGGTTGTTTGCCTCTTACCTGTGTGCATAATGCAATGAATAGGCTGGGAGACTTCTGAGAGCACTCGGGTATGATTTATGTTGCGAGACAATGCACTGGAGAACCTGCTGTTGGAAAGAGCAATGAATTCATGGCACCGAGCCAGGCTCTGGTTGGAAAGTAAGCCATGGAATCGGCGTCGCTCAATTCAAACGTGTTCCTCGTTTCCTTTAACCAGAGCTAACCTGCGCCGTACGAGACCTGAGATCCGTGTGTATGATGACATATGCGTCATTAAAACTGTGTTTTCAGGTCAAATGTCAATTGCAGCCAATTTCAATTGCTGTAGCAAACGTGTGGTCGATTTGAATGCCTGTTTCACTCGTTAGAACAAGAGGAGCACATTTCTCAGTTTCAATTGTAGGGTATTAATGGATTTCCCCAGTACTGTGAAAGCATAGGAACTCCTGTAGGCGCCTCTGGTTTCTATAGATATGCGTCTCCGAGGAGACACATTATGGCATGAAAGTGGATTTGCTACTGGCGTGGACAGCTGAGAAGGGCGGAACATTTGAGATGTGCCTTTCAAGCTCTGACTTTCTGTGTTTGTCTGTCTGTGTCTGTGTCTGTCTCTATTTGTGTGTGTATGGGTGTATTGTATGTGTGTATGTAACAGTGAGGATTGCAGGATCGCTGGCATACTTTTTACAGAATGCTTGTATTCTTCTAGTCTTATGTCTGCTTATGGCTGCTGCGCTTGGGGAGTCATGGCTGAAGTAGGCTACCTCTCCCCTTAATTAAAAGGAAACTACCTGTTCATCCATTATTTCCAGATAATGATGCCATTTTCTGTGGATGAGCAGGCTGACTTTTCCTTCTCTCTCCTTTTGCGTTCATATATTGTAATGTATGAGTGTGCAGTCGCAATGTTTTTAATGGGTCTGCCCGAGACCGCTTCAGCAGACCACAGACGCACTGCGAATGTCTCAATAATTATTTTCATTCACAAAGCGTGTAATTGAAAAGATATTTCGGTGTCCTGCTGAAAAACCGCCAACTCCCCTTCCTTCCAAACGAAGAGCAATATCCATCCGTATCCGTTTGGTCTTTATTCACAATTATGGAATTGGCAATAAATCACAGTAAGTGTTATATGCTGCTTTGAATGTCGGAGCCAATTATTACCTGCAGAATCCAAAAGATATATTCTTAACAGAAAGTGTGATGTGGCTGCATCAAAAGCGTTTGAATATACTGTTGATGTTAGCAAGATCTCAAAATTACTCACAAGGTCCAACAATGTTTGTACTGTAATGTGTGCCTTTTGTCAATAATTGTGTAACAGGACTGCTTGTATGGCTTTGTTGCCAGGTCTCCCTTGCAAAATCTCTGTGAGAAGCACTTTTCAATTAAGCATTAAATAAAGTAAGACTCGATGCCAATTGAGCATGGCATACTGCTACGTACAGTGGTGAAGGAAACACAATTGTTCTCTGTGAGTGTTTGCTTTGGCTTCAGTTTTCACAAACAGTATTTGAGCAAGTAGTTCTTCATCAGATTGTTGTTCAACCTTTAATTGTACATTTGATGAATAGCTTGGACGTTTCTTTGCCAGGTAACAACTGTAAGGTTGATGTAGGGCTGGTAATGGTTGATTACCATATCCAAATAAGGAAATTGTATATTGTGGCCAATAAATATTTAATCATATCTTTTTTTATCTTAATCATAATTTTTGCATCTTGTGTGCTTTCCAAATGGTGCCTTTTGCCTGAAACGGCTGCATTTCAGTGTATTTTACAATGGTCTGAAATTGACAGTGTTGTTTTTTATGAAGTACTGCCTCATACATACAGGGCACAGGCACAGACTGGGACAGTTTACTTCACAACAGACATGTGCGATAACATGTGATAGAACCATTTATCCTCTCACAAGAAAATAATCTGTTTGCATGTGTTTTGCTATTTAATTTCTTGCAAGTGCATCGACAGCTTTCTAGCTAGCCAGAGAAAATATGACAGTTGCCTGAAAGTGCATCCTAGTACTAGTCCACTTGAATGACCATTTGGCTGCGATATTTGTGAGTAATGTGGTGGACTCTCAGTTTGCTGGTCGGTTTTGTTTATGAAGGTAATGGCTCAAATCAAATGAGCTAATAAAGGAGCTTATTTTAGATTTATGATAAGAGTTATGTAAGCACCACATTTGAAAAGCTATGCAGAAGCTAATTGTGGTTCAATGTTTTTATACTTTTTTTCCAAAATATAACCCAATTCTTACTGGGAAGTGCTTTTTTGCAAAGAACAGCAAGCAAAAAATCATCTCCTACTACTTTGACCTATTTAGTAATTCCAATAAACTAAAGTGGGTTTCAGTTAGTATTTTGATGATTAGATAGCTAGCTCGCATACATTTGGTGTCATAGTCTGAGCAATTTAACATTTATTACAACTCGTGATTTTCTAAATTGAAAAACGATGGCAATAATTATGTTGTGGTGTTGATATAATGTCCCATATTCATTATACAACCACGCTGCATCCTGGAGGGCTTCTTGGTCATACTCAAGCAGCAGCTCACACTAGGGAAGAGTGAAGCGAAACCAGCTGCCTATCTGTAAGTGTGAGGGGGAAAAACAAGGATCGTCTCAACAGTTTCTGATGAGCAGTGAGGATTACATTTGTAGCTACCCCTCCAATATGTATAGTTAGCGGTTGCCCTGTTGAATACATGGAACTCCCATGTTCAAGTGGCCTCTGATTTACCTACTACTCCGGGCCATGGGGCTCATCCATGCACCGGAATGAGAACAGTGCCTTAACCAGATGAGCCATCCAACAGCTCTCAGCTAATTTTTAAAGAGAGTTCTAGTCAGGATTTCCAGTGTATGGCAATATGTGCTGGCTTCCTAACCAGTGTTTTACAGTCTACCAGTCTTGAATACAGCCAGAATTGGCGATAGCTGGTTTGTGCAGGTATTCCTAAATATCTAGCAGGGCTGAGAGATCATTCAGAAATGCTGCTGTATTATTTCTATCTCCCACAACATACTTCAGTCTCTCAAGCAGTGACGGGATAAAAGTTTTAGCTTCCTCAGAATCTGGCAGTGCCCTGCATGACTTTGTAATTTGCACAGTCGGTGTGGTCTAAGGCAGGCAATTTGCTATGCAGGTACCTGGAAGACACCAGAAATAATCTTTTCCAAGTTAGGGCTATTAACTTGTACGCATAACTGCATCGATTTGTCTCTCGTACCTACAGTCTCATTTTCTGTTATTATTATTTAACTCATGCATGAGAGATTGTATTTCCATTTTAATTATTAAATGGAGTCATCACAATTTATATAATTTGCTATATACAGAGACGTTGTCTATGAACTTGAACCTGAAGCTGAAGAAAAATGTAGAGCCTGTAGATCTTGAAAGCTCGCTGTATCTTCATCGGCGGAGCTTAAGCAACCGTAAACTGTGCAAACGGCTCCCCTGATTTACGCTCTGATTCACTTTCTCTTGTTTGACATAATGCCTGGATTAGCTTGATAATTGCTAACAAAGGCTGCGGTGTTTAATAAGCAAAGTGAAATGTGTGAAGGTTTTTTATTTATATATTTTTTCTCTCCAGTTGCCCATTATCGGCAGCTGAAACCATCGCCAATGCCGTGGGAAATGATTGTCCGCACTGATCAGATGACATATCAGTCTACGGTTGTCGTTAGTCATCTGGTTAAACGATTTAGGAAATGATCCATGATCGTCACACAAAATTTGACTTGGCCATGAATGCGGTCATGTTTTATGTGCTCTTATGTGGGTTCAGGCAAGAGGAATCTTGGCACATCCCTCGTTTTATAAGTTGAAGAAGTGCACATTCTTTAAATAAAAGTGACATCAAAGACTTTTCTGCATAATTTTGAACTCCAGGCAAGGGACATGGACCAGTATTCTAGATTATTAATGCTGTATCATTGATATGTGATATAATTTGAAGGACGCAACGTTACAGAAGATTGCAGTTGGTACGTGGAGAGACTCGGGCGCGAGTGCTGGTACGGTTTTCTCCTTGAGCGAACAGAAGCCGTGCAAGCTGTGAATGCAAATTAATTCCCATAAATTGACCCTGTGGTGTTCCAGACGGGGTCCTTTCTGCAAATGCTGATCTTTCACCACGCAGCAGAGCTGTCAAAGACTCAGCTGTCTCAAATGCAACTCTCTGATAACCTGTGAGTACCTGAAGGTATCGTCAGATGTTAGGGTGGAGGAAGGGCGATCCTGAACGCCTCTGCAGTTTTACTTTCACTGCAGATAATTTCACTCCTCATACCTCAGCTGCATCGCTCTTGTGTTGTTTCTTGATAAATATACACGGAGAAACCGTGACATTTGATTGTCCGTCATGTCCTGTCCCGATTCTTTTGCGACTGTATTTTTTCACAGAGGGTTCAAAGTGACTGGAATCCAACATCTTGTAAATTTGCTTATCATCTTCACTGCTGAAGTCAAGAAGAGGGTAACATTATTGGTTTTGAAATAATGTTAAGCCTTCCAGCTTTCCGATGTTGTTCCCGAACAAGCTGGACTCAAGGGCACTTGCGTTACTCCTCCGCTACTACGCAATGTGAGTCTTCACTTGTCACCTAACTGCCTCGCTGCCCCGTGTTTTATAGCCTTTACTTCCCAGAGGGTCACAAACATGATTACCGTCAGTCTTTGTCCTCGTGCCCTAAGCTGCAGGCTGAAGGCTGTAGCTTTGAAAGCTGAGAGAGCAGTAAAGGGTAAAGTTATTTTCTCTGAACGCCTTTATGTTCCTCACCGATCTCCACGTTTATGCAGGAGAGTGCCTGACTGAATGGTTGCTGTGTGTATGCCCTAAGAATGCTGCAACACATCAGAGAATCAGGTACCCTGGAGCGACGTGGTAGTGGTGATGGTTTTTGGGGGGGGGGGGGCAGGGGGGCGGGCGGGGGGGTTGTGCTTCCCATTTACTAGTTAATGGACAAAGTGGACCCATGCGTGAAAGTTGTCACACACTCAGCAGACAAATCTCCTTTCTCTGAATCTCAGATGGCAAAATCTTTATTGTTGCATTTCAGTGCCCCCTTGAAGAAACATCCATAACACACACACACACACACACACACACACACACACACGCAAGTAGTTTTCCGAATATCTTTTCTCTGCTTCCTTTGAAGATATGTTTGTTTTCATGCCCAGAGATGGGTGTATCCCAATTCTTCAGTGCCAGAAACACCCTTATGCTAACTGCTCTGGGTGCTAAGTTAAAATCAAATGACTAAATGAAACGGTACTGCAATGAGGTTTTAATTCAGTGTGCATGCTCCTGGGATTCTCCTGGGCCACGAGCAAGACCATGATTAACTAACAATGATGAGAGAGTAAGGCTTCATGAACCCCATAATGTGTAGAGCTGCTATCTGCTACCAGTCACTGACTCAATTAACCATTCAAATATTTTGCACAAGCGAAATACTGTTGCTTCTAATCAGTGATTCCTTAAACATTGATAATGCAGACCAGCATCACCCACTGTGGGTGCCTAAGAAATCTCACTCCGCTATCCCTAGCCAACACCAATCCTCACCAGGATGCATGGTAATGTTCTCTCTGGGCAAGCAACGTGATAAATAATCATCAGGAATTTAGTCAATCATGCGGCTTGTGGGACGCAAATTAATAATTTTATTATGATTGAAGCTAATGAGCTGACAAAAGAACTGCAATTGCAGTGAACTCTTGCCTCCTGAAAAACTAGGACTGCTATTGGCTGTAAACCCTAGATGAGGCTTTTTATAATAGAGCCGTACTAACTGATGGGTTCATGTCCAAGGTTGTATAGGACCATGTTGTTGCATTTTTTTTTCCTGATAAGGATTCAGTTCATAATTAAAACTCTTATTCGAATGTCTTATAATTAAAATCATTTGTAAAATGCAGCCCTGTGCACACTTTTTACTGAGCCTGGGGTTTTATTGAAGAAAGGTTGTTAATTTCACTGTAGCATCCTGTTGTTTGAGAATCTGCTAGCCCTCTTAATGGCCGTATCAATCCACGTTTATTCATTCAGTTTACTTAGTGAAGACAAACAGTGGAGTGACCAAGTAAAAGAAAGCGACGTGTTATAATGCAGTGCAGTATATATAGTTTATAGTGGTGTATAAAATTGCATGCACTTTGCAATGTTTTATGTATAACAGATTTTCAGTGACTGCATGCATGCGGTCATATTTCCGAAAGTATCATGGTGAAATTAAGTGAATGTATTACTTAGCACTGAGGAGAGCAGTGTGTGTGCGGTGTATTTTACTGAGTTATAGGGCTGTCCCTAGGGAGACATGGGTCTCATCCTATGGAAGCAGCTGTTGTGTGTTAATGGAAGTATATCTGCTGTGGGCTTTGAATGATGGCTCTTGCTGTTCACATGAAAAACAAATAGATATGATTGATTCACTGGGCCATCTGTGGGATAAGATTAACTAAATATAATTTATACATTAATAGGGATGGGAATCGTTAGATTTTATTGATACAGATGCCATTATCGATTCTGCTTATCGATCCAATTCTTTATCGATTCCTTAAATATTATTTGCTCCCAGGCTATGAAAGGACCAACTATTACTATTACTACGGGTGGTCATCTAAAATTCAATGACATAATATTTATAAGGTATAAAGCATTTGTTTTTCATTCATATTTCTTAGTCATATCATGGAAAATACACTGCTCAAAAAAATTAAGGGAACACTTAATCATCACAGTATAACACCAAGTCAATTAAACCAAACCGGTCATGCTGGATGATGTTTGCAGGCAGCATAACATTTGCCACGGCGTCTCCAGCCTCTTTCACCTCTGTCACATGTGCTCAGTGTGAACCTGCTCTCATCTGTGAAGAGAACGGGGCTCCTCCTGTTCCTCCTCGCACAAAGCAGCAGATACTGGTCCTGCCGCTGGGTTGTTGCCCTTCTAGGGCCCTGTCCAGCTCTCCTCGTGTAATGGCCCATCTCCCGGTATCTCCTCCACGCTCTTGAGACTGTGCTGGGAGACACAGCAAACCTTCTTGTGATGGCACGTATGGATGTGCCATCCTGGAGGAGCTGGACTAATGGGCTGCATGTACTGCCTCATGCTACAGAAAAATCAGTCAGGAAGGATAAGGAGAGAGAAATGGTCTGTGGCCACCACCTGCAAAACCATTTACTTTTTGGAAGTTGTCTTGCTGGTGCCTCTCCTGTCCATCTGTTGTCACTTTCATTTGCACCAAAGCAGGTGAAATTGATTCACAATATTTTACGCTTCCTAACTGGACAGATCGGTATCCCAGAAGTTTAATGGACTTGGTGTTATACTGTGTTGATTAAGTGTTCCCTTAATTTCTTTGAGCAGTGTATTTATCTGCTATATTTATGCCTGCACAAGTGGCAGAGCATCCAATAAAACAGTCAGAATTGTATAATTCTGTAAATGATACATGTAATTGGCTTGATCAATACGAGTGCTTAAAAATATAAAAGAAAGAATATGAACATGAAAGAAAATAAGACACCGGAAAATAATGAAAAAGGACGCGAGAAGAGAGGATAAATGATCAGTTTAACGTTATGTCAAAAAAGATGGCTAAAATATTGTTGCTCTGTGATTAGGAGTTTCATTCTGTAACGAAGATCGCAAACTTTGAGTTAGTTACGCTCCTAGGCGTGTTTCATAAAGCTGCACCGTAACATTTGCATTGGTTTCTGTATTATCAGAACAGTTTCAACTGTCACCATTCTCCCTCTATCTAATTTAGCCTATACATTTACATGGAAGAAAGACGAGACCTTTAACGTTACCTGGCCATTTTTTAAGAGACAAGCTGGATCCTCTTATTAGCTGAAGATGACAAAGATTGAAGATTATCATTTAGCTAATTTAGGATAGTTATTCGCTTTCCAAATCTAGGATACATCTCTGCGTGACCAAGCAGGCAATCGTTGTCAGATTAGTCTACCGCAAATCAAAACACTGTCGTTTTACACTTGTAGTTGGTTATAGCCTTATAGGCTCCCGAGGTAAATCCACACACTCCGCAACTCTGTTGAATAGTTGATCATTTCCGAAGACTGATAACAAAATGGTGAGCTTACGCGAACACATTTTCTATTTATTTTTAAACGACAGTGGCTTAAATAAATTTTAAAAATGACGTTTACCTTTTATATTTTTAGACTCTGCTGGAATCGATAAGAGAATTGAAAAGCTCGAAGGGAAACGATTCCGAACGGGA
The DNA here is from genome assembly GCA_022702515.1 of Ilyophis sp. 1 JC-2022. Classification (NCBI taxonomy): domain Eukaryota; kingdom Metazoa; phylum Chordata; class Actinopteri; order Anguilliformes; family Synaphobranchidae; genus Ilyophis; species Ilyophis sp. 1 JC-2022. Next base: position 86,305,740 of record CM040404.1, on the reverse strand, counting down.
ACCTGTTCTCGATTCCCACCCCTATACATTAATCTTATACTAAATGTACATTGTATTTCTGGTGCTCTATTGCACCTTCATAATTACTGAAGTGGCGCACCTGAATTTAGTGTACAGGGCCTGTTTTACTAAGACCTTCAGCACATGCAAAACCAACAACATGACCAGTGATTGGTCATGGTATTTGTTGTGCACCAATCATTGGTTGTGTTATTAGTTTTGCATGTGCACATGCTAAAGGTCATACAAAATCAGGCCCTAAATGTGATACAAATAGATTTTCTGGTTGGCCTGGCTTAATTAATATTAAGACTTGTATGGCTGCACAGGGTAGGGTGGAGAGTATGCAGATAAATACATATGAACTACCTGATTATTTTTTTTCATGCTGGTCACAAATATGGAAAAGATGATTATGTGTTTTTTTGCTGCCTTGGGAAACCATTGACTTGGCTGCTATAATTGCTACTGGAAGGAGATGTTTTCACCATCTAATTTAATTTAACCATGCAATTTAACTGCAGAGAATATGAGCATGTTATGGGTCTACTTGGGTATCCATTTAGGAGGAAAGATTTTATTCAAAACTGATGGACTTCCAAGTTAGGCAGTGCTGGTGATAGGGGATGATGATGATAAAAGATGACCTGGAACTAAGGATGCACAATATAGAGCTGATATCAATAACCAACATTTGACTGGCCATGTTGGCTAATGCTGATGATGACATCTCCCTGTTTTACATGCACATGAAAAGTTCATCAATTTAAAATAAATAATAAATAAGAGCTTCAGATGACTATGAGTAGGCCACTTTGTGAGCAGTACATGTTCACTTAATTGACAACATCAGTGGTGCTTCAAATGCGTTGCCTCTCAAATGTATATTGTGTCACCACATTGGCCATGATCATAATCATAAAGCTTATGGGCCAATGCTGATAAATTAGTTTTAAGCCATTATCGGCCAATATTATTGCGCAACAGTGTACGCATGTCCCCGTGCTGCTGGCCTCTGCTACAGGTTCAGGTGAAATCTCCGGTTCCAGATTTTCCAGCATGCCGTCCGTCCTTTGGCAAATGAATGCGTTGCTCTTTCTTGGATTAGGTGGTAGGTGTATTCGCATCTTGTGTAAGATGAGCTTTTAATAGTGGGAGTTTAAATGTGTATTTTGCGGCTGTGTTCATTTGCATAATTACTTTTAATAAATACCCCCGAATCAACGACATGGTGGGTGTAGTTTTCTAGTGCAACACTTACAATTATTTGTCTTAGTTAATTTCCCCATGGTCTTCTGAGCTCCGTGACATGCATTGGTACTGAAGCCATTATTGCATCTGCCCATAGTATGTACATTGAAACATGTAATATATACAATGTTTTCATATTCTTAATAAATAAGCAGTTTGCTTTTATAAGAATTTGAAATGTGTTAAGCAATATGTTCTTCTGGGGTTCTGTTATTCTATTGATTTGTGCAGAGTGTTGATTTTAAGACTAGAGAATAGTGATGGATATCTTATTCGAGACATTTCTTTGTGATTGGTCAGTGAGTCATATATATCTCTTGTCTGTTTCCAAGAGGAACACTGTCTCCCTCTGTGCTGGACTATTATTTTCAGCAGTGGTTGTCAAATTGCTGACATCCTGCTCTTTAAAATAATTTCTGCAGATATTAGCATTAATTATACAACCAAAGGCAGTGAAGGGTTTATATCAGATTAATCTTTTAACTAAGAAGTGAGAGTGCACTGTTGGTTGTAAATAATTGACTGAGATTTTAAACCCCCAATTAAACTGATCAGCAGGGAGAGAGGAAATCCCTTGGTGGCTGATTCATTAGTAATAATCTCTGACATTTGTGCCACTGCAGACTGATGGTGTAGTTCAATCCTTTAGAAACCATGTCAGGGATTACAGCCATTTTGAAGCAAAGACCTTTAATTCAATTTAGAGAGAGAAAATGAAGCTCAAATGAGCGGGTATCGTTATTAGCCATATAACAAGAAGGATGAATACATATATATATATGTGTGTGTAATATACTGATGTTTAATATTCTCTTTAACTATGGGACTAACTATAGTATATAGCTATAGTATAGATATATATATATGTATATATATAAATATCTATAACTATAGTATATAGTATATAACTACGTTATGGGAAGGATGCTTTCTTATCTGTTCTGTAGTTACTTCGATGACGTTTCTGTATGCACTTATTGTATGTCGCTTTGGATAAAAATGACTGTATTGTAATTTAATGTAACTCAATTATAATATTCAGTAAGCCTATATTCCGTGCCCTTAGTGGCGTCTCCATGCATGCTCTAACATTTTACAGAAAGTGAAAATGACTGTGCCATTCTGCATTCACTTTATTAGGTATTTATTCTTTGCACATGTTTTTTGTTTTGAATGTTTCACAAAGCAAAAAAATGTCATCTCGTTCACTGCTTTTTGTTCAAGGATCTTGTAAGATTTCCTAGCTGAAATCTGGCGCTGAAATGGACGGGGGCGTGAGCGTGAAGTCCGTGGCGTGTTGGTGTGAGACTGACCGGGATTCGAGGAACGCGGGTGCTCGCAGCGCAACAATCTGCTGCAGGAACATTTTGGCGTCTCTGACGACCTTTGGCCCCCCCCACCCCACCCCCCGCTACTCCCACCCCCTCCCAACGCCACAGTGGGCTCAAACCTCTGACTGTGATGAAGGCGTGCAGCAGTGTCTGGGCAGACCTCATTAAATGTGGATGAGGGGTCTGTGGCATTGTTGTGCCCCCCCCCCCCCCCCCCCCCCAGGTGTAGGGAAACGATTACCACCTGTTTCTGTGAGTCCGGCTATGCCAGGCTCCCTCATTCTGCCTTGCCTGCTTGGTGGTTTTGGGCAGACACTCTTATCTGGCGTGGCTTCCATAACAAGAACATGATTTCATGCTTTTGTGCTGCTATGTATTTCAATTATTGAGTTGAGGATAAACCCTGAGTGACCCAGCTGACTCCCGAATGCCCTAGTAAGATGAATGCTTCATCTGGCCAAGAGCGGAGGTCCTTTTCAAATCTGACACGATCCACGGCATTGTCCGTCTTCAATACAACCGCAAGAAGAGTTCAACATTCATTATTGAGGCTGACATGTGTTCTGAATAGCTGGCTTGTGTGAAACAATCGCAATACATTTACTTATTCTTTATTTAAACAGGAAAAACCCTATTGAGTTCAACATCTGTTTTACAAGGCAGACCTGAAAAACTGTAATTGGTTCAAAGCAGCGAGTCATTGATAGCATTTAATGGTTCTACCTGTTTGGCGGCTCACATGCCCATTACTAAGAAATTGGGTAGCATGTATGTTAATTGAGTGAACTGAACTGAACTGAATAATTAGGGGCTTTTGTGGATTAAAATCCACTGGCACTTGGGACCTTCATCGATTAACTCATTTCAGTGGCATAGAAGAGTGGAGCATATTGCTGGTGTCTGTAATTTTTGTAACTTCAAAATTATTTTTCATGATAAATGGGGTTGTAGTATACAACTTTGAATAATGCTGTTTTACACAGAGTGAAGCAAAAGATTTTGCGTTGCTTGACCATGACACGTGCTGACCTCGGCTGATGTTTTTTGATCACCATGTTCAATATGTGGTATAGAAGAACCTTAGAAATGGGAACCTTAGAGTTACAGACTGACCGGGCACACGGACAGGGTGTGACAGGGTGAACCCGGAAGTAGCATAAGCAAAAACACCTTTTCTAGCTCCTTGTTTTGCAATATATATGTTATCTTTGCTATTATCGCTGATTAATTAAAAGTGAACAGTAAACAGAAATAGGTCATTGTAATTTAAATGGATAAATCAATCTAGAATTGATAGCATTCTCTCCGTTAACTCCATGAATCCTTCTCGATAACAGCTACCCTTTCCTTTAAAATAATTCAGAAAAACTTAAAAGCATGGCTGTGCGCTGCAAGGTTACTTCTCCGTGCAGTACTTTCTCAAGTTCAGAGTCAAGTGCTGTTTATTCTTTCCTCTTTTTTCTCCGTGACTGAGGTGGATTTTGTTCCGCTCCATTACTCCCAGCAAGGGGACATGATTCCTCTCCATCTGTTGCTGCGTTCAGACTCCAGCGGCTTCCCGTCCCCCAGATAACGTCGCCATTCTCCTGTAAAACTGTGACACATGTCGTCACTCTCCGACTGTCTCTTCGTCTGTCAGTCAAAGCTGTTCCTTCCAGCAACCTCGCACTTTCCCTCCATCCGCAGCGACCGGCGGCGTGCTCCAGTCCACTGCTCCTTCCGTCTCGCTATTGACGGTACGCTCATGTTCATCATGAAATTATGAAAGAACGAAAGAAGTGTCAAGACATGAACATCTGCTTTATTTTCAAGCGACAAATGCATGTGTATAGGGCCGAGTATGTACTCTGCAATGCTTTACAAAGTTTATTTTTAATTGAAAAACTTATATACAAAAATACAAAAATAAAAAATTTATATACACAAGTGAACTGAAGATCTTAACCTTAACCTTTCTTTGCTTTCCTTGCGAGAATTTAATCAGCACAGACGCAGCTGACCGACGCAGAGAACTCATTACCCGCAGACCCCAGAAGGAAAGGGTGTGGTGGGTAACCCACATATGGGGAAATACAATCAGTATCTAATGGGAGCTGCCTGTATCCAGATGAGACCATGAAGGAGGCCTGAGTTCCCAGCTTGCCTGCCTTTTTTTTTTCTAAATTTGACTTTTGCATTCCGGCAGAATCAAAATGAGCTGCAATAGCCCTGCAGAAGGCCAAGCACTCTTTAGAGCGAATGATGTATTATCTAACGCAGGCCGTGAGGTGGGACGATGCTATCCAAACAAAAACATCCCCGGTACTCTGTGTTTACCCTCCTGTACCTTTGTGTCTGTAAGGTTGATCTCGGAGTTGAGACGCGACTTAATGATCCCTGGGAAAAGCACCGAGTCATTTATCTGGCCCTGCCTATGTTCCTCTTTCTTCTCAGGGGTTTCTGAAGAGCGAACGGGTGGCCAGGATGGTGCAGAGTGGAGGCTGCTCTGCCTACGACTTCCGGGAAGTCTTTAAGAAGAACATTGAGAGGAGGGTCCGCAGCCTCCCTGAAATCGATGGCCTGAGCAAGGAGACGGTCCTGAGCTCCTGGATCGCCAAGTACGACGCCATCTACAGGGGGGACGAGGAAGTGCGTCGCCAGCCACCCAGAATGCACTTCAGCGCGGTGTCGGAGCTCATCCTCAGCAAGGACCAGCTGTACGAGATGTTCCAGCAAATCCTGGACATTAAGAAGTTTGAGCACCAGCTACTCTACAATGCCTGTCAGGTGAGTCTCATCAGGTCCTGTAAAGTAAAGGCATATAACACCTTTGCAGTACCTGTGAGGCTAGTATCTCTAACACCTGTCAGTTAAAGGCCCCTCACATTCCTTCTCATAGCATGCAGCTGCATAGGTGCTACTGCAAAAAAGTCTTGTTTCTGGGAATCCTGGGAAAGGATTCAGTCCTCCAAAACATTTTTCGGGTCCTCCAAAAAAGCACTAGGATTGCAGCCCATGAGATCATTAACAGGCATTCTAGTGTGCCAGAATGCTTCATCATAACCAGCATGCCTGTACGTGTGCTGTTTTACCTGCTCATTGCCCAAACAAGCAAAGCACAGTGGTCTGATTTTTATCAGCCTGTAGGTTGTTCCTGGCAATATTTTCTGTGGTGTTTTACCATCAGTAAGCATCCCAATAGCAGCAACTGTGTAGGATAATTTTATTACAACTGCACATTTGAAGCTGAGCTATATTACAGATTCATTGCATTCTGACAACCTCATAACAGTGACTTTAGACTTGGAGGATGCACATTTAGCGTGTTAACATTTTTTAATCCTTGCTACAGAGAACTAGCAATATTGCTGTAGCTCCTGTAAATGTATTCACTTTTTTCCATTTTTTTTAAATTTGATGTAAATGATATCATTCTCTGCCTTCATATTCCATTTATGTTGTTAGCTTTTCATGGAAGTTTTCTTTTTCAACATTGATTTGCTGCCTTCTGTGGGTTCAAGGCTGTAGATAAGTGATTCTGGCAAACCTTCATTTCAGAAATCACTGTTTTCCATTACGATTATAAGGAAAAAGGTGAATACACCGATTTTGCTGAACATGTTTATGAAGCCAGATTAAAATGCAATAATATATTGAGCAATTCAGCCAGGATATAGTTAAATCAGAACAGAATTAAGTGAAAAATACATTACCTTATTGAAATATTCTAATGGAAGTGTCACATAGGTGTGGACATTGAGATGTATGCCCTTCCCTAATTACAATTTCGGCAGGTATTGCTGCTCAGTCACATCCCTGTTTGAAGTTTTACGTTAAAGGTCAAAGATTGGTGTGAATCCCTCTAATTAAAACATCCACTTGCTTCTCTCACAACCTGGCTTCCACAGAGAGCGACGGAGGAGGGAGGGAAAGATGAATAGGTCGGCCCGTGTGTTGCAATTAACATTAAAAGATTAGTGCAATTAGTCATTTGTGTGTCTTTGATCAATTGGACACGTGCGCAGAGGTTCAGTCTACAGCCGACCATAGACTTCTGGAAAACGGAAAGCGTTTTTGTTAATATAATTCATGACGGGAGATCGGAGAATAAAGAGGAATAAAAAAAACACAGCGTTTGGCTTGACACATACTCATGCTCTCTGTCATTTTCATTCAAGCACTGCAGCCATTGCTGTTTAGAAATAACAATCTGTTGAGCACTTTAATGGCAATGATAAATTCCTCGCCAACCGTGAATTATGTGGACAGGAGTCCTGCGGTCACATGGCTGCGCGGAAAGAAAAGTCATATCTCCCTGGTCTGTGAATATGCAAAATTCACACAAGATTTTGTTTTTATCCAGATTTGTGTATAAACTGTGATTTAAGGATTTGTTGAAATTCAAGTGATTCTTATGAAACATTTATAATGAACAAATAAATTCTAGTCTGCGAACAGAACCAAGGGACTGGAGGCACTGGCTGCTATGAACAGGAACATTTTTTCTGTTGTGGCCAATTAGATATGCATTGGCTACATTTCATTTTTTCTATGATGTACTGTGTTATAAATAAGTCGGTTGCCCCTTGCTGATTTGGTGATCATTGTTGTAGTTCAGAATATTATACGGACGAATGTCCAAAACAATACTTTTGGTAGATAACATTGTAAGTTGCTTTTGTATGCGCCACAAGTGCTTATTAGCGGATTCAAGATTAAAGAATATTAAAGAGCATCGTACAAATGAGTGTAATTTGATGACACTGATAATGGAAAGTTGATTTTGTTCACTTGGTTATTGTTTAGAACATAAATCATTGGGAATACATTTTTAGTTAGTATTACCCGTTTTATTTTTTTGGGCTTCATCTGAAATAATATCGACAGAATGACCAAATTCATTCAGGGCACCAATTCCAATGCAGCACATCAAACCTGGTCGGCAGTGTGTTGTCAGAGATTTGTGTAGAGATATCCGTATAGTACTTCCTTGTACCATGATTATGCATTTTTGTACTAGCTGTGTTGTGGTAGTATCAATGTTTACATGTGACCTTGGTGAGGTCCAAATACCAATTACTGAACACCCTCCTCCATTTTATTGTTGCAAATATAATCCAGGGTCCCATCTCTGCTGTTTCTGTGCGATAGACCAGGCACAGGTTGCCGTGGAGAATTAATTGCAATCGCATCGACCTGTAGGGTAACAGCTGCAGATCTGCGGAGGCCCTGTGACCTGGGGGAGGGACTGGTCTCATTCACAGGTGTGGAGCTATTCCTGGAGCTCTCTGGCTGAATCCACTCCTCGCATATGAAATAATTGATCTGGCTCCTCTATACATCGATTTGCATGCCCTCTCATTCATGCACTCAATCTAATTTATTATTAAACATGCAGAGGTTGACCTCTTCGTACAGCAGCCTCTTGTACGTATAGTAAGTGAAACGTAATTTATTTGCGCAGTAGCAAGCATGCACGCCTCAGTGAAATACATTTGGACGAACCTAGAGAATTCTATATCAGCTGCAAGTCTGTTTAAAATCCTGATTCATAATGCTGCATATCAGTATGGGGACCCAGCTTGCGACAGCAAATGTTTAATGTTTGGTTTACCAAATGGAAGAACTGACATTTGAAATCTGTCATCCATGTTTTTTTCTGTCATAAAAATTCCACATGAATATTAAATTTTTGAATTACGTGGAGCCTGTGATGGATTGCCAAAACATTCATTGAGTCAGAACAGTGACTTTAAATAGACTAGATTATGTGCTTCTTCTGAGGCATATAAAGTACTTCACTCTGATTATAGCAATAGTGTCATTCTGCATGTAGAGAAGGAATATAATTTTTTTATAGGGATTTTTTGCTTTATTGGACAGCTCAGTGTAGAGAGATAGGAAGAATGGGGATCGACTGAGAGGGAGAGACATGTGACAAAGGTCGCTCAGTCGGATTCGAACCGCCGACGTTGCGGCTCTCAATGAGCATGTGGATAGCGCTCTACAGGCCACTCCACTGTGACACACAGAGAAGGAATATTCTGAAAGCTAATACTTCACTCTGAATTCTTCAATCAGTTTAGAGCAGTTGTGGGGTTGCTGGGGGGCTTGGACACTGTGCATGGGCATGGATGGGCCCTACGGCCTAGATTCAAATATCCCAGTGCCAACTGAGGCTGGTAGCCCTGCAGGTTGACACACAACTCGCGCTTGTGTTGGGCAGGACAGGGTTTCAGTCAAATGGAATGACAGCGTCACATCACGCATCAGCAACCTGGTTTTGCTGAGCAGTGCTTTGCCAGTAGAGTTGTGCATGAAGCGTCTTGCTCTGACTCATGTCTGTGGAAGCACGACTTGTAGAATGTGTGATAAGAAGTGGTAGCTGACATCACATGCTTTGGAGGAGAGCAGTGCAGCAATGAGCGTCAATGAATATGACTGAGCTTTCCAAACTGGGAGAAGAGGCTTAGAGATAATACTCTAAGGAGCTGAATACTGCAGTTGGAGTATTTTCAGTTAGGGTGTAGCAGCAGTGTCTTAGAGCGAAGGAACTCTCTAAACTGAATGCTTAACTGAATGCAGAGTACATCCATAGTGTCTCAGAGAGAAGGAGTACTGAATGCTTAATGTATAGGATAAAATAGTGGCTGGCATGCAAGAAATTAAATAAGCAATTTACATAAAGGACATTGAGGAAAATAATACAGAATTAAGGAAAATCTAGTAAGAACTTCCACACATAAATTACATAGAACTTAACTTAAAAATGAGGAAACACTAAAATGCATTTAGGAAAATGGTGAATCAGAAAATTAAATTAAACATTAAAATGAAGGTGTGCTGTGTCATCGATGAGGCAAAATAACATTGGCGTGAAGTTCAGCCAATCCATTGTGAAGCGATTCAAAACCGACGAGAACAACTGAAGGAAGTGGTGGACAGATCTGTCTCCTGGTGAGTCTATTTTGTCGCTGTCTGACACATCCCTTCCTTCTTCGCCTGCTATTTTTTTCTGTTTGGACAAACATGGCAAATGAAATGAATGGTATTGATGGTAACTTAGTTGCCGCGGGGCTAACAGACATTCCACTCAGTATGTTATGTTTGCATTTCCATGGTGACCATTATAAAGACATCTTGCTCCACAAGGTTTATTTGATAATGCTATCAAGAACAGCATTAGCTGCACTTTTTATATTACAGTCTATTTGCCTTCCGTAATTTATGCATTAACGTAGATCAAATTGAAAAAATCAAAAGCGAAATAAAATAGAAGTTTCTAAAATTAACTAACATGTAACGAGTACCCGGATCTTCATGTCGCCATCACAGGGTGCATTCCTAGTGTCTCAGAGAGAAGGTATAGTCTAAAATGCTTAATGCAGAGTACATCTAGTGGCAGAGAGAAGGGATTCTCTAGAATACTTAATGAAGAGTACATCTATAATGTCTCTGAGAGCATTAGACCTGGCTGCTCCTGCCATTCCAGAGCTCTTTCCTCCAGGCAACATTGTTTATTGTTTATTGTTTGAAGCAGTTGTCTGGGTGACTGTGTGAGCGTGGGGTTATTGTTCGGGTATAATTGCATGTTTGTGTACGAGATAAAAGTTCAAGTTTACATTGGGTGCGTTTGTATCTGTGTGTGTTAAGTGAGAGTTCAGTGAACAGGAGAGCCTTCCAACTTCTGCTGATCAGTCAGGAACAGAGTTGTCAGCTTCTGGGGTGAAACAGGGAGAAACGTAGTGTTCTTCATCATAATGACCCCCCCCCCAATGAACACGTCCAGTGATCCGACTTAGAAAATGAATCTTGCTTCTATCTGTCTTCTTTCAATACTGGATTACTGAGGTGGGCAGGTGCTGGGTGAAGGCAGCTAGGCTAGCAGGTGAGCATCAAGAAGAGGTAATAAGCAAAGAGCCCTGAGGGCCTCAGACAGCAGATATCCATCTCTGCATCACACAGAGAGGCGGCAGTGACAGGCCGGGCCACATGATCAAACTGCGGTTAATCCTCAGCTTTAGGCAATCAAAGGGTCTCCTGCCCTCCCTGTGTCAGGCTCCAGACATCTGCCTAGAGTTAACCATCGGGGCAGGGAAGCCATTCCTCCAGCATGAAAACATCCCCTGTGTTTCCATTAATACGTCTGTTCCTTTTGGTATAGCTTAATCAGCATTTGCGGTATACAGTCGTGAGTGTTGTTGTCATAGAAATGGCATCAAAACAAAAATGGCAAAGCAGGAAGAGTTACAGCAACAGGCACAGTAGCACTGAACTTCATGTGCTTTTTGTTCATGGATACGATCTTCTGCCGCTTTGCTGGGCCTTCATTTTTGCGGGTGTATTTTTCTAAAGAAGAGGACACTGTTGGAAGTATTATGGCTGTGAGCATGAAGCGGGCACTTGATGTATGGTGCTTTGAAGGACTGCTTTGAATATGCTACTGCAGTTTTTTAAGGCTACGGTAGCTCATGCAAGGATGAAGACAGTTTCTGAAGACAGGGAAAGATAGGACTCCAAAAATGTTTTCGTTTCAAAGTTATTTGGGAGCAAATAATTTGCAAGGCAGCATTCAGATTTGGGTGATCTACAGATTCAGAATGCATATCACAATATTTTGTTTTAATATGTAACACAAAATAATCATAATGAATAAACAATGGTTTTTGCAATTTGATATGCTTTTCAGTTTCTCTAAATACATGTAAGAAGTCCTTCTGCTAAAATTGGATGTCGAATGATTCTGCATTTCTGCATTAACATAACTTCCCGTTTTTCGCTCTGTTAATCCTGACGATAATATGTTTGTCGCTGTTTGTATTGATCAGAACAGGCTAGCCAGCTAGCTTTAGTGCCGTTTTTACTGCTGTTAGTCATTGCGTTAATAGGTTTATCACTCCTGTGCTGCTGTCAAATATGGCTGTATTAAGTTGCTAGTTGAACATAAAAGTACACTACAAAAACTGTAAGCTTTACGCCATTGTTGTCACTCGTTGTTGCGATGGCTGGCTACGCTACTATTTGGGGCCCGTACCTGATCTAAACCCTACATCACAGACCTAAAAATATAGGCCTGATACCCGGCCCGATCGCAGCATACCTTCGGGCCCCATTGGGTTCGGATCAGGATGCACGCTCCTACTGTGAATCCATGGTTGTTGCAGAAGCTTTCAGGACGGATATACTAAAGACAAACCATGCTGTGGCATGGCGTGACATGCCAAGCGATCGACCATAGGGGAAATCATGGAGGAAATTGCTATACAGTTTAACTGTAGGTCTATTTCAATATAGGAACAAAATCCATCACCATTGGTTGGAATATTATACTTATTGAGGCTGATAAAAGCAAGAAACACTGGTTACCATGTTAGTTGGTTAACAGTCCGCAGCCTAGTTTTTAAGAAAAGTTTGAAGGACGATGTCCACAAGTTTCATGAAATTAGTATATAATTGAGGATATAAATGTCTCATGTTGCCCAGCTCTTGTACTGATTATGACTTTATATAAATAATATACCCGTATATCATTCAATAATTTTTAAACTCAACTTCAGTACAATGCAGTGCTCAATTTTCTTATTCTTATTCTTATTTTTTTATTGACAGCCTGCAAATACAATGCATTAATCAGTCAGTCACCTGGGGCATAGTTCGATAGACCTTAAATAAAGTATTCAGTCAGGATACACCCATATTACTCCTGCCAGGGTATTTTAAGCAGTAACAGGGAGCCAGGACCTGCTTCCGCTCTGTACTTAGAGAGTCAGAGAATTCGCAAGGCAAGAGTTTTTCCAACCTACAAAGAGCCGTGGTAGTTTCGAAAGAAACGTCGTTTGCGTTGAAGTCTTTAGTCATTGTCTGTGATTTGTTTATGGGCCTTTGGATGGCTCCAAACAGGAAACTCGTGCAGTCGCCCTCTTGTGAAATTTACTGTACCCCAGACCCACACAGATGTCTGTCCAGGGCCCTGTCGCCTGTCAGGCTTGTCATGCAAGGAGAAACGGCCTCTCGATGAGCCTCACAGCCAGTCCAGCAAAGTCCCCTGTGATTTCTGTTTGTGTTTCCACACTTCAACGCCTGTCCTAACTCATCCATAACTGAGTTACATGAGTGCTCTCCCAACGCCTGCCTAATTTATATGAATCAATACGCTGCTGCCAGTGTGGTCCAAGTACTGGCATGGGATAGTTATTGATAGCAGAGCGACTTTCCTTTTTATGGGACTCTCTACATTATTAATGAAGTACAAATCATTATGCTTCTTGTACTAAGGGAAACTGCCTCTAGCAACCACAATAAATGCTGGTAAACCAAATATTGAATTATAGTATTTGTACTGCGCAGAGATGGGGGCATGGTAATGTATAGAATCCCTATTTGAAATTCCTATTTTTTAAAATGAATACGTGTGTTTGTTGGAATAAAAACGTGCGTGGCACAGATCTCAAACTCTTGAATGCTGATGTTAGCAACAACACATGAAAAAGAATCGCAAACCATAATCGCAAACATGAAATGTATCTGTGGAGGTGGTCAAATGCGCTGCCCTGTGGGTGCTGCATAAACTAATAGTAAAGACAGGCCTGTTTATCTGAAAATAGAATTCACTGGTGATGTCAGACAGGCTTCTTGTTTGGACACATCAAAGAAGACACAAGAGAGCTGGCGGTGTTCCACTGTGGTGGTTAGTGGCTTTAAAAGGCACATTTTCATATGGTCAGGCATGCCTGGTTACATCATTAAATGTATCAAATTTATGCTCTGACTAAAGGGTAGGGGAAACCGACAGCGTGTGTGTTGTGAATCGTGTCTTAATTACCTGTCACTATGGAGGGGTAATTGGCGAAAACCAGGCTTTTTGAATCCCTCTTTTCCTCCCACACGTAACAGAGGAGCTGGTGGAATTCAGGTTGACCAACCTTTCTTGACGCATTCCCCTGTTCTGATTCACCCGACTACACTCCCAGCACCGTCTCATTGGGGCGAAGGACGTTTTGCCTAAGTAATAAGAGTGTTTAAGATGATTGTAGCGCTTCATGGTCATCAAATTAAAAAAAACCACACAGAGGGATAGATGGAGGAAGACAGACCAGCGGACAGTCAGAAGTCCTGACAACATTAGCTAATAAAGCCGACCTGCCCACCTCACTCATTGCAGAAAGTAAATGTGAGGTAGCCTAATGGCATTATTCTACAGCAGCTGTGTGCGAGTGGGAGATGCAGCTCCATTTAAACTCGATTTAAAACCATTAAAAGTAAATTCTGGAAATTAATTGAAATTCAACCGTTAATTGAAAGAAAATCCGCCTCAAACATTGAGAATTGTTCAATCTATGGAATTCAATTTCTGTTCATTTCCACAATTGACTGGATTGTAATGGAATTGGCCATCTGTCTATTAAAAAGTGACTTTGTAGTACTATGACAAAATAGGGAGACCACACAGGAAATCCACTGATCAAAATATATATATTTATTTAAAGTAACCAAAACACATACAAAATAAAGTAAAACATGAGGCGTGAAAGTCTGTAAGTTATCAGATGTATATGCATATGCTTGAATGAGTGAAAAGTATCATAGTGAGTGTTGTAAGATGCAAAAACCCAACCAAACATATATGTGGAGAGCATCAGAGAGACTGATCATAGGAGACAGCGAGTTAATTAGAGTAAAACGACCCAACAGGTGCGTCTCATAACCAATCGGCTCTCCAACTCCACCCACCAGCCAGCGGAGCAAGAGAGCCATAACACCTCCCCCCATAAAAACAGGGACCCACGGGCCCAAAGACAACTCCAAAACTTATACAAACCCCAAACTGGCCCACCCAACTCAAACACCAACCCACCCCCCCTTCAGCAACCCAACTCGCACTTCACCAGATTGACAGTGAAACATGCCTCAGATAGGCGGTCGAACAGGGCGCGCACATAATATAGATGTTGGTCCCAAGTGTCGCTAAAAACAACAACATCGTCCAAATATACAGCACAACCTTCTAACCCAGAAACCACACGAATCATGAGGCGCCGAAAAGCGGCCGGCGCACCACAGTACAAGAACATAGCCCGGAAGGAGCAATAAAAGCGGAAATCCTACAAGCTCTCGACGACAAGGGCACTTGCCAGCAACCCTTCAACAAATCAAACCTGCCAACGAACCCTGCAGAACTGACCCGATCAACACAATCATCCACACGCGTAAACGGGCAAGAATCAGGCCCGGCGACAGCATCCACCCTCCTGCAGTCAGTATAGAACCTAAATGTGCCGTCTGGCTTTTTTACCAAAATATAGGGAGAAGCCCAACTGGAAAACGAAGGTTTGGCAATGTCATTATCAAGCATATACTTTATCTCAGAATCAAACCGTTTACGTTTATAACATTTAACAGAAATGCGATAGAAATGCGTGGCCAAAAGAAATAATGCAAAATGTGATTGTACGTTTTCCGAATGCCCAAATTTACAATCACATCATGGGATGTCTGCAAAACCAAATCACGAAATGTAAGAGGAAACACAATCTGAAGGATTACTTTACCCACAAAGCAGTCACCGTGAGGCACCCATTTCCTCACCAACAACCCATCCTGAATGAAGTAACCACGAGCAATACCATTTACCACATCAACAGGAAGGACTTGATTGAATAACTCTTTTAGAGTAGAATCTGCCTGTTGTTCCTTCACCAAGTCAGTCCGCAAAACCGACAGAGGAATTTCAGGCCAGAAAGAAGAGATTGGGGAAGGCTATTCTATAACACTTCCCTTAGCCTCATAGAATTCAGGTTCAGCATCAGACGTAGTTTGACATGTCGCACAGCTCTGGGCATGTGTCACAGCACAAGCGGTAAACACCTCTGGGTAACTCAGAACACATTCATCGGGTTCCCCCGAAAAAGATGGCGTTGGGGTAATTATCAAAGGTGGAGAAACATCACGCAAGACATATTCCCCAGAATCACAGAAACACCAGCAATGGGCAGCGAAGGCCATACCCCAATCACCACCTCACCACCACAAGTCTGACTGAAGTACAATCTTGTGTAATGGGACAGACAAAATGTTTAACCCTATTCCACGTATCAGAACACTGCTCCCAGTATCTGTCTCCGAAGAAAAAGGCAACACAGACTCCAAAACAGATGACTCCGATGCACACAGAACGTTCACTGGCACCTTGCTATCAACAAGTGATAAAAATGTTTTTATTTTCATATCTTTATTTAACCAAGAATACCCCCATTGAGATCGAAATCTCTTTTACAAGGGGGACCTGACATAAAACACAAGTTTCCCAACA
Organism: Ilyophis sp. 1 JC-2022; assembly: GCA_022702515.1. NCBI lineage: Eukaryota > Metazoa > Chordata > Actinopteri > Anguilliformes > Synaphobranchidae > Ilyophis > Ilyophis sp. 1 JC-2022. The sequence continues at coordinate 86,289,870 of CM040404.1, read as the reverse complement.
AGACATTTAACAATGAAGTTGCAAACACCATATAGGTAGGCTAGATGAGATGGCAAAATAACAGAAATTTATTAACAAATCAGGGGTTAAAAGCAGGAGCAAACTTCAGTCACTGAGTCGTGAATTATGTTTAAAATCAGCAATTGAAATTAATTTATCAAGTTTAAGATTGTTTTGCAGATTATTCCAACTGAAAGGTGCAGAATAACTGAAACCCAGCTTCCCAAATTCAGTAGAGGGACGAGGGACTTTAAAAAGTATCACCTCCGCTCTAGTGATGTGATAACTATGAGAATTTCTGTAAAGCAGGCAATTGAGGTAGAAAGGAAGTAAGCCAATTATTTATTTATAGATAAATATATACCAGTGGGTCAATTTGCACAAGTGTATAACAGATACACTGTCCATTTATATAACCGACAGTGATGGGTCAATGATTTTGCACCTGTAATAATATGCAAAGCACTATGGTACACTGTATCCAATGCTTGTAAAGTGGTAGATGAAGCATGCATATATAAAGTATACCCATAGTCTAAAACAGGTAAAAAGTGGCTAAGATCAGTGTTCTCTTGATATTAAAACTGAAGCAAGATTTATTCCTAAAATCGAAGCCTAACTTAACTCTCAATTTCTTGACCAGTCTATCAATATGCAATTTAAAACTAAGTTTATCATCAAGCCAGATCCCAAGGTATTTATAAGAAGAAACTCTTTCAATGGACTTGCCTTCAAAAGCGGTGATTTTTAAGTCATCCAGAGAGAGAGAGTGAGATCTTGAAAACGCTAGACATTTGGTTTTACCTGAATTGAGGATCAAATGCAGATCTAAAAGAGCAGACTGGATAGAATTAAAAGCATTCTGAAGCATTTGAAAGGCTTGGGAAAGGGTGGGGGCACAGAAATAAAGAATTGTGTCATCTGCGTAAGTAAGTGCCTCACATGGGTGCCTCACGGTGAAGTAAGTGCATATTACACTTGGAGTTGATTGTAACCTGAGAAAAATTATTAATATAGTTGGTAAATAATATAGGGCCCAGGATGGAGCCTTGAGGGACACCTTGTGTTAGTTTCAGGGAAGGGGACTTAAGCCCATCCACAAAGACACATTGGGTTCTATCAGAAAGGTAATTTGAAAACCAATTTACTGCTGCAGACCCAAAGCCAACGTCCCTAAGTCTATTGAGTAAAATAGAGTGGTTAACTGTATCAAAGGCCTTGAAAAGATCAATAAACAGGGTGGCACAATGTTTTTTGTTATCAAGAGCTTGGGACATGTCATTAAGTACTACTGAGGTTGTGGAAATGGTACTATGGCCAGCCCTGAAGCCAGATTGCACGTTGCTCAGTATATTATTGTCAAGTAGGAACTGCTTAATTTGGGAGTTGACCAGGGATTCCAAAGAGAGATTTGAAATGGGACGGTAACTGTTAAGATCAGAGGGATTGCCACCTTTTAAAAGGGGGAGCACATATGCTGCCTTCCAATCATTAGGAAGAGTATTAGTTAAAAGAGACATAAAAAATGTGAGTAAGGGGCTCTGCGATAAGAGGTGCAGCGACCTTCAGTAGCCTTGTAATTAACAAATCAGGACATAACATAATCCTCTGTAACAAATGTGTAAACTGGACATATGTACTGGACTTTAGACAGTTCCCTGTGATTAAACGGTGATAGCTCAGTGATAGCTGGCGATTACAGAACCTTGCAGCAAAAGAATATCCATATTTCTCATCTTTTCACTGCACATTCTCTCAAATAGATTTTTTCCTCACAAGAAACTCAATCATATCAGACATTACAAATACAATAATTCATCCAATATTGATCAGTGACCATGCCCCAGTAACACTGGACTTAAACAACAAACAGTTTCATAGGCCATATACAAGATGGCGTTTCAACACATCTTTACTCAATGATCCTGATTTTGACAATTTCCTTAAGAGAGAGTGGGCATCCTTCATGGAAATAAATGACTCTGGACATTTCACCCACACTGTGAAATGGGTAACCGCAAAAACAGTTATAAGGGGCGAAATTATCTCATACTCATCTCATAAGAAAAAGAAAGAAAGGGAACGTGAAAAATATCTGGAAGAACAAATTTAAAGCTTAGAAAATGCTAAATTGTTTAATAAATAAGAAAACACAATTTTTATTACAAAGGCTTAGATATAACAACTTTCAATATAGTAACAAATCAGGCAAATATCTTGCAAAACAGCTACAGCGGAAAAAAGATAAATCCATTATCCCAGCCATAAAAAATGCAGCAGGACAGACCGAACAATCACTACAAGAAATATACCGCGCATTTCAGACATTTTACAGCCGATTATATTCCACAGACATTAAACCCGACCCGCTGAACATTAATTATTTTCTAAACAGTATAATACTTCCAAAATTAACAAAAGATTATGCAGATTCATTAGACTCACCAATTACATCAGATGAATTCCATAGAGCACTTCTTCAAATACCTAACAACAAAGCCTCAGGTCCCGATGGTTTCCCTGCTGAATATTTTGAACATTTTTGGCTATTTCACCTCTTTTTCTTAGAATGGCACAAACAATTCAACTAAACTCCAAAATTCCCCCTCACATGAACACTGCTATAATTTATATCCCCTGATAAAGACCCCACCCTCCCCTCCAGCTACCGGCCACTATCATTAATCAACACCGACATTAAAATTATCAGTAAAGCCTTAGCTATAAGAATATAAACTGTCACACCACTTATTATCCACTCTGACCAAACCGGATTTATCAAAGGTAGGCACTTCCTATAACAATACACGTAGGCTATTCAACTTAATACACCATGCAACCCAGAATAAAATTGACGTAGTCATCGCCTAATTAGATGCTGAAAAAGCATTTGACAAGGTAAATTGGACATTTCTATTCACTTGGGTTTTGAGAGACATTTATCAACTGGATAAGAACACTGTATAACTCACCTATGGCCACTGTCACAACTAATGGACTAACATCAGCAAGTTTTGTATTACAAAGGGGGACCAGGCAAGGATGCCCACTCTCCCCCTTCTTATTTGCCATTTTTATCGAACCCCTTGCTGCTGCAATACGACAAAATAATAATATCCAAGGAATACAAATTCTAAATACACACCACAAAATCAGTTTATATGCCGATGATATTCTAATTTATTTACAGAATCCACAAACTTCACTCCAGGAAACAATCAAAGTAATAAATGCATTCTCTAAATTATCAGACTACACTATCAATTGGCCCAAATCTACAATTCTACCACTTTGCAATGAAAGCTGGAACCCGCCAGCCCAAACACTACCCATCCCCTTAACCACTGACACTTTTAAATTCCTGGGTATCAATGTTTCCTCCAAGCTGTCAGACCTGGCTCATCTAAATTTCAACCTACTCCTCAAAACAGTAGAAGAGGACTTGAACAGATGGTTAAATTTACCAATTTCACTCATTGGCGGAATAGCAACAATCAAGATGACAATTTTACCTAAAATAAACTACCTATTCTTAATGATCCCTACCCAACCACCCCTTGCCTGGTTCAACTGTTTAGATTCAATAATAACAAAATTCTATTGGAAAAACAAGAAACCAAGAATCAAACTCTCCACTCTACAGAAACATAAGAATGAAGGAGGCCTTGAAGCACCTAATTTTGGCAATTATTTTTTAGCCACCAAACTGCAGTTCATCATCAACTGGATTTACCCCCACTGAACAATGCAACCCCTGAATTGAATTGAACAGGCACAATGCCGAGAGATCTCTATATCAGACCTGCCATTCATTAACTTCACCATCAAACACCACAGCTGCTTCAAGGCCAACACCATTTCAACCGCTCTGACAGCTTGGTGGAAAGCCCACAAAATCACAAATTCAACACTGGCACTCTGTAAATATACTCCACTATGGAACAACCCTCACTTTCTGCACAATAAAAAAACACTAAATTTCACCTCTTGGAAACAAAAAGGCATTACTCAACTTCAGCACGTCATCCATAACTTCAGGTTTATCCCATTTGAAGATTTGGTCCAGAAATACGGCATAGGTCATGACTAATTTCTCAAATATCTGCCGTTAAAATCCCTCATTACATCAAACATCAACATAACTCAAAATAATCTACAACCCCCAACCATAACTGAAGAAATCCTTAAAATCACAACAACTAAGAAATTTATCTCTAAATTATACAAACTACTCAATTATGCAGACCATACCACATCCCTCCCAATAAAAAACATGGGGAAATGATTTATTGTTAACATCCAACGGGGATTTCTGGACCCAAACCTGCAAAAATACATTCTCCATGACTAACAATACTAACCTACAGCTCATTCAATATAAAGTAAATCATAGAACGCATACATGTATCACAGGCAAAACAATGCTACAAATGGGCCTCTCACAATCTAATGCATGCCCACTATATGCCCACCAAACACCATTGATGATTATCTCCATGCAGCCTGGCACTGCCCACCTGTACAACACTTCTGGGCCTCTCACAATCTAATGCATGCCCACTATATGCCCACCAAACACCATTGATGATTATCTCCATGCAGCCTGGCACTGCCCACCTGTACAACACTTCTGGCAGGAAATGACCAACAAATTATCCCTCCTACTGGACTGCCACGTTCCCCCTTCCCCCTCACTGTGCCTACTCGGCGACCTATCCTCAATCACCATCATCATCATCATCATCATCCATCCCGCTTATTCCTATTCAGGGTACGGGGGGTGCTGGAGCCTATCCCAGCATGCATTGGGCGAGAGGCAGGAATACACCCTGGACAGGCCGTCAATCCATCACAGAGCACTCACACCATTCACTCACTCATTCATACCTATGGGCAATTTAGAGTCTCCAATTAGCCTAACCTGCATGTTTTTGGACTGTGGGAGGAAACCGGAGTACCCGGAGGAAACCCACGCTGACACGGGGAGAACATGCAAACTCCACACAGAAAGGCCCTCGGCCGGGATTCGAACTCGGTACCTTCTTGCTGTAAGGCGACAGTGCTAACCACTGCACCACCGTGCTGCCCTCAATCACCATTCCTAACCATTTCACCAGAACCATTCTCATTGCTTTAATCATTGCCAAGAAAACCATCTTATTAAACTGGAAAACTCAACAAAAAAAACTGAGCATTATGCAATGGACTGACCTACTCACAGAATACATATCCATGGAAAAAAATCACTGCTGTTACCAGTAACCAAATACAATATTTTGAGCAAACATGGCACCCAATCACCAATCCTGCTTTCGTGATCCTTACCTACAGTACAAGTAAGCAAATAATTCTGGCACTCTTTCCAATTTAACTTCCTTTCCCCCTCTCCCTCTGTCCCACACACACACACACACACACACCACTAACTTACTTTCACAAACCCAATAAAGCTGAATATAATCCATTCTCCTCATGCCCCATTCTTTGATATCTTATTACTATTCTGCACCATTTTCTTTATTTTTATCATTATTTTTTATTTATTTTTATTTTTTTGTTTGTTTGTTATGTCTCCTTGCATACTCTGCTATAGTATCAAACAGTGGCGGCCGGTGATTGGCTGACTAAGTGGGGCGGGTCATGACAGACACGGAGATCATAGAGTAACATTGTGGCCGACTCGAGTGCACAAACAGGGCTTTTAACTGCTACAGTTGTAGTGCTATTTTTGCCGGAGCGCAGTCAATCAAATATGACTCATCACGTCTATATTTAGCTCGATTACATTTTGACTGTTTAGGCTAATGCACATTAATAATGTAGGCTACCTGCTATAGGCTATGCTCATATTCATGCAACAGAGGATCGACTCATTAAAACACCAGTGACATCAACAGCGTAGGGAAAAAATAATAGGGTATTTATTGACATTACTAAACGTTTGTTGTACAATCAACGTGCATCTCTTTACCGTTTATTTATTCTCATATCCAGGGGTACATTCCTTGCGGCTCCCAAACTAGAGAATTTGAAAAAAAAGGCTATTTCTGTCATTTAGGTTGCGACCCCTGATCTAGGCTATATAGAAAATTACTGAATTACTGATTATTCTTTGATCATTGATCATGGTCGCACTCGCAAACAATATAAAGCAAAAAAATATATCCTTGACAGCGGCACTGACACTGGAGAGCGACAGCGTGTAGCTGGGAGAACAACATGACGATCTCGCACACAAAAAAAGGAAAAATAAATGAATAGGCCTAGCCTACCTTACAATGTTGCTCCACTATCAGCATGCCTCCTCACTTATAAAGAAACTTTGCAGGGCCAGGTTTTCAAGGAGAGCACCTCCAATGGCATCTGCAGTCGTGCCTCCTTCCAATCGAACAAAGCCAAAAAATCTCTCCTGCACCGTGTTGGCAGTGTCGATGTAGCGGTACACAATGACGAGCTGACAATGCGTCGTTATGTCGGTGGTCTCATCTGCTTGGATAGACATGTAATCCGTGCTTTGTAGGTCCTGGACAATGTGGCCTTGCATGACAGACAGCATACAGTCCAGTAGCTCATTCTGTATGGTTTTTGAGGTGCCTTTAAATCCGGTTGCATTCTCCAAGTGCTATTTCATTGCACCGTCCAGTGTCGATACAAAATCCCCTAAACACACCTGGATTCTCGGATGATTCCGTTTCATCATGCCCCCTCAAAGCTAGTTCAAAGGCCCCACAGAACTTCACACAGTCGATCAATTTAGAAAGGATATGTCGGTTGTTGTGTTTTCGAATACTGGCGTGATATCCATCCGACAGCTGTGTAGCTATGTTAGCTCTTCCTAGCATGGATAGCTTAAGGCACGCTTCCATGTGTGCTCTGCTCGTGTCGTGTTTTTTCACTCGTTCAGAAAAGTGCTTAACGTCTGTCATCCCTGTTTTCGTCCACAGCATTTCACCCTGGCCATGTTTTTCTGAACGGAACAGAATGCAGGGAAAACAAAAAACAGCATTCCGAATTGGGCAGCCACATAGCCATGATTTCTTATCATACCAGCTCCTGGAGAACACTCGTGTGTACGACTTCCCTCTGTCCTTAGCCGCCTGCTGTAGATGAATATCTGGCCTATCTGGACCTAGCTCTTTTAAACGGAGTTTTTCTTGTAGACTAAGCTTCTCAAAGTGAGTTTTAAAAATAGACTCCACGCTGTTGAGTGCTAACGTTAACGTAACATTATCTGCTGCAGCCGCCATGTCGCTGGAAGATAGCGTCAACAACGAAGTTCACCAAAGTTCGTCGGACGAATGTGACATCGGCGTGTGCTCTCTTGCGCCATCTACTGACCATGACTACAATGTTCGTTTGAATGGGGTTAAATGAGAATGGCCAGGGCGTTCTGCCCAACGCCCCAAATGCTGTCATAGACCTCAAGCTAAAGTGCAGTCCTTCCAACAACCGCTAGGTAGCAATGCATGTCAATGTAGTGTGTGAGGGACGTACGATTCGACGCCCCAGAGCAACAGAGACGGTAATGATGTCCGCAAACCAACCAAAGCCAATTATTCAACATACATGTATTGACTAGAATTTATATACATTTATACAATCAATCTATGAAATGTGTTCAGATGAAAAATTATTATTATTTAAAAAAAAAAAAAAAATTTTTCTTTTCTTTTTTCTATCCAATCAAGTGGGGCGCCGCCCCTAGCGTCCCTATGGACGAGCCGCCACTGGTATCAAACATTAATTAGCCCTATTTTGTACCTGTCAATTGTCTTGTTTCATCACAGTTTGTTTGCTATCTGTTTTTCCACTGTTCCCTTCCCTCTTTTAGGCCATATCTTATCATTTAGAAATTGTCATTAAAAATGAAGTTGACCTCCCAAGAGGGGGAGGGGGGTGGTGGGAATAAAAAATAAATAAATAGATTATTGACATCAGAAGTTGTACACCAACGATTGAAATGCATTAATAGCTCTCTCGCATATTCAACATGTCTGCTTATCTCCCTTTTTGAACATTCTAAATGGTTGTCGGTATGCTTCCGGGACTAGTTAATAAGCTTTTAACACAGCAGTCTTAACCAAAAGATAATGTTGACTTTCAACTGAACTTAAAGCAGAATATGCCTCCTGAGCTTTGCCAGTTAAAACACATTGTAGCAACAGCGTCCGATCAGTATCAGGCCACTTTCGGGAGTCTGCCACACACTCAAACAACAAGAAAAAGGTAACAAGATCTTTTTCATTAAATTTAGGTAACAACTTCAAATTAGTTACAAAGTCGAAGCAACTAGGAGAAGGAAAATCAGAAAATGGCGACTCCTCCAAGAGCTGGAATGCCTCAAACTTTCCGACCTCAATCAGGTGCAATCGTCGTATTTCAGCATCGTGTTTTAATTCAGCTAATCTGCGTTCATGTTCACGTTCTCTTTCACGTTCCCTTTCACATTCGCGTTGCCTTTCACGTTCGCTTTCGCGTTCTTCACGTTGCAACTGTAGCAGCTCCTTTTGTTCAAAAGTAAGATTAGAAGCCGCAAGGGAAGGGGTCAGAACAGAAGGATTAGAAGAGGGTTCACCTTCACTAACAGTGAGAACCCATGTCAATTAACCTGGCTTTAAGAATGTTCTTGACATTTTTTTTTATTGTTTGTCGCCAGTGTCAATGTCATAATGCCAGGCAATTTTCATTAACTGGTTTTTAATGCATAAATTAAGAATTTCTTTGGACAGGGCCTTTACAAAATAACTCACAATGGCAGCCATCATAAAATAAAATGTTAGGCTACTTACAGCTAACCGATTTAAATACACAAAACGTCTAGGATACTCTACTCCCTGTTGAGCCAGCGAAAGCGAATAACCAACAAGCGCCGATCGCATGATGCACAACAGGAGAGATAGCCTAACAGGGATGCTCCCTTCTTCACCACAACACACAAATTCTAACAGCAAACAAGTCAATCAAACAATGCCTGTACAATTCAAAGTTTATTCAGTACGCCGGATAAGACGGCATATGACGAAACAAAACAACCTGATACTGCGAAAATGTCGAGAAAGATTTTTCTGTGTATCTCCCAATAGCGCTAACAAATTACCAATTTCATAACCAAAAGACGTCCTCCGTCCAAACAAAGCCAAAAGGAATGTTATGCCGCAAACATACCTACAACCCATCCAGGTTTCAGAAAGTTACAAAAATAACCATATCCCGGACGAGCCCCCATTTTGTCACGACCCGGCTCATAGAGCCATGACAAAATAGGGAGACCACACAGGAAACTCACTGATCAAAATATAAATGTATTTAAAGTAACCAAAACACATACAAAATAAAGTAAAACATTTTGTGCGTGGAAGTCTGTAAGTTATCAGATGTGTTTGCATATGCTTGAATGAGTGAAAAGTATCATAGTGAGTGTTGTAAGATGCAAAAACCCAACCAAACACATACGTGGAGAGAATCAGAGACTGATCATAGGAGACAGCGAGTTAAATAGAGGAGAACGACCCAACAGTTGCGTCTCATAACCAATCGGCTCTCCAACTCCACCCACCAGCCTACTAATGGCCAGCGGAGAAATCGAGCCGTAACATAATCCTTCCAGAGACTATACATGTGTTAGTTACTTGATTATTCTTCAAAAAGTATTGTTTAATCTTGCAACCTGAGATTGCTGCACTCAAGGAAGGTGTGTCACATCTTCCTATATCAACATTACTACAGGCATCCTTGGGAATGAAGAGCTTGCACTGCCCAGGAACTGAGAATGACTGACACTATATAAAAACTGATATTCATGTTTACAATAGTGAATAAATGCTATACAATTAATCTGTTCATATGTACAACATCTGCAATATCACTGTACAAGCTGCTTTTTGGAGTTGTTGTAATGCATTTTCTTGCTTTAAACCACAATGACTAAATGTCCCGATACTTATTGTCAGGCATGTAGTTAGAAGCTTCTGTACCATTGACTGCATATAAAATTGTCTGGGCCAATCAAAATCATACAGTAAAAGTAACATTTCAAAAAAAGTATAAAGCAAACTACCATTTTAAGTCTGCTGCTGCTGTCATTATGTTTAAATAAAGTCCCTCTGAGTAGAATATCGATGCAGATTATCATAAAGCGGAGTGCATTCGGGATTGTAAAATTCTTTAGGGGTGGATTTATGCGCTCTTTGACCGGCTGCGGCTCTCTCGTTGCGGCAACCTCTTCTGTCAGTTTTCCGGAGAGCGCAGGTGAGCTCACGTTCTCCACTGAAGGGCATTCTTCCAGGCGCTGCTTTTGACCCTGCAGTCCACTGACTGAGCGGCGCGGTCACTGCGTGACACCTCACGCGCAGCTGGCACCGGCCGACACTGCGGTTAATTACGCAGCGCCGTGCTGCAGCGGGGCACTGGCATGGTCAGGATTCTGTGGCGAACTACGGGGTGGATCCACACATTGGGACCCAGCGTCTTAGCAGGACGTGTCAATCAGAAGCCCCCCCCCCCCCCCCCCGCAGCAGTGATTGATCTTTTTCAGGCAGAAGGGCTCTCCATAATGTATTATGCGTCTTGCAGGTTGTGGAATTCTTTTCAAGGTGTTTCTCTATATACGGTATATATTTTTTAAATTTGTCCTGCTCAGGTCATGATGTTACGCTACAGCTGCTGAGAGTTGTCAAGTCAATAATGTTTCACTTTGTTCAGATTAAATAAATATCAGTAAATATCATAATGGATGCAGTCCATTATACAGTAATTTACAAATAGATCCAACTGAGAAGGTTCTGAACTGTACACTTTTTCACAAGCATAGCTTTACAATACTGCACATTTCCTACACAAACACATGCTTTAATATGTATTCATCAGGCCTATGAGTCAAACAATGAAGAGCAATGTCAGTGTTTTGGGATGTGTTAAGATCAAATAATACTATTTTAATATTTTTGTTATTTTAATGTTATTTGCTACATTGATGTATTTCTCAAGCAGTAATGTTACTCTGTAGCTCTTGTAGCACTATTTCTGTGTCTTAGGTAGTGGTATTACAATGCCAGAAGTAATCCTGCTCTTGTGGATGGTTTCCAAACATCTTCCCTTGAGGCCGACAGTGTTCTTCACTAAAATGTTTCATTGAAGTTTTTGATTGACTAAACAGTTCTCACACTAAATTGGCTGTTGATTGAGAGAAATCCACAAAAACTGTCCGACAATGTGACCCTCCAGGGCTGGAGTTTGAGATCACTGACTTTGTGTGTAATGCTTAAAACTTCCTTGAATGTTTGAAATTTCCCTCTCTCACACAGGCAGTGGTGTTTTTCTGCAGTGTGAAATCTCTGAATGGCTCGTAGCCACTCCAGTGAAATGAGGCTGTTATCGAGAAGAAACAGTGTTGGGATGTAGGAGGCTATGTGAGAAAGTGGGGGCGGGTTTGGTGGGTGAGGAGCTGGTTTTGTTCAGTGCCTGCTGTGGGAAGCTTGCATTGTGTCTTGAAGGGAAATCATACTTCCCTTCAGTTATCGTGTTACCCAAACCAGGTGTGCTTGTTTGTGCAGTCATTGTGTATTGGAGGACTGTCTTCAAATGCCACACATACGTCGATTTACTAAGATCCCAAGTAAGGGGTGTTATTTTGTGTGCACAGCCAAAGTATTTGCATGTGTTATCATTTCATGCAGGTGATCAACTAAGGGTCATTATGTAAATTACTCCAGCCACAAACGGCCATATTTAAGAGAGATTTAGCATCTTTTGAAGGGTTATACGGTAAAAGAATATATCGTAAGAAAACGGTGAAAAGAAAAGACTGGCAGCAATGTTGCCCAGGAAATACCATTTAATGAATGGGAAAAAAAATTGAAATCTTGTTATTTTCAGGAATGACCCTTAAATAATGAGTTATTGCCATTATTCTACATGACTTTGAGTGTTTAAAAACAATTACAAACATTTGACTTTATAAATGCAGTTTTTTCACAGTACACTGTAAGAAAAACTTTTTTTAAAATGTATAATAACAGCAATCACTCATTATTTAACAGTAATCCCATAAAATAACTGGATTTATTGAGTTAAATAACAGGATTTATAGTTTTTGCCCTTCATTAATTTTTTTTCTACTGGTAACATTGCTGATTTTTTATGGTATTTTATGACAGAGTAGGTATAGGCTACTGTTAAACTGAACAAGATGGCGGTTTACTATAAACTGTTTCACTGGATGTCTCTTAGTTTCTACTGGGAGTTACATAGGTATGTTTGTCAGGACTGAAATGATCGTAACCATACATACTAGCACTACTCGCGCCTTTAGTGTCACATAAAATCACATTTCCATCTAATGATGTTTTTTTTAAATTTTGATAAAGTTTTTATTTGCTTTGTTATTCACTGTTGTTTATAATAGACTTCATATTGCTTGTTTGATTCATATACTAGTTATTCTTGCATTTTTTAACACGATTTGCTCCATGATTAAAAATGTATTTAGTCTTACTGTTAAACAAATACCTGCCCTCTACGTTGTGGGCTTACATCGCTACAACATATCCTTCTTGCTACAATGACATGTGATTTTGTACATGCAAACCTTTAGTAAATCGACCTCATGGAGTTGTCTGTCTGCCCCTTTTGGTCCAGATTCACCAAGTTTGGTGGTACCTGCAAAACCACGGCAGAGGACATGGTTACTAGATGCAGTGTTATGAGTGCTTATCAGAGTCTTTATGCATATGTAACTATGGTTGTACTGACAAAGAAGGTACAATGGTACAAGTGGTTCATCCAAATTCTATCTAATGATAAACTGTATAATTAGCTTCATCAAGCCTTGCAGAAACTACTTAAGGTATGAATGGGCATCTTGTTTAAGACATGCAATCAGAATTAAACTGTGTCAGGTGAAATGGATGCAAGAAAGAAGAGACAACAAGAAGTGTGTGAGATGAAAATTACATTGAATTCCTGAATCTCTTTCTCTGAAATGACTGAACAACATGTTAAATCAAGGTATAAGATTAAAAAGCACACAGTAATTTAGTTACACAATGAGATGAGGAGCACAATGCTGTTCCAGCAAGGTGTTTTCCTGTAGATGTTACCGTCTTATTTTCTTTAGTTGTTGTTAATTACAGTAGCTACTAACAAGATCAACACTATGTTGTATATGTTCACTTGGATGCAGCTGGAGATGTATTTTTTCTGCAACACCAGGAAAAAAGGAAACAAAGGTTTCAACATTATTAATAGTTTCCCAAGAATGGTAAATGGACTGCACTTATATAGCGCCTTTTTCAGTTATCAAGGTCAACCTTTCTACCTTACCAAAGCGCTTTACAATGGCCTCTCGCTCACCCATTCACACACACTCACACACCAATGGCGGCTGCTGCCATGCAAGGCACTAGCCTGCTCATTGGGAGAAATTTGGGGTTCAGTGTCTTGCCCAAGGACACTTCGACATGTGGACAGGAGGAGCCGGGGATCGAACCGCCAACCCTGCGATCAGCCAACCCGCTCTACCTCCTGAGCCACAGCCACCCCAATCGCCGCTTTTGAACAAGACTGCACACAAATATTCAAGAAATACATCCAGTAGTTGGCAATTTCTCATACCTCTCTTAGGAAATTGAACCTGGTGTCTACTACATCACATTTCACTTTGATCTTACTCAGGGCTCAATGACTGCCTGGTCTGGATTATTTCAATTTAATATTTTCCTATTGAGAATTCTGTTTGCATTAAAATGTCAACTAATTAATTGAAAATAAAGCAGATGGAGCTTCCTCCAAATTACAAGCGCAAGTGAAATCCTAACAGATAAAATGTATCTGTTCTTTGTACAGATTTGCATGTTGAACATAGGGCATTCAATGGTTTTTAACCTTACCCTTTCTCATAAAAACTGCTTTGAGGGTAAGTAAGCCCTCTTGGCAAGAGTGATTTTGCTGAAGTGCTCTTGTACAAGGGTGTTGGCTTTGTGTTGGCCACTTGCATTGCTGCAATTCATCAAGACCATTTGATTGATTGATGATTACTGTCACTAGACACTGGGGGCCTGTGGCTTTCATCAAGGAAACATTTGAAAGGAGACATAAGGATGATTTATTGAGCGAGTGAGTGTGTTTCTGAGTGACTGATTGATTCATTGATTATTCTAGTTAGCGAGAAGCCAGGTGGAGGGGCTTATTGGCTAAGTGAGTGAGTGAATGAGTGATTGATTGGTTGATTCGGGTAACAAATGAGTAGGCTGTGTGGATGATTGGTTAATCGGTCCCTGCTCCTTGTCTCCAGCTGGACAACGTGGACGAGCAGGCTGCGCAGATTCGGAGGGAGCTCGACGGCAGACTTCAACTGGCTGAGCGAATAGCCCGGGTACACCTTCCGCCAGTAGTTTATCTATCTTCTCTTCCACATCACCTTTTACTCACACAGCGTTTTGTGGTGTTTATATAACAGAGAAACCACCATGAAAGTCATGGGACACATGAAGACCAAGAGAATAGTACAGTTCATGTTACATTGGAAAATAATTAAGATAATTTAAGACAATTTTCTCTCAATGGTGTGAGAAGAGCATATCCAGTGTTAATATTTTGATATATTTCAGGAGAGAAAACATCCCAAGTTTGTGTCAAAGGACATGGAGGTGATGTACATTGAGGAGTTGAGGTCATCTGTGAACCTACTCATGGCCAATTTGGAGAGTCTCCCTGTGTCCAAGGGAGGGCCGGACTTCAAGCAGAAGCTGAAACGCTCTCAGATGAACTCCTCCTTCCTGGACATGAGTGACGAGAACGACACGTTGCTCTCCAAGTCTGACGTGGTGCTGTCCTTCACGCTGGAGGTGAGTGCCGCCTGCTCTTTAATTCTCTGGAGAAAACCCTTGTGCTTTTTTACTGGCTTTACAGATTTACTTTACTTTTCAGTACAATTTACATTGATATCAGTTCTGATACTACCAATGACATGTTCCAAAGGTTTCTCTCAGGAAAAAAAGTGGAATGAATGAATCTAATGAACATAAATATATTGTTTAGTAGAAGAATTGTGGAAGAGTGGTGTATTTCACTGTCGGTCGCACACATCCCACTGTTGGAGGTTTGGTCATGGCGGTGACCATTTCCTCCCTGCTCTGTAAGTTGTATTCATGGAAATAATGGCCCAATCTCAATGTCCGCCCTGACCCCCTCTTTGGGTGACGTCACATGCATGCCCAGCATGAGTGTGTGATAGCCTGAGAGTGCAAGGGCTTGAAATTGTGCAAATAAGATGAATGGGATAGCACTTTGCGATGTTATATGTTGCCTTGACAACACCTATCTGTGGGACAGCACTTTGCAATGTTATATGTTGCCTTGACAACGCCTGACTGTCTTGCATGCAAGATGTTTATGACAATCGCCGCTTTTGGACTTTTCATTTTACGTTTGTACCCTCTGAAAGAACTCTGCCCGCCATATGTGTCGTTTGTTTGCAATTTTTGTGACGCTTCCGGTTGCGTTTCGGTTTTTATCATCAGAAACGCTATCAACTGTGGGTAATTCTCTCAGCAAAGACTTGCGGAAAGTCCGCATAAAGGGCTCGATAAGTCAGCCACAGAGCCCTTATGCCCTTGCCGATTTTACAGTGGGACAGCCCTGAGCCCTAGTGGACTTCCCGGGAAAGCGCCTCAAAGTTTGTGAGGGTGTAAGGGCGGACATTTAGATTGGGCCAATGACTTCTTCAGTATACCCTCAAACCCATTGGCTACCTCAGGCATCTACTACAGTGCTTAACTTTATATATTAAGTTTGTGCAGTGTGCAAACTGACAGGGGGAAGAGGGGGCTTTCCCTGCCACTGCTCATGCCCCCCCCCCCCCCCTCCACGATACTTATCTCATTCTCACTGTGTTATAATAAATCCAAAACAACAAATACACATTTATGCATTATTTCTGAGTGTCACAATTAAAATCTAGGCCATAGTTTAAAAGTCTGGATGTTCATGGCCATCTGTGCTGCTCTTATCTTGCATAGCCTAAAGTTACCTTTCAGACATTCACTTTTTTGATGCTATTGTTCTTGCCACTTATTGTTGTAAATGTGTTTTTATTAATTATGTCCTAATTAAGCAAGCATAGTCTAGCGCCAGAATCAAACCTGTGGCAGCTAGCTGGTAGCCCGAGGTCAGGAATCTGTAGTAGTCTTCTAGCTAGCTCTCTAGCCTAAAAAGCTTTATCCAACAAACATATTGTATGCTATTCTTAGCATCTGGACAACAACGCCAACCTAGCTAGCTCTAGATGGCATGAAAGGAGCAATAAGCTACTTGCATGTTCAATTATTTTAAAGGTGCTATATGCTATTTCCACCCCTATATAGTGTACACATGGGAGATCTGCAATCCCAGCCCAAAGCATGACATCGCCTTTCTACTTGATCTCGGTCGAAACGCACCTCTGTGAGTGGTTGCCAGATTTTCTCACAACCCCTGTCTTTGTGCTCGGTGGTGGTAATGCACTGAGGGGTCGAATTACTAAAGGTTGGCATGTACAAAATCACATGTAAAACTGTTACCACTCATAAAAAATCGTCCGAGGTGAAAAATCTGTGGATATGTGGATTTTTCATTTTTGCGGGTTAGCATGAATGGAATGCAAAATTGGGCATCTCTACGTTATTTTGTGAAATTCTGGGAGGAGGTCATGCAAATAGATTACTTTAGAATGTGTAATGTGATTTACTAAGCCTGAAAGCAATTTTGGGAAAGGTAATTGCAGGTGCATTTTTGTGCCAATGGGAAGCCGTTATTTAAAAGACACGCAATCAATAAGATGATGGCTGTCATTGTAAGAAGAAGGATACGTCGTAACAACATAAGCCCACAATGTAGAGAACAGGTATTTGTTTAACAGGAATAATAAATAGCCTACATTTTAAATCATGGAACAAATCGCATTACAGAATACAAGAGTATAGTATTTGAATCAAACAAGCAATACAATATCTATCATAACAAACAGTGAATAATAATGCAAATAAAAAATGTATAATAAAAAAAACCCATGTGATTTTATGTGACGCTAAACTGAGAGATATCCATAAAACTGATCATAGTAAACCGCCCAGCTTGTTAATTTTAACAGTAGCCTATACCTACACTGTTAAAATAAAAATAGCCTACCATAAACAAATTGCAGCAGTTTTGCCAGTGAAAAACCCAGTTCAAGGGGGAAATGAAGGGGGAAAACTGCATTAATCCTGTTATTTAGCTGTATGAATCCTGCTATTTATGGGATGACCGTTAAATAATGAGTTATTGCTGTTATTCTACATGATTTTAAAATAGATAAAACATGCACATCCAACTTATCTTTGCAGGTGCCGGACAAATAGGCAATCATGAACAAAAGATAGAGCCCGCACACTGCTGTTGGGAGCTGCTGGGAGCATTACAGCAGTGTGGGGAGTCTGCGGACTCTATATTTTGTTCATTCTACATGATTTTGACAGTGTTTTGAATGGAAAGTATTTTTTCAAAGCGCTGTCAAAGTCAGGTAAAATAATGGCAGTAATGAACGGTCATCCCCTAAAATAACAGGATCTATACTTTTTTTTTCAAATTTTTTTTTTTTCACTGGCAACATTGCTGCCAGTCTTTTCACCATTTACTTACGAGATATTCTTTTGCAGTTTAACCATTCCAAACACGCAAAATCTCTCATTTAAATGTGGCTGTTGGCTGGAGTAATTTACATGATGACTCTAAGTTGATCACCCGCAAAGTGTGAAAACATAACTGTCAGTGGGGGGGGGTAGGAGGACCAGACACGACTGAAAAGGATACGGAAAGTAATCCACAAAATGTGGAAAACAACTAGATAAAGGGGAATTTAGAAAAGCGGGAATAAAACTCCCGTAGAAAACAAACAAAATTAAATGTCCCTATAGAACATGATGAGACTCTTAAAATCAAGCTGAGAAATACAGGGAAGGGATAATAATCCCGTAGTCAACCCAAAACTAAAATGACCCAATGGCTCTGGGCGAAATTTGTAGAAATAACGCAGAACCGGGAACAAAGAGAGAATCCCGGCGTAAGCCAAAAATAATAACAACCCAAATAGATGGCCGAACTCACAGAAACGAGTAGAGAGAACAATAAAGCAGGTAGCAAACCTCGGTTTCTAACACTTGTCAGAGAATACAATACAGGCGAGGAGAAAAGCTAAACAAAGGTAACCCAATAAAACGAGAAAAACAAACAGAAACTAGAGTAGAAAGGAATCTAACCTAAACTCTAGGAAGTTCCTGAGTTACTGTCAAAAGACAACAATCCAGTCTCCCGGCTATACTGTAAATCTCCGCGCAGCTAGACCAATGAGGGAATCGCTCGGAGCGAAGGTTTAAGCATGATGTATTCCGCTATTGCTGTGGGAAAAGGTAAAACTTATTAAAGTTCATAAAGAAATATTACTATTTTTGCAACCGGGTGAGTCTGCTCTTTAGATTCACGGGATCAGCTAATGAGTGACCATGTATCAAAGGTAATCGTACCACATTACCTTCCGCTTTAAGTCTGGTCTATGCTGACCCGAGTTTATCCAAAAGACAGCCTGTGTGCATTACATTAACTCATCAGCCACCAACGCTGATTCTGTACTCGTTTTTCTGACTCTGAAAATTATAATTTAGAATTTGGTATGTAAAATTTCCACTTGATTTGCTAAAGGACTCCCATACTTTTAAGACGGTTCGCTGAACTGGATCTGCCGGTTCCACCGCGCGTTACATTCGGCCGTTATGTACACAACTCACAGCGGGCTAGATATCTGCGGTTATCTCAGAGGTTGCAGAAGAAGCCACTTCGTGAGGTATATCCTATGCTTAAGCCTCAGGGACCCACGAAAGGAATATTGGCGACCACCGTTCTCAACATGTATAAACGCCAGGGTGAGGTGATCTACTTTAAGACATTGTTCTACGGGTGCAATACTCCGTGATACATTAAGCTTAAATAGTCAACCTCCCTAGACCAGCTGAGGGGGTAACCAAGACTGAGGAAATTAATCAACCCATTACGGGTGAACAGAGATAGTACGTCAACTTTCAGAGAAACCACACAAATCAAGTTTCATTAATTTATTACCAGGTAGGTTATTTCCTTAAAATAATCCATTTACAGTTTCAGTTTAAACAGCCAATATTCAAATATAGTACAGAGAAAAAATACTTTGTCATACCTGGCAATCGATACACACAATGACCTGAGGTGGGATGTGTGGGAAAGACTGACTACAGCTTCCCCAAGAGCTTTGTTTCCTCTGCTTAAATGCCCAAACTCTGCGTTTGATCTGGCTGCAGACGGTCGTAAAACCATAAACAGGCCAGAAATAGATCAATTGCACTTTTAGTACCCCCTTCCAGGGGGTTTCACAGAATGGTTTCCTGAGAGGAAATTCCACAATGGTAGTTTGCTCCTGAGTTATAAAATATACATTCCATCCATGTTGAACATTTAGGAAATGTAGGCCATTGCACCACCCGCACCGAGACCATCACAACGATATTAAACATGAGTAGGTCTAAGTTTGTGTTGTCATGAGAATCCCATCTCTGCATAGTTTTTCAGATATGATTAATATTAATGCCACAAAGGTCCCAGAATTCCTGTTGAGAATATTACATTACACCCTAGTTGTCCCTGTTAAGTCAGGTCCATTAACTGGAGGTATTTGCTAATGTAACTCTCAAAAACTGAACAATATATGATTATACCTCTGGAAAAAGTGTGTATAATGTATGTTCCAGTGCCCAGACTAGTTCCAGTGTATACTGTACAATGTAGCAAAAATATTAATCACATTTGTATGTTTTTAGGCTTTTTTATGGACAAAAGCAATCTGTACAGTCGTGTTGTGTGTGAAATATTTTAAGGAAAGGGATGTGGCCTGCCCTGGTGACGTCAGGTGATGGCACTGTGACACTGTACATGTACTTGTTTTTACGACAGTCCAAGCGTTTCTTCCAGAATCATGAGATCCTAGGACATTCTTTGACGTCATAAACCTCAGGCCAGATGGTCCCAGTAGACTTCCCGGCATTGAAGTTCTGGTTTATAGCGTCCCAGAATCGTTACAGGCTTCCACCCCACGGTGTTGTGTGTTCAGGTGCCCTGGGATATCAATTCCTGTCTTACAATACCATTACCTGGCTTGGTGAAAATGGCGAACAAAAACACACAAGCACCTGAAGGCGGAAACATCATGCTTATATAGCTCACGGGAAACCAGAAACAGGTGTGCCAGGTAATAACCGGGAGCAGGGAAAAACATGGGGCGGACGACGAAAGTGAAACCAGAACGCCAGCTCACGACTCAAAAGAGCCTTAAACACAGAGATGGAATAAAAGGATTGTCAAACCGTGACAATAACACGTGCAAATACTTTGGCTGCGCACGCAAAATAACACCCCTAAGTTGGGATCTTTGTAAATCGACCCCTGAAGCTAGTGTAACAGAAAGTAGGCATTTGTAGCATCCAAAATGTCACGCGATGCGTCTTATGTTGGAATAATGAATAATACATTTAAATAGCAACTTATATATATAGCAACAATATATTAGCCTATAGCAATGCATTAGCTGCACAGATTGCTGACATGATGTGGGCTAGGGTTGTCGCGCTGTTCAGTTTAAACAGTGCTAACAGCATATGGTGCACTAGCCTACACCGGTGTAGTCGTTCTCTGGACTCGCACTCTGAGAATATTCATGGAAAAGATCTGAAATGCGCAGATTTTCCCATTTAAACTATCTTGAAGTGAGGTTTTGTTAGATAGCCACCTTCATTTCAACAACTGCACAACAAAACAGCTATACCTAGATGCCGGTACAGATAAGCTGACTTCACGGAATCGGTTGGCAAACTCAATATCCACTACTAAGGAATGGGTTGGAAAACTCAACATCCACGACTACAACATCACAGCTAATGTTAGCAAACTGCTATGTCTTTACACACAAATATTTTGTCGCTCGAAAGTCATAATTTGGCAAAATATAGCAAATGTTTAGATGCTAGTCTGTCAGGTTTTCATCTGACTAATGAGATCATAGATAACGCTAGCCTACAGAAAACAAAATGTCAAATGTCAATATTTTGACTGCTGTGTGGGTGTCTTATTTTTTTATAATTATTTGTCTACAAGAAAAGGTAGCACGGTGGTGCAGTGGTTAGCGCTGTCGCCTCACAGCAAGAAAGTACAGAGTTTGAATCCCAGGCAAGGGCCTTTCTGTCTGGAGTTTGTATGTTCTACCTGTATCCACGTGGGTTTCTTCCAGGTACTCCGGTTTCCTCCCACAGTCCAAAGACATGCAGGTTAGGCTACTTGGATACTCTAAATTGCCCATAGGTATGAGTGTGTGAGTAAATGGTGTGTGTGCCCTGTGATGGACTGACGACTGCCTCTTGCCCAATGCATGCTGCGACCCTGACCAGGAATAAACGGCTTAGATAATGGGTGGATGGATGTCTACAAGAAAAAGTTACATATAGCACCTTTAATCAGTACCACAGGCTTATTCACTTCTTGTAATTTTGCTTACAAACTTGTTTGTTGTTAAATTCTACGATCACACTTTAAACAAAGTCTCCGTAAGAAGGCTTTATATAGCATATATATAGCCTTCAAAAACGAGACATAATGGCCTCATAAATCATACATAAGCAAATGTCATGCTTCATAAAGGGTGATATAACGCCAAACATGACATAACCAACGATAGTCACCTGGCTAATGGCTAAACATTATACTGGGTCACATAAAACATGCATATGTAGGAGGCTAGGCTAACTGTGACACATCTGGCATAACATGTTGCATACAAAGGTGTTATGTCACCCTGTATGAAGCATGGCATTTGCTTATGTATGATTTATGAAGCCATTATGTCATGTTTATGAAGGCTTTATATAGCATATATAAAGCCTTCATATGGAGACTTTGTTTAAAGTGTGACCAATTCTGCCATAGCCAAATTCAGGAAAGCTGCATCTAAATGCTGCAGACCTAAAGTGCATGGTAAAGATGGTTCCTGTACATTAGGCTTTATAGGCTGACACTAGCAGACAATGCTCACAAATGCCTCACAAATCAACGTGAAGTCCTGCATGTTCAGATAAAGATGAGTGCGTGTGCACGTGTTGTACGCACGCACAGGGGAACTTTAAGATATACCCCCTCCCTTGTTTGCTTCAAATTTAACACACTGGGTTTATGTAGTAACTACTGCTGGGTGTAACTGATGTCTTGGCATCAGCTCTGTTCTTTGCCTAAACTATTATATGCACTTATGTTAGTCACTCTGGATGAGAGCATATGTGAAATGCCTGAATGTAATGTAGCGTCTTTTCCTGTCCCACAGGTTGTGATTATGGAGGTGCAGGGGCTAAAGTCAGTGGCTCCAAACAGGATTGTTTACTGCACCATGGAGGTTGAGGGGGGAGAGAAGCTGCAGACAGACCAGGCCGAGGCCTGCAGACCACAGTAAGAGCCCCGCCAAGCACAATCAGCTCAAAGGGGAATCGTCATGCACAAAATAACAACCAACTCAAATAGTCTGCATGCCTGACCCAGAGCTGAATTGAGCCTTCCAACTTGCTTTCTGAAGCCTTGGTCGTGTTGCACAGAGCCATATTGCTTAGTATTCTTTCCAGGTACTGCTGGAAAATATCACGCAAGCCTATCAAGAAATAATGTCACACATGCAGAATGACTCTCTGTTTGAAACCTGACGGCATGAATATCATTATAAATGGATTCATGATCACATGAGCTTACTAATGAAAAACTCACCCAATTATTTTTACTTTGTATTTTATCTGTTCTTTGTTTATCCAGGTGATTCCACTGACATAAAAATCAATTTATATTAACTGCCGTTAAACCTTTTAAAAATGGTGCAAGTTATGTGCGTATGCAACAGATCTTTTAAGTAATAATACCATTTTAGAACTTGGAGAAACTATTCCCATTTTGGGGTGTCTCATGAGAGCAAAGAGCATGCGGTTCACAGTATAATCCATTCCCAGCATTGCAGGCACCAGCTCATTATTGCAGGCATCGGCTCATTTCCTTTAATGGGACGGTTCGGTGTGTGCAGTTGTAACTCTCGCAATAGCACATGACACTCGATGGCCTGGTGTTCCTTTCACATTACTGTCACGGCCATACAAACGTACCCAAGTTGGGAAGGATCGTTTTCCAGTTTGAATGACCATAGACAGATTTTCAGTAACAATCCAGCTACACAGTGCCCAGTAGAATTACTGGCAACCTCAATAAATGTGAACAAAATCTGCAGGATTCAATTCAATTTATTGTCTATCAAATGTCTTCTATGCTCAGAAAATTTTGAAAATTATATTGTTTCATTGTCATACCATCATGCTTGGTTGGAGAACACATAGCAATGGATTTGAGACCATTCCTCCATACAGAATCTCTCCAGATTCTTGGTTCTCACTTGTGGACTCTCCTCTTCAGCTCAACCCACAGGTTTTCAATGGGGTTCAGGTCAGGGGACTGGGATGGCCAGTGCAAAACCTTGATTCTGTGGTCAGTGAACCATTTTTGTGTATATTTTGAGGTATGCTTTGGATCATTGTTCTGCTGGAAAATTCAAATATGACCCCACTTCTTCTGGCAGGGGCAGCCAGATTTTGGTCTAAAATATCCTGGTATTTGATGAGTCCATTTACAGTTTAACCATTCCAAACACGCAAAATCTCTCATTTAAATATGATGCCATGTATTCCAACAAGGTTCCCATGGCCTTTGTAGGAAAATCAGCCACACAACCTCACAGATACACCACCATACTGCACAGTGGGGATAAGGCTCTATTCTGCATAACTATGCCTCTCATTATGCCAAACCCAACTTTGGTATTTATTGCCAAAAAGCAAATTTTTCATCTTGTCTGACCATAGTTGCCGGTTCCAATCTAAATTCCGGTAACGTTTAGCAAACTTCAGGTATTTATGTTTGTGGTATGACAGCAGAAGCTTTGTTCTGGCAAGCTTTCCAAATACACTGCCTAGCCAAAAAAAAAAGACGAATGCACGCCGTAATCAAAGCTAAAGGCGGTCCAACAAAATATTAGTGTGTGTGACTTTGTTTTTGGCCAGGCATTGTAGCTTGTCGGTATAGAGGTAGTGTCTAATTGTACTTTTTGAGACTTCGTGAACACAGGATGCAACCAAATTCTGAAATTCGCTAAATGTGATCCTCTGAGAAATGTTTGCCTCTTAAGCCATCCTGCTCACTGTACTTGGGGGCAAACTTGCATCCTTTTTCAGGCAGGTTCATCACAGCTCCAGTTGCTTTAAACTCCTCAATTATTGCCCTAATGGTGGAAATGGGTCGTTTCAGACATTAGGCTTTTTGTATATAGCCATTGCCTGATTAATGAAAGTCAACAACCGTTTGTCTCATTTCATTTGTGTGTTCTCTGATCTTCCCAATGTTGATGAATGACTATGGCTGTGTCTAATGCCCTTCCATACTATTGAGTATGCTTGCTGAGTACCCTGGATGGAAAAGCTGTTAAGTACCCAAAATGATTTTTTAAATTTAGTATACTTAAAACCCCCGGATGATATACTTAGTTCTGGGGTTTCACTGAGTATATTCTGGAGCATACTTTTCAAGAAGTAAACAAACATTTTGGTCCCATAAACATGACACGCAAAAAATGCGTCACTGTAAAAATGAGGCGCAGCTTTGCTGATGTTTTCCTGCAACAACAACGTGTGGCATTGGCAGGACGTCTTATGACGCTTCCACAGTACGGTTGGAAAATATTATAGTATAGTATGGCGGATATTTTTGGAGTAGAGCATGTTGCATACTAAACAGTATACAGTAAACCGTACACAGGGCACAGGATAGAGTAGATAGGGCTCTGATTCAGACAGAAGGCTTACTGTGTACCTTACTAACAAATAAGGTTTTGTCCCA
The DNA here is from genome assembly GCA_022702515.1 of Ilyophis sp. 1 JC-2022. Classification (NCBI taxonomy): domain Eukaryota; kingdom Metazoa; phylum Chordata; class Actinopteri; order Anguilliformes; family Synaphobranchidae; genus Ilyophis; species Ilyophis sp. 1 JC-2022. The sequence goes on along the minus strand of CM040404.1, from coordinate 86,264,868 downwards.
ACTCTCAAGAATGGGTGATATTCTCCTCATGGATTGATTAATGAATGTGTCCAGTTTTATTCAGCATATTATTTATCTTTTAAATGCCAGGCTAGAGATACCATCCATCCATGAAACATACTGTACTAGAAACCTGCAACTTATTAACCTGGGAAAGCTAAAAACGCAGGGTACTGCCACCCTTTCATCTGGCCAATAACATGGCGGTAGCATCTGTGTCAGTGGCAAATGAATATGAATGTGTGTTTACGCCATCGGGCTCCCTCTCTTTTACTCCTTCCATTCAATTGGATTCATTATTGTGCTTACATTTCGTCCTGGAAGCACTTGAAATTAAAATGTCTCCTTTAATAATTTAAGAGAAGTTATTGAGTTATTGTCAGTGTCACGCGCACTTGTTCGCGATATTTATGTGCAGATTTTTACCTCATCGCAGTGGGAGAGCTGGCAGACAATCAGAGAGCCCTTTCTCTTGTTGATCGCTCATATTTACCAGCCACAATTTTTGTACCATGTACTGATAGTATTTTTTATTTCTCAGGACCACATGTACCACTTACTCTGTACTGTAAAACACCATGCCTTTTATAATTGTCCTATATCCTTTAATACCCAAACTCCATTTTGGCATACACTGTCTTATCCTGTATTCTTTACTACACAGACTGTTTTATACTATATGTTGTGTTGGCCTATACCCTTTTATTAGCCGGACCCTAGCATTACATTACATTACAATTATTTGGCAGACACTTTTATCCAAAGCGACGTGCAATAAGTGCATATTGAAGATCATTGACACAACTACAAAGCAAATCCAACAAAGCACAACTTTCTCACAACGTAGGAGCTATCCCTAGGAATGAACATAAAATACAGTCAGCTATACATTATTAACTATAAAATAGCAAAATACAGAAATAGAAGCAAACAAATAAAAAATAAAAAACAGGAAGTATGTACTAATATATAGGTAGTGTAGTGATGGTGGAATCTTAAAAAGTGCGTTTTCAGACCATGACGGAAAACAGACAGTGTTTGAGCTGAGTGCAGGGGAGTGGGGAGTTCGTTCCACCACTGAGGAGCTAAAGTGGAGAAGTTCCGCATTCGGGACGAGCGAGAGCTGTTAACATGGAGGGATTGAAGTGCAAGGGTTAGGGTTAGGGTTAGGGTTAGGGTTAGGGTCTGCAAGGGTCTGCAGCAGCAGAGTGAAGTGGTCGTGCAGGAGCGTAGTGCTTATCAAGTCCTGTAGGTAGGAGGGGTCTGACCTTTTGGCTGCAGTGTAGGCCAGGGTCAGAACTTTGAACCTGATCCTGGCCACGACTGGCAGCCTGTGGAGTGACGTGTGAGAACTTCGGGGGGTTGAACACAAGCCAAGCAGCCGCATTCTGGACCAGTTGTAGGGGCAGAATGGCGCAGGCTGGTAGGCTTGCGAGAAGGGAGTTGCAGTAGTCCAGATGTGAGGTGACCATGGTCTGGACAATAAGCTGGGCGGAGTAGGTGGTCAGGTACGGCCGAATCCTTCTGATGTTGTACAGGAGGAACCTGCAGGACCGTGCCATCGCCCTGATGTGTTCTTTGAAGTCCAGCTGGTCGTCCAGGACCACCCCCAGTCTCTTTGCAGAGCCGGAGGCGGTCACCATGGTTCCGTCTGCTTTTACCTGTATAGCATATCATACAGTGTTTCCTTCGGTACTCAGACTACAGTATGCCATACTTTTCTTATTTAACCTATACTCTTTAGTACCTAGACTAGTGTATACCATTGTCTGTATTACCCTATACCCTGCAGTACACAGTGACTATTCAATGTGTTGACCAATAGTATTCATTCTGCAGGACACTCTACCTTTTGAATTAGCCTATATCCTTTATCAGATAGATTGTAGAATAGCATGTATTGTTTTACTCTGTGTCTTTTAGTTCTGAGACTACAGTATCCAATACCTGTATATAGTATATAGTCTTTAATATCCAGCTTCTCTTATCCTTTTATTGTGCATTGTTAAATATGTACAGGTAAAAGCCGATGTGAAGTGAAGCAGTAACCTTTTGAAATAAAACATTTTTAGTTTTTTGGAAATGCTTACACCCTGTATAAATTCCACAGGCATAATATTGCGCATAATATACAGTATACTATATAAAACCCAGAGATTTTTTATGAAATATTTTACCATGTAGCAACCAAGCAATTAGAATGTGATGCAGACATCAGACAGGCTAAAGAGAGAAGTGCAAAGCAGCAGGGCTAATCAGCGAGGTGTTGTAGAGATGGTTCAGTGTCAGCCCCTGCCTTTTCTCCCCATGAGATTGTCTTCCAATGGTGTGATGGAACAGAAATCCATGCAGGAATGTAGAATGTACATTAGACTGGGTGAGCAGTGCTGAATCATACCGCCGTCTCCTGCTGCTCTCCGCCCGTGTCGGGCCGATGCGCTCTTGATTCCCGGCGGAGCGGAGAGCATCGGCACCGTGACCGCCCCCTTTCCCCTCCGTATCAGTGGCGGCCCCGCTCCCCGACATCTCTCGCTCAACTCAAATTAGCGCGGCCCGTGACCGGCTTGCGACTAAAGATGTGACAGATTGGGTGTACGAATCACTTATCTCCAGCACTCTGCGATGAAGGGGCCACGGGCCTTTGATGTGGTGAAGCAATGGAGCCCTGATAAGCCATGCTATTCCTGATAATGTGGTGGATGATATTTAGAATTTTTTATTATAGCACCCACACACCCCCTCCAACCACCCGGATTGGCAGACACCCACTCGACAGCCTCGGTCTGTGTGTGAAATTTGCTGCTAATTGAAAAAGGAGAAGTGAGTACGTAAGTGTCAGCCGGGAGCTGAAGCACAGTGAGTCAGGAGTGTAACCTGCGGAAGGAGCTCACCCGTCTCTCAGGGGTAATCAGACATAATGGAAACTGAAGAGGCCAGTTTGTTTCACAATTGATCTGGCCTCTGTGGCTGCTTTTATACTCGTATGGTGCTGAGGCTGTTTGCTGTATATCTGACATCATCAGTGTCTGAAACTCACACACATAGACAGGTGTTCGAGGGGTCCCCTGAAATAGCACCTTCCATCACCTGGTGCACAACTGGAAAACCTTGTTGACTTCCTGGTTTGTGTTTTTGTTTCCCTTGTTCCTGAATAGGGACGCAAGTAGGAATTCATATCGTGGCCTTGCATCAAGTAAGCAAGTTGAGATGTGTTGTTATACACATAAAATGTGTTAAATTTTTTCTTCATGAATTGTTTGACTTCTCTGCTCATCTGCTTCTTCCACCAATGTGAAAACCTGGCTGCAGTTTGCTTTCTGCTCTAATGTAAGATTGTTTTCAGCATCGCCATTGTGATTGTATCAGCCAATATGGTCAGCCAAATATTGGTTATTACATCAGCCCCAGCATATCCATATTATGCACTCCTAGATATAAGGAGAGTTCCAAAAGCCTGTAGGTCCAGAGCTGTGGGGCTTGGATGCTGTTCCCTGATGGAAATGCAAGCCATGGCAGCCACTCGCAGCGAAGGCGGCCGCCACGCCTGCCGTCTGTGCCGTGGCTTGGCGGCGGGTTCTGACGCGTGGGCCATCCTTGCCATTTACTACATGGCGTGTTTTGGTCGTGTTGTGCGGCTGTTGCCGTTTACTACGGGGCGCGTCTTGATTGTGTTGTGGTTTTTTCCGCTTGCCGAGGGGGTGTGTTTTGGTGGCGTTGCGGTTGCTCAAGCTGCGATAGTTCTGCGGGATCCAAGCGCGTCAGAAGTGTGGAGCGTGCAGGTCGCGGTCCTGCTGTTCCTCCTTCGGGAAGCAGACGGGCCCGGCGCTTGCTTCCCAAGCTTTCCCGCGGCGCTGCCAAAACAGGCGGGCCAACGCGCGTGCCTCCCGGCTAGATGTTAATAAATTGTGAAGGATCAAAAGGGCAGGCTTCTCCAGTCACTGCAGAACCGGACGGGAGCACCGCAAAGAACTCTGCGATGGCGGATGAACAACGGACACTGTTTCTAAACCCCGTCGCCACCGACCCAACTAATCACAACAACCACAGCTAATTTGTTTCAGTCCCTGGGAATTAGCAACCGCAACGGCTCAATCCCTCTGTTGCCTTAGCAACTCTGAAAACGCTGTGTCTCCTCCCTTAATCTGGTGTTGAGCCCTGTCTTCAGGTGGCTAAAGGTTGTTTAAGATTCTGTGGACGCTCATACATCGCGGTGCCTGTTCAGGACGGTGGAGGGGAGCTCTCACGCTGCGCGGATGAGTCCCTCAGGGAAGGCATGTGAAGTGTGGATCACCCAGTGCAATACTATGGGGGCCCAGGGCAATGCTATGGGCACCCAGGACACCGTGCGGTCACTCCATGGGCCATGCTAATCAATGTCTGGATTAAGTAACCGCATGTTTCATGCGTTTTTTTTACCTAGGGGATGGAATATGTTTTTATGCTGAAACAGGGAGCTGGAAGCAGCGCTCTGGTTTAATTAAATACCTTAATCACTCAAGCCGATGCAATTGTGATCAAATTGTAAATTACTAGTGTATTATATATGTATGTATGCCATTGAAATAACACATTGTACCAAGGTATAAAAATTACTAGTGTATTATATATGTATGTATGCCATTGAAATAACACATTGTACCAAGGTATAAATATGCCCCATGCTCTAGTATTGAAGCCAGTGCTTACTTTGGCGAGCATCACCCCAGGGTGGTGAGTAATTGGCTCTATCATCACCCAGGGTGGAAGGGTTTCAGTAAGTGGGATTTGAAACATCTTATTTCTCATTTTATGTGCAGCTGAACTGATGGTCTATAGAGTAAAATGGAGCGCTTATGCACCTTCCCAAATTGACGAAAGCTGACACAGTGATCAGACAGGCCTATGAATACAACTCACCACCAGCCCTACCCTCTACCACATGAGGGAAAACGTCTATATCCTATATCTACAGACACTTCCTCTCGTCATATAAGCTCAGTTGTGTATATTCTGTAAGTGTAAGAATTGCCTTGAATTTCTGTTTTTGTATCCTACCATCCACACCCCCGGGTTCATCTGCCAAAGATTGATGGGTGCATTGCAGAAGACGTCCCGGCGTTATTTTTAAAGAGCGTCCCTCTTTTTAAGGGTCCCATCTTGCTGACTCTCAATCTGTCTTTTAAACCCCGAAGCGTGGCAGTGTGACAGAGCAGCTTGTGTGGAGCTGTCTGCTTTCTGAGGATGTGCTTAACCACGGCTCACCTTCAGTTATACCTCTCTGGCCTATGCAGTGCAAACACTGCTAGCCCAGGGCCTGTGGTTTCGCTTTAAAAACCTGTTCCTGTCAATGCAGGCTGACATCTGGATGTGATTTTTTCCTCTGCTCTCTCTGGTTCTCTAAGGAGGTGGGTGGGATTCTGTATTTTTTGCAGATGGGGCACCCAGGGAGACTTCACAACAACTCACCCCCTGCCCGTCGTGAAGGTAAAGCTGTTCACAGAGAGCACAGGGGTCCTGGCTCTAGAAGACAAGGAACTGGGCAGGGTAAGGCTGATCAGATAATCATTCAATCAGTCAATCAAATGTCTAGGTCTTTATTTATTCATTTTTGGTCAGCAGTCATAAATCTGTCAATCAATCAATCAATCAGGCCATTGATTTGTTAATTCAGTAATTCAGGGAATGCTACATCCCAGTCATTAATCAAACAGCTAACATTGTTGTCAGTCTATTGATTAATCCATGAATTATAGAAATGTTGATGTCTAGCAATGTATCAGCTCAAATACATTTGTACACATCCTTCTTCTGCCAGTGAATTGATTGATCCAATTTGGTTTCTTTCAAATTGTTTTTAACTTTCATAATCTCTTAACATATTAATATTAATGACATAATACATATATTACATGCTTTTATTTAGAAAGGAAAATAAAAGTAAAGTAAAACATAATGTTTTTTTTGGAGGTGCTCTTGTTGTTTTGGAAGGCACAGGCTTTGCATTGGCTGATCTCATTTAGAGAGGATCATATTTAGTGGGAGCAGTAACCGGAACGTCACCATCATTTCTGAAGGCAGAATCTTTCTCAATCGTTATGACTTATTTGTCTTTGTCAGTTTCCCTGGGAAACAGATGGAGACTTCCATTAGCAAGCCTGATAAAACAATCTGGCCCCGTACATCTCTCTCTCTCTCTCTCTCTCTCTCTCTCTCTCTCAACACTTTACATGCTTTTGGGTGTGGGGAAGGGTTTATTGCTTTAGTGAGGCTGCTGTACAAGGGTGCCTCATGTCTGGTCAAAGTGGGAGGGGGGGTTGAGTAAGCCTGTATGGGTGGAGAGAGGGATACGGCAGGGTTGCCCTTTATCCAGCCAGTTATACACATTAGCGGTCGAACCACTGTTGGCGATGATAAGACGGAGGCTAAGGGGGGTGGGAATCCCAGGAGCCAGTGCTTCTAAGGCAGCAAGGTTGTCAGCGTACGCTGATGACATTACTGTGTTGGTGAAGGACGGGGAGGACATACAGGCATTGGAGGACAGCCTCCGAGTGTATGAGGGTGCTTCCACAGCAAGGGTGAATTTGGGGGGGGGAAAGTGAAGCGTTGGCATGTGGTTCATGGAGGGAGGGGTCCCTGCCTCGGCTTCCAGGAGGCTTGCAGTGGGGCCTGACAGGGGTTACGGTACTGGGAGTTTACCTGGGAAAGAGCACTTTTATGGCCAGAAATTGGGAGGGGGTGGTTGATAACCTGGAGGCTAGATTGGGGAAATGGAGGTGACTGCTGTCACGGGTGTCATACAGGGGGATGGAACTAATTATTAATAACCTGGTGGCATCCTCTCTGTGGCACCGGCTGATGGTACTGAACCCTCCTGGTGGGTTGCTGGCTGATTTTTTTTCTGGTCAGGGCACCATTGGCTACGGGCACCAATACTGTACCTTCCTGTACAAGAAGGAGGGCAGGGGTTGATTTACCTGGAAAGCAGGGGGTGGCCTTTAGGCTGCAGGCGGCTCAGAGGCTCCTCTATCAGTGGGAGATATGCTGGAGGGAGCTGTACAGCTGTTTTTGATGAGACCGGACAGCCGTAAAACACCACATCGCTCTCTCAGAGTTCTATGTGGCCGTGTTGAAGGCTGAAGTCCTCTCAGAAGGATGGTCTGGAGCAAGGACCGTGGGTGTGGGAGGAACCGATTCTCCACAACCTTGTGATCATGTCAGAGCCATTAAGGTCAGTCACTCTGCAGCGGCGGTTTGTGGAGGCAGGCATCAGTAAGCTGGCTCACCTGCGTCAACCAGGGGGGTGCAGTTTGGTCACAGCCCAGAGACTAGCAGGTTGCACAGGGGTACAGTCTATTAGAGTCTTGGAGAGGATTCTGGGGGATGTAAGGCAGGCTTTTCCTGGGCTGGAGAGGGGAGTAATTAATCAGGCACCTGAAGGGGAGCTCCCAGAGTTCCCGATAGTTAGTGTGACAGCAGCAGTAGAGGAGTGGCAGGAGGGGGGAGGGAAGCTTTTATCCTTCAAGTCTCCGTGTTTGGGGAAGTTTCAGGGGGTGAAGGGGAAGGACTTGTATGCAGTGTGCATGAAGGTCAGGCACATGAGAGCATTATGGGGGGAAAAATAGCATCAGTGGCAAGCTAGGTGGCCTAGGTGACCAGAGAATGGCTGGTGTAGTGGGAATTTTCTGATTGACAATGTGTGTGTGTGTTAACATGGAGACAATCACTCCATTAAACATAACTTTCATATATAATCCTTATTACCCAAATGCAGTATAAATGTGGTTGCATTCATATAAACCATATATTTTTCTGTGTCTGTCCCTCTTAGAGGAAAACAGGCAGCCTAGAAGATTAATGATGTCTATGTTATTGTTAGTGAGTGTCTGCTTGAACATTTCGATCTTATGGCAAGGTCAGAAGTTGTCTAGAGACTGAATACTATTAAACTTAGGTTGTCAGCTAAATGTCTTTCTCTGTACTGTGATATTATACATAGAGTCCGCCCTTGTGGAGAGATAACATCACTGACTGCATAAATATCTTATTGTATGTGTGTTTCGACAGAGAGCTGGTAAGCCCTCTCATTCATTCTGTTATATTGGAAATAAATAGGAGTCTTATTGAATATTGAAAATACTTGTTTGCTGTGGCTCTGTTTCATCAGACGAGGTTCACGGTGGTATAGCAAGGGGTTATTCTCTAACACTCGGTACAGGTGGAGGGTGTTGTACAAGGCCCCCATCCCTAAGAGGACTGGGGATCTGCAGTGGAGGGTTTTGTATGGAGCGGTGGCCACTAAGTTTTGGTTGGCACATGTCGACTCGGGGGGGGGTGAAGGGTGTCCATTTTGTACAGTGGTGTTCAAATAAATAGCAGTGCGTTTAAAAAAGTGAATAAAGTGCAAATATTTTTTAATCGCTTTTAGTTTCATATTAAATGTAGTGGAAACATTACACATTCAATTCCAAATCAAAGCATTAACACATTTTATCAAGTCTGTGTTATTCTTTTACAGGAAGCAAAGAAAAGGAATATTAATCTGTTCAAAAAAATAGCAATGTCGACATTTTTCTCTTCAAACTCAAACACTTACTGTATAAACTAAAGAAATTTTTCAAGATTTAACTTCACTTTAAATTACTGAACTAATATTTAGTTACATAACCACTGCGTTGCATCGAGTCAATGGGGTTGAGGTCGGGGAATTGAGCTGGCCACTCCATTACCTCAATCCTTTTTGTCTGGAACCAAGATGTTGCTCGCTTACTCGTGTGTTTGGTGTCGTTGTCTTGTTGAAACACCCATTTCAGGGGTATTTCCTCTTCGGCATACGGCAACATCATCTTTCAAGTATTTTGATGTATTCAAACTGATTCATGATCCCTGGTATATGATAAATAGGCCCAACACCGTAGTGTCCCCATACCATGATTTTTGCGCCACCATGCTTCACTGTCTTCACAGTGTACTGTGGCTTGAATTCAGTACCCGGGGGTCGTCTGACGTACTGTCAACGACCACTAGACCCGAAAAGAACAATTTTACTCTCATCAGTCAACAGAATGTTACGCCATTTCTCTTTGGGCCAATCGATGTGTTTTTGGCAAATTTTTACAGATTCTGCACGTGCCATTTTTTCAACAATGGTGCTTAACGGGGGCTTCTTGCTGATAGCTTAGCTTCGACCAAACGTCTTCTGACTGTAACAGCACTTACAGGTAATTTGAGGATTTCTGGAGATGATGATTGGCTGAATCTTTGCCATTCTGACTATTCTTCGATCCGTTTTAACAGTAGTTGCTCGTTTTCTTCCATGTGTTTGGGGTTTTTGTGGCCATTTTAAAGCATTTGAGATCTTTTTAGCTGAGCATTCTATAATTTGCTGCACTTTTCCCCTCTCCAATCAACTTTTTATTCAAATTACGTTGTTCCTCCGAACAATGTTTGGAACGGCCCATTTTACTTAGCAATTCTGAAGGAAATATATTTTATAACAATGTGTGAAACATTTGCTTCCCTTCTTCTTTAATAAAGGACAATTAATGACACCTGTTTTTTCACAGAATTAATGAATTCTCTAATTAAACTCCACACTGCTATTATTTTGATCACGCCCCTTTCAATGAATGAGTCAATTACTCAGAACAAGCAGCGTGCATGTCATGACAGTTGGGTCTGTTGTTTTTCTATTACACTACTACATCTACAAGTAAATGATTTGCCATGCAGAAATATCACTCCTACTAATAACAGAGGTTCATCAGGTTACTGATGTTGTACTGCTATTTTTTTTAACACAACTGTACATGCCAGGAAACTGTGTCACACCTCTTTATTATGTGCGAGAGGTTGCGAGAACTGTTTGTTGGGTTATTGAAAACAGTGTGTTTGTGGCTGTGGGTGTTTTTTTCTGTGGGGGACTTTGTCTGTGGACCAAGGTACAGTTTCCAGCAGAGCTACAGGGTGGTAGTGTTGGATTTTTTATATGGTCAGGCAAAACTGCCGACATGGGTCACACGCAGGAACATGCTGCGAGGTAGTGGGTCTACAGATCCGCCGCAACTGTTTAAGGGTTATGTCTCTGCACGCCTTAGTATTTTAAAATGATGCATGATGTGGAAGCATTTAAAAGAAGGTGATGTATTGGGGAGGCTGTTTGTGTGGTAAAGGAAGATGAGATGGAGACGTGTTTAAGTTGAATGTGTGAGTTGAGCATGATTGGTGGTTTTTCTTTTTCTTTTTCTTTTGGGGAGGGAGGGTGGCTTTGTAAATAGGGGAGTGGGATATGTTTTAGGGTGATTGTGGGGCAAGGTTTTGTGTTTCAATAAAGGAACATCAAAAGTCTCTCTCTCTCTCTTTCCCTCTCTCCTTTCTGTGTAACATAGATCTGTTCTTTAGCCTCTTTAGCCTCATTCTTACTCATTCCTCAGTATCGGCAGATCTTTTCAGCATATTCTATTGTTAGAGCCGCGAGGAGAACCCCACACGGAAGTGAGCGTATATGCGTGTGCATGTGTGTGTGTGTTTATGAAATGGGAGGTGAGAGAGAGAGAGAGACAGACAAGGTGATTGGCTGGTATGTAATGTCACAAGCCCTCTTCTCTGTCTGCACACAGTGTGATGTTATAGCTTCTCCTTCTCTCCCACTGACAGGTGGTGCTGAATCCCACCACTAATGGCCCTAAAGGGTCGGAACTTCACAAGATGGTGGTGCCCAAAAACAGCCAGGATGTTGAGCTGAAGATCAAACTGGCAGTGCGCATGGACAAGCCCCCCAACATGAAGCACAGCGGGTTGGTGAAAGAGGGCTAGGGATGGTTCTGAGGGTGTGGGGTGAGGGTGAACCTTTCTTTATGGATCCAGACTGATTGGCTTGATTTCCCTAATTTAATGTAACCATGAAATCCCTCTCTGGATTCTGAACTGCTTTGGCTATAACAATGTTCTCGTTCATTACAGAGGGGTCTGTAAATGTCCAACTGAGAGAAGCAAGGACTTCAATCGATACATCATTTGTGAAAGAATTTATTTATCTTTCATTTTTTAAAATCAATGACACAGTGTCATCATAACCCAAATTTATGTTTGGCTGGCAAGCATGTCTGTAATGAATAAATGAAAGCATAAGACATTGTTTACTTAGTATGGCCCAAGTGTTGCAAAAGTCAGCGTAGAAAGACCAACAGCGCCCCCTGCTGTTTTGTAACGCAAAAACAGACAGTGGATGATCAGACGGAAGGGGAAATTAGTGACTTGCTTTTTTTCGGTTGCTTTTTTCCCTCTTTATTTGACCACCTTTATGTGGGCGGGTAACACAGTGTTGTTTTCACAGATAATTCATGTTTTTTTTATGTTTCACTAATGTGAATATACTGATATCTTAATTTGGTTTTCTCAGATTTGTGAATATTTTACAAGTTCTGAATCATAACATTCATCGACTTTCTGCTTTGCTCTGTATTTTTCCATACTGTCTTCTTGTACTTTGGTTTTGTTTGTGGTTTAGCCTTATTGTCTGTTCAGTGACATGCAGTATTTTCTATTTGAGAAGTTTTTTAAGAGATCCATATTAAAATGACATGCGTATACTTATACAACCTTGCCAGCAGAGGGCATTGTTGTCAAAAACTTAGCATATGGTCAGAACAGCTTTTTATAAATTTGCAATTATGGGTTGTTGTTGGTTGAATTAGTTTAGTTGTTCTTAATGTGTATTTGGCCTTGTTATTTTTATTGAATTACAAAGTTGGGGTAAAATTTGTACATTTACAATAATTTTCAGAGTTAATTCTTAATATATTACTTTGTGGGGGGGGGACTTTTATAAAAAATAATAATCTACCTTATAAATTAAAGTCTTTTTGAGAGGCCAGTGTGAGTACTGTGTTGGGGGAGTAGTTGATTCCTGTGATGAGGATTGTGTTGGGGACTTTAAGGCACACTGTTGTTGTGTGAAGTACCCATTCCTTGAACAGAATATGGGTTGTACCTGCTGCCGTTGTCCTGTCACGGTCTGTCTGTATGGCCCAGGACCCCCCTGGGCTGCCAGGTCATCCTTTAATGATCATCTGACTAATTAGTGAAGAGGCCTAGGATGTTCAGTGAATGGTAATGAGCAGTGAATGGGGCTTTCTAATTGGCAAGAGCCTCTTCAGATTCTAATTACCATCTCAGCTGACCCCTCCAGTGGCTGAAGAGGGCAGTTGTTGAACACACGTGAAAACACACACACACACACACACACACACACTCTCTCTTTCTCTCTTTTTCTCATACACACAATCACACACTCTTATACACACAGACACACACATGCACACATATACACAGACACACAAACTCTTGCTTTCAAGGTCACACAAATGCACTCACACACACACACCTGAGAACTCTGTGCTCTTTGGTAAGGTTTTTTTCAGGTTGAATGCTCCCTGTTAAAGCAGCCATCTGTTGGCCAGAGGCAGGGAGGCTGAGACCCTCTGTGTGCCATTCAGAGTGTTTTCAGCCTCTCCCACTGTCTCAGAGTTACCCTCTCATTAGGGAGAACAGAGGTGGTGGGGACGGGAGACACACCACGGACTCAATACGCTGGAGACACTGAGCGCTTTAATTGTACAGATAGCTCCCATGTCCGTTAACCATGCTGTTGTTCCACGTGCTCAGGCACTATTCACATAGACGCATCTCACCTTCTGGCTCCCTGTCCCCCTCCCCCATTCATTCTGATCTCACCAGGCATGTGGAGCAAAATAAAGCTTTGTTTGAGGAATATCCAACGCAGGGGTTGTTTATTCCTATGTTCAATTCACTTACAAAGGTAGAGAAAAGACAGAAATGACAGGCACCTTGATGCTTTCAGTAAAATCAAGGCTGAAGAAACAGCTTGTGTGTGTGTGTGTGTGTGCGTGTGCGTGTGTGTGTGTTTTAGACTTCATAAATATGCTCTTGATTGTTGGTGAATCGAACAGTGATTGCACATTCTCACAGGCCGGACCAGTGTTTATGGTGATTGGGTGATTTCTATGACTGATTGCTGGACACTTTACGCATTTTGACTGAGGCTCACAGCAGCATACACTAAGGAACATACGTACAGTAGTACACAGGATGCAAGTTTGCTGCAGTTTAGTGGAAGCATTACGCTGATAAGCTCAGTATTGTCTTAAACTGAAAATGTTTTTAAAGAGTTTTAGAACCGACATACAAATCATTGAATCGGCAAGTTTGGATATTTTTTGGGAATCTATGTACAACAGTTTAAAAAAAACAAATATTTGAAGTAAAGTTTATGAATCTGGTTCAACCCTTCAATTTTGATACCCCAAACAAGGCCTAGTGGTATTGTTCCCGAACCTTTCCCTTTCTATAAATAATGAGAGGTGTGTGCGTTGCAGAGTTCACTTATAACAAACCCTTTTTCAGTTTTGAAACCAGTTTTGCCGAAGGACAAATCGTGATACTGTTAACTATCCACAAGAGGGCACTGCTACTTTTTATATGACGATTAACATATTTCCAAAACACAAGTAACTTGGACTACCAACCATTACTGGTCATTCGTATTGTTATGGCGAGAAATATAAAATGACAGTTTTAGCTTAAATGCATGCATTTTTCGAACTGCGTATTCCAAGGGAATACCATAGATATTGATTACATTTTTAATTAACAGACTATTTAGAAATTCGAGTGCTGGAAAGACACTTAAATTAGCCTATAATTAGTCGATTTTCTTGTCGTTTCTAATAAAGTACATTTGTTACAGACTGGATTGTAAATTGGATAAGCGTGGCTTCAAAATGTTCTTTGTGACAGTTCGTTGAATGCGAACATAAATCAATTAATTTGACAGGGGGAAAAGACTCACTTCTTAGTAGGCTAATGTGTAATTTAACTGTCTGTTAAATTGTATATTTTTTCTATAAATTGAATGACGATATATTTTACTAAGTGACAATAGCAATAGTGTGAAGGATTTGAATTTCCTTTATGTTAATGTATTGAGAACTGCTCATTACATTACAGTCATTTAGCAGACGCTTTTATCCAAAGCGACAATAGATGTATGTCATTCAAAGGTTAAAATTTGTTGTTTTCCCACTTTATTTGCCATAAAGAGTTCAAAATCACTAGTGTCGTTTTTGATAAAATAGACCTATTAAATTGATGCAGTTATATGGTTTTCACGCAAGATTTACGGTAGGAATCCTAAATGGTGTTCTTTGCTTAACTGATGAACACCAATCTTGTTTTGTATTTTAGGCTGCCTCTTTACATATGGCTACATACGTAGCCTATATAGGCTATTTTCTGTGAACATTTTATTTTCATCCTCCTGAGCGCTTTAAAATGCGTCAAGCATTTTTAAAAGAAGGTATTTCGTGTTATAGCCCATTAGTTGCTAATGGCCTCCAAGACATTGGCGTGACAATAAATGTCTTAAACCAGAGTAGCCTACAGGCAGGAATGTAGCGGGCCGAAGACTTCTATTATGCCGCTAGCTCCGAATATACGCCGCGGAGGACTGGAACGTGCCTCAGGCAGTGCAGTCCGATTGGTTCCCAAGTCCGCGACCGCCGTACCCACAGATAGCCAGCATTGTTGTCGCCTAAATGGGATCATGAGTGTCTGAAAGGTGTTTGAGAATGAACTGAAAATCATTTTCACAAGTGGATGATTACTTCTGCCACATGTTAACCCAGCTCCAGCAGAATGGCCCAGATTTCACAGACAGCATTCATTGCTCTTTCAACCTTGACTGTGAGCTTTTTTCTCTTTCCGCCCCACACAAAGTGTCTCAGCTCCGTATTGATTCCCCCCACGCACACATTTCTTATTGTTTGATTTTCGAGAATGGAAGATTGATTATTCAGCGTCCAGATTGCTTCATTCCTCCGGTTTTGTCGACTTATTCAAGTTTAATAAAAACGCTGAAAAAACATAAACGGACGTTTATTTACCATTTGAGTTTGAGCATTCCGGGTTCGTGTACTTCGGGCACTTGAACGGGCTTTTTAATTTGTTTCCCTTTTTTTTGTATTTCAAGTCTAACTAAAGAGACTGGCCAGTTTCCCTCTGTATTATATTTTTATAACAAGGAGGGTTATTTAAGTTATAATTCACTGACCTTAAAGTTAATTGAACATGGCTTAAACACTCAGTTTCATTGCATTATCTATAACGACTGATTAGGCTAATTGACAGATGTGATTAATATGTTACTTATAGCCTTGGCTACTTTTATCTTTCGCCGTTGATTTTTATTGATTTTATTTTCGCGTTTCTCTAGTTATGGTGATGAGTAGGCTAATGACTGTAAACTAGGCTAGCTACTCAAGGGAACTTGTGATCATAAGGTCTATACAGTCAAATTCGCACGCCAATTTAGCTGCTTCCCACAAGTTCCCAGAGCCACGCAGCGGACGTTTGCGTCTCTTGTGGTATCCGAGAGAGAAATTCATGTCGGATTAGCCTAATCTGTTGTAGTGTTTAAAACCCCGGAACACCAGACTCTCCGATGTGTTTTTTTTCCGTCACCTAATCTACTTTAATACCGCAGATTTGCGGATTCAATGGCTTGGGAGCGAGATCAAGTTTTAGTATCACTTGGCTATCAATCAATGACTGTATCTTATTTGCTGGTAGGCCTATAATAAAAAACAATAACAAAAAAACAAAAACAAAAATTTTCTTCTTCTAACAATTAAACTATTGTCTATTCAATTAGCCACACCATTTTCAATTACGTCTATTTTTGTCAAATATTATTGTGTTTATTTTTAAATATTATTAATGTTTTTCAAATAGTTATATCTTCGGAAAAATATATATTAATCTGCCATCTCTCCAAGCAAATATTGTATTCTATTTCTCTGATGTGATGAAATTCAAATGAAGGTTAACACTGCCAGTAGCTATATCTGTAGAAATATACGTAGCAGTTACTTAGTAGGCTATATGCAATTGTATTTACAGGTATCTTTATGCATTGGGACAAAGAGTGTGGAAGCGGTGGAAACGACGATATTTTGTTCTTGTCCAGGTAATTTCTTTCCATTTGTTTACCGTTATCTTTTTATTTTTTATTAATTCTCAGGGTAAAAATCATCGTTATGGTTTTACGAAGAGCTTTATAAGGAAAGGTAAAAACAAATTATTTACCATGTGAAATATACACTTTTTGAAGTCACTTTGACTGAAAGGGTTTGTTAAATTACTACATTTTAAATTGTCATTCTAATTTATTTTAGGTTCTAGGAGAGATTCATCCATATAGGTGATTGAATTGCCACTGTGATTCTGGACATTGTTCATAATTGGTTTACATTATTTTCAGTGTATTTAATTGTATCAATCGATTTAAACAAATCTTAGTTAAATGTAGGCTATATTAACAAACTTTGCATACAGCCATGATTATAAGTAAAGACTGTAACTGGATTTCTATGATGTAGATGTTGTTGTAGTTTATATGGAGTGCTATCCATATTGTATGTAGGGCTGGGTATCGTTTGAAATCTTTCGATGCCGGTCCCGATACCGATACCTGGTGTTTGATTCCGATGCCAAATCGCTACTATTTTCAATACCTTTCGTTGCTGAGTGGAAACATATTTTTCAACAATATAAAAAAAAACATTTCTCATTCAACAAAATAAGCCAAAACTTCTCAAATGCTTCAGTGTTTAATGTTGTCAACTCATACAGCTGTATAAAATACAGTATGAAATGAAGCAAATTATGCTTTAAATCAAGAAAAATCTGATCCAAGAATACAAATAAGAAAGAGTTCCCCTGGTGGGGCTAAAGATTTGGTACTTAACAGATCAGTTTAGAAGTATTTTTCGATACTCTGACAGTTTTCGATACTCTGTGCTACAGACATAATTTGGTCGGTACTCGAAAAGTATTGGGGTTCGATACCCAGCCCTAATTGGATGTTATGTTTTATATAATGTATTGTGTAACATTATGAAGTTTACACGTACATGTATACATGTTTACATGTATTACAGGTTGTGACCTATGTTGCATGTAGTTTCCAGTATGTAACTTGTTATGTGGTATACTGTATCTAATATTCTAGGTTGTTCTATATGTTAGGTTAGGTTGCACATGGTATAATGCAAGTGATGCGTTGGGTTATATGTGATACTGTTTGTGATGTGTTGGGTTATATATTGTACAATGTATGTGGTGTGTTCTTTTATACAGTGCCTACCAGAATTATTGGCATCCTCACTTAATATGAGCAAAAAGTGCAGGCTTAAATTCAGTTTATTTTATTTATTTATCTTTTATGCTCAGAAAATTATATAGTTTAATTGTGATACAATTGATCAGAGGAAAAACTTATGTTTTATACAAAATAATTTTTATTTTGAAGAAGATTTGTGTCACAATTATTGGCATCCCTGTAGTATTTTGTGCACCCTCTCTTTGCCAAGATAACAGCACTGAGTCTTATTCTGTAATGTTTGGTGAGGTTGGAGAACACATAGCAATGGATTTGAGACCATTCCTTCATACACAATCTCTCCAGAGCCTTTGCTCCTCACTTGTGGACTCTCCTCTTCAGCACAACCCACATGTTTTCAATGGGGTTCAGGTTAGGGGACTGGGATGGCCATTTCAAAACCTAGATTCTGTGGTCAGTGAACCATTTTTGTGTAGATTTATGCCTTGGATCATTGTCCTACTGGAAGATCAAACCACGACCCATTTTTTAATCTTCTGGCAGAGACAACCAGATTTTGGTCTAAAATATCCTGGTATTGCATGGAGGCCACGATGGCATGAATTCTAACAATTACGCCAAACCTACCTTTGCAATTCTTGCAAAAAAGCTCAATTTTTGTCTCATCTGAACACTTGCGTTTGTGGTATGATGACAGCAGAGGCTTTATTTTTCTAAATAGCTTGTAGGCATAGAAATGGTGTCTCAATGTACTTTTGGAGACTTGGTGACCCCAGGACGCAACTTCTGCAATTCTCAAACATTTTGCCTCTCAAACCATCCTCACTGTGCGTGGGCCGGGGGCTAAATTATACTTGCAGGTTCATCACAGCTCCAGTTGCTTTAAACTTCTTAATTTTTGTCGTAATGGTAGAAATATGTAGATTCAGACATTGAGCTATTTTTCTATAGCCATGATTTATGGAGGTCAACAAACTTTTGTCTCATTTAATTTGTGTGTTTTCTGATTTTCCCCATGTCGATGGATGATTAAGGTTTTTTGGCCTGTGTGTCACCTTATTTATACACCAGTGAAACAGTAAATTGAGAATGACCACATAATAGTTCTTAAAGACTCAGGTGTGCTTGTTTGTAACTATTTCAAGCGTTGCCAATAATTGTGACAGATGTGTTTTGAGTAATTTTTTTTTGGGTTGCCAATAATTTTGATGGACACTGTGTTTGATGTATGTGTAATTCAGTGTGTGATGAATTGGATTTTATGTGGCATGCTGTATGTGAGTGTTGAGTTCTATGCACTGTGTATTTTATGTGATGGTCTATTCTCCCTGTTATAAAGAGTGCACTTTCTTGGGGTGGATGTGGTATTGTGTAGTCTGTGTGTGATGAGTTGGGTTATATGTATTGCAGGTCAGCCAGTACACTTTTGCCATGTGCAGTTATCGGGAGAAGAAATCAGAGGCGCATGAACTGATGCAACTAGAAGGCTACACTGTGGACTACTCGGAACCTCAGCCAGGTACTACTCACCTGTTAGTACTCTGTTACTCTGACACGTAGTAAGGCGCTACTCTCCTTTTACAATGCGACCGTGCTTGTTGAACTGCTTGTTTGTATCTGGTGTTTGTAAGTGTGTTTAAGTATGTCACTGGTCTTTCAGAGTGTGTATAAATATGTGTGTGTGCTCAGGTCTCCAGGGTGGACAAGTGTTCTTCAGCGCAGTGAGAGAGGGTGACCTGGTGGTGTTCGCCAGCGACGATGAGCAGGACCGTGTTCTGTGGGTCCAGGCCATGTACCGGGCCACGGGCCAGTCCTACAAACCCATCCCGCCCTCGCAAAACCAGAGGCAGAACTGCAGAGGAGGAAACCCACAGGCTGACGCTCCTGTCTCATTGCTGAGTAGGCATTACCCCGACCACTTTAGGCACCATTCTTTTGTCCCCATGGCCACTCCACCCTCAGCGCTGCTGTATAAGGAGAACGGGTAGGGTGTCGCCTTAGACTGATGCACACAACCTCTTTCCTGTAATCTCATTTTCCAGTCTAATTCAAAGCAGCATGGGGGCAGTGGGGGGCTGGAGTTTCGGAGGGGGTGGAGTAGAAGTTTGGGGTTCCCTTCAGGCTGCTACCGTGATTAACCAGGGGCACAATCTCAGAGCCAGAGCAAAGCCAAGGGGGAGCTACAGGTTGCTTGGTAGTTCGGTACGGGCTGGCGTGTAATGGCCAATCAGACAGTAACAGGGGAAAGGACCTTCCCATTTTGCTGTATGAAATATGCTGGTTTCTGTGGGTTTAAGACAGGAAGACATTAATATTATATTGTACTGTCGTTATATGGAACCGCATGTCTGTCTTACCCGGTTTCCAGCAATAAATATTTAACTGAGGCAGACCCAGGGGTTTAGGCATAATTTAGATTTGATATGTTAATGATATCATGTTATTAACTGTGAACCCACTAATGCCTAGTTATTTTATAACTGCTCAGACTCATCAGAACAGCATGCTCTTTCTGTGCTCACAAGCACAGCTGTACAGATAAATACACACATGTGGGCACACACACAAACACACACACACACACACACACACACTACTCACAAATACGCAGGATTGTAAGTTTAGACACCAGATACAAAGAGAGTACTAAAACTGTACTTGCTACTTTTTTCAACTATTATTGCCAGCAGTGTGTGAAATGTGTTAACCGCCATATGCAGTTCACAACCCAAGACGCTGACGCTTAGAAACAGAAAGGAACACGTCTTGACCATTCTCCCTCAAGTTCATATATGCTTATCGAACTAACAAATGCTGATGTGTTTTAGAAGCCTTGCTCTTCGTCAGAACTGAACGATATAGTGGTTATCATTCACTTGACTCTGTCTGCCTTGCATTAGATAGGTGCTTTGTTTTATCTGCCTGCATGCTGCTTTTTCTCTATGCTAGAGTGAAGGCTAAGGTGTCCCAAAATGTTTTTCCATTTGTGGTTCAGTGAGCATAAAATTTGAACTCGAGGGAGCCACTGTCCAAAGTCGTTGTTTCAATTCAAATTGACATTGAAACATTGGCTTGGTTTGCACGGATAACGTCCTCTGCGACGCGGTCCTTTGTTTGAGAATGGCACACACAGAAGATGCATTCTGGGAAGAGTTTGTCTTGTCCTGGTTTGTTTGTGACTGAAGGTGCTTCTTAAAAAACACGTAGCTTGTGATAAATTACCGCACGTTTATTCTTCCAAGCTGTTGGAATGACCAATTTGAGATCATCTAACCTTGCTGCATTACATTTTATTTCTGACTGGACTCACACTTCTGTGGTGAGGTATCACATTTTGGCTTTTTTGGAACTATTTGGACTGCAGCTCATGTGCATACGGTATGTTTTTAACAGTTTAAAATCCTCTGACTTTGTATGTTTTCAATACAATCACGATTTCCTTAATTACATATTCAAAATTTTTTATATCTTTGAAGAAATGGCTTAAATTTCAGTCGACCCCATTGTTTGAAAGGCAGTTGAAGTCACAGGAAGACTTTTTAAGAGAGATGTATTTACATCGATTCTGCTACTTCTGACTTATCCTCATCAACAATATGATAGCATGACCCTGCGATTGTTTTTCACAGTGCCTTTTGATTTGCAGTGCAGCTATCCTTGGTCAGAATCAGAGCATTTGTTAAACAAAAAATATAAAATAAATACATTCATAAAAACGGCAGTTCTCACATTGTATTTAAAAAAAAAAAGTTTTTGGCACCCAACACAGGGCTGAGCATATCCAGTTCACACCCAAATTTAGAATGGCATCTAACCCTAACCACAACCGTATATATGCGCAAACCTCACTGCCGATTCAGAAGAGTGTGGACATCCACGGTTCTCCTCCGAAACACGTGGTGTCACCAGCTGCTTCTTTTCACGCCGCATACTACAGCTAAGCTTGCATAGAGTGGAGTTGGAGGAAGACCTTTCATATATGCGGCTTTGACTGCAAACTAAGGGCGCCGATCGACCAACAGGGGTCGCTAGATGGCGATGCATGCGGAACCCTATCCGACTGAACCCTCGCGTTCTCTGCGCGACGCGGACGCCAATCGCGCGTTGGCCTACGGAGCTTCCAGCCACAGTTGGCACTGGCGCGGCCCAGATGCAATCCGAGGCTGTGAGGCTCATCCATCACATTGTACTGTTGTTGTTACTTTAGGATGCTATTCACTTATGAATTCTCCCATTCCATTTCAGAATTCAAAAAAAAAATAGTCATAAAAGAAAAGCGTTCTCGCTGCCTGCCTTTCACAGCGTGTTCCACTCAATCCCGAAGTCCCTATCAGCTAGCAGGAGATTGATATTTCATTTAGAGAGTTTTGTGTCCGAAGGCTGCGCGCGGTCTTCACTCTCTGCATTTTCTGAAGTGACCGGCAAACGTTTAGGGAGACGGGGGGGGTTCTGTCTGTCCTCATCTGTATCTTCCCCCAAGATGATGCTTGCTGGAGCAGGCGCTCCTGATACCCCTTCATACCTGAAATATTATCTCTCCCACCAATTCCCTAACCCTTCTCTCCCCCCCCCCCCCCCCCCCCTGCCCTTGTGTCGATAACCTGTCGTTGTTGTCATCCACCTTGCTGGGAGATGTCAAATGGATGTGACGGTTGTTGTGAGGATGGAGTCTGAGCCTGGGCTGATCTTTTCCGCATGCGAGGACACCGTGGCCCTTCAGCTCAGATTAAATAACCCCCTCCTCCACCGCCCCCCCCCCCCCACAAACCGCACCATCAGTGGATAATAGCTGGGTGTTAAAGATGACATGGATCAATATGATTTCTCAATGTGACTGAATATGTTAACATCATGCACTCGCTCCAGATCAATATTACGTTTCCTCGTCTCTGTTATCGGATTTAATCTATATCTCTTTGTGTCCTTTCTTTAGAATTTCCTTGGCTAGGACACATTGGTGTTTCTTTCCCCCGTTTTTCCCTTTCTCTAAATTACATTAAGGAAGATGCGTTCGTGGTAATGAGTGTAAAATGACCTACATCGGAATTAAAGAGGGACAAAGAGGGGGTGAGCCACTTTTGTGGGAAGAGTCGATTCCAAGTTGATTGCGGGTTGCACTTCTGTCGGCCTTGCTGCTCCCGGGCAATATGAGGCTTTTCTCTGTCTATACAGCGGCCACAAAGTCATCCGCATGCCAAAAATGGCCGTGTTAATAAAAGCGATAACTAATGCTCGTCTTTTGATGGACCCGGAGGCGTCCGAGGCGTCGCGGGACCCTTTTCCAAAGACTTGGTCTTTTGTGGCCTGTGTCATATGAGGAAGTTCCATGGCCATTAGTTGTTTTGTTTTTTTGTTTTTTTTTGAGGATGTGCGTGGCCATCTGGATGAAAAGACTGGAAATGAACCAGGGCACACAGCTTTCTCTCTATCTCTTTCCCTCCTTTGCCTTTTTTGTCTCTCTCCACTCTCTCCTTTCATAACCATCCCCGATGCCCTCTTCACATCTTCCTCATTTATTCCCGTGCCCCTGCCATGGTTTCTTAGTTTGGTCTTTTCTTGTTTCTTCCTTGTGTTGTCACATATACAGTACCCCCCCCTCCCCCTTTCTTTCTGGCCACTCTTACTCCCGGTGAAGTTCTTCCTTCATCCTTCACCAACACGCATACACAGTTCACCGCAGCTTTATTTAGACTGCGGAGTCCGGTGCATATGGCCGTGACAAAACTATAATAAGAAGGTATTGTTCACAGCTCACAGGGCACAACTGCTCATGTTAAAGATCTTGCATCGCGCCAGATGGCTCCTTATGTCTGGAAGCCTGTGGCCCTGTGTGTTGAATGTAACGGTGACCTCACTGGCCACTGGTTCAGAGTCGTGTCTGTTTTGCACTGGGCTGTGTCACTTTTTGTTATTTATAGTTAAGCATTAAAAAACAAATAGTAGCTCACAGAATCTGCCGGGCCAGTTTAGGTGATGGAGCCGGTGACGGCACCGATTTGAAATTATAAACACAAAAACTCAGCCTTTGTCTGTCTGCAGAGCCGCGCGCGATCCATCGTGTGGCTCTGCGTGAAAGTAATGTATTCCTTTTCATCAGCGGCAGATCGATGAACGTGCAGCAAAAGAGCTCTGCACGCTGTGAATTGTGAACGCGTATTTACAGCGGGTATAAATGGAGAAAAAACATTAATGTTTATAACGTGGCCGTTAGTCAACCTTCGGCTGAGACAGCTGTTACATGGCACAAACAGATTGATTTAGCTTTCTCTTTGCCCAGCCGTCATGGGGCCTGTTGTTTGTAAGTCTTTTTATGCCTGTGGTAAAGAGTCGCAAGCTGAAATGTGGGTAGACCAGGAAAATCTGTGATTTTACACTGAATTTACTACTGTTTATCACTAGTGTTTGCCCCTTTCTCTGAATCTCAACACCTCCTTCTCACTTTCACTCTTCCTCCTTTCTTCTTACTTTTCATCTCTCTCTCTCCTGTGCGTAGGTCTGGAGCGGACTCAGAGGCAGGGTGTGGAGGAGCTGATATCGGCGGTGCCGTGCCGCTTCGATCACGCCGCCATGTTCCGCCTCCTCCAGAAATGCACGCTGCAGCACAGAATGAATGATTCCTTCTCCTGTCTGGTACGTTCAGAAAGAGAACGGTGTGTAAACTCTTCCTGCATGTTACTTCAGAGAGAAAGTGCGACGTACGACCTACTGCATACAATGGGGGAAATAAGTATTGGACACGTCAACAATTTTATTATCAAACATATTTCCAATGTAGCTATTCACATGAGATTTTGACCAGACATTGGTATTAACTCAATAAAACTACACAGCTAAAGAAATTGTAACGTTCCAATTCTTTAAAAAAGTTATGTGCAATAAAGTGAAATGACACAGGAAAAAAGTATTGAACACGCTAAATTAAATGTGGTAGAAAAGCCATATTTTTTATATTTGGTTACATATCCTTTGCATGCCATGACTTTATGATGTCTGTGACCCAACAACATCAAAAGGCTCTTGATATCTTATTTGCTGGTACTCTTACAAGTGATACTATAACGTCTCTGCATTTGAATGGATCTCTATGGGAATTGGGGGGTGAGACAAGATTTAGCTGTAAATTACACTGGAACAATATAGAACACATGGTTGGCTAAGTGGCTCTAAGTCATCAAGGGTCTGATGTATTAAACAAGCCTTTAACCATCACTCTGCTGCTAGAAATACAGTAGATATGGAAGGATCACTTTAAGGGTTGTTTCTCCTGACAGATTTTCCTATTGAACTCTATGGAAAAATAAGTCAGGAGAAGAAACCCTTCAAGTTATCCATCCATATCTGCTGTATTTCTGGCAGCAGCGTGATGGTTAAAGGCTTGTTTAATACATCAGACCCTTGATGACTTAGAGCCACTTAGCCAACCATGTGTTCTATACTGTTCCAGTGTAATTTACAGCTAAATCTTGTCTCACCCCCCAATTCCCATAGAGATCCATTCAAATGCAGAGCTGTTATAGTATCACTTGTAAGATTACCAGCAAATAAGATATCAAGAGCCTTTTGATGTTGTTGGGTCACATACATCATAAAGTCATGGCATGCAAAGGATATGCAACCAAATATAAAAAATATGGCTTTTCTACCATATTTAATTTAGCGTGTTCAATAAATTTTTCCTGTGTCATTTCACTTTATTGCACATAACTGTTTTTAAGAATTGGAAAGTTACAATTTCTTTAGCTGTGTAGTTTTATTGAGTTAATACCAATGTCTGGTCAAAATCTCATGTGAATAGCTACATTGGAAATATGTTTGATAATAAAATTGTTGACGTGTCCAATACTTATTTCCCCCATTGTATTAGTTCAGAGAAAGAGAACAGGTTTTAAACTCCTCCTGCATATTAGTTCAGAGAGAGAGAAAAGTATATAAACTCCTCCTGCATATTAGTTCAGAGAGAAAGAGAGAACAGCTTATAAACTCCTCCTGCATGTTAGTTCAGAAAGAGAGAACACTGGGCAAATTAATTTGCTTGTGAGTTCAAAAGGAAGCTGCGGGACAGACCTTTCTTATCTGTGAGTTTGGAGGGATAAAGGAGGAATAAATGCAGTTGTGTGTCTGGCACTTTTCTCCCATGCCAGATACCACACTGATCCTTTGACAAGAAGTGCCCTGCAGTAACACACAGCGGCATATATTATTCACATAATAATAAACAGCACAGAAATTACTTTAACATATATTACCCTCTGGCAATATGCATTCTTTGAAACAGTTTGCACACAAATGTCCATATATGTACACTGCAACCATGACAACTCTCGCAACTCTAGCAACCACCTGTTGACACACCGTCTACCCGACTCCCTTCCCAATCACAGTTTGTGGATCTACACAGAT
The DNA here is from genome assembly GCA_022702515.1 of Ilyophis sp. 1 JC-2022. Taxonomy (NCBI): domain Eukaryota; kingdom Metazoa; phylum Chordata; class Actinopteri; order Anguilliformes; family Synaphobranchidae; genus Ilyophis; species Ilyophis sp. 1 JC-2022. The sequence goes on along the minus strand of CM040404.1, from coordinate 86,239,292 downwards.
TTCCTGCTCGCTATAGCAAGCTAAAGGTGATACATTTCGGTTGTGGTTTTCAGAGATTACTGTTGGAAATATTGTATCAAGTCAGCTGAACTGACACAAATAAGCTTTGGAGACAAAGTTTAGCTCAGTTTAGTGCTTTATTCAAGTGCACAGGGAGCCATTCGTAGTGATGCAAGATCAGGGCGGTGTACAAAGAGGTGACCTTTCAGAATGTTTTAAGTAAACGTTATTAATCTGCGATCACTTGCAGACGGGGAATGGCCCCTGTCCCACCTTTTATTTTTGCAGCATGAAGAGGATATGGCCTTGCATGCTTAGATAAACCCTGACGGGGAAACAACCTCTCCGCCATGCTAACATAATACTCTGAAACGAACCCATTCCCGAGCTCGCACATGATCGCACAGTCACTTGGCAATTCAACTTTTCGCACGTTCACAATTTCAGCTCCAGGATGATGCCTAGCAACCCAGCTATAACCTCAGTTTTAGCACATTCCTGCGAGTATCCAATTTATTAGGACATGGCAGTATCTAGAATTTTCCCTGGTGCCTGGCACGCAAACCTCGCACAAACATATGCATCCTGTTGAAGGCATATTTAGGATAAACACAAAAAAATGTAATTAGAAAAATGAGATTAGGAATTATTCAGGTAGGGATTCGGCGCTGTATTTAAGAACTTGGGCTGAGACTCTCATTCCTTCATTCCCGTTTGTGAGTTCAGAGAGAGAATTTAGGAAAAATGTGTCCCGTCTGATTATTGCATTATTGCAGGGGCCAAAGAAAGGAGGTGGTACAAAATGGTCGCCGTCAAGCAAATGTGACACGCGGGCTATTGTAATGGTCCCAGCCAGGGAGAGGATAAACAATTCCAATCAATACATCACAAATAAGAAAATTATCCTCTCTGGCAACTGCTGGGGCTCTCAATAGAGCGAGAAATACACAGGCTGGGAACAGACCTTGGGTTCTGGGCTTTTCTCCGAGGGGATGAGGGTGGGGGAGGTGGGTGCACCATATGGATGTAAAAGCTTTGGTGCAGAGGAAGATAAACACAACCCCTAACACCTGTACTTCCTCTTTTTCTGTTTCTTTACTTATACTTGGCCACATGGCACACCTGATGTTATCTGATAATCAGAGCTATAAGTCTTTGCTAATACTATAGTGGCCGTCATAATGGTCTCATAAATGACAAAGGCCTCGCTAATTTTCCAAATCTGCCTCAGGTGAAAATGTGTATTTGGAAGGAAGACATCTTCTTTACCTGAAAGGAGGAATTGATCCAGGCTAGAAAACAACGTTGATCTTTCCCATTACCGTTCGCAAAACGTATAGCAAACAGAACATTAAACAGACTGCAGTCTACTAATACCTTATCGCAAAAAAAAAAACAGCTTTCAGATTCATAATCTCTCTTTCAAGAAGTTTCTGCTTTGAAGTTGTTTTTTAAAGCAATTGCTCCGTTTGAAATGTTTTCTTCGCCCTGTTTTTAAAGAGTAGCTATGGTTGTTCAAAAGGAATATTTCTGACACAACCTGTACCTACGACATATTACGGAAGGGTCATCAATCCTGTAAGTGAATCCAACCAAACACGTAGACTGGGTTTATTCTTCAAACATGCGCATAGAATCAGGGATTTTGTCAAATGAATTTGTCTTCGTGTGGGCTGTGGTTGTGTTGCCATGAACGATGCCTATTGAACTGTAAGTCCTGTGAATACCAATATTTGGCTTTGAGAATAGAGAATTTAACCACAGAAACCCCCTGAGGCATTTTGAAGAGCTTATCTGTTTGTATTTGAGTAAAAGTGGGGGGGGGGTGGGGTGTTTCTGACAAAGTAAGTGTCACTTTTGAAGGAGTGGGGCCTGGGGGGTGGGGCTCCATAAGGCATCCACCCCTGTGCTCCCCACGTAACTGGCAGTTGTTGTCATTAAATTAGGAGTTGTCGTGGCGAGTCATGCTCGGCCCTGATGAAATGACTATCACACCACCATCCCGCCAGCTTCGTAATGGCACATTCACTCTGCGAAACACACCTCCGCTTTTGTTTCCTGCGTTGAACGTAATTAAGAGCTTATTAATTAGAAATATTGTGCCAGTGGACTAGAAATGAAAAGCTCTTAATTACGCAAAGTGGCGCTCGCATGAAATGGAATACACTCGAACGAAGCTGTGAAAATAATAACGGCGAAAGCAATATGTTCTGTTGTGAAGTGATGAAAAGGCAAAATGGGAGAAGAGGGTTTTATTATTAAGCCAAGTAAAAGTACATTGAGGCTGCCATCTGAATACGTTCTTTAAGCATTTTGAGGGGGAAAAAAAAAAAGTTGTTTCAGTTCCAGTGAAAGGGGTTTGCACTTCTGAGTGGGCCCTATTTGAAGAACAAATATCAGCGCCAAGGACTTTTACTCCACAGTTTATAGGCCTCGGTGTTTGAAAGGCAGATTTGTGTTCGCGTTATTTTGTGACGGTTTCTTCTTTGTGTGAGACGGCAGCGCTCGGAAATGGCTTCCACAAAGAGCTGACGGTGACCGCCGCCGCACCCCAGGCGCACGCAGGGATAAGTTTATCTGAGATAACGAGGCAGTGGGCTTGTTAAATGGAGCGGTCAGTGCCAATGCAGGAGCCAGCCATCTGTTCCTCACTGTGGAGCATCTTGTCACAGCCTGCTAGGCGACGGGCAGTTTTACTGAATACTATATGGTGTAATATTAATAGATCCTAAGGAGAGAGAGAGAGAAAGAGAGAGAGAGAGAGAGCGATAAAGAGAGAGAGAGAGAGGTCAAAATAATCACCACGGGAAAGCTGTGATACTCTTAAGCACGGCTTGCTTACATTTTCATTTTCTAATGATTTCTCTGACCCCCCTCCCCCCCGTTTTCTAAGGTTTCATTTAGGATGTGACGGTCATTTCGAGGTGACCACTTCCACCTGACCAGTTGCTGCATGGAAATGTTGGTTAAAATGCTGCCCCAACGCCGTGGGCGGCCGGCCCTGTGAAACTCATAATTAGTGTACGTTCCTTTTTAAAGGCAGCATAATTACATTAGAAAGATCCATACCTAATTTAGCTATTATGCGATGGAAGAACTTGCTAATGACTGCAATATGATTCAAAATTACTCTACACCCTCTGCAATTTGTGACTTTCCCACATATGCAATATGAATTAATTGCTAGTGCTTATCCTTGCACTGTTTGTATTGAAATTTGTTAAAAGACTTATATTCTCTAAGTAACAAGTTGTTTTCATGCATGCTGGTATTATTACTGTCAAATATGAGAGGTTCAGTCACGACTCATTTATTATCTTTATTTTATACAGGTTTTATGTTTTTATTTCTCTAACCTTTTCAACCTGTGTCTGTTCTGCATATTTCTGTGTCAATTATGTTCATACATTTGTCTCTATTTAGTATTCCCAAATCCAATCCCTTCTGCTTAAAATATATGATCATGTGTGAAATGTTTTCGTCCAAGTCAGAGAATGTGTCATGCTGTTTGTCTGCAGGGTTGGTTCAGCCCAGGTCAGGTCTTTGTGTTGGACGAGTACTGCGCTCGCTACGGCGTTAGAGGCTGCTTTCGGCATCTGAGCTACCTGACGGATCTAATGGAGTACTCGGATAAGAACGCATTGATCGACCCCACCCTGCTGCACTACAGCTACGCCTTCTGTGCCTCCCACGTCCATGGCAACAGGTAAAGGCCACGCCCACCATGCCAATAACAACTGCCAACCCATTGTGTCCATGGGTTACCACCGAGGCACAAGGGTTTGCCAGGGTTGAGATCAGAGTCACAAAACGAAGGTGTTGATGGGAAGGATCTAGTTTAAAGGGCACTGCGTGGTTCCAACATGATGGGAAATAATGGAGATAGACGAAAACAGTAGCAGAGTTTGAGGCCTTGTGGAGAGGATGACCAACGACCCCCAGAAGTGGGAAAACCTTTGTTGCTGCCCTGTGCACCAGCCACCAAGATGGGGGGAAGTGAGCAAGACTGCATGCTTCCGATGACATGCGCCTTCACACAATTAGAGATGCAGGCATGCCCTCGTCTGTGAGCAGTAAGCATTCGTACTAAAAACCTGAATAAACTAAAAAGTTTTACCAGGTCTTTTTGGCAATTCTCTCTTCTCCAGTACAGTACAGTATAAGTTTTCGAATGACCTCCCAACCTCTTCAGTCAACCAGTCATCAATGGTGCAAGTCTTGCGGGCAGCCATGACTGTATCAGCGTAGGTACAAATGTTGCATTCACGCAGAGAGCCACGTAGGCCTCTTGCGTGGCCAATGTTGGCGACCGTTTGGTCTGCAGTTGTGTCAAATCCTCATGGACAGGATGGACGGAACAAATGCAGTGAGGTATCTTCAGCCTCTCACTGGCACTGCTGTGTTGTGCTATGTTATACTAAGTGCTATATTCTGCTATGTTGTGCTATTTTGTGCTGTTATGCTATGTTATTGTTATGCTGTGTTGTGCTATTTTGTTCTATGTTATGCTATGTTGTGCTATGCGTACTGCCCTGGGCCACACAGCCTGTCTCATCAATCCCCTCCTGCCAGCCAACACCCCTTTTATTTTCATGAGCTAAGACTCAATTGCTGCTGCCTTCTCTGTGCTGAGATACTAGAATACTGAGGTACTGAGGTATTCGAATTCTGATGCTGTGAGCATTCATAAACCTCCTGTGTGTTACTGTGGGTACTCTTCAATGGACACTGGAGGACTGCACCGTTTATACAGCTGGTGCAGACAGACCTTGAGGGTCCAATCAGACGAGGAGTGTTCTGCCCATTGATACCTTCTTTTCCTGGTCGAGAGTGTGGCTAGTTACAGCCAGGTGGTAGGATTCAATTCGGCACCACAGTGAGATGGGGTGCTTTTAGCTGGGTACGCCACCTGACAGCCCCCTGCCCCATGTGTTTTTATTTTTTTCCACATACTTTTTATGTGAACTGTCTCTCTCTTCATTGGACAGGGATCAGGAAGTAACAGCAGAGCGCAATCTGGGATTGTTTTTCATTGTGTGCATTTATTTATATTAGATAACCTGTATTTAACGTTAATTATGTTATTGGATTTGTATTGTAGTCCAGGTTGTAATAGCCCCTTTACACATGGTAAATGTATTCCAATTTGTTCTGTAAATAGGCATCCCCTTTAAGCTGTTAAGTCTCCACTTATCCAAAATATCCTCAATTTGACTTCTTTTATAGGCTAAATACAAATGTCTGTGCTTTCTGCATTTGGTTGGCAATTTAGCCAATTAGGAGCAGTAATGATTAGCATGTCGGTCTAATCACCATCCATAAGTGAGTGAAGCTGCTCTCACTGGCTTTTTGTCAGTCAGCGCTCTCATTTGAATAATTCATTTCTGTTTGCCGCTGACAGAAGCGGCTACGAGCCTGTGAGACCGATACCAGTGGCTGCTTTGTGCTCGGCACCAGACTCCAGCTGTTGAACATTCACATTGTGATTTCCTGACCTAAGCGAGGGTTTAGAGATTGAGGTCCCAGTACCCAACTTAGTTATGAGTAGCCCCCCGTTACCAACTCAAAACTTTTGGTAAGGCTGCTTTCCATTATTGAAGAACAGACATATTTTCTGTAATCGAAAGCATGCTGTTTCTTTTTCTGTCGAAGCTGCATGCGTTTGCCGGGCAGGTGTTGACAGTAGATTATTGCGGGGATGGTTTTGAGAGCATCGATGAAGGCTCGTGCTGTTTATTTTGATGGCTGCTTTTTAGTGACAGCTCCATTGTGAACCACTGGATATGCGAGCTCAGTGAGCAGCCAGGTGTGTTCACGTCCTTTAGAGACAGGCGATTCCACTCGGGTTTGACAGGGCGAGCAGAAGAGGGCCGAAGAGGAAATTCCCGCAGGGGAAGGGGCCGCACAAGCAGAGGTGACCACCGCGACAAACGGCGCAAAGAGTGACAGCCTCGGACATCACCGCCGACTCACCTCCCTCTCAACTGTCACTTCCCATCCCTGCCTCGCCGAGCTTCCCGTCACTTGCTCTGGCGCGGACTGTGACATGGAGAATCCTGGAGGTTTTTAAAATTATTATTATTATTCTTGAATGGCGGAACCCTTTACCGGCGCCTTTCCGCTTCCCTCGCTCATCCGTCCTCGTGCGTTTGTCACTCGACCGTTTAAAGGGAGGTGACATGCTGGAGCACTCTGCCGAGCGTGGCAGCGTGACAGCGGCACCGGGTCAGATGACCGCCCACACTCGGACGTGACTGATCCTTAGACGCGAGGCCGTCGTCAAACTGGCAGGTCACAGATGGGTCTCTCTGTTCTCCACCCCCCTTCACCCCCACCTCTCTACTGTCTCACCGTTGACAGCTTGGACAACTAACAAGGATGATACTTTGGTAACTTGCCACTTCTCTTGGCCAGTTACAGACATATCAATACCGGGTCATCAGTGGCTCAGCTTAAAACACACTCGCTCCATTTCACATGGACAATGGCCCCTGCCCCTGACACGCTGTGGCATTGCGCTGAACCCTGACATGTGCAGCCGAGCATGATGGGAAATTTGATTGGATTTGATGTGGAGAGGAAAGCTACCATAAGAAAGCTACTTAGGGCCACGGTTGTTTTCAGTTAGCTTTAATTGCCTACCAGTGCATTTGTGTCAGACCAGTTGCTGTTTGTTAACCGGACAGATATGACCTTCTTAAGGACCAGCCCACCTGTCATGCACAGCTATCAATGTCCCGAAATGTGTCCGGTCTGGTTTTCGACCACAATGACCGCGTATCTCCTTCTGAGAAGAATTGCTGATTTAAGAGGTTATCAAAGTCTTGTTTTAACTGAAATCACTACGGGATTTGTCTAAATCACAGGACAGGAATCGGGCCTTTCGGTGCAGTGACAGACTTATTTTTCACAGTCGATAATACTTTATTTATACTTCCGTGCCATAACACGCTCTTGCCATTTCCCCTTCCGTGGAGCAGAGGCAATAGCATTCAAGCAGCAGCACGGTAGCCCATGGTTTTGTGGGGGACACTAGGGCAACCTCAGTCAGTGAGTGCAGCTGGCTTAGTGCCTCAGACCTCCCCCACACTGAAGAGGCAGCGGTCCGCAGGGCTCCATCGTTTAGCGCGGGCATAAGCGGGAAGAAGGAGGAGGAGGAGGAGGAGGAGGAGGAGGGGAAATCTACTCCCCTTTTTCTAACGAAAGTGTTAAAGGGAGATTTGCTCTTCATTTTGCAGCTCCACAGCGAGCGCCTTAACCCCGGGGAACAAAGACGCCCCTCCAGAGGGAGACACGGGGATCAGAGCCCTCCTGTCCTGTCTTTGTGATCCTGTGGGATTAGTGCTGCTTGTTGGAAAAATGGATGGATATTTCAGACTGGATGCTGGAACGGGGAACAATGTGTTTAACAAGTTGTGCTAAAGTGCCCATGTAAAGTGAGGTCTACTTTTTAACACAAGCCTGGGAGGCGAGGGAGGGAGGGAGGGAGGGAGGGAGGGAGGGTGGGGGGGGGGGCGGACTGCAGTGGTCTCATAGCATTATTGAGGTCTCATAGCATTATTATTAATTTGCTTTCTTTCTTATCATATTTTCTCTCATGCTACTTAAGATTTTTCTTAGACTGAATTTTCAATGTGGCCTTTCTTTCTTGTCTTGCCATTGGTAGAATGTCACGCAGCGGCCAATATGTAAGACTTTCATTCCCCCTAGAACAGGTGGAAATGTGTATTTGTTATGTTGTGAGTCTTTGTTCTATTAATTTCCCATCCGCGTGCCATATTGCTATTTAAGCTATTTACGTTCTGGGTCATGCTGTACGAGGGAACAATGTCTTTTTAGGCCTGAACTGTGAAAGGTGTCAATGGTGGTCAATTGTGTTTTGTAGAGCGAACGAGTGAATAAACATTAAGTAACTGTGCTGTGTTTCAGACCAGATGGAATGGGCACCGTGACTGAGGAGGAGAAACAACAGTTTGAGGATATTAAAATGAAACTCCTGACGCTGCTGGAAAACCAGATTGTTCATTTCAGGTAAAGACTCATTGGAACCGAGGAAAAGGTGGCCCCCAAACCTTTGAGATGGTAGTAAAAGACAATTGTCTTTCTTTTCGAAAACAAAAGTTACCATATTTCCAAGTTTAACTTTCGAGTCTCAAGTCAACACATTTTAAATAATTACTATTAATTTAGCAGTGTCTGCATTAGCCACCTGACATTATGACCTCCCCACTTTTATGAGCTATATTTCTGATCTATAAAATTCGGTAGTGCGTCACTGTTAATGGTGATAATTTGTTTATGTGTTTATTGTTTATATTATAAAAACATATACAGGTGAAAACTTTCTGTAGACTTTATTTCTCAGGTTGGCTAATGTTTGGCCATAGATTATGCCTTTCTTATTGTGACACATTTTTAGCTTAATGTCCCATTTTTTTATGTAAGAAGCAGGAGATATATCACACAAGCAGGTATTGTGGTTCCAAAGCTGGAAGGTGGATCAGAGTTTCCAGCCTGCTGTGTGTAGTCTTAATATCACCGATGTGAAGGACCCTTCACTTGGTCCATGGGAGGCGGGTCAAGTCACCAGGAGTCATTTACCAGTACATGTCCAAATCAAGGCAGTAAACAATGGGGGGCGACAATATATGGATTATGCAAATGTTTTACGTAGAGGGGCAGGCTAAAGGCCGGTCAGCTCATTTGCACTTTGAGGATTAGGAGTAACACGACAAAGCTGATTAAGGCTGTTTGCATTTCAGTTTATGTAATTTGTTAATACTCTGCTTTCCAAAAGGACAAAGAAGTCGAGTAGAACTCCTAAGGGGCGTGGGTGGCACTCCACTCACACCTGTGTGATTATAACCCCACCCTCCGTTATATGCTATATGTACCATCTGCAGAGAGTACTAACTGTCCCCGAAACTTAACACTGTATAAATTGACTACATGTAAAATGTAAGCTGTAGGGGTGTATTGGAACCTTATCAGAATTGCAGATATTTTTTTGCTTCCTGAAATTGACCAATGATAGAAGATTTTCTCTTTTTTCATTTGTTATTAAGTTGTGGGATTCCCATGTTACTACAGAAAACTATCTTGAGGAGGAGTCACAATTCCCAATGATGAAAACTTTAAATACATGCCTCACTCTATAACATCTATTAAAGATGTGTTTGGGTAGAAAAAATCTTATTATGAGATTCCTCTTAAAGCTTTTTTGATTATTAGTTATTAACTTATAATGAAAAATAAGAGCATGCTTTAAAAATAAGACTAATGCAAGTAACCATTCCAATAAGTAATTCAAGTTAATATTTGTTTTGTTTGAATTTCAAAGTTCACCTGTAGTAGGTGGCTAAGGAGTGTATCTGCTTTCGAGACACACAACCAGACGGAGAGAGATACTGTACAAATCTGCCAGCTTAGTTATATGTACATGCCTTTGACTGTTTGAATGCTACTGAAAATAAAATGGGCACGGGTTAGTTCAAAAGTTACTCAAAAGTCAATAGTATTTTGCTGTCCACTGTTAGTTATCTGTACTACTGAACCATCCATATCCAACCACCTAATTGTAGGTCTTATATGTTTTTTTTAGTTAACAACTGCGTGCCTTTCCGTTTATAAGCTTCTCCCATTTTGTAATGTCTAATTGTCAGCTCTTCCTATTGCTGCAACGTCCGCCATATCTTTGTGTGTGTGTATATGTATATATATATAATGCAATCACAATGAGGTTGAAGTGCAGACGGTCAGCTTTAATTTGAGGGTATTTTCGTCCATATCGGATGAACTGTTTAAAAATTATAGAACCTTTTGTACATAGTCCCCCCCCCCCCCCCCATTTCCGGGCATCAAAGAATATTGGACAGTTTAACATAATGTAGAATAAAGTACAAATTTGTAATATTTGGTTGCATATCTTTTGCATGCCATGACGTTCTGATGTCTGTGACCCAACAACATCAAAAGACTCTTGACATCTTATTTTCTAGTACTCTTACAAGCGATACTATAACTTGTCTGCATTCGAATGGATCTCTATGGGAATTGGGAAAAATAAGTCAGGAGAAGAAACCCTTCAAGTTATCCATCCATATCTACTGTATTTCTGGCAGCAGAGTGATGGTTAAAGGCTTGTTTGATACGTCAGACCCTTGATGACTTAAAGCCATTTAGCCAACAATGTGCTCTATACTGTTACAGTGTAATTTACAGCTAAATCTAGTCCCACCCCCCAATTTCCATAGAGATCCATTCAAATGCAGAGACGTTATAGTATCACTTGTAATAGTACCAGAAAATAAGATATCAAGAGTCTTTTGATGTTGTTGGGTCACAGACATCAGGAAGTCATGGAAGGATATGTGACCAAATATTAAAAATGATTACTTTATACTGTACTGTATACTGTGTGAGAGAGAGAGATTCTTTCACCTATGTGCGTATATAAAATACTATTTTATATTGTATTTCATACAATATAAAATACAATATAAAACACTTGGTGTAAAATCGGGGTGCATAATGGCAGAAAGGCTGACTGACACAGCTCTTCCCCCGTTTTCTCAGGTACTGCTTTCCTTTCGGGAGACCAGAGGGAGCCCTCAAAGCCACGCTATCCCTGCTGGAAAGGGTATGTCTGACCACCCAGGGTGCAACATCCCCCTTTTGTTCATCGGTGACTGCAAGTGATGAAAGCTAGAATGTCACTAGCGATTACAGGAAATTGGCCCTGCTGCTCCACTGTGGTTATCTGATTTAAGGGTCGCAGCATCCCACCAGCAGACCTGCAATTTAGCCACGCCCCCAAATTGGGGTCAATGCCTCAGTTTCACTGAACTGCTTGCTGAACAGTGTTTTCCTGAATGTGGTACTTAAAGCTTGAGCAGGCAACTTTTTTAGAAAGAGATCAGGGAACAGTCATGCTTAGTTGGTACTGATCATAGAAAGAGCTGCTGTGAGAGAAATCCAGCACCATACATTGTATTTATACCCTATGATTCTGCATTCTAAAACCGCGGATTTGGCCCGAATTCTTGTTTTCAAAAGAGCGACTCATGACGTCAACCAATCAGAGATTGGCCGGTTCCTGTCTTGAACCAATCAATAGTGAGATTGACTTTGTGCGTTCACATAGGCCTACAGCGAGTGTTGAGAGACCTGCTCATGCCTGCATCGCTGAACAGGACTAGAGCCCGGCATAAGTTTATATATCTGGGCTGGGGTCTTTATAAAATTGGCTAGCTATATAATTCTGCTAGCCATCACTGTCGGTTGTAGTGTTTGACTAAAACTGGCTCGCTGAAAAATTTATTTATTTTTTATTTTATTTTATTTTTTTATCAGTTATGAAAACCAGGGCCGCCGCGGTGGTACAGCGGTAAAGAGCGCTGACTTTCAGTCAGCGCAGTTGTACTCCGAGGATCGGGGTTCGCGCCCCGGTCCTGCCATAGCCGAGCGTGGCCGGTGCCCTGTGGAAGCGACAATTGGCGGTCGCTTCCGGGTGGGGAGAGGGGCTCGGAGAGAACCACTGCGCACAGAAGGACCCAGGGCGTGTCACGGTCAGGAGCTGCGCCCTGTAGAGGACGTAGCGCCCTCCCTAAAAATACCGATTGACGGGGTTGTGCAGCGGTGGTTCTCTAGCGGTTGCTACACGGGGGGGAATTGAATTAGAATAGGGGTTCAATTGGCTACTAAATTGGGAGAAAAAGGGAAAAAATCAGAAACTAATTTTTTTTAAAGTTATGAAAACCAGAGAAACAGTCCTATTGTAGGCTAAACCTCCAGCAGAGTAGGAAATTGAGGCTAGGTGTATTGGTTAACTGTAACGTTTGGGATAGAAGGTAGCCTTATTTACAGGTAGCCTATTTAGCTAACTTTAGCTATCATGAACCATCAGGTAAGTAGCTAACTTTAGACTAGTGGACTTAGCAAAATAATCACAAGCTACTGGACTCAGTGACCAAATGGAAAATGAGTTATTGCATTATTCGTAAACTCTGCCCAGTGTTTCCCCTTCAATACAGTAGCCTACTACAGTTTTCCGCCCCATCTAAAAATATAAAATGACAATGTAATTGTTTGAAAACAACAAAGCGCTCCATTTTGTGATCTGTCTTCAGAAATTATCAATGATTAAATAGATTTGTGGAGTGCGTGGACTCCCCTTGATTAGTAACCAACTCCAAGTATGAAATTACAGTGTTTTGATTGGCAGTAATCTCACTACGAGAGATGAGCATATTTGTTTATGTTACCTCAGAGAAACAAATAACCTAGCTGAATGATTATGTTATCTTCAGCTAATAAGGATCAGGCTAGGAGAGTAACTAACTTATAACTGAAATTTGCGATCTTCATTAGATAAAGAAACTCCTAAATATCTCGATCACAGGGCAGCGTTTAAAGTGCTATTTTAGGCAACTTTTTTTAACATAACATGAAACGTTAAACTGACAATATTTTATCCTCTCTTCTTCTCTTATTTATCCTGTCTCTTATTTTTTTTGATGTCTCTGATATTTTGATGCACTCGTATTGATGAAGCGAAATTACATTTATAATGCCATTTTCAATTTACATCATACAATTTTGACTATTGTAGTGGTGCTCTGCCACTTGTGTAGGCAACACAAGCAGGCTGTGTAGAGAGGCAGGGCAGAAGGGAGTTTTATTGATATACCTACTCTGTATACTGTACACACAGAGTGGAAAAATGAAACCTAGGGAAATGGGAGTAACATTACACAGGCCGGTTGTGTCAGGGCCGGTGCTAGGCACAATCCATCTGGGGGAAAATAAAACAAAATTACAAATGGACGCAACCCCCACCTGCCGCACCCCCCCCCCCCCCCCACCCCCACAGGGCCCAGTCCGTGATCGCAGCAGCACCTATTCACCCCGCAGCAGTCCTCTTATTATTATTATTATTATTATTATCATTATGAAGTATACAAAAGTACATCAGCATGAAAAGATGTGCATACAGTGTTATAGTAGCATTAAAATTACATTTAAACAACCTTCAGAAATTACTTGTTTGTTTATCTTTAAATCATGCTTTTACTTTGATTTTGAAGCTGCCGATATGTAAACATCAGCCACAAGTGAATTAGCCAATCGGTTCTAAAGATTAGCCGATAGGTTAGTCAGTGGGTTAATCCAGTTAGTGAGTTTAGAAATACAGATGTAGTCTGTTAGTTTTATAATTTCTCGGGAGTTAAAGCATGCTCAGTGAGGTTTAGTGTTTTTAACAGTGCAGGTGTACAGTGAGTTATGTTGTTTTTAGCAGTGTGCGTGTGTGGTGTACAAGTTACAGGTCAGACAGGTACATTTTGAGTTCCTTGCCTTCAATAATCACAGGAAGCTGTGAATTTCAGTGGGCCCTCCTGAGAATCAGTCTCGCAGTACAGGACATCAAGGTGACAGCAGAGATAACCATGCTATATTTGTCCCTGAGCGTTCATCTCCCACTGCACCACAGACAGCCACAGCTTCCAGAGTGCCGGGCGCGCGCCATCGCAGGGGTGGATAAGTTAACGAGAACAAACGTGAGAAAGAAAGACAACTGCGTCGGTGGAAGCACGCCCCCAAAGGCCAGGGGCAAACCTCAGTCTGCGGTCAGGACTGGGAAACGTTTTTTAATGCCAGCCACAGCACGATGTTCGTTAAACTACCAAATTTGTTCATCTAATTAAGAAACAACAAGTCCAGAATAAACTACTCTTGTATTAAATTGATGTTGTTAATCCCCCCCCCCCCCCCCCCACATAAAAGCTTTCTTGTTATTATTTCAGTTCCAAATTACACCAGGGCTACATTTTCACCACTCAAACCAAACCTTGCTAGCCTCCATTTTGATCAATGGAATTTCTGACATATTTTATGTAGAATTCTTCACCAACTATATAGGAATGAAATGTCAATCTTCAATTTGCAGTGCTGCTTCATTTCGAGGCTCCCAAGTTCCATCATCACCTCCTGCGCTGGTGTCTAATGTCATAGGTCAAATGGGGGTTTGTCTAACATAGTGGCAGTGTTGTGCAACGCTCCCTCCAGAAAGGAGAGGCGTGCTGCTTCAGCATGGCCGCTCACACTGTGGTGTCACGCCTCCATCCTCGCCTAGGTTCTGATGAAAGACATCTCCACGCCGGTACCCCCGGGGGAGATGAAGAAGCTGGTGCAGAAATGCCTGGAGAAAGCAGCCCTGATGAATTACTCCCAGCTCACCGACTATGCCCAGATTGAAGGTTGGTCCTCGCTGCCCCTCCATTAAAAACGCCTGGTAAACACTGAGCAGGTTTGCTAAACAAGGCGTGGAGGCACAAGCCTTTGTCTCTAACTGTGTGCGCATGTGTACGTGTCTCTCTCGCTTTCCCTCCCCGTATTTATGTGTGTGTGTGTGTATATGTGTGTCGCTCTCACTCTCTGTGAACGGACCTGAGCAGCGCTAGTGTTTATCTGCCTGCCGTGGTCTCGTTAGACTCACAGCAGGAGAGCTGTCCCCATTTTCTCTACCGATCTGTCTCCTGGTCACCCACCATGCCAGCAACACTCTTTATTAGGCACTTAGAGCTTGTTTTCTCAAAAATGAAACCCAGGGACTGTTTTGTTGGCCGTATCAAGCACTTGTAACAGTTATCGACCAGACTTTTAAGGGCCATCTACCCAGTGAGTGGTTGGTTCATCCAGCACTTCATCTCCTCTTTATTGGCTTTTATTTTATCCAGAGTACTTTAAGATAATTTCTCTCAAAACTCAGATAAACAAAATCTGCCAGATTCCATCCATAAAGTGTGGTCCCTACATCTTTGAATCAAAACAGTTCAGTCGAAGGTTTTTATGTACTTATCAGAAGTCTTACTGTTGCCTGTTTGGTTCTGGTTCTGCTTACTATGAACACGTGTAAAATCACTATCGAAGCCAGTCATACGGAACTAAAATGTTTCTGGCCAACCTGCCGATGAATATTTGTTGACCATCTGTCATTGCTGAGGATGTATTGCTGGAAGAAGAATTAGTCAAGCAAGGGGACTCTTGCAAGTGATTAGACACCCCCAAGTCTCTGAGTGTTCAGGATGTCGTTTTCTGAAGTCTTCAGATTTCATTAGTGAATTTATATGACCGCAGAGTATTTTTGGTGACGTCACAGACGTGCTCGGTGAGTGTATCTTTGTGCGATGACATCACAGCAGATGCCCAGGCAACCCCAGAGAAGAGACTGGAGGACATGATGAGACTGGGGGAGCTGTGCATCGAGGTTCTGCAACAGAATGACGAGCATCACTCAGAGGTACGTTCAAAAACATGCCATGCACCCCCCGCCAACCACTTCCTTTCATTCACCACAATTTTGACACTGTCCTGGACATCATTCTCACTCATACGATTTATTACATTTTCACCAGGTAAAAAGTCTCAACTATTACTACACGGTATAAAGATGATAAATGCCGGAAAATTAGATATGGATATTTGTGAGCGTGCGTGCGTGCGTGCGCGTGTACAAGTGTATGTGTTTGTTTGTGAGAGACTGAGTGTGAGTGTAATGCAAAATATAAGTGCAAACACCTGTCTTAACAACTGTGCATATAGCATATAGAAAGCTAGTTATATCCTAAACTGGATGTATGCGCAAGAATAAGCATGGAAAATGCAAAAACAGCTCTCTTATCTTCTTTTTTTACTCTCCAACTCTTTTCCTATGTACAGTCAACAGCAAGTGCAACGCACGTCAGAGCGTGAGCATTCTAAGTAATTCTAAGTAATTGCAGTGAATATACAAACAACACACTGAAAATGTATTTGTAAATAAAAATGTTATTGTAAAAAAAAAAAAAAAAATTCAAAACAGAAACCATATGAACAGAACATCAACATGTCCTGTGTGAATGTGTGTGTGTGGTGAATGTAAGTGTGTGTGGTGAATGTATGTGTGTGTGTGTGGTGAATGTGTGTGTGTGTGGTGAATGTATGTGTGTGTGTGTGTGTGTGTGTGGTGAATGTATGTATGTGTGTGTGTGTGTGTGTGTGATTAATGTATGTGTATGTATGTATGTATGTATGTATGTGTGTGTGTGTGAGTGTGTGTGTGTGTGGTGTATGTGTGTGTGCGTGTGTGTGTGGTGAATGTGTGTGTGTGTGGTGAATTTATGTGTGTGTGTGCGTGTGTGTGGTGAATGTGTGTGTGCGTGTGTGTGTGCATGTGTGTGGTGAATGTGTGTGTGTGTGTGTGCGTGTGTGTGGTGAATTTATGTGTGTGCATGTGTGTGGTGAATGTATGTGTGTGTGTGTGTGCGCGTGTGTGTGGTGAATTTATGTGTGTGCATGTGTGTGGTGAATGTATGTGTGTGCGTGTGTGTGGTGAATGTGTGTGTGTGTGTGGTGAATGTGTGTCTGTGGTGAATGTGTGTGGGGGTGGTGGGGTGGGGCAGTGTGTGTGTGTGTGTCTGTGTGGTGAATGTATGTGTGTGTGTGTGGTGAATGTGTGTCTGTGTGGTGAATGTGTGTGGGGGGGGTGGGGTGGGGTGGGGCAGTGTGTGTGTGTGTGTGTGTGGTGAATGTATGTGTGCATGTGTGTGGTGAATGTATGTGTGTGTGTGTCTGTGTGGTGAATGTGTGTGTGTGTGGGGGGGGGGGGGGGGCAGTGGGTGAGTGGGTGTGTGTATGGGGATGTTTTCCATCTGCTGGATGAACATAATATAGTCTTACCCATTAATTCCCTATGGCGGTCATAAGGTATAACAAAGTTGAATAAACCACTCAAAATTTAATGCTTTTTCACGTTCAAATGTCTAGTGTGGAGGATAACATACAGTCTTGAGACAATCAGATGAAAAATATTTATGGTTTAGGAAAGTTGTAAATCGGTCAGATTTGACCCGAACACAATAGGAGGGTTAACTGAAATTCTGGATATTGAACAAGTGAGAATTTTTTATCAGTCGATGTTTGGATTTTAATTAATTTTGAGAGTCCTCAGGTCTTTCTTTTACACAGTGGTCAAATAAAGCGTATTAAAAAGAGTCTACAGTGCATCGTCTCTGAAAGCACCTTGCAATATTTCTTTCTCTCCTTTTTTCATTTGTCCGGACTCACTAAGGGAAGAGAGGTAGGTGAGCTCTCTGAATTCTGCCTCTGTCAGTTTGTTCGTTTTTTTAATGCTGTCATTGTTCGCTGTCTGCCCCCCTTCCCAAATTTGTCAGTAATATAGAGGACAACGTGCCATTCCCCCGGTCATATCTCATCCTGCCACAGTTTTGAACACTGAGTTAATAACACTGTGCGATAAACACTGAGTGCTGATGTGATCTGTTTCTACCAGAGAGGGCATTTTGTGGGGGGGGATTTTGAAGGGATGTTCCAAATGTCAATGATTTATACACATTAGTTGAGGTGGGGTAATCACTAGATGAAAAATAAAGTTGACAATGGTCATAAGCTCTGACGCATATCTTTATTGTGTAGAACAGATATTTTTATTCCTTTAGATTTTTTTCAGGTTCTAACATTGAAATCTTACAGTCCAAATGAATGTTGGACTTTATGAGAGTTGCGAGATTTACTTTTATTCATCATGTTCGGGTGTCACTAGAAATCAGTGGCATTAAATTAAGTTTTGTGACTTAGATAATGATTCCTATTTGACTAAATACACTGATGAAGAGTATGCATTTCGCCTTTAATTGAACTGGCAAAAATGTTGTTTGCATACATTCAGACATAACTGACATCCACAGTTTAAAAAATATATATATATATTTGTCATTGAAGTACGTCTTTTTGCATATTTTCTATACTTTGTTTTTTTAAAATATATATCTGTCTTTGAAAGCAAAACATTCTTTGTCACTGTGTTCTAGCAGTAAATCTGAACATCTCTGCAGTCACAAATACAGAAACGTTAACCTCTCCAGTAAATAGACCCTTGTGTGTGTGGTGGATGTATACGCAAGAATAAGCATGGAATATGCAAAAAGAGCGTGAAAAAAAAAAAAAAGTATAGAAAATATGCAAAAAGACGTACTTCAATGACAAATATTTTCTTTTTTTTTAAACTGTGAATGTCAGTTATGTCTGAATGTATGCAAACAACATTTTTGCCAGTTCAATTAAAGGCAAAATGCATACTCTTCATCAGTGTATTTAGTCAAATAGGAATCATTATTCTAAAATATTGAAATGATGATTACTAACGTGCGGGTATTGTCTGTTGAAGTCAATATGTCCTTTATATCTGCAAGATGAGACGTACAAGGGGAATTAGTGTTTCTGTTTCATTTAGCTGGACTCATTGTCTCTAGAATGAAATGTACCTGGGGCTGATGAAGTTATAATGTGCTGGTAAATTGATTTGAGATCCCCATTGTGATGTGGGCTGCGATACGTCACCCCCTGCTACCCTAGTCAGACCCCGCTGCTCGCAGGCCGACTTTCTATGGACTCAATTCCATCGCTTATATGCAGATTCCCTTAATGGTTGCCTTTCACGCATCGTGGGGGGAATAATGAAGGAACGCACGCCTGAAAAACGGCCTTTATGGTGTTTACTCACGTAGCTGGATGAAAATAGGGATCTGAAAGAGCTGATAATAGACTGCCTCAAGGCCAGGTACGGCAGGAGCTGGCGGCCGTTTGGCATTCGGGCAAGAAAGGTGAAAACCATATCTCTCCATTAGTCCCGCACTCCCTCTGCGTCCTCATAAAGAGTGGACACACACACCTACATGCTCAAAAGAGGACACACACACACACACACAGGCCAACACTATTCTATCATCTGCTTCCACAATGCCACAATGCATCCTGGCCCTTTTTTAGCACTGACTGCACATTTCTTTTCTTACATAAGGAGTTGGGGGGGGGGGTGAGTATCTTTCTTGGGTGCAAAAGAAAGGAAGCCAAGGTTAAACCGGCTTGTCAATGTGCTTTCCGAAAGAAAGAAAAGCAAAAGACAGAATCCGTCAGGGTATGGGTATGGGCACCAAAAAATCCTTTCTTAAAATGTCGGGGGGAAATTGAGTCTTTTGAGAATTTTCTTTTAATGTGAATTTTTCTTGTTTAATGGCTTTTTTGCGACGTAAAAGCGTAGAAACCAATGCACTGACACAATTTTATTATTTTATTTTCTCTAAATATAAAATGTCAGGCTAGTTCTCTGGAAGTAAAGCCTTGAACTTTTTTTTTAATGAATTAAAATAGCACATGGACATTACACACAGAGGTGTGAGTATCAACACATCAGCAAAGACAAAAGCATGTAACAAAATTATGTTAACTGGACTCCGCAGTACCACTCAAACTACATTTTGGCTCAGATTTTGATCTGCTGTAAATATTTGCCTGTACTATGTAAGCCTATGAGAACAGTGTTGATGACTAGTCATTAAAACAGGATCAGTCCTGCAGTAAGTGTCGTGTTCAAATGTTCACTCTATGTCCTTTTCTTCTGAGGGTGTGGTCAGGGACTCTTAGGGCCGTGTTTAATTGGCCGTGGTTTCACCTAGGGAGGGCTTCAGGGTACAATGCTGCGGGTTCTCTGTTAATTTGGTGGCCGCAGTTTTTGCACAGCTGCGCGATGAATGTGCATGTGAACTCATGGACTACAGTATGAAAGGAAGTGGCAGTAGGCAGGGCTGATTCTTGCAGGACTTTGACGAGCATGCGCTCTGCTGAATTGATGTACACTGTTACAATGGGATGGGCTTAGAAATATGTTTAGGCATTCCAAATTGGTAGAGAAAGAAATTAAAGTGGAGAAATAAAAGAATGCAAGACAACTGACACTCAAATTACATTAAAAGTAATGACAAATGTTTTTGCTGTATTAGCTACTGTTGTTGCTGGTATTTGATGTATTACACAGTGCTCGTACATAATAAGAGATATTACTTTAGTAGTTGGCAATCAAAGCAATAGTTGATTAATCAGACCGATTAATATTTTAATCAGTGCAAGCCTTATATATACAGTGTGTGTGTGTGCGTGTGTATATATGTATATATACAGTCAAGCCGGAAAGTCTGCCCACCCCTTTCACCTTCTCCACGTTTTATTACATTACAGACATATTCTACAATAGATTGAGTTCTTTTTTTTTCTCATAATTCTACACAAAATAGCCCATAATTACAAAGTGAAAACATGTTTTTAGAAATTTTTGCAAATGTGTTAAAAATCGAAAACTGAAATCTCTCATTTACATAAGTATTTGTACCCTTTGCTTTAACATATTTTTAAAGTATCATATTTAATATTTGGTCGCATATTTTTTGCATGCTGTTACTTCCTGAAGTCTGTGACCAATCAACATCAAAAGACTCTCGATATCTTATTTTCAGGTACTGTTACAAGCGATACTATAACCTCTCTGCATTTGAACTGATCTCTATGAGAATTGGGGGGTGAGACTAGATTCAGCTGTAAATTAAGCTGGTACAGTATGGAACACATGACTGGTGAAATGGCTGTACGTCATCAAGGGTCTAAGGTATCAAACGAGCCCCAAACCATCACTCTGCGGCCAGATATGGAGTAGATGTGGATGGATCCCTTTAAGGGTTGTTTCTCCTGACTTTTTTCCCCATAGAGGTCTATAGGAAAATGAGTCAGGAGAAATAACCCTTGCAGTGATCCATCCACATCTACTCCATATCTGGCAACAGAGTGATGGTTTGGGGCTCGTTCGATAGCTCAGACCCTTGATGACTTACAGCCATTTAGCCAGCTTATAGTATCGCTTGTAACAGTACCTGGAAATAAGACATCGAGAGTCTTTTGATGTTGATTGGTCACAGAGTTCAGGAAGTAACAGCATGCAAAGGATATGCGACCAAATATTAAATATGCTACTTTAAAAATATGTTCAAGCAAATGGTATGAATACTTATGTAAATGAAAGATTTGAGTTTTCGATTTTTAATACATTTGCAAAAATTTATAAAAACATGTTTTCACTTTGTCATTATGGGCTATTTTGTGTAGAATTTTGCGACAAAAAATGAACTCAATCTATTGTAGAATATGTCTGTAATGTAATAAAACGTGGAGAAGGTGAAAGGGGTGTTCAGACTTTCCGGCTTGACTGTATATATATATATATATATAAACCCATCATCACTTAAATATACAAAGAATCATGGAGAAAAACATGATTGTTGTTGTCTGAGGGCATCATCAACGTGTTGAGTTTTGAGCTGAGTGTTTTTTTTAAATCAGTCAGTTGTTCATACACCACATGCTTTAGATCAGATGTTTCATGCTAGTGAGAAAACCGTATTGAGAAAGGAAGCATACACAGCAGGTGTTGTTTTTGTTGCTGTTACCATCTCTGACGGCAAACGCCAAGGCAGCCAGTGAACGTGTCCGTGCGCTTGCAGACGTTCCTAAAAATGGAAGTTCTGTTGCTGCATTTTCAGTGTGTGGTCACAATAAAGTGTGCCTATACCTGGGTGCGTGTGTTGTCATTATGTGCTGTTGCATTGTGGTCTTGCCAGGTGTTGCCAGTTAATTTATCTTTCTCAGGTGTTTGAGCCCGAGTGCTCTGCCTTCCGAAGGCCATGCGTTTCCTTTGTGCTTTCTGTCATTGTGCTGCCTGTGATTGTGTACTTTGTGCTTTCTGTCATTCTGCTGCCTGTGATTGTGTACTTTGTGCTTTCTGTCATTCTGCTGCCTGTGATTGTGTACTTTGCGCTTTCTGTCATTGAGCTGCCTGTTATTGTGTACTTTGTGCTTTCTGTCATTGTCCTGCCTGTGATTGTGTACTTTGTGCTTTCTGTCATTGTGCTGCCTGTGATTGTGTACTTTGTGCTTTCTGTCATTGTCCTGCCTGTGATTGTGTACTTTGTGCTTTCTGTCATTGTGCTCCCTGTGATTGTGTACTTTGTGCTTTCTGTCATTGTGCTGCCTGTGATTGTGTACTTTGTGCTTTCTGTCATTGTGCTGCCTGTGATTGTGTACTTTATGCTTTCTGTCATTGTGCTGCCTGTTATTGTGTACTTTGTGCTTTCCTTCATTGAGCTGCCTGCTATTGTGTACTTTGTGCTTTCTGTCATTGTGCTGCCTGTGATTGTGTAGACGGTGTGTCTCTTTTTCCTGTTGTTGCTCTGCCTGTGTCTTTTTTATTCATTGTGTGCCGTCCCATTTGTAGTCCTCTTGGTTATTTTGTTTATTTATGTTTTTGCTTACTGCATTGCATCTGGCTCTTCGTTTTTGTATTTATTTATTTTTACATGTTTTAGTCCCTTCCACCCCCTCTTTCTCCCCCTCTCCCTCTTGCTGTCTCTCCCGTTTTCTTGCCTGTCTCTGTCCCCCCCCTTTCTTTGTCTCTCTCTCTCTCTCTCTCTCTCTCACACACTCACACACACACACACATTCACTCACCTTCATCTGTATCTTCCAGGCATTCTGCTGGTGGCCAGAGATAATGGCGGAACACGCAGAGACCTTCCTGTCCCTCTACACCGTGGACATGGACACCGCACTGCAGGTCCAGCCCCAGGATTCATGGGATAGCTTCCCGCTCTTCCAGCTGCTCAACAACTATCTGAGAACTGACCGTGAGTAACCCCCGTCCATACGTAAAGCGCACGCTATAGTCACCTACACACACACCAAGCTGTCTGTAACATGTCCAAAGTTCCTGGTGCATTTTCTCACCACTATCTCAGCTAATTAACACCAGTATCGCCACGGAAAATGGGTCTCGCTAAGAGAAAAGGTTAATTTGTGCTGCTCCTCTTTTGTCATCATAGTTAATTAGCGTTGCACTTGATGAGGTAATAGCGCCGGGGAAAGTTTCAGAAATTAATTTCAAACGTGTGGGTTGCAATTCATTAATTTAAGTCTGTTTGTGCATAAGTCTCATGGTTTTACATTTACATCTTCTCATTTAGCAAAAGCTATTATTCAGTGCAACTCGTAGATAAGTGATTATAATAAGACCAGATGAATGGCAATAAACAAGGTGTTATTGTAAAAGCACACACATACATGCATGCACACACACACAATTACACACACATAATGACACACACATACACTGTGTGTGTGTGTGTGTGTGTGTGTGCGTGCGTGCGTGCGTGCGTGCGTGCGTGCGTGCGTGCGTGCATTGTCATTCAGGTCCCATTTATTGTGCCCAGGTCCCATATATTGCATAATTTGGTAAGCCATTCAGATACCAAATGATGCAAGACACGAGGGATCACCATGTCCAATGTTGGGAACTATGAATGCCCAGCTGCAGTAAAGTCAGGGAGGGAATTGAACTGCACCAAAGCTAAGCCGTAACAGTCGGCAGGCGGCACACCTTCACTCTTTCACACCGGGCCTTGTCAGGTGCGTTGGGAAAGCGGGAGGTTCCGTGGATGAGCAGTTAACACCATTCATGTGTCAGCGGCGTACAGTATGCCAGAGGTAAACTGCCTCAAGGCCAGCAACACAACTATTTTTATTATGCACGGGTGTTTATTGTGTAGAGGTGGGTCTTGTTCGAACTAATGAGCATTTATCCCAGTGATGATAATTTTTTTCCTCTTTCAATTTCCTTAATTGCTTTATTTCCCTAATCATTTGCAGTGTCACAACACTCTCTTTGATTAGGAGCGGAACATGACTAAAGCATTTTATAAAAATCCCTTTTTCAAAACTGTACGTAGATGCAAAAGTTGAATGATTTGACATATAATGGGGTCTAATATGCCGTTTAATTGCGTTAATGAGTGAGAATGTCAATGCGTTTCGCACCTTAATGCAATAAACACGTTCCATAAATAGGCAGTGTAATCACATAGTTGTCACATATAATGTGTGATGAAAAAGTGATTTAAAAATGTTTGTGACAGTGATGGAGGTTTATAGGTAAAGTAAAAAAATAAATTAAAGTGTTATATTCACTGCGCTCATACAAATAATGACTTACTTAAATTGAATGTATTTTTTAGGTTATACCATTTTATGAATCAAGAATTAATTTGAATAGTCCAGTACAATAGGATAATTTTTAATGGGTAAAGCAATACACTGTGAGCTGATAATAATACAGAGAGAGGAGTCAATTAGGACTAATAAAGCATGGGGCAACTGTTGGCTTTCTTCCATTGTCTGTCTAGCTCTCTGTCTTCTCCCGTCTCTCTCTTCCATTCTTCCCCACCCCCTCCCACACCCTGAGCCCATCTCTTTTTCATTCTCTCTCCCTTCCATCTCCTCCTTTCTTTAACCCTTGCCTCGCCTCCTTGCGCTCTTTCTGTTTCCTTCCCTCCATTGCTTCTCATCTCCCTTTTCGTTTTCTTGTCAGCCTCTCTTACTCCCTCTCCTCTGTGTCTCCCTCTCTCATCCCTCTTTCTTTTTCTGAGCACGCTGTTTTGGGGCAGCTTCAAGTCCCACTGGGGCACCTCATCCACGTCTTATACAGATCTGAGATGTTGCACTTGCTTGTTCTCTGCAGACCGCTCCCAGTCCAGAGCAGGTCTTCCACATCCACATCCACTTCCACATCCTATCCTCGCCCACTTACAGACGAGGTCACAAAACCACACTCTTCTACATCCATTTGACAGTGGAGCACAAATCACCTTTCTTTGGCATACCTCCACAGAGCTAAAAACACTGACCTCTCTGGAAGGTGGTATCTTATATTGATAGTACAGACTAAAAAGCCCCAAAGCGCACCATGGTCTTGCTTTTGGCCGCATGTGTGACTTTTTATTCAACATAAGGAGGAAATCGTCTAAAGACCATCTTATGTTCGTTATTATCCCCGCGTTACTGTTACCAAGAACAATATGTGAAGAAAGCCAACTGTAAAATTATTAAGTTGTTAATGACACATTACTGCTTATTAATAGTTTGCTATCATGGGCATGTGCAGTGAGCCTCGAAGCGGTTGTAATGCAGCTTATGAGCTAAAGCATGACCCCACTGTGTTGAGCATTAATGTAGAACAGTGGTGGGAAT
The DNA here is from genome assembly GCA_022702515.1 of Ilyophis sp. 1 JC-2022. Lineage (NCBI taxonomy): Eukaryota > Metazoa > Chordata > Actinopteri > Anguilliformes > Synaphobranchidae > Ilyophis > Ilyophis sp. 1 JC-2022. The sequence goes on along the minus strand of CM040404.1, from coordinate 86,214,335 downwards.
GAAAACCCCCTCCATCTCCCCTGAGACCAGGACAACACTAATGTGGAGCTCACTGACAGAGAATCTCAACAGCTCGCCCGCAACTCCCACATCTCTGACGCAGGACAGCTGAGACTGCTACATCCCACATTGATTGTGTGTGTGTGTGTGTGTGTGTGTGTGTGTTTCCGTGTGGTTATCCAGCCTACCTGTGCCACGGAACCTTCCACAAGCACCTGCAGGACCTCTTCATCCCCCTGGTGGTGCGCTACATTGACCTGATGGAGTCCTCCATCGCCCAGTCCATCCATCGTGGCTTTGAGCAGGAGACGTGGCAGCCAGTCAAGTAAGGCCATTTATTTCCACTTACGCTGAACTCTTCTGACTCGCACAGACAGACAGACAGACAGACAGACAGACAGAGAGAGAGAGAGAGACGAAGTGAGCTTTATTGTTTTTAAATTGATTAGCCGGTCGTTGTTGTTGAGCAAAGTCAGGCTGGCGATGTCGACGTCCTGTTTTCTGCGTGGGCCACAGCAGGGGGGTGGGGTGGACGGGGGCCTCAGTTTCTGTGCTGTTGTCTTGTTTTCCTTGCAGGACAATAACCAACAACCTTCCAAATGTGCCGCTGCCCAAAGTTCCCAGCCTGCCCCTCACCCTTCCTCAGATTCCCAGCTTCTCTGCTCCCTCGTGGATGGGCCCGTTATGTGACAACACGTGTGTATGGCCATGCGATAAGACAAGGGCCCAGTGTCACTGTCCGCACACCTTCTCCTCTGCAGGCCCTGAGAGAACTAAGACAAGCTCTAGAAAGTACATAAAGAACAACAGATCTTGTCTTAAACTGATGAAGTGAAGAGATGTTTAAAGAACTAAATCTATTTAACCTCTGTAAAGAGAGAAACTTGGGAGGATTTGATTGAAGTTCTTCTTCTTTGCCTTCTTCATCTTCTTCTTTGTCTTCTTCTTTGCCTTCTTCTTCGCCTTCTTGTAATGATAATAACACTGATCTAAAAGCGGCATAAAGCTGATCAGAAAGTTTAAAAAACCATGATTTTTACACTTTGAGGTTCTTCTGGACATTCTTTGGCAAATACTTAATGGAAGCTCAAAGTAACAGACAGTTTCTTATTAGGACTAACAGCCTCCACACCCAAAGGGTTTTTTTTCTCTCTGCAGGTTCACTGTATCATGCTCCGAGAATACCTACCTGCCTTTTAGTCGTTACGCGGCAAAACAAGCTGTCTGCCAGAGAGCACGCCCCGCTCTAATTTGAACAAGAGTCCACTTTACTTCTTCTCAAGACGCAAGAATCTCTTAGGCTCGCCAAACGATTCAGACATTTCATAATTAGTATAACAAGCCTTAAACAAAGGGATGCCAGCTGCCGTAGAGGAGAAGAGTGAGCCACTGTGGCTGGCTGCTGTTGTGTTGCGTGCAACGTTTTGTGTGCAGTGTGTGTAGTGCTGTGTGAATTTGTGATACCTGTTTCCGCTGAGGCTTTTAATTGTGTTGGTGTTCGAGGCAGCAAATGGCTTTAATGTTGCATGTGTGAAGAACAGATTTCTACAAAAACCTGGAGCATGAACTGAGGTATTGTCTGGTACTAGATCATTTATACCTTTCACCTGCTGTCACACTGCATTCTCATCTCCAGGGTGTTTCTCAGGGGGGTTGGTGGAGGGGGGGGGAGTTTCCAAGTCTGCTTAGCTACAATGTTCCCACGTTTATCACATTTCTAAAACATCACAGCAACATGATGACAGTGTGAGTTGGGAGGAATAGAATAGAATAACTTTTATTTTCCCGTTAGGGAACTTCAGTATAGGCATAATATAATCAGTATAATGACAGGGCGATAGTCAGGCAGCTCTTTAGATGATAGAAACCAGCCTTAAAAGTACAGTAAAGTACACTGTAGCTGCTGTGAAAAAAGGACAATCGACTCATTCTCAGAGGACGGCTGCAAATGTCCAATTTACTTAGAGCCGGCCTCCCAGGTGGCGCATCCAGGTAAAGCGCCCCACTGTCTAATCGAATCCTGACTGCCAGTGCCATTTGTGGGCGGGAGTGCCGCCGAGCGACGTGTGATTGGTCGCCGTGTTGCCCAGGGATACAGGGCTTTGGTCAGCAGGGTATTCCCAGACTCACCACGGATTAGTTAGTTCTCTGGTCAGCCTGCACCTGCATTCTACCTGTGCCAGCGCAGTCCTCAGGGACAAGGAGAAAAGAGGCAGTGGTTGGCAGCATGTGTTTCCTAGGGCTGGCATGGTGGTCTGTGCTCTGCCAAATTAAAAATATTTTTTTACAAGGTACTTCATTAAACGAGGCTGTTATAGAAGTGTTAGCTTTCACCATGGTGCCATTTGTTGTCTTTTTGGCAACACTTTTTTAATACCCTTGTAATGTGAAACCTTAATATTTAATGTGACGTTTGTAATATTTCGGTGTTGTAGCATTTTGCAATTTTCGTACGCATGTGTTGGATCAACATGGGGATAAGATTAAATATTTCAATTGAACTATGAGAGTGAAATATTTTTATTTTGAATTTTTAGCCTGCAAGGAATTAATTTGCCTGATATTTTGTGAGTATGCCTTCTCTTGTTCTTCTTTTTTATGATCTATACACAAAATGTATTTGATGGAAAATCTCTAGTCTGCTCATTTTATCCCTCTTTTGATGCCGGTAAAGCAGAACACAGTCTGACAGACACACACACGCACGCTCACACACACACACACACACACACACACACACACACACACACACACACACACACACACAGGTACAGAGAGTCTTTGTGTGGCTGTCCTCTCCCCAGTGCAGCTCTGGGCCTCCAGTCTCAGTTGTATAAACTGTGTACTGTAGCCTCTTTGGAGGGCTCTTCTGGGAGCCGAGGTGTAATGCTTGAAGGGCACATGGGGGGGGGGGGAGTTGAATGTCTTGGGGGGGCCCCAGGCTACCCTGCTTGGATTTCTGCACCTTGCGAACCGACCCGTTCGTTATTGGAGTCTTCCCACACAGGGGACGCCGAGGGGAATTGGTAGGCCGAGGGAAGCTGGGAGATGCCGAGCGGCTAATTAGGCGAGAGGGGAGTCGGTGTGGCACATGTGTAATTGCACTGCAGATTTGCCAAACCATTTATGCAAAGCGCCACTTGAGAAGTTAACAGTCTTTTAAAGGCGTGCGTGGCCCCCACCCCCCCTGCTGATGGCTGATGTACATTTGGATGCTGCTGGTATCAGCTGCCAGGTGTTGCTCAGTCACCTCTGGGAAACGGCGCTGGAGCCCGGCTATGTCAGTCCGTCTGTCCCTGCGATACAGGTCTTGCCGAGAGTCACCCTGAACCCACCGTGCTCAGGCAATGTTTACAAGCCATTTAATACATGAAAGCGGTGGCTTGTCAGAGCATTTAACTGAATTTAACTGTCCAGCAACTCCGAATCAAACAATGTTGGAGGTGTATACGAGACAAGAGTAATTCACTGTTTAGCTGTTCTTAACCCTCCTGTGAAAAAAAGACCCTTTTCTGAGATTAACAGCAGTGAAAACCCACTAAATTAATGTATTTTCAGCATGAAATTTGATGACTTTTCAACGTTGCCCTTTTCTACATTTTAACAAAAGCGCTACACCATCAATGTACCAAGATTGACTTATGAGTCTTTTTTAACCCTGCAGTAATTAAATCAGATTCTATAATCAAAATTAAGTGCCACACATCTATTACAGAAAAAAATCTATGATGTTTGTTTTGTAGTAAAAATCAGTGGTGTAGCCAAATGGAAATTAACCAATTTATTAATGAGTTAGGTTTTTTCTATAAGGTTGTTTCTATGAACCCCAATTCCAAAAATGTTGGGACTGTATGTAAAATGCACATAAACGCAGAAAGCAGTGATTTGTAAATTCTGTTTTACATATATTTAATTGAAAACAGTACAAAGAAAAGATATTTAATGTTTTACCTTATCAACTTTATAGATTTTTGTAAATATACGATGATTCCGAATTTGATGCCTGCAACACGTTCCAAAAAAGTTGGGACCGGGGCAATAAAAAGACTGGGAAGTTCAAAGAACACCTATTTGGAACATTCCACAGGTAAACATGTGATGCTATCATGACTGGGTATAAAAGGATATCAAAAGACTCTTGATATATTCTTTTCAGCGATACTATAACATCTCTGCATTTGAATGGATCTCTATGGGAATTGGGTTGTGGGACTAGATTAACCTGTAAATTACACGGGAATAGGATGGAACCCATGCTTGGCTAAATGGCTGTAAGTCATCAAGGGTCTGAGGTATCAAACTACCCTCAAACCATTACTCTGCTGCCAGATATGCAGTAGATATAGATGGATCACTTTACGGCTTGTTTCTCCTGACTCATTTTCCTATTGAACTCTATGGAAAAATAAGTCAGGAGAAACAACCCTTCAAGCGATCCATCCATATCTACTGGATATGTGGCAACAGGTGTTTTTTGAACTTCCCAGTATTTTTTATTGTCCCTGTCCCAACTTTTTGGAATGTGTTGCAGGCATCAAATTTGGAATTAGTTTATAAGGTAAAACATTAAATATATATTTTTTGCACTGTTCTCAATTAAATATATGTAAAACAGAATTTACAAATCACTGCTTTCTGCTTTTATGTGTATTTTACACACTGTCCCAACTTGGGTTTGTACATAAAAACTAGATTTAGGTTTTAAAAGTCAATGTAGAAGCCTTATCACAAGGGTTCTGGTGAGGGTGGGTCATTTTTGACCCTGTTAACATGGGGCGCATGAATAATATGTAAGCAAACATAATATTTCAGATTGCCACAGGAAAGGCTGAGGTGGTATGTTTTTGGTGGATGAAAGTGTTGGATCTTGGGAAAGCACTACAATTTGGATTATCTCAGGTTTCTTGGTGTGCATGGAAACATGACAGACACCACTGTTGTACAACATTAATCAATTTTCTTTGATTTTATTATATTTCCAATACAGAGTTCCAAATTACAAGCCTAAGAGAAAGTTCTGAAGGCGCAAATAGTAGGGCGTGTGCGTTATGGAAAGTCTGGGGGCAAATATAAATAACCAATATTTGGCTAGCCATATTAGCCAATACCAATACTTCCCTTTTCACATTATAGCACAAATGCAAACAGCAATCAAGTTTCCACATTCATGGACTGAGATGAGCACAGGTGTCAACTTATAAAGGAAAACTGTAGCTCATTTTATTAGCATAATATCATATTTCAACTGGCTTGCTTTATTATTGACCAGAGAACATGACTGGAGAGCTACTGAGTTTCCGTCTCCATTTGTGTGTGAGTTTGGCTGGTAAAAATAAATTAAATGAAATAAATAAAAAGGGTTCATATGACTATATTTAGGCTACTTTTCTACATTTTTATTAATGTTCAGTATCAGTGGAGCCCCAATGCATTGCCTCTTTGGTACATGTATTTTGCTTATTTGTTATATCAGCCATACTCTTAGCTTGTCAGCCAATATCATGCATGTTTAGCTATTGTGGGCCGATATTATTGTGCATGACTAGTAAATAGCCATCAGATCATATATAATATGTGCAATTATGAAAGCATACAACAACACTAGATAAATATTTACACAAAATTATATATGGCTTTGTTGTCAGAAAGGAATGTGTCCTTTTGCTGCTTTTGTCTTTTTGTGCAGTCTAATGATCTGTCATTTCTGAGGAGAAAAAAAGATACTCTTGCTGTATATAATGAAAGATTTTAAAAGAAGGTCACATCTTATTTGTTTACCATTGTACAACGCATTGTATACCATTTGTACACAGACAGTATTATTAAGTAAAAATGTGAATATGTTTTCTCATCTTAATGTGATTTTCTGATGGATTTGACTGACAGTAATGGCTCGGCCACCTCTGAGGATCTATTCTGGAAACTGGACGCTCTGCAAGTGTTCATAATGGACCTCCGCTGGCCCGAACCCGAGTTTGCGAAACATCTGGAACAGAGGCTGAAGCTCATGGCCAGCGACATGGTGGAGGCTTGTATTAAGAGGTCAGAGGTTATCCACCTGTTTTTTAATGGAAAAACATCAGAATCTGTTGCCCACCACCACACCCCATACCTGATGTCCCCCCAGTCAGAAAGCACCCCTTTCACACGTTCGATTATTCTTCAAAAAAATTTTTATCACACAGCTGGCAAGCTGTCAAGAAGCAGCTTATCTGCGTGTTCTCGAAAAATGAGGCGATGAAATATACCCCTTCATCCTTTAAATCTTTGTTTGAAGATTCCATTGTTCTGTAGTGGCCTTTGTTTGTGTAGTGTGAAAAAAATAACATCCTATAATGAATGCTCTTCAAAACGTTCATTTGCAACCACGGTGATGCCTGCTCAGTGTTCTTCTGTTAATGACTTGCATGAGGAAAAAAAAAACGGTGAAGCTAGGGAGAACGAGACAGTTTGTTTTTTAATTGGTCCCCAGGGACGACCCATTTCAAATGGCCTTTTCTTGCCTTCACCAGAACAAAAGCTGCCTTCGATTCCAAGATGCAGAAGGCCAGCAAGTCGACGGACTTCCGGGCGTCTCTGTCCGTCTGCACCATGTTCAACGTGCTAATGGATGCCAAGAAGCAGGCTTCCAAACTTTGTGTTCTGGACTCCAGCCAGGAGGTAGGCCCCTCCACTACACAAATCATCAACCGATTTAGGGAAATATAATGAATGTAATGCTGCCTCCTGAATCTTTTCTCCAGCCAGATTTACACAGAACATAGTGTAACGACTGTTTTTGGAAGATTAAAGCAAATTTTTCTTTGGAAAAAAATAAAAAAATAAAATAAAATAAATTGTTTTTGTAGCCCGTCCCATTGTTAGGCAGCGGATTGGAGAGAGCCCCAAAATGTTGCAAAGGAAATTTCACAAGACACAAGGGGAATACCTATTGCCGCCCATTTCCACCCAATTCTTTTTTTAAACTGCAAGTCAAAACAGCCAACTGCACACATGCGGATTAAAGCTGCAGCCCTGTTAGGCTGCGGTCTTCTAAAATGGTGATATCAAGTATTCCCAGGACCTGCGCAGGAGCATCAGCATCAGTTACTCAGCCTATCCTGTGGGGAGAGTAAGAGGTAATGGGGAGGCAGGCAAGCGTGTGGGCACACAAGGCCTGACTCATCGAACTGATGGCTTTGAATCAAGTGTAAACAGGGGGCTGTTTTGCCACCGGTGCCAGCTTCGTATGCCATTATCTATCTTCTGCAAGATAGAATCAGCGTTATCTTTCGGTTGGCCACCGACGACTGTCGTTGCCCACCTTATCACCTTGTCAAGTGGGTAGAGTAAATAGAGCCAGCACGTGCATGCGCCGATACCGCCTCCTGCCACTTTATTCGATGGCGTTAACCGTACGCCCGCTCGGCTGAAGAGAATACCTCAACCGGCGTGCTGAAACGGCTCGATGATTTCTGCTCCCGCCCGCTGCTTCTGGCTAGGTCTAGTGAGCAATAAGTGTTTTTTACTATATCTCACCAGTCCCCACCCCCGTGTGAACAGCGCGTGTTCCTTGGTCTGCTGCGGTGACGACCCTGTACTGGCGATACTTGACCTTCCTCTGAAGCGAGCTCTGGTCCCACCTGCAGCCAATTCAGCCTCCTCGTCCCTGGAGATGACTCGCACATCCCTCTTCACCTTCCCTCCGCGCTGTCTGGGCCGCGTCAGAGAACGCGTCTCCTCCTCGCAGCAGGAAGCGCGCACGCGCGCGCGTCGGCCTCACTCGCCCTTCTCCTCAGAGCGGGGAAGCCAGGCGCCACTGCTGTGCAGTAGAGCTTTTGGAGTCTGGCCTGGAACCAGAAAGCCACAGGGTCCCCGCCCACAAGGCAGTCTTATCCTTGAAAAGAAGGCCCTTAACAGAAAACGCTTCGGTGAAATATTCAGGCATATGTAGTGTATCTGTAGTGTAATGCGCAAAATGTAAGTGGCCCCAAATAAGGGCATCTGTTGTGCAGATGAGTGAAATGGTGTTTTGGGCCCTCTGGGCTATACTATGGCCGATTAATTGTCAACCTGTAGCGCTGTTAGCCACAGCCAGTACTGACTGAGTGCTTTAGCTGAACACACAGAATTGGGTCCATTTAGACTTGTACTTCAACCCTCGACATGGTGTTGTCTGTTCTCTTAACAGGAAGTAATCATTCTCTGATAATTATAACATTTCCATAAATGACAAAATCACAAAACTATTACGAATATAATCAGCTCAACCCATTTAATGATAAACCATATTGCCATTGTGAAACATGGTAATCTGATTTAATAATAGGAGGCTAACCAGTGGGTGCCCAGGGTGAGTACTGATTTGTGTGCGTGTATGCGGGACATGGTGGTGTATGGTTGCTCAGTGTGTACTCCACTCTGCATTTCTCATTTTTTGCAGTATTCTGGTACCTATAAGTACAGAAATGTAGATCAGCAATCAATTGCCTAAGGTCTTTCTCCAAGCCAGTAGTTCCACATGTCAAGCTAGTCTGCGCATCTGCGAGTCGGTGTGATATAATCATATGTCTTATCTCTAGATCTTATCTTAGCATTGCATTGGAATCGTTGCGTCTCATACCTCAATGGTGTAATCAAAGCACCTGTGGTTCATCGTCTGCAGGCATGTTCTTTTTCAGTATAGATCTGCATTGTATCACATGTCCACCATATATTGTTCATGTGTTATATTTATTCATTGAGAATATCATCTTGTCATTCCAGTGCATTGTATTTAGGACTTTTATTTTCCTTTCATTTCTGTTTCTGTTTCATACCCTGACCACTCCCTACCACTCCTGCCCTCATAACCTCCTGCACGCTGTCATTTGAACCCAAGGATGATAAACAGTGGGTAAGTACGTTGAGTGTCTCGCTGATTTTTAGATGATATTTCAAAATCATATCTACCCCAGGCAGCTATCATACATAATATACTGATATATATCATACTAATATACTTTTTAATATTTAATTACCCATTAATACTGTTGACTTTTTTTATTTAATTACCGAAAAATTATAATATAAATATATATAATTTTTTTCAGTTCTGTGAATTAATGAGGGTGGCCTTTTGTGTCTGGAAAGAAAGAAAGTTTATTTTGCATAAAGTATATATTTGTTTACGAAAGTCCTGAGGTGCACTGTAGTTTGAGACTGACAGCCTTCAAAGCCTACCGTAGATATGTCATTAAATGATCAAACTGAATAGGATCTGTCACTTTGGTTCACCTCTTGTTTTTCACTTCCCGGAAGGCCAAGGAACAAACTTTCCCAAGTGCAGAAATTACATTCCTCTGTGCGGCAAAGTGGGACTGATGTCTCACTGTGTGATGATAGTTCAGAGGCTCAGCTGGGTGGACACAATGGAGAGATGCAGTCCTTTTGTATCTCATCCATTTGGCAGTTCTATAGCTTGATCTTCCTTAGAGGCCTCTAAGTAGTTAAATTTTTTAAAAGTATTTCTGAGTATGGGAGGGCATCTGTGTATATTGGTACATTCTTGGGATAATTACGTGAATATATATGTTTTTTTTTTGTATTATATATAGAATTTCAAGGTTAAGCTTTAGAAAATGCTTTTCGCTAAAGTGGCTCTCCGTGGATTACTACCAGATAAATGTTGTTAAAAGGAATAATTGTCCTTTTGGTTTTCACTCATACAGCAGAAGCCTTACAATTTAATCTCCTCAGTAGTATAAAAAAGGCAGTACAATTTGGTGTCCTCTGTCATATTAAAAGCAAACATGGCAGTATTAGTTGTGGTAAAAAAAAAAAAAGTCCTTAAGATTTCCTTTAAATTCCATTTATTAAAAAGCAGCCATTTCATGTGGTGAAAAAAAGGAGAAAAGAAAATTAGGGCTGGCAGCAGTGACCTTTCTGCACCTTCAATTTGTCACTGATCTTCCATCTTTGTTGATTGAAATTTTTAATTTCGGCACTCTTTAGAGTTGTTGTAAAAGGCCATTGTCTGCTGAGATGAACTCCTGCCGTCGGTGCTAGCAGTGAAGGCTTCTTTTCACTGCAACAAATAGAGGCTCTTTCTCCCTCCTTTGGCAGCACAATTTAAATAAATGGTGAATAAGAGTTATCAGACATGAAATGGTGGATTAATTGAATCTAGCATGAGGCTTTGGTCCCCCCTGTCCCCCTCAGCAGGACCTGTCCTTTAGAAAAACACAAGGCTGTCCTAATTGTGAGAAACACAAAAAGTATCCTTCAAATTCCTTCGCCCTAAACGAGAGCGGTAGCTCCATTCACTCCCATAATGGGCCTATTAGCTGCTTAACTCAGTCTTGTACATGGGAAGATTTTCTCTGCTGAATGTGGAGGGGGAGCGTACGGAGGACAAAAATATGGGGTGGGTGGGCAGATTGAGTTTGTGGTTTTCAGCCATGAGGTGCTGAGGCTAACCAGTGTGTGTGTGTGTGTGTGTGTGTGTGTGTGTGTGTGTGTGTGTGTGTGTGTGTGTGCGCGTGTGTGCATGTGCATGCGTGTGTGTTCATGCGTCATGCTTCAGGGGCATTCATCTTATTTTGCATCCATAAAATAAGTTGTTTATTTTTCCACCTTTCTTCTTTTCCTCCTCAGCAACACTACCATTCCAAAATCGATGTCCTGATCGAAGAGGCTTTTAAAGACATGATTTCCTCCCTGGTATCTAAGGTACGTAGCGGCAGGGCCCATTTAACCGGCACGGTGACGTTCCCTCCCATTCTCCCGTCACCCTTTCCCCCTTGTGTTTATTGTTTGGAATCCCACTCTCGGGCCACCCCATCATGTGTCCTATGAGGGCGATACGGCTCCAGACGAGGATTCCCGACACAAAAGCACATGTATGCCATGCACTGTTTTGTCACCACGTTAACAAATAACGGCATATGTGCCACAATAATTACCGGAGGTGAGGTAAGTTCATGGAGTTAATCGTTCCGCTTGGCTTTTGGCAGCAGTCGCGGGAGTTTGTAGAGCTGAAGTGTTGATAAAGGTTTTCCCCTTTTAGTTTGCTGCAGTTTTAGACGGAGTTCTGTCCAAGCTCTCGCGATACGACGAAGGGACTCTCTTTTCTTCCCTGCTGTCTTTTACAGTAAGTGCCAGCTTTGTGTCGAGGGCAGGAAACACTGTGCCCTTCCATATGACTTTTTAAGAATACAAAATATAATTTTGTAGTAAAATAAGAATATTAAAAATAAATCATTAATAATAATAAAAATGATAAATAAGTAACAAAGAATCTATCTTTTTGACTTGAAGGTGAAAACAGCTGCCAAATATGTGGATGTTCCTGTGAGTATTACGTCATGTTCCTGAACATATATTCATAAAATAAATAAATATTGAGTGTATAGCTATACAGAAATATTCATGTAAATTATATTCATATATAGTCATATTCACATATCCACATATATTGTCTTATAAATGATCTACACACATGCAGAAAACAGGACTAAAAGTGTACAAATATTTGTAAATTACCAGTATATCTTTCTACATCTTTATAGAAAATAAATGAACGTAGAGCGGATGGTGGGGCTTTGCTGTGAAGCAGGGTAATGTGTGTGCGTTGAAACAGTCATCATTGCAGGGCAAATTACAAACACTAACTGGCTGGAAAACAATTTAGTATTTCTGTGAGGTGATGGTGGGCGGTCACGGCAAACGAATCTAATGACTCACAAACATGAGACTGAATGCTTGTTCTGAACAGTCTGAGACAAATGAATGGGCAGGAACTCTCTCACTTGTGTAAAAAGGGATCCCGCACATGCTGCGTCGCAATAAAAGTGAGGTTCAGCTGTTTGCATTGTTGAGGTTCTCAGCTTTTTTTTCTTTCTTTTTTTTTACTCCATTGGCTGAGTGCATGATTCGGCCACATGAGACTACCAATCAGAGTCTGGGCACGAAGAATGCCACGCCTACCGGTGCAAGAACCATGACATATCGCCTTTGCAGTCACGCCCCATGGTGTGGAGTCCCCTTTCTCTCCAAACGCCATGAACCCGCTTTTCCGTGAGAAATGGTGCGTCGCGTGTAACGCTGGTGCAGGTGTGTCGCGTGCGTTTCCCAGAGAGACGTGTCCAAGCAACACTGAGAAAATCAGAGCAGCGCCTCTCTGCCAATGGCTTCCCGGCAGGTTGCCCTCCGGCTTTTATCTTGCGAGGAGAACTCCTTTTAGACAATGCGCCGTGGAGGCGACCAGAGTCCACCTGATGAGCGGGGCCCGGCACAGCCTCCTGCTCTTCATCAGAGGGGATTAAGTATGTGTGTGCTGTCGGCACAGGTTGCCAGGGCTGGGAGCCAGGGGCCAGTTTTCCACCTTCACGTGAAATTATAATGTAACCTCCTCCTTGCTCTTTTGTGCAGAGAGAAAAGAGGGACCTTAGAGCTATTCTCCGGGCCCGTGAATAAAGGGGGCGGGGTGAGGGGGCGTGGCCCGACGGTGTCAGGTTTGGCTGCAGACACATTTGCGCCCTTGTCACGAAAGGTTAAGCTCCTCCGTTCCTTTGTGCACATTGCCGTTAGCCGACGCTCCCTCCCCCTGGGTCACACACCTGGGGAGAGCGGATCTGCGGCAGGAAGCCAAACTCCACGCACCGTGCAATTACGGAATATTTCTGTCCTTTTCTCATTTCACCTCCAAGCGCTTATCCCTCCCAGTTAACCAGTCATTAGCCTGGGCTTAATCTGTCCTGTTGTGCACCTTTCATTCAGTCCTAATGATCATTTCACACACAGACACACACACGCACACATGCACGCACCCCACACACACACACACACACACACACACACACACAAACACACACAGAGCCTTCTCCAAAACTACGCTTACAAATGAAGGCCACAACATTTTTTGTCCAATTTTTTGTGCCTTTGGTAAGCTGTTTTTCAATACTAAAGTTTTCCTTATGGAACTCTGTGGAATGTTTGCAAACAAACAACGCATTGTGCGCCGTTTCGTGCGAGCTCTACCTGCGTGCCCTGTGGATCCTTGCCCAGAGTGATCTGGTCGTCATTTCTGTTTGTCACCCTGCCATAGTGATCGCACAGAGGGGGCTGTTCCGTTATTGTTCATTCACGCTTGACACGAACACTTCTTACAAACGCATCAGCTTGCTGGTGGGTAACATTAAGAAGATGCAGTAAATGGGTATTACATTGTTTGCCTGCAAGATTAACAATGTCACTTGTGTTCAGCCTGTGAATAATGTCTTATTTTACGGGGATCTCCTTTACGGTGCACGTTATATGTTACACAGACTCCCAAACTGCAAAAAGGTGATGGTCGTCTTCTTCTTCTACCTTTATTTATTGCAGCCATGTTGGTTGTAATATACCCAAACTGTGACTGTGGGTAAATGCTATCATTCATCTGAGTGATTTTATGCTGCGAGGATTTTTCAGTCATCAAAAATGAAAGCCATGGAAGTTGCATGACAAACATTACACGTCAGGTTTCTTGATAACACATAAATACCGTTCATGTGTTTTAACTGCTTCAGTTTTCATACTTCCAACTTATTTTTGGTGACTGGTGTTTTTTTTTTGTTTTTTTTTTAAAGAAGCGTTGGCTTTTCTGATCTCTCACCAGATGTCCATGGAAATCAAAAGTTTCTGTTAGGACATTTGAGGCTGAATATCTGAATACATAAGTAAATCACATCTCGAAAAAAGCACAAAGTGATCGCCCAATATCCCGTATTTGCTTGTTTCTTGTAATTCTCATAGACCTATCATTTCCAATGACAAAAGGACCAGTTGTGTATGTCTTGGGGGGAGTGAGAAAGAATAAAGCACACATACACACACACACACACACACATCAAGCCGTGACAATGACGTGGGAACAGAACTAAGCGTGAGTAAAATCGCATTAGCGCTTGATTACAGGTATGTGGACCCTGCCCGTGCCTGGACCTCCAAAACTCAACACTAATTGGGAGCCATTGGCAGCTGTCACAATTAGTCAGTGAAGTTGTGCACATTTTGTCTAATGGTGTAGCTTCACTCTGGAGCTAAGAAAAGAAGAGGAAATGAAGGTGTGAAGTACCCATCTGGTAGCTTGAATTTGAGGGCGGTGGGAGCCCGTCTTATTTTTAGAAGAGCTTTCTGCACGATTTCTCAAGTGTATTAATACTACATAGGTAGTACATGTTGCAATTTAACGATAAAAAAATACATATTTACTTCCATCTCGCATAGTGTTCTGTCTCACTAACAAACAGAACATAGGGAAGTAATGAGAAACTTCTCTCAGTAGCAGCTGTGTGAATTAACATCATTGGCTTGATATCGGAACATAACCCCCTCCCCCCTCTTTCATTGCCCATGTTTTTCACTGGTGGGTGTTGTGTAAATAGCCAGTTTTTCATGTTGTTTATAAACACCTTCATACTGACTTATGAGGCAAGGAGTTCTTTTTGAGCCAGGCAGTTGAAAACTGGCTTGTAGCTCATCAATATTTATTGTCTGTATTGACTCCCGAAAAAGAGGATGCTAGTCTACTGTAATTTAGAAGTGAAGCTGATTTAAACACAGCCAATGGATCATTCCATAGCGCTGATCACTGAGCAAGGCAAATACCCTCAAGCCGTTATCCACTCAGGCAAAATCATGTTCATATGTTTCTTAGGATACTATGTTAAATCAAACCATGGCCTTATGGCAGTAAGGAGTCAGGCAACCAGCCATGAAGACAAAAGCCATGCTAGGTGAAATCATCTTTTTGGTTAAGCTCTGAAAAAATGTCTTCCAAAAAAAAGGAGCACACTTTGTCATTGTTGGCCCATCCCAGCCAAGTCATTATGGAAATGAGTCTCCATGGATACAGGTATATTACCATTTCTGTGTAATTGTCATAATTGTTTTGTGAAAAGTGCACAGAATTACAAAACTGATTATGTATGTGTTTCTGCATGGTCCTGAGTTACTTACAGAATTTATGCAAAAAACACATTTTTTAATTTTAAATTGAAATTACATGTTTAAGTAATGGTAAAGTAAACTACTGGTGCTAATAACTTTTTTCAGAACAGTTATGGGAGTCCTTTATGAGAGGATTGTAATCAAAATGTTACAACTCAAAATTGTACTGTACGCTCGTCTGTGTGTGCAAGGAAAACTAAGTTGCACCTTGTTCAATCTAACTGGCTTTTCCTTGAGCCTAAATGAAAGAAGTAGTCTATTTTGTGGTTTTATCCAGAATTTAATTACTTTAGAAAGTTAATTATTTCACGTGAATGTATTTAAAATTTTTTCTAGTGCAGACTAAAGAGAAATTGGCAACAAAAATGGCTTTGAGTTGCGGTTGTTGAGCGATTGGAGGGGGGGGGGACATAGCTCAAGATGATCTATTTAAATGTGGAAATGAAAGCATGTAAACTGGAATGGCTGCTGTTGATTGGTAATTAAGCTGGAGCTTTGATTGGGAGATGCCATGGGCCAAAGACACAAAAGCTTCCGTCGAGACTGTGTGCTCTGTGATCTATCGCGCGTCGTCCTTGGTGTGCGCTCAGGGAATGCGTTATTGTGAACGTCGCAAGTAAAGTGCACCCTGAGACACTTTCACGCTCTCTGAATTTTGTTCCCGACTTTAGATTTGGTGGAGGTGAGGTAGAGCGGGTGGCGGTGTGTGGGTGGGGGAGTTATTGTCTTGATTTTATTCAGGTATTTATGGCTTGGTTACATGCTCAGGTCTAGGTGGCAGAATGCTATTCAGAAGTTCTTTGTGGACTGCTTTTAGACTTTAATTGCTCTGATGGGTTTCTTCGCTCAGTGTGACAGAGTTGAACATTCATCACAAATCGAAAGCGTGACACACAACTCGCAAATGACAAGCATGCCCGCCGCAGGCTGCCTGTCAAGCCCAAGCGAAGGACACACACAATCCAAACCACTATTTCTAAGGGCTTTTCGTTCCGTGCTCGATTTGTGTTTTATTTTATATTGTTTATTTAATTTGCCCAATTAAAGGATAAGTCACAGTAACAGGACACCATAATGCACTGGATGTTTTAATTTTTTCAGCGGCCTCTGTGACTCTTGTCAGTGCTGCAGTTTTTAAAGTCAGTTTGCATTGTAATATAGAGTAGTATACTTTTAATAGCTGATTTTTGAGTCTCAACATAACATGAAAGTTTTGAGCAAAAGCCTTGCTGACAGTGTATAGAACACCTCAAAATACTTGAATTCAGACATTGTTCCTTTTCAAAGAGCATCTGTGACATCATCACACTGTTCTGTGTACGGCTTTATAACTGTAACTGTGCATCTCTCTCTCTCTCTCTCTCTCTCTCTACCTGTCTTTCTCTCTGTCTCTCTCTCTCTCGCTCTCTCTCTCTCTCTCTCCTCTTTGCACACAGAAGCCTGGCATGGACTTGGCAGACACTTACATTACCTTTGTGAGGCAGAACCAGGACATCCTGAGAGACCGGGTCAATGACGAGATGTACACCGAGAAGGTGTTTGATGTGAGTGTCGGCACGGGCCCAGCACTCCGTGGCAGTTACAGGCCTCAGTGACAAACCTTTGTTTTTATTAGTGTTCTTTTACTCATCCCGGGCATTTTTACAATATGATTCATTTCTATAGAGGAGCACGTTTGCTACTTTGCTCAGGGGTACCACTGCGATTTGAAAGTGAGTCCAGCTGGTCGCGGGGTCAGTTTCGTAACCTTCACATTGCGCTCCCGTTCCCTTGTATCGTGTGAGACCTGCTCTGGAATTATGTGGTTTGTTTTTCTTCATTTCCTCGTTCTCTTATTTTCCTGTCCATTTGTGTCATACGGTACGCTCTTTGAATTATGTAATGGCTGGCTTTTAATTGTTGGATTGAACACGCATAAATGATTGATTGACTTTTTTATTTTAAAGTATAATTGGTAAGACCTTATATTTGAACCCAATGATACCAGGTTGAGTCACTCCAGTTGGTAAGTATTGTGGATATTTGTCAGTAAACATATTTGCACACTTTGTTTCCTAGTAACAATGTACTTAATCACAACATAGATGCAGTGATGGTGGTTTAATCATGAAACTGATTATACAGTTCATAGCAATGGAAAGGCCTTTGATGTTGTGAAAATTCAAATTATTGAGATTTCTAATCATTGTCACAAACAACACACCAACCTTCAAACTCAACAGTAATGTGTTAAATTCAGGGTGGCATCAGGGTCACATTGTGCTGTGACATAGTGTGAAAAGATATGTGTTGCTGATTCTGTTCCGAATCTTCATTATGAGTAGTAATTAAAAATGGACGTGGGCACATTTGTATCGTCTATACTGTGCAGCTTATAAAATACAGTGTACCGTATATGTGTGTGTGTGTGTGTGTTGGCATGTTTAGCCTACTTCATGGGGACTAAATGTCCGCACGTGCATATATAGTTCAGTGATATATGTAAGTGTAAACACAATGTAATAAAGAGGCTTAACTGCTCCTACACAGAGAATACAACAGAAATAATGACTGTACGGAGGGGTGGTAGTGTAGTATAATCACTAGGGAAATTGACTTGTAGTGCAAATGTTGTGGCTTCAGTTGTGGACAGGGCCATTGTTCCTTTGAGTGAGATTGCTTGAGTAAACATGTCCGGAGGTAAAACTGGATTCTATGTAAAACCAGAAAGGCGAAATCTGCGTAAACCTCTCTGGATAAGAGCATCTTCTGACTGCCAAAATGTAAATGTGTAGTGAAGGTGGATTTGTAAATGATTTGAACACGATTTCACGTATGACTGACAGACAAAGAGCTGAACATGAATCACCCCCGCACATAAAGCCAGCCCACGCTGGCATAACTAGTCAGTGCACCGGTGTCTGTTCAATTAGTCACCGACGAGCTTAATTACCAATCATACTGGATACAGATGGGCTGTGTCAGGCGAGTATCTTGGTGAAACACTTAAGAGTTGAGCTGTCATTTGCGGCAGTGCTTTTTTTGTGGCATCTAAACACGTGTTAATTGCTTCTAATTAGACAGTCTAATAGGCTTGTCTCATAAAACTTTATAAAAAGGTGCACCATTCACCGTCTCGGACTTGTGCGAGGGCATTAAAAGTTGAGCGTGAAAGTGTTTTGCCATGTCTCTTGGCTGCATATGTCATCCTTGATAGATTATGCTTGTTACAATTAAATTGTTTGGCTCAGCCACCAACTTCCTGTACAGTACATCAGTCAAACCAGCTAGCTAATTGTGCTGTTCTACAGGGGAAGCTGAAAACCGCACAGCTTATCTTAATCCACCTCTCGCTTTGGTTGTCAGTCAAATGTCATTTGGGTATTGGTAAGGATTAGAGATAATGCACCTGGACCACACCTTCCTCTGCATCATAGCACAGAAGACAGTGCAACCATGACGTTCTCTCAGGAAAGGTAGCCAGCCCTTTGAAAAAATAGAGAGCAGGATATATTAGTAAAAAAACTAATTCCTGTCAGCTGACCCACAGGAAAAATGCTGACATATGACCTATTCATTAAATTTTTGGGAAGGGGGCACTCACATTGACTTGTGCATCCATGGCAGTGCTTCAGTGGTCATGGGGAGTGTGTAAGGTTCCCGCCTGGCCAGGGGGAGCACTGATGCAGCTGAGTATCAATCCGTTTAATATAGCTGGCTCTGTCCCTGAAGATAACAGGCACCAGTGGGCCTGGGACGCAGTCAAAACTTTGACCCATTTCTTTAATCATTGAACACGTAGGTGAAGGTGTCTGCACCTCTCCACATGCACCAGTCTGTCCAGACAGGCGCGAGGTACTCAGCACCATACTCACCTGTCACTAAACCATCCTCATTTATACTCATCCCTGTTCTACTACCTACCTCTACCTACTCTTTGTTCTGTACGGCCTTCTTTGCTTTCACTTGTTTCCGTACCACCCTCTTCAACAGTCACAATGTAGACCTTGTACCGTCAATGGGTCTGCTCTGTCTGATTAACATAGTACTATTCTGATTGTTGTCAGGTGATCCACAATGGCACATTGGCCTTAACATTGTAACGATGTTAAGCAATGCCCATTGACGGAAATCCGTGTTAAAGGGTAAGTACACTCTAGATCACTTTTTTTCCCACTGTAAACGTGTTTGTATGCCTACCTTATAATTAAACTTATCCATGCATTCCGTTATTTCAACTATTGTGAAATAATATTGTATATCATAAGAAAATGGTAGAAAAGCGTCTTTGTGCTGCCCCTAATGATGGAAATTTCCTTAATGCTAATGGTGTATTTTTTCTAACTCTTTATGCCTCAGAACCAATACTGCGTTCTCATCCTTCAAATAATCTCCCCACTGATTCATCCCTGCTTGTTTTTTATTGACCCTATGATCTACCTTTATCATCTGGTCACCTTTCTCAATGTCCCCTTTTCAATCTTTTTATCCTTCAATCCATACAACTATTTTATTATATTAATAAAAATAAAATTAAACAAGACCCTGTGAACTAAAACCCTCCCTCCCCAAGTGTATTAATTGTTCTCTTCTGTTGCCTTGAAGCCTTTATTACCTGCCTCTCATCCTCCACCCTTTTTGTACACCTGGTGTTGTAGCTCACCTCTGCTTCAGTTCCCCATGTACAGCTCTGTGTTACCCTGTACAGCTCTGTGTGGCTCTGTTCTGCCGTGTGTGGCTCTCTTCGGCTCTGTATGGATCTGTCTTGCACTTTTCAGCCTGCTCTCTGCTGCCATATACAGCTCTGTGGCACTCTCTGCAGCTCTATGCTGCTTTGTGACACTCTGCAGCTCTATAATAATAATAGCTAATACAATAAAATAACTTTTATTTTTCCGCTAGGGAACTTCAGTTGTAGCCCCAACAACAACAAAAAAACATAGCCAGTGGGGCAGACCCACAACACACACACATATCAAACAAAGACATTCAATATAATCATTGCATTAATCAAACTAATTAAGTGAATTAAATTGGAATGCAGCCATGATTAAAAATAGCCCCCGCTGTTCTGAGATGTCCAGTGTGATTAAGCAGTCCAACACACAAACTCCGCCTCCACGACTTTCCTCCATACACGCAGTGTTGTGGTCTCTGTACACTGTCGAAATGGAGCACCGAACTGTGTCAGCCTTCCCAGTCGTCGCCTCACTCGTCCCTCGCATTATCTTCTCCTTTCTCTTCTCTGGTGGCCTCTTGAAGATTGCCCGCAGTCTTAGACCAGTCCCGAGTCCCAACACCTTCAACTCCGGTGAAGAACGATGGTAAACTTTGTAGCTGCAGATCCAACAGACATTCCCGAGCATATGTTGTGAATGCATCTCCATGGTGATGAACACAAACAAAATGATCCTGAATATACACTGCTCAAAAAAATGAAGGGAACACTTAATCATCACAGTATAACACCAAGTCAATTAAACCAAACCGGTAATGCTGGATGATGTTGCAGGCAGCATAACATTCGCCACGGCGTGCTCAGTGTGAACCTTCTCTCATCTGTGAAGACAATGGGGCACCAATGGCAAATCTGCCAATTCTGGTGTTCTCTGGCAAATGCCAATCGATCTGCACGGTACTGGGCTGTGAGCACAGGTCCCACTAGAGAATGTCGGGCCCTCATGCCACCCTCATGGAGTCTGTTTCTGACAGTTTGGTCAGAAACATGCACACGAGTAGCCCCCTGGAGGTCATTTTGTAGTGCTCTGGCAGTGCTCCTCCTGTTCCTCCTCGCACAAAGGAGCAGGGTTGTTGCCCTTCTACGGCCCTGTCCAGCTCTCCTCGTGTAATGGCCCGTCTCCCGGTGTCTCCTCCACGCTCTTGAGACTGTGCTGGGAGACAGAGCAAACCTTCTTGCGACGGCACGTATGGATGTGCCATCCTGGAGGAGCTGGACAACCAGTAGTGACAAGGGTACTAGTAAAATGCTAAACTAGAGAAAAGTCAGTCAGGAAGGATAAGGACAGAGAAATTGTCTGTGGCCACCACCTGCAAAACCATTTACATTTTGGGGGTTGTCTTGCTGTTGCCTCTCCTGTCCATCTGTTGTCACTTTAATTTGCACCAAAGCGGGTGAAATTGATTCACAATCGTTTACGCTTCCTAACTGGACAGATCGATATCCCAGAATTTTAATCGACTTGGTGTTATACTGTGTTGATTAAGTGTTCCCTTAATTTCTTTGAGCAGTGTACAATTCGTCAATATTACCAAAATGAGCAGCGTGAGTGCCCTGAACAATTTTCAGCCTGCTTCCCCCTACCACAACAGACACACAGCACATGAAAAAAAACAAAAGACAAAAGCCCGACACAACAAAATACATTCAAATTAACAAACACGAACATGAGAGACAGCTGGACTACATGTTGCCATTACATTGCCACGTGACATCATCATACGCTGCTCTGTGGTACTCTCTGCAGCTCTATGCTGCTCTGTGGCACTCTCCGCAGCTCTATGCTGCTCCGTGCATCTCTATGCTGCTCTGTGCATCTCTATGCTGCATTGCATAGCTCTGTATGACTCTGTGCAGCTCTGTCTTGCACAGTACATCTCTGTGCTGCTCTGCCGCTCTATACTGCTCTGCCGCTCTATGCTGCTCTGCCACTCTATGCTGCTCTGTGCCGCTCAGTGCAGGTATATGCCGCTCTATGCTGCTCTGTTCAACTCTATGCAGCTCTGTGCCGCTCTGTTCAGCTCTATGCAGATCTGTGTCGCTCTATGCCGCTCTATGCTGTGATATATACATAGCAGCTTTATGCTGTATCAATTGAACAGCTGAATGTTTTTTAAAGTGCTGGTGATGAACGTTATTATTTCAAACAATTGATATGCTGCATAAAGGTGTGTATGGGCTGCAAATGCCTGCAATCTCAATGCATGCTTTCAGGTGGAGAATTGAGTCAGAGACTGGATTGTGAAAAAGCACAATGCACAATGGGCCTCATTCATGAAACGTGAGCAGAACAAATTTGTACATGAATCGTTCGTATTAGCAAATTTGGCCGTATTTTGGCGTTCATCAACGTTTTCGTGTCTGAGATTTGTTCGCACATACTAACACATTTTACACATGCTCAAGACCACGTGTACCGCGTTCGTAAATTCAGAATGCTGCTAAATGTAGCTTCTGAGTGATAATTAGAATATGATTTTATTTTTATTAATAATAATAAATTAAATTATTATAAAAAGCAAACACTTTAGATTATGCCTATTAATCAATTGTAGGCTATGAAGTTGTTTCATTAGACCCATAACGTAGGCTAATGAATGCTCCCAGTAGCCTAATATTTTTTCTAAATTGCTAAAAAAAAATATTCTACATGACCTTACATAGGCTATGCTAATTAAAACACACATTTAACCAATAAACAAAATTAGCTTAAAGTGGCTTCTGTAGCCAGGGTTGCAATTGTGGTCAACAGCTTAATCCAGCTCATGCCAGTGTAGGCCTACATCCAGTTCCCCTACAAGATGCAAAGCCAGGTGGAGGTAAAGCAGGGTTTTGAAATTGCCAACCTGCCCAATGTTATCGGTGCCATAGACTGCACACCCCAGTGAACATTTTTGTTGAAAAGTCGTTGAAATGTTGTCTCGCGTTCAGGTGCAAAACCGGATAAACTTGATTTAAAAGTTTTTTAACCGGTTAGAATGTAGCCAGGCTCTATCCCGGTAAAACCTGAGCTTGATTCTGGCTTTTGCTCAGTGGGACACGCGCATTAATGTGACCGCAATTAGAACACGCCAGAGAGATTCTAAAATAAGTAGCCTATGTGATTACCCGATTTCAAACCACAACTCGCATGCACAGAGCCCCAACAAAATGAATAACGTTTCTTCGCCTCCAATTTAATGTCAATCAATTTTTTTATTATATTTTTTTTTACAGTTCGTGTGAGGGTTGATCCTGCATGGTAGCCTATACCATGTTATACCAGTTCATGACACCCGTACTGACAATACTAAACTATTTTTTTTCCTTGATTGAACATCTGCTAATAAAACTTTGATTTCAGTGTCGGAATAATTTTTTCCTTAGATTTTTCTGGGCCATTCGGACTATATGGACCTCTAAATGGAAGTCACAGTCTCCATATAAGGCAATGCATGGGCGTGGATTTATGCTAATCACAAAATAACGTGGACGCGGTTCGTACGTGAATACAAAAAAATCTGCCTTTCCCACACTGATGAATCTGGCGTAAATTTTTCGTACCAACTCGTTTCGTACATAAATATAAACGCATATTTAGGAACGCTTCATGAATGAGGCCCAATGTTTCCTTCAGTATAATAAATGTATATCTTGCCCATATTGATGATAAAAGGCTATTGAATTGCATCAGTTTACTGTAACGCTGTAACATGTGTAAACAGAAAGCAACTGAGCAAACAAAAATGATACATAGTTGTGTTTTTTAATGAGTATGTATGAAACTAAGTATACTGTGTGTGTGTGTGTGTGTGTTTTGCATGTAATTTATTCATTTATTTATTTAATAGCTTCCCTGGATAATGTGCGTGAAAGCTGTTGGTTGACTGCTGAAAGCACAGGACTGTTTAATGAAAGAATGCTGCTCTACTGAAGCTGTAATCCCTTGCAGAGAAAGGCCGATGGGCTGGGGGGTGAGGCCCCGTCTCTTTGTTGGGTCTTTTTGCATCGGTGGGGTGGAGGAGGGACCCTGTCCCAAGCCTGACCTGGACTTTATCCTAGAGTGGTTCCACTGCCCTCTTTTCTCTCTCTTTCTCTCTCTCCTTCCCTGCTCTCCCCCTCTCTCTATTTTCTCTCATGTATCTTTCACCCTTTTTTTCTCCTCCCTGTCTTTCTTTCTCTTAAATCTCTTTTTCACTCTTTTCTCATTGTCAGTGCTCTACTTCCACACCTCTTTCTCTTTCTCTCCCCAGTGCTCCCCCTCCCCTTTTCACTTTCCTTTTCCCTTCACATCTCACTCTTTCTGCTGTTGCTTGCTCACTTTCCCTCTCTTCTTTTTTCACTCTTCCTATTCACTCTTCTGTTTACCGTCTCTCTCTCTCTCTCTCTCTCTCTCTCTCTCTCTCTCTCTCTCTCTCTCTCTCTCTCTCTCTCTCTCTCTCTCTCCCCTTAGCAGTGTCAAACTGTTCTTTAGAGTCTGAGGGGGATCTCGATAGGTGGAGAGTGGCATTTAAAGAAAGCCAGACCACTGTGAGAGCACTTGTAACCCCGTTGTGCCAATTTCCCCAGCCAGCAGCCGCTGTTGGAGCGCTCACAGGGCTCATGTTGACCTGTTTACTATTTAAAAATGCTGAGGTGTGCATTGCCCTGAGCGCTCCTGTCCAACTCCTTCCCCCAATCTTTTTGCATCCTGCAGCTTCATCTTCATCCGCTGGCCCCCTCCTTTGCCGCTAACTCCACCCCACCCCACCCACTTCTCCTCTTAGATTAGGTTTGAAAACTTCGCTGCAAACACTAGATTAGACTGATGTTGTGTTTTCCGTGCTCCTGTTGATTTGTTGAACCCTGCTCTGGCCTGCGAGCAGGCGCGGGCGAAATGGGAAGGCAGAGCGCTAATGTGACTCACCCGCCTACAGTCATGCACAAGGAGCGTGGATGAGCGACGGGGTCTCGCTGTGCGGGCACGGACGCTTCCTCCCCCTCCCCGATCGGTGAGGGGAGGGGGCTAGAGCCGGAGCCGGGGAAGGGGCGGGGGGGGTTGTCAGGAAATGAAGAGGGTAATGCATGCCCTTGCAAACGCGAGGCCGCGGATGAATAGGAAAATAATACTGATTAAAATGTTGATGAGTCGCACACACAGAGGCAGCACATATCTACAGCCGGTTCACAGGTGTGAAATGTGCTCTCCGCTATTACTTTAATAACAGTGATTGGGACACTTAAGTGCGTTATTACTGAGGCGCTGGTGTGGCACAAAGAGGGATCCAAACCGCTGGCACGTAAATGTGTTCCCGAGCGCCGGCAGCATGCAGGAAAAGGATAAGGTGGGAAAATGTGGAGTGCTCCTTCACCTGCGTGATTAGCATGCACCCGTTACATCCATCTGTTTCCCCTCTCCAGGACTAACCGGCTTAATGAGCTCACGTCGTCACCCTCAATTTTGCAGCCGTTCGATTCAGTTTAGCGGGCTAAAGCAGAGACATTCTGAGTGCACGCTAATTTTTTCCCCTTCAGGAGGGAACATTGCTTTGGTTGTTTTGCGTCTTGTCGAAAGAATGTTTAGGCGAAACATCATTCTATGAAAATGAGCTGAAGGACCTGAGACTGTTCAACTCGAAGCTCTAAACATGTACGTGTAAGACGAACATTTTTTTAAATAAACGTTCAAATAAGTTTGATTATACATTTAACTTTGGTTTATAGGACTAGCTTCAACATTATATGATTTTAAAATAATTTTGTCATAAACCAATTTTTTTTTTCATTATTTATATTATTTAGTTGCCACTATTTTATATTACTTAGGACAAAAGCATAGTGGGATTGACCATTCACAGAAACAGAATGATGAATCTGCCTCAACCATATAAATGTTTCTTGTGACTTTTTTGGGCTTTTATCCTCTCTTACTGTGTAAGTACTTGCTGTCCAATTCATATTTTTGGAGAGCAGTGTGTGTTAATGGAATAATTAATATATACATTGTTGTACTTTATTTCCATAGCAGGCAGGCACCCAAAATCAAGGCAACCTATCAAACATTCTATACATATTACAGATAATTTTATTGTATTAATGTAGAAAGTTTACAGATGCTGTGCCCCATTCATGAATTTAACCTGCAAATAATTGGCTCTCTAAAAACTCCACAATTCTGCTATTATACTTGTGTTTTGTTGTGCTCACAGTGATCAGTTTTTCAGAATGCATATAAATTTTATGCAGGCACTGTTTGTGCACCTTTTGTATATTTTGTCACCTGGATACACAGCTGTTTTTGAACTGAGCAGTTTCACACTCTGTGAAGCACAAGAATACGTTTCTCCTGGGAAAGTTGCCCACTTTATTAATTAGCCTGCTGTTAATTACTTTTAAGGTAAATATAGGTAAATGCTTTACTAAAGTTATTGCGACAGTGCAGAGCTACTTTTACAGTAGCTAGCTAATTAAAAGCTGTGTATGTCAAAATTAATTGGTTGGTAATTATATTAGTCAATCAAATGGCATTAAAGGGCAGGTAACTTGGTCATTGTATGTCTTCCTCAAGAAAAGGGGGTATAAATAAAGTGGGATGACCTGTGGGCTATAGAATGTCGTCTTGCAAGCCCTCAGACCTCCCGTAGACACCACTCCCCACTGCTGGGTTCACAATGGTCGAGTGTGTAGGTGGACGCAAATGCTGTGTCAGTGGATACCTGTCTATGTGTTCCGCAGCAATGGTACACCAGCACCATGAAGGTGGTGTGCGTCTGGCTGACGGACAGGCTCGACCTGCAGCTTCACATGTACCAGCTGAAGACCCTCATCAAGATTGTCAAGGTAACAGGTGCCCTGGTAATCCTAGAGGAAGGTGTTGGACCCGAACATGTGAGGTTATAAGCGCCGACAGGAGAGCATAAACGCACTGAAGTGTATTCAGGTTTATCGATACCAGCTCCACCTGACTCGATCTTACAATGGGGGACAAACAGAGGATCCACTAAAGACACTGGAGCCAACGTTGAGCTTCTCTTCACTTCTGTGCACAACCAGCTCCTTTGGATTATTAGGGATAAAGTTCAATGGGAGATAGGAAAGGTTCCTGCTGTCTGGGTGTTCAATCAAGTGACAGACGTCTCAGTCTCGTCTCCGAGTCTTTAAATCATCGATACTATGTTATCTTTAGAATAAAAACAAAAATGATAGCAAAACAATTGCATTGTCTGCAGTATGGGATTACCCAGAAATCACTGGGATAAGCGTGACTGAGATTGTATGCCAAGTGACGAAGCTGAGCAGAAATG
This sequence comes from Ilyophis sp. 1 JC-2022, assembly GCA_022702515.1. Lineage (NCBI taxonomy): Eukaryota > Metazoa > Chordata > Actinopteri > Anguilliformes > Synaphobranchidae > Ilyophis > Ilyophis sp. 1 JC-2022. Next base: position 86,187,404 of record CM040404.1, on the reverse strand, counting down.
ATGCATCTGCTGTGTGATTAGTTTCCCATTCGTACTGCGTATCCCGAAAATAACAGACTCTTCAACTGTAGCTTTTCAATCACAGGAAGGCGTTTCACATTTTCTGCTATGTCTCATGATGAATGAGGAATTTATCAAGTGCTATTTTTGTATTCCTTGTACAATTTATTGCTTAATTGAAATTAGTTCATGATGTGCATGTGTATAAGAAAGCAAGGCTTGCTTTTATTTCATATTCAAAAGTTAAGCACAAGGTGATGGAGCATTTTCATTTTGAGTGCTGCCTTCAAAATTGTAAATAAGATTGCTGTTTGCCACAGAAGAGGCGAGGTAAGCCAGCCCTTTGCATTTTATTTTCTTGTAGAAAACGTACCGTGACTTCAGGCTGCAGGGGGTGTTGGACGCAACTCTGAACAACAAGAGCTACGAGACTGTTTACAGCCGGCTGACAGTAGAGGAGGCTACGGTCTCAGTAACCGCGGGCGACGGGCTCCAGGGTATCACGATGAGGGACAGTGATGAAGAGGAGGGGTAGCGGCCCAAGCAGCATCACTCTTGTACGCGATGAAAAAACTCATCCAGCAAAAAAAATCTAAACTCTCATCTGTACATGTGCCACACTACTGGGGTTCTCACATACTTAAGTGACCACCTCCCTTGCCCCAGAGTTCATTGATGCGCTTGTACAGTACACCTCGGTGAACACCAGAGGGCACAGCGCCTGTCTGTTGTACTTTTATGTCTCATTAGTGTGACCAAAATGTCAAGTGTGTCATTTTTTTTCCCTTCAAATTATGGTTCCTGATATGAATTGCAGCAACAGTTGGAGCAGACATTTCAAAATGAAAGTTCATGTGAGGTCATGAAAGGTCCACTGGGCTATCGGTCGGAGTCAAGGTTATTTCACTTTAACCATTGTTAGGGTGAATAGGGTTGTTGCCAAGAGTAGATCTGTCGACATCTTTGTGTTTACTATCTGAACTATGAAGTCTCTTTTGAACTTAAAGACCAAAGCACTATGTCTGTTTTGACCAGTTGTTAGCTGTTTACTGTATGTTTGAGCTTATGATTGGTGAAAAGATTTGACATGATAGCTGTGAATTAATCTGTGTTCAGTACTCAAGATTGTATACCATATTTAAAAGATAAATTAAGTCTATGTTATGCCAGAACACTTCAGTGAATTTGTGTCAGTGAAGTACAAAGAAAATCACCTTGGAGAATATGTATATTTATATTGTCACCTGTATTTGTTCAGGTGTGTTCTAAGTGTTAGAATTAAAGTGTTTTAATTGAACTGTTGTCTGTTCCATCAATGCATTCAGCATGTTCCTGTAAAATACCCATATTTCTAAATTTGAATACACTGAAAGTGTTAACTCCAGAAATTACTCATCTCAGTTAAAAAATAATGAAATAAATGAATCGCCATTTAAAAATATAACCAGGAATAATAGGATATATTTTGTTCTGTGTCAATAAATAAAATAAGAAATCTGAACTGTAGTGCAGTTTTTGAAAATATGCTTTGCATGGAGAACCATTTTACCCATATTGAAAGTCACAGATCCTTGTATAGCGGGATTGTATATGAAAGGCTATTCACACTTAATTTAACAAATGTCTCTATAGTGATGTTTTCATCCACTCAGTTTGGCCAGCCTATGTCATGTTCTTGCATTGGTTCTGAATATAAATCCAGGTTGGTGAAACTTTATTGTTAAAGATAGACAATTGGTTAGATATGATTATGACCTCGTTTTCTGTGCAAGTGTATTTTCAGTAAAAAAAAACAAAAGGCTTGTTTTTCTTTGAGCATTTATATATTAGACGCGCAAGAAATTGTGACGAAATGAGCATCACACGACCCCAGCCCATGGTCCTCTTTTATATCCATGTCCTTCCGCAAACATGCTTTGGTGGATTTAGTATTTCTCCCAAAGATGAGTCGTTCCTTAATTCGGCATGTACATTGTTCAAATACAGTTTCTGCTGAAACATAAAGCGTGCCATATTTATCCCGGCCAGTTACGACACATTTTATGATCGACCTATACCGTTTAATGGAGATTAATGGTCAACAATTCCACATGAGTAATTAGAAAGTGGATTATGAATGAGGACTCGTTTGTTAAAGTTTTTTTTCTTTAGCGTATGTGTATGGTCTACTAGGTCTATTTACATAAATAAAACTAAATTAATGAATTAAATAAATATATTTAATGAGGAGCTCGAGCTTACGTGTCCACGCAGGCAGACATGTGCCTATGTGTTGAACCTGCTGGTCGTTCCCCGAAAGATCGTATTGGGCCATTTATCGCTGTCTAGATCATCGATTGAAGGTGTTAGTTCAAACTCGATAAGACTTTAACCTTGATTTTCAGTTCGGTTTTCATCTTAATTTCCAAGTAATTAGTTACAAATAAATGCAAACCCCCATATATATCACTTCAAATTCTTCTTTTTCAATCATATGGAATTTGGCCTAATACATTTTACTTCAGAATTATTATTATTATTTATAATATTATTTTATTTTTATTGTTAGTAGTAGTAGGCTAGCTTAGTTGTAGAGTTAGTAGTAGTAGAATTATTATTATTAATGTTTGATTCCTTATTATTATTATTATTGTTCTTGTTATTGCTGCCATTAATGTTAATAATTTGTGTTGGGCAAAATTTACGTTATATTTTGTCCATAAAATACGATTACATGGATACAACATGGCCTACATGTGCGTCTTTACTCTGAACAGTATGTGTGGTATTTTGACATTCTTTCGATGTCTGGCTGCTGAATGTTCCTAGATGGGTCGGGAATGTAAAGGTTCTTTGCATAAACAATATATTTCAATACCAGTCTCTCAATAAAAAAAATCTGAGTAGCCTATTTTTACTGACATCAGCCAGGCATTAATTAGTCATTTTTTCTTGGTTTTTAAAATTATCAAGTCTTGAGAGAAAAAAAAGCTAAATTAAAAAATTCGCCTACTCGCCTACTCCTATCACATCATAAATCAATATTTTCATAGTCTATTCGGTTTTTTTTATTTTATTTTTTTGTATGGTTACTTGGGGGGGTTAGTTATAACATAATGTCAGTTGGGGCATTTCTAATGCCTATAAAGCCCTATGGGAACAAAACGTCTAAACGACACACGGCTTAGACTATACCTGACTGACAGACGAGTTAGCCTTGTAAATATGAACATTGCTTTCCTTCTTTTTGTCTCGCGTTTAGTATCCCGTCACCGCGTTGTACCGTTATTTAAAACTTATATTTAAGCAATGTTAGTTAAAATAAAAACACAGCATCTGTGTAGGGTATTTACCAATGCATGTTTGTCATTTTTAGTAATGTAAGAATTTACAGCAGTACTACATGTCAGGATTATTGAATGATTGTTCACATACGTTTGGAGTCGTTTAAAAAAAATTGTTTAAATGAATAAAATATACTAGCATACTTTTTGTATTTAAATAGGCCTTTTTTTTCCCTCCACGATTATTTTAACTTTAGCCACTTAAAGGTAATGCAAACTGGATCAAATACAAGGACCAAGCACTGTTTAAATGCCTCGTCGTTGTTTAACGATAGCATCTTTTCGAGATTACAAATTGTAGGTTGTGTGGGGAAACCATAGGTTAAATTAATATTGCGGATTACGGTTTAAATGATCTCATAGATCTAGGGTGATATCATTTTAAATAACTCATGATCTCAAAGTCCTCGCGAAACCACAAAACAAGTGAGCATATGTAGAACCATGACCTAGAATCGAAAAAAAAAAAAATGAAAACCCGATTCAGGATAAAATTATATTATCAGGGACAATTATTTTCTGCATCACTTTATAATTGTAAAAAGAAATACATTATCAACAATCAGATAGAAAATATATGTTTTATCAGTGGCGGCTGTGCGGCTCCCCAATTGTGTAGAGACAAATTTTAAGAACCGAATTTCTTGCCAATATCTACGTTTTCTTCTCATGCATGTAACTGCCATATTCATTAAATAAATTATTTACAGTATTAAAAAAACTTTGCATCTGTAGTCGCTGGGTATTCCAGTCGCACGCAACACTGAGCTATTGTATAGGTTTAGACAAAAAGAACATGTGATTAACCAACAGGGAGCAGGTCAATTAGCAAACGCCGTAGCTGCTCCATAGAGAAAGCTTAAATTAGGAGGCTATTAAACACCCATCTGTTCCGTCTTCATACCAATAGCACCAATTTCTGTAGGCAATATATTAAAAAAACAATAGGCTACTAACCTAAAGAATTATTGTTATTATTATTATTAGTATTATTATTATCGTAGTAGTAGGGTACCGTTGTCCGTTGTATTCGTGTAGCTTATTCTTCTGCCAGTTCAGACATGCACATTCTGTTTTACATTAGTCCTCAGTATGTACAATTTTGGGGTTTTAAAGGTTCATTCAATCGTGTCGAATTTTATTTAGCACCCCGTTTTTAATAATCCATTATGGATTTTAGACTTTTTTTCTGGTAGGCTAGGCCGTTTAAAACAAAGAAAGTATAGGCTAATAATAATAATATGAATATGGATATTAATAAAATTCTCATGTTAGGAATATTTACCTCATTGGTGGCCTGTTTTGTCAAGGGGCAATCCATCAATATGCCTGCCAGGATGAGCTCTCCAACGGGAAGCGTTTATGTTTATCTGAAGAGTTATTCAGTAAATACTCATCTCCTCGCGCGACTGAGAGCCCAGGGTCCTCTGATAAATGCACTTGAACGCCTCTTTATGTGTTTATAGACAAGACCATGCAGTTAAATAGTTATCAGTGCAATATATATATATATATATATATATATATATATATATATATATATATATATATATAACCTAGAGGGACAGTTTTTGGACTTCAAATGTAAAATTTAAATATGCAGTTTTCTGAACACAATTCTTTTTTCCCCTCAAACATGTAGGAATGTAGATTAATAGATAGTATTTGATATAAGATATAGCATTGGATATGATTCGTGCCTATCATATTTAACCTACAGGTAAAAAAAAAATATATATATATATATATATATTATATATGTGTGTGCGTGTACAGTAAAATGTCCAGTGTTCATTCACGCTACCAGAGTAGCCTATGAGTCCAATAGGGACCACGTACTCTGTAAGAGTTGATTTAACACTAAATATTTTACTATGTGTATGTATGTATGTATGTATGTATGTACGTTCCTATGCATGTGGTGTCTTCATAAGAGGGCACGCAGAGCAATAGAACACAAATACATTCTGATATGTCAAATGCTGTCAAACACTAAACATTCACAGACCCACCTCGCGCCTGTCATCCTGTGCGATTTAAAATGATGTCACACAAAGCCGCAAGGGGACCTCAGATTTGCCAAACACTTTGCAGTTGAACAAGACGCGTACTAATAAAGAGCACATCTTTCGTGAGGCGGGTGCGTTATAGTGCTCCATAATAGCAGTAGACGACAAGTAGAGAAAAAAGTTCCTCTGTGGATCTGATGTAAGTGAATTGAGCAATTATCTACTTTACCTTCTCCTCTTGGAGGGAACGATTGGCGAGGTCTGGTCTGCGTTATTGACACAACACTTTTATTGAGCAGTCCTGGTAGACATAAGTGCTGATTGTCCAGAGTCAACGTTACGCAAAGCCAAAGGCGAGGGGCTGGCGTCGACCCAGACTGCCTTGGACGATGTCCTTTCTTGCAGGTCAGTGAGATGTTTTAAAGGTATCTACAAAAGGAACAGCCACGCCAGATTACAAAGTGTTGTTTCTCGTCATGGACAGTGTGCTCTACCACTCAGCGGGAATTTTCGGCTCACCCTCTGCTTCGGGAAACTTAGCTACTGGAGAAAACATGATAGCCGCCACAAAGCCTCTAGCTTTTTCGATTGAAAGGATTATGGCCAGGACACCGGAACCCAAGTCAATACCTTTTCCCAACTTGCTTCAAGCACCAGCAACTAAAGCGGACCCAAAGCAAGCGATCCACGTGAGTTCGTCCTCCCTACACTGCATGATACCCTTTATGCCATTGACATACGAGACGGGTCACAAACTAAACGTCAGTGGATCAGAACCGAACCACTTTGACGGTTCCTCATATAATTCCAATGATTTGGTGAGTATTGGTTTGAATTATAAAAGCGAATTGCAAGATATGCGCCAGTCGGTGGGACAATACAAACTTTTTAGACCTCGGGTGGTAAACCAGTCCTCTTTTCAAGCGATGGGAACGGTGTGCTATCTGAACTGCGGGGAAGCCCCCTGCCCACCGCCGGCGAGTTTCCTCAACATACACCCCGTGGCTTCATACTTCCTAAACTCACCACTACATGCACGACAGAAAGCCCTCCTTTCTGAGAAAAACAAAATTGGCCACAGCGTGGAAAGGTGCCCGTCCGGCGTTGCTTTCAAAGACTTATCCCAAACTCATTTACAACACTACATGAAGGAGAGCGCACAGATACTCTCGGAGAAACTCTTCAAGAACTCTTCCAAGCTGGGAAATGGGTCTCCAGGAACCAAGCCTAAGGTTTTCACATGTGAAGTTTGTGGAAAGGTAAGGTAATGCCATGAGCTCTCTGTAAGCCTGTGTCACGTTTTGTCAGTTTTAAAATCAGTTTTAATCATGTATTTTTCTCTTCAATATCCAGGTGTTTAATGCTCATTATAATTTAACACGTCATATGCCGGTGCACACCGGGGCGAGACCTTTCGTCTGTAAAGTGTGCGGCAAAGGATTCCGCCAAGCAAGTACACTGTGTCGCCACAAAATTATCCATACACAGGTAATAATTGGATATAATTTACCAGTACAATCTACTACATGTTAATTGCACTTTGTAGGCCTATATAAATCAAACATCGAATTTACTAATGCGGTTAAAAAGACCACACAATTTAGGCTATCCAAATACTGTTGGCTTCTAATAAGTGGAATACGTGGTCTAAATGTAGGCTACTCCACGCGGGAACCAACTGTTGTTGTTGTTGTTATTATTATTATTATTATTATTATTATTATTATTATAATGTAGTTGTTGTAGGCTACAGTTTTAACATGTTTGTATATAGGACATATATGCATGACAATAAAATGGAGGTTCTGGAATAGGTAGGCTATTCAGATAGCCGTCACATGGTGACAGACTTGAAAAAGATATGGCCTTAACTGTTGGTTTTTCACAAACAGAAATCCTTTAACTTCTAAAATAAAAATAGGAAAAACGCGTCGGCATAGACCTATATTGTATACATTTGTAGAGGCTATATTGTGATGCTTAAAATTATACAAGACACCTCTCATTAACGTATTTATCAATTATCCAGGAAAAACCCCACAAATGTAACCAGTGCGGAAAAGCCTTCAACCGGAGTTCGACTCTCAACACCCACACAAGGATTCACGCGGGATACAAACCATTCGTGTGTGAATTTTGCGGCAAAGGATTCCACCAGAAAGGTGCTAAGAAAAAAATGCATACCTAAAACAGTGAATTATGCTTTTAGTAAATTGACACCAATGAATAATGGCATTCTTGAACGTATTTTTTGAAAACATCTATGAGAAAATTTAAGAGAAATATAGCTACGTTTAGCATTTTTACATTAGCATATTTGACTTTTTTTATTGTAGGCTACTGTTAGATTGATTAGTGATTGTTGGTTCCTATTTGTTGCAGGCTATTAATTGTTGCTGTTTTTTTAAATAAAGGCAACTACAAGAACCACAAACTGACGCACAGCGGAGAGAAACAGTTCAAGTGCAGTATCTGCAACAAGGCCTTCCACCAAGTATACAATCTGACCTTCCACATGCACACGCACAACGACAAGAAGCCTTTCACGTGCCCCACCTGCGGCAAGGGATTCTGCCGGAACTTTGACCTGAAAAAACACATCAGAAAACTGCACGACATTTCTCCGGGATCTCAGTCACCTTCGAGTCTTCTTAATGCAAAAAGAGAAGGCCACTAGGTTGTGCGAGGTTGGTCCCCCTGCCTTAGGAGATGAGTTTTTTCTCCAATGGAAATACGTGATCCCGCATGCGACCTCTGCCTGTGCGCCGTGATTTTGTGGACTAAAGCTCATGTTAAAATAATAATAACAATAAAAAAGAAAACATTGGATCCTTCCACGCCAATTTTCATAATCCCAATTAATTTTCGTTTTTATCTCAGGATTAAAAATGATTTAAAAAAAAGAAACGCTTTTATATTTATTTTAAATGCCATTGCTATAATAATTTAAGAGAATAATTAAAGCATATGAATATATAGAAGATTAATTGTTGTGATGAGTGTGGTACACTGCCCAACTTGATTTTGTGATTATTTATATTATCTTTGTAAAAAGTACACTTACTTGGCAATTGTTTAATTTTTTGTTATTGATGTGAATATATGCATTTTTAAGTTTTACTGCCAATTATTATTTGAAAGTATCAACATAAAAATCGAACAAGAACTGATTAAAAACGTTGTTGTGATGAAGAATATTGAAAACAATAAAAGGTTAATGGTATACAGTGTATGGTCATTTTCTTCTTATTATTTAATTTATAGGGTATTGGTAGCCTATAACGTGTGAAATGTCCAATTAGTCTCAATCAGTTTGTATTACTATATAATAAAATGGACTAACTGCCTGTTAAAAGTTATTAATAAATCCAAATATTGAAAAATAATAACATTTGGGAAAAACCTGAAGATATTAGAGAGATAGAGAGATAGAAGACGGTCTAACCCAGGACGATGTACGAAAGTATATAGCTTACACAAATAGTTTAATCTCTTTTGGCGCTATTGCATAGGCTATTTGTTAACAAATTAGGTAAAAACAACATATAACCACTTTAGTTTAAATCAAATAAACCTTACACTAAGTAATAATAAAAATATGTGGTAAGCAAAATGAAAATGTTGTCTATTGTTAGTCTAAACAAATAAAAATAATAATAGCTTAATAATATCAACAGCAACAATTATTATTACTGTGATTATTATTATTATTATTATTATGTTAGTAGTAGCCACAGCAGCATATTCATAGTTCCATAGGCTAAAGGATGGCACGCATCAGGCATATTCCAATATCTTTATATATTCGGTGTATATATTACACCAATACAGTTGGTGTTGAAATTAAAGTGATGAAACTGGTGCACACTTTTTTAGTGTAACAAAATGAGCTACATTACAAAGCCCTCAAGTTCAAAACAAGGACATCCCCCCCTTGTGGAACATTCGGAAAAGTACATCGGGACGTCCTTTTACAGCTCCTTAATAATATTTACAATTGTGCGGCACTACCGCGTAAATCTTTTTTTACTGAATGACAAATAGATAGCACGGGTTATAAAAAAAAAAAATCTAAAGAAACAGGCTGTATGAAGGTTCTTCAGGATTGATCGTAGCTGTTTATGCATGGGGGTGGGTATAGGTTATAATGTGATATTATCATGGAACATTCATTCTCACCAATAAATGCCGCATTGGTTAGGCCTAATTAAGAAAAAGGTTAAATTAAAAAAGAGTTCGAAGAGGTTTCAAACATGTCTACCAGTAGCCTAGTTATGTGTAACAATATAAGTGCCTTGTAGGCTATTTATTTACTTATTTGTATGTAGGCCTATTATCTGTGTTGAGTTTTGACTTCGGCAGGCCTATTGAAATAAATAAATACTGCGTGAGTGGTCATAAAAGCCATACAAATATTATTTTGTAGGAAGAAAGTGGGGCACGCTATATAACTGCACCTTAACTATGTCCGTGCCCCACATGGGGAGGACTTTAAATATGGATTAAATTATTACAATGTGGGTAGGAAAAATATTCTAGCTATCTAGATGCACCTGAAAACAACGTTTTAAAAAAATGCAAATAAAGGACATATTTCGCTCACTGCCGAAAGAACCAACGTGTTATGGATAAATAATAGTAACCTTGGATTCTCGGAACACCTCACATCAAACTAAACTTTTTTTAAAACCATAGCTAGGCTATGAGAAATCTCGGCCAACACGGAAATTAAAAAAGCTCTATCGGCCTGCTGTTAAATTAACTGTAACAGTGTCGCCAACAATAGACTGTAGCTACTGTAGCCTATTTTAATTTAAAGTTACTCAATTAGAGTTAATTAAATATATTGTTATATAGGCTAACGTAGGCCAGTTCTATAGCCTATTTATTGCATCTCTTGAACAGCTCTTTATATGAATGTGGAAAAAATAGGAGGGGGGGGGGGGGGCTGCGCAAATAACCCTCCCCATATTTGCAGGCTAACCAATAGGCCTGGGAAGAGAAAGCAGTGATAGGCTATGCACTACCTTGCTTGTAGCTTGTGCAACAGGTTCAGTTGAGCGTAGGCTCCGCACCTTCACCTATATAGGCTACTACGCTCATGACCAGTTTTAGATCTGAAGTAGCCTATATGTCACATTAAGTCGTTTTATGATTCTCGTCTTAAAATAAGTGAAATAGCCTAGGCCTATTAATCCACTGAAAATATTATTATATTATAGCCTAGTCTATTATGTGGTGTTCTTCGAGGTGCTCACCAATTTTATAACAATCGCTAGCTAGCATTGTCTAAACGTGGCGTTATTGTAAGGAAGTGTAGCACAATATTGTAAGGAAGTGTAGCACAGATAAGTGTAGAGTAAAATGTGCACGTTAATTAATTTAATTGGTGTAATGATATTGTTGGATGTCTTTGTTTGATATGTTTGTGTGTTGTGGGTCTGTCTCACTGTCTGTCTTTTTTTGTTGTTGCTGGGGCTACAACTGAAGTTCCCTAGCGGAAAAATAAAAGTTATTCTATTCATCGATCTTGTAAAACATCTAGTCTAGGGGCGTCACTGCTCAATGAAGACACGAGCCTACCATTCGATCGTACGTTATAAACGGAGTAAATCTGAGTAGAACATTCACATGGTGGTTTCGCCTACACACTTGTAGATTACGAATTTAACGGCAAAAGATGCAGATGCACCTACGTTGCTACACACCAACGATATTTATTGGATATTTTGTTCGCACTCCCGCAAGTCAAGCTGTTTAAGATTGTAGTCTGGCTAGTCCCTGTAAAAAATTTTTTAAAAAGACCTGTAAACTAAACTTTCTTAATGATCTGAAAGGCGAGGTCTTTCCACATTTTCAGGTATTTCGTAGGCTACAGAGAGTGATTCTGGAAAAAATACAAATAAAATCTACAGACCTCGGTTAGACAACTGCATTTTGAGCTACATTCCTCCAAAACATTATTCCCGTATAACTCATAAGAGTGCGACAGCTCCGTCAAGGGCAAGGAGAGGAGGCCGGTGGGCCGATCCCTCGCTCGGAAATCGGATTGGTGTGAGCCGTCTGTCGGGTTAAAATGACATCATTATATCCAGTAGCTACCATGTCTGTACTTCAGACAGTAGTGTAATGTGCAGGTAAGACAAGGAACTGTTTAATGTGAATATACACCAATAATTAAGGTAAGTGCAAACAAATTTAGCGAATGTAATCGACTGAATAGCTACAAGCTATAACGCACGCATCATGCTATCTCTTTTGATTTACAGATTTGAGTGAGTAAAGTTAGAAAACTACTAACGTTAGCTAACGGTTGAATCCATCTGCTTAATAGAAACATGTATGTTCAAGTAGGCTAACGTTAGTCGTGTGACGGAATATTGGCTATATCGCTGTGATATAGGCTACATTAGACCACTGTAGCCTAAACTACTATCACAGCACTGGCGAACCAGGTGTTGCATATTTGAAATCACAATTTAAGGAAAATACAATTAATTTGTTTTGAGCCAAAAAAAACTTAACTAACAACATTCGAATGCAGATTCAAAGCTTGTACAGCGAGACTAGCTATCACGCACTGTTATAGCAGAGGTTAAAGCATAGCCTAATTTCATACACGTTTTCATATGCTACTTGCTTTTTAAACAAACTGCCTTTTAATTCCCTTTCATGTGTCAGTGTTTGCTACCGGTTGATTTGCCTATCCTCTCCCCATGCAAACTAAATTAGCTTGCTCTGTACACCTGAAGACGTCCGCATTCCCTTTAATGTTATGCGCTTTAAGTTGCCTGCCTGTTGTCTCTCCAATTTACAAGGTGGGGTCATTGAGTTTAGCTGTGTTACAAGCTGTTCGTCTTCTACCGGGAGCAAGGAAAGCCATGCTCCGACTTCTCAGACTCCAGAGTGGCGGGGTTGGGGGCTACAGCCAGCTACGGCCCCTCCACCATAAGAGCGTGATGGCTATCCGGCGAGAGGACATCAATGTGTGGGAGAGACGCGCGCCCCTTGCACCCCGGCACGTCAAGGAGATCACAAATGCCGGCTACAAGGTCCTTGTACAGCCCTCTAATCGCAGAGCAATCCACGAGAGAGTGAGTACGAACGCGTTTTTCTTGTGTATCCGGATTTTCTGTGATTCCCGGTCGGATGTTCCTTTTGTAACCCAGAGCAGGGTACTTATTCCCAAACAGCTTTCTATATGGATAGGCTAATATTGAATGGATTCTATGTAAAGTGGCCAGGACAGTAACTTATGTTTTGTCAAGGAAACGGCATTTCCCATCCTGCTATGTTTCAGTACTATGAAAAAGCTGGTGCCATGATTCAAGAGGACATCTCCGAGGCTTCGCTGATCATTGGTGTGAAGAGGCCACCGGAGAGGAAAGTGATCCCCAAGAAAACCTACGCTTTTTTCTCTCACACCATCAAAGCACAGGAAGCCAATATGGGACTATTGGATGACATTCTCAAAAAGGTACTTTTTGAGTATTTTCTTGAGAAAAGGTTCTAATAACAATGATGGTGATTAATAATGAATTAATATAATGCAACTATTCAATTAAAGCATTGATAAAAATGTTGATATGCCAATTATCATTCTGACTGTCATCAGTGTTTATTTATTCAACTCTGCAATGGTTTTTAATCAGAACTGGTGTTTTGGCAACGTGATAATGTTGCTGTGTAAAGAGTAGGAGACAAAGTTTCAGTTCACACGTCCAGCTAGTAAGCTCTTTGCCTCTTCAAAAATAATTTATCAATTACTTTCACATATTTACAATGGCAACTTTTAAGTGTATTTTTTTTCCCTTTTCTGTTTAGGAAGTGCGTCTCATAGACTATGAGAAAATGGTGGATGCAAATGGCTTTCGCATTGTGGCCTTCGGGCAGTGGGCGGGCGTGGCAGGTAAATTCAAATGCGTTATGTTTTACGTGAAAATTATTTGAAGTAATTCCAGAATAATATTGTGTTTGATTTATTTGGGGTTTAGTGATGGCCAAGATATCATTTTTATGTAAGTATGTTGCCTACCGTGATATTCACTGGATCAGTCGCATGCATATGAAAAATATCCTTTACTGGGGAACAGTAGATTGTGAATAGATTGTGGGTTCTTTAGTTGAGTTCAAGTTCATATAAAGTGATCAGCATGGACAGAGTTCAGTGCTGCATAATGACTGATTTATACTGCAAATTGAATGGGCTCTTAAGAAGGTTTCTAAGAGCTGTAATTTTAATTCATTGCTTTCGTTGAATGTACTCCTTTGACAATTTTCACAGGAATGATTAATATTTTGCATGGATTGGGTCTTCGTTTTCTTGCCTTGGGCCACCACACTCCTTTTATGGTATGTACATTTTTGTATATACAATGGGGGAAATAAGTATTGGACACGTCAACAATTTTATTATCAAACATATTTCCAATGTAGTTATTCACATGAGATTTTGACCAGACATTGGTATTAACTCAATAAAACTACACAGCTAAAGAAATTGTAACGTTCCAATTCTTTAAAAAAATTATGTGCAATAAAGTGAAATGACACATGAAAAAAGTATTGAACACGCTAAATTAAATGTGGTAGAAAAGCCATATTTTTTATATTTGGTTGCATATCCTTTGCATGCCATGACTTTATGATGTCTGTGACCCAACAACATCAAAAGGCTCTTGATATCTTATTTGCTGGTACTCTTACAAGCGATACTATAACAGCTCTGCATTTGAATGGATCTCTATGGGAATTGGGGGGTGAGACAAGATTTAGCTGTAAATTACACTGGAACAATATAGAACACATGGTTGGCTAAGTGGCTCTAAGTCATCAAGGGTCTGATGTATTAAACAAACCTTTAACCATCATTCTGCTCCCAGAAATACAGTAGATATGGAAGGATCACTTTAAGGGTTGTTTCTCCTGACAGATTTTCCTATTGAACTCTATGGAAAAATAAGTCAGGAGAAGAAACCCTTCAAGTTATGGCATGCAAAGGATATGCAACCAAATATAAAAAATATGGCTTTTCTACCACATTTAATTTAGCGTGTTCAATACTTTTTTCCTGTGTCATTTCACTTTATTGCACATAACTTTTTTTAAGAATTGGAACGTTACAATTTCTTTAGCTGTGTAGTTGTATTGAGTTAATACCAATGTCTGGTCAAAATCTCATGTGAATAGCTACATTGGAAATATGTTTGATAATAAAATTGTTGACGTGTCCAATACTTATTTCCCCCATTGTATATATATATTCTCTCTTATGTTTACCAGTTAATGTATTTGCTTGGTAAACAAGTGCAGTTAATATTTTCCTAAACTGCTGATTCACTGGCCTCTGTGATGTTGTCAGCACATCGGCATGGCACACAACTACAGGAATGTCAGCCAGGCAGTGCAGGCAGTCAGGGATTGTGGGTATGAGATCTCCCTGGGCCTGATGCCGAAGTCCATCGGACCACTTACCTTTGTGTTCACTGGAACTGGCAACGTTTCCAAGGTAGGCTGGCATAAGCCAGGGGATTTTCAGCCTTTAAGTATAATGGGGCATGGCTCATAAATAGTATTATCTGATAGCCGTGGAAGCATGGATGGGTTTCTTCCCCTTTCCTTGTATCTGGAACCACCTGTTATACTACACACTCACTATGCTATCTGCACTCTCACATCCAAAACTCTCACCTTGCGTTATGATTAGCTTTGATATTGGCAGGTGCTTCCTTAAACATACTAGAAAATGTAAATTTGCCCAGGTTATGCACACACTCTTGGACAAAAATACAGGCACTGCAATTCCACTTAATACAGCATTCATATACTCACCTAAACACATGATTTTTATCCTGAAATATTTATTTGGACACTCTTGAAATGAAAGCATTCCTGAAATCGAGATACAGTTTCGGTGCATTTGTGAGAAATTTCACCATAAATGGTTACTTTGAAGCTGAAAAATACTTGAAAAGAATAAACACCTTTACAGTAAAAACAATGGTAAATTAAACTTCCTGTCCTTGAGCGAATACATATTTCAGATTGTTTTCAATAGGCCCATTTGAAACTGCAGCCTAAAAACACAAGCATAAATTTAACAAAAAAGAGCTGGAGGTCCACGTTTTATTACATTACAGACATATTCTACAATAGATTGAGTTCATTTTTTGTCTCAAAATTCTACACAAAATAGCCCATAATGACAAAGTGAAAACATGTTTTTAGAAATTTTTGCAAATGTATAAAAAATTTAAATCTTTCATTTACATAAGTATTCTCGATATATAAGACTCTCGATATCTTATTTCCAGGTACTGTTACAAGCGATACTATAAGCTCTCTGCATTTGAATGGATCTCTATGGGAATTGGGGTGTGAGACTAGATTCAGCTGTAAATTACGCTGGTACAGTATGGAACACATGGCTGGCTAAATGGCTGTAAGTCATCAAGGGTCTGAGCTATCGAACGAGCCCCAAACCATCACTCTGTTGCCAGATATGGAGTAGATGTGGATGGATCAGTGCAAGGGTGATTTTTCCTGACTCATTTTCCTATAGAACTCTATGGGGGAAAAAGTCAGGAGAAACAACCCTTAAAGGGATCCATCCACATCTACTCCATATCTGGCCGCAGAGTGATGGTTTGGGGCTCGTTTGATACCTTCAACCCTTGATGACGTACAGCCATTTCGCCAGTCGTGTCTTTCATACTGTACCAGTGTAATTTACAGCTGAATCTAGTCTCACCCCCCAATTCTCATAGAGATCAGTTCAAATGCAGAGAGGTTATAGTATCGCTTGTAACAGTACCTGAAAATAAGATATCGAGAGTCTTTTGATGTTGATTGATCACAGACTTCAGGAAGTAACAGCATGCAAAGGATATGCGACCAAATTTTAAATATGATACTTTAAAAATATGTTAAAGCAAAGGGTATGAATACTTATGTAAATGAGAGATTTCAGTTTTAAATTTTTAATACATTTGCAAATATTTCTAAACACATGTTTTCACTTTGTCATTATGGGCTATTTTGTGTAGAATTTTGAGACAAAAATCTATTGTAGAATATGTCTGTAATGTAATAAAACGTGGAGAAGGTGAAAGGGGTGGGCAGACTTTCCGACTTGACTGTATATATAGTTTGCAATGCGTGGACCATGTCCCCAAATGTATAAGCCAAGATTGCAGAGGCAGTGGGATGAATGAGGCAATAACACACTTGTGGGTGGAATTTGTGGCAGACTCGTACAAACACGCATTATATTACAAAATATGTACTTAAACAGATATATGTGGTCAAATTTACACATAGACAATTGTCTGACTGAGGTGGGCTTGGGTCATGGGCATGGGCAAGGGATGTTTAGCAGCAGCAATGTTTAGGCTATAAGGCTCATGGTATCCAAAGTGAGTTGGTGAGTTATTTTGGAACTTAAGCCTCTCTTGAGCACACTGATTTCATATTATTTCCCGATTTCGTAAGGGTGCCCAAGAGATGATCAATGAGCTCCCATGTGAATTTGTGGAGCCCCATGAACTTAAAGACGTCTCCAAATCTGGAGGTAAGTGTTACTGTTACGGTGTTAATTACTGCTCAATTAGTGGTGTCAAGTTGTGCTTCATAAGCATGCTTATGTCCTGTTTGCTTAAACTGTAGACATGTCTAAAGTGTACGCCACAGTTCTGAGCCGACATCACCACTTGATGAGGAAGAGTGACAGTGTGTACGACCCACTGGAATACGAGATTCACCCCGAACTCTACACCTCCCACTTCAGACAGAGTGTGAGTTGTCCTGTTTCCATGTCTTTTTTCAATTTGTTCCCAATTATTCACCTCCCATCTTACAAGTAATTGCAGGAGTCTTCATTCATTAACTTCGTATGCCATGCTTTCAATTTTGCGGTCAAAGAGAGTACACGTCTACAAGTACTCCTTCTGTACCACCTGCTACAGGGACAGAAAGGAAATTTAAGTTGTCACCTTTCCCTTTTAAATCCATAACCCAAACACCAAATTTAAAGACTTAAAGCCCCAAGGAACAAATATTCACGATTGCCTTCTAATTAGGTTAATTTGAGTCTTGTGGACATACAATATGCATATACTTGTATTGGAAATAAGTACTTTCTGAATTCCAGAGATACTGGATACTTTTAAAGTTGGGCGGTACTATAAGTGGGAATTGTGATGTCAGTAATCCCAAACCAATCACAATGCTGATGTCGCTTGTCCCTCCCACCAGCATTTGTCAAAACGAATGCGTTCCTGCATTAATGTGTTCAAACGCGGCCAGTCTGTTAGCTTGCCCTGTGGATTTAGCTACTACTTTTATTAGGCTAACGTTACGTGTATCTTGGCTAACGTTGGGCGTGTAGCACTAACGTTAGATAATAATGTCACATATGCCTTCTCATCGCTGCGCTCGCCGGTGCTCGGTACAGCGCAGTTGATTTTTTTTAACGCACAGAACTGAAGCGGGGCTTTAGTTGGCAGGGTAACCAACCAAACAATTCCATGGTATTCGCATATACCAGCACTGACACTGTTGAAAAACTCGATGTCCCATAATTCCCTCCAGACGAGCAGTGTTGTCTCCAAATGTTGTCATATAATGTTAGCCAGCAGTAGTGCACTGCTCCGTTTTTAAACACTTTTTTCTAACATTAGCTAGCTAGCTAGCTTGAAGGACTAAAAGCTAGAATTGCTTTATGTGGTTAACCGTAGTGTATCTGACCTTCGGGCGGGCTTCTCAACTTAGCAAGCTAACGTTAGTTTGTCTTCAGCGGCAGTACTGCCATTCTGCCAAAAATGTCCAGACAGACGAGATGATGACGTCTTATTGGTCGGGAACCACTCGTGCATTGCAGTACTGTATATGTAGTCCGTTAAAGTGTACTACAAGTCAAACTACAGTCATTAATCCATTACTTAAAAAAATAAAAACTGGAACATGCGATATATGGTCTATATTCTTATACCACACAGGCGAATCCAGGAACGTTTCGGCTCATTCTATAAATCAGATTTCAAGAAATAGTCGATAGTCTCCGAAGCCCATTATATCTGTCATAGGGAATTTACTTCCGAAACCAGACTCTCACATACTCACTTGAGTACTCTATTGGAAGAAACAAATGTTATAACGAAGTTAAGAAGTGTGGTTTATTATTACATGGATACTTAGTATGTTGAAACCCACCATTCTGTCACCGCCTGTGAAGCCAGAGAATGCGGGTTATCTGGTTGTGGAATTTCTACACTCAAAATCAGTGTCGGTAGGTTTGTACATATGGTTGTACAACCCCAATTCTCTCCGCTATTTTGTATTTTGTGTGTGATGTCGTGTGTCTTCTTGGACAGAAATCAAGCGTGCTCATTAGAATATTACAACCACGCCTCGGCCGTCCTAATACAGGTCTGATCAGCTAATTCAGATGGTCTTGAGCAGAATTTTATCATATTTATATATATATTTTTTCCATTCAAACTTTGGGGCTTTGTTCCCTGTGGCTTTTAAGTTTTAAGTTGCTCAACACAACTTTGCCCCCCCCCCATTACATCTCTTAAACCTAACCTTGCATTTTTGCAGTCATTAGTTTTAATGATCTCATGATGTTTTCAGTTGTCACAGAACCTTCTGGCAACATTCATGTCACAGTGTAGCAATGGTTGTGAGAATGTTTGGACACTCCTCCACAGATTGCCCCTTTCACTACCTGCCTGATAAATGGAATATACTGGGACCCCCACACCCCCCGCCTGCTGAGACGGTGGGACGCACAGAAGCTGATGCGCCCCATTGAAAACTCTATCTGTGCCACTCAGGGCTCACCTGTCTTGCCCCATCGGTAAGCTGCCCTCATCTGCCAGGCAGTGTAGCACTCTCTCTCTGTTAAAAACAGGCCTGGCCCTGCAAGCTCTGGGCCATCTCTGTTGTGATTTATACCCCATAGTCATAACATTACACCGTATTATGTCCTTGGAATAACGGATAGCCCGTTTCCCATATGATTAAAATGGCGTGTTAATCTTACTGCCAGAAATTGTATTAAAACAAAATCCAAGGTTCATTGCAGCGTCCCTCAGTGCCTTATCCCGGGAGATATTCATGTCTATATTGATAACTTATGTTTTTCATATTATTTCAGGGCACAAAATTTACTTTTTCACATACTGGCGAGAAGCTTGTTGTTTCTAAAAATCACCAGTCATTTTCAACATTTTACCAGCCACATTGACTTTTACAATATAAAACAACCTGGTTGGTGACCTGCCAAAGTCGCTGCTAGAGTAGAAAATTTTACCAGCCGCAATCAAAATTGTACCAGCATTTGGCTGGTGGCGGATGCTAATTTCACACCATATTATTTATGTACAGGAAGGTATTTATTAAGCAGTCAGGTGAAGTAACTTACTCATGAGTACAGCAGCAGTGTCCAAGTTGACCATGCATTCTTCTTATAAAAATAATAATAGATTTTATTTATGTAGAAACATTTATATGCAGAAATGTCTGAATGTGCAGGTGAAGGTGAAATATCTGAAAGTAATCATTAATTACTAACTTCACAGTTAGAAAATGTTATGGATTTGAACAAGGATAGTTCAAATAGTGAATAAAATTTAGTATTATAGTTGGGGGGGACTTTCCATGTTGAAAAGGTCCTAAAATGAATCCTTCACCATTCCTGTCATTGTTTTCTCTCTGTCTTGGTCTCTCTCCTGCTCTTTCCTTCCTCCCATTTTTTGTATTTTTGACTGCTATATTATATTATATTATATTATAATATAGCAGCTATGTCTTCACTTCTTGTACAAGCTGTGGGAAGAACATCTTCATTCAGTAATATAATGTAACCCCACCCCCACCCTTGTGTCTGTCGTATCTCAGGCTCATGGCGATTTGTGACATTTCAGCGGACACAGGGGGTTCCATCGAGTTTATGACAGAGTGCACCACCATTGATAAGCCATTCTGTATGTATGATGCCGACCAGCATATAGATCACGACAGGTACAAAATGTTCCTACGTCACTAAATGAGCATGCGCACTGACTGCTTCTGCCGTATACATATCATCTGTGTTTCCTGGCAGGATAAAACAATTGCATTCTTTTATTGTTTTATTAATCATGTTTTAGTGTATTTAGAGAATGGGTTGGAGTGCTGCGCTCTTTCCTGTGGATAAGTTCAGTGTTTCTCTCTGCAGTGTGGAAGGCACTGGCATCCTTATGTGCTCTATCGATAATCTGCCTGCCCAGCTCCCCATCGAAGCCACAGAGTATTTTGGGGACCGCCTGTGCCCCTACATCTGGGAGATGGTAAGACGTGGCAGACGGTAAGAGGGTGCCCTGTGGAAGATGGCAGGCATGGTTCTAGAAGGCTGCGGAGAAGCGGCGGTATTTAGTTTGCCTGGGAAGAGGATCATGTGTGAAGGCCGCGGCGGCACAATGCTTGTGTATAAATGTGGCGGAATGTGGTCAGCGTTGTAACCTTTTCTGACACTGGCTCCATCTCCACAGCTGTCCTCTGACGCCACTCGACAGCTGGACCAGGAGGACTTCGGTCCGCAAGTCAGAGACGTGAGTGCACATCTGGGGAAGTGAATGGTTAAATCGGCAGTTAATTTGCTGCGGTTAGATTTTGAAACTGGGTGCGACTGTAATATACTGTGTACTCATAACAGCCTGCGTGCTCTCTCTGAGACATGACTAAACCTGATCTCAATGTAACGAAGGAGCTCTCTAAAGCGCCGCGATAGTACAACGGTAAGAGCGCTGACTTTCAGTCAGCGCAGTTGTACTCCAAGGATCGGGGTTCGCGCCCCGGTCCTGCCATATCCGAGCGTGGCCGGTGCCCTGTGGAAGCGGCAATTGGCAGCCGCTTCCGGGTGGGGGGAGGGGCTCGGAGAGAATCACTGCCCGCACGGGACCCAGGCGAGTCGCGGTCAGGAGCTCGAGGAGTCGCGCCCTGTAGAGGACGCGGCGACCTCCATCCTACTACTAGTACCGATAGACGGGATTGTGTAACGGTGCTTCTCTAGCGGTTGCTACATGGGGGGGGAATTGAATTAGAATAGGGGTTCAATTGGCTACTAAAATTGGGAGAAAAAGGGAAAAATCAGAAACAAATTATAAAAAATAAAAAAAACGAAGGAGCTCTCTAATCTCTGGACCTGTTACTGGGTTATAGCATTCCAAGAGACTATAAATGGTGATCTCTCAACAATGAGGATTTCCCTGCCTTTTCATAGTAAGGTTCCAGCATTGGATATGCATGCTAAAAAGTGTCCTTTGTACCATTATGTCTTTTTAAAATCTGTTGGTCTCTTTTTAATTAAAGGCTGTGATTACATCGAATGGAAAGCTCACTCCGAAGTTTGAATATATTCATAAACTTCGGGAGCAAAGGTACAGTCAGTTTTGTCTGTTTTTGTGTTTTTGTGTTTTTTTATTTTTATGTCACTAATGAAAGATTTTTTTGCTAAAGCTGTTGCTATATGATATTTCTGGCACTTTGCCAGAAATATATATGAGATTCATTAAACATTTCATATTTTTTAATTGTCTATGCATATTGTGCTACATTAAAATAGTTCTCAATGGTTGTTTTCATCAGTTTGAGCTCAAGAGAATTCAGTTCAGATTTATAAGGTTAACTTTTACATTTATCAAGTTTTAAATATGAGATTTTGTTTCGTATTGCCTGATTATTAAGTGAACATGAAATACACTACATTTCTTTGGCAAATGTACGTTTCACACTACACCATCATGTATTTGTTGTGAATATATTTTTTAAAGAATTATCCAAAGATTGCAGGACTGGTAAAACCCTTTTACATTTTAAATATACAAATACTTTATTTTGGACAAACAAATGGCCATATAAAAAATACCATTATTACTTTTATTTTGTTAGCTACCAAATGCAGATGTAAGTGGCAAGTTTAAGCAAGCGTAACTAACACATACAGGTAGCAGCATCAAGCCTAAACTGATGTAGCTGAAGTTTCGACGTAGTGGGAAGTAGAACCTTCGTTCAGAAGCCTTCTCTCAAGCCCCTGTGGAGAACTTGTGTAAACCATGGCTGCGGTCCAATCCGTAAAATGTTCTGCCCTCCTGCGCTTCCCCTCGCCACTTCCACTTAGGGGAATCCCTTTAGAAATCGTAAGTTGGGCGTTGCCAAGGGCGTGTGCGGTCCAATCCGTTAGAAATGCAAATGAGGTATGTGTAATTAGTCCGCAAGTCACGAGTCAGCAAGACTGCAGACTTCAGGCAGTGAAATTGCCCAGAATGCTTTACTGTAACCCCAAGCTTCCTGTTTTGGAAGTTTAAATTTAATGCCTTTACATATCTCCTAGGAAAAATCTTAAAAATAGAGAAAGTGGCACTCAAGCATAAGCGATATTTAAAAAGTTTTTTTTTATTGCACGACTAAAATGTTTAATAAATTAGGAAATAACATTGATTTAGTGGTTTGATAAAATCGCTTTAAAACGTATCTCTAGCGAAAAGTTTCATCTTATCCTACTAGGATTCAGTATTAGAATGATTATTTCAGGCCAGTTAACGATAACTGGCTTCATAATCAGCTCATTGCCTTTCAGCGAGTATCCAGCAAATGAGCCAGTGCAAGCTTATGGGCAATAGTAGCCTATTAAAAATACATTTTGCTTGGATTTCATACTTCAATACGGGTCGCTCACCTCTTATATTTTATACTTCTGTGCTACCTCAAGCAATCTATGCATCCACTGTTTTGATTGCTGTTTTTTTTTTTTTTTGATTCTGAGGTATTTTGTATACAAGTGTATTATTCCCATTCCTGCTTATGAGGTATTTTAAAGTGCTGTCTATCAATAAATTGATTGATAATCATTTTCTAGTTTGCTTTTTTGCCAGAATAAAAATTGAGATGTTGGCTGGAGCTTGCTGTTCTATGCAATTTATTGGAAAATTTTGCACAAACTCATTTGTCAATGGTCTGCTGGCGTCACTGGCTCATTTCTGAGTGCAAGTGCGGTCCAATTAAAAAATAATTCCGCTCCCTCTCTTGCTCCTCCCCGTCGGTTCGTGTGTCTACTCGTGTTGTTTTGGTGCTGCGTCACATCCTCCCAAGTGAAAGTGGCGAGGGGAAGTGCAGGAGGGCATAACATTTAACGGATTGGACCGAAGCCCATGTTCAATCATATTGCGGGAGTTCTGTCCTCCGACCAGCAGGTGGTGCTCATTGTGCCTCGTCACCAGTAGGATTTGTTCTGCAGGGGTGGTAAGACTAACTGACTAACCAACCTTGTTGTTCCTAGACAGTGCAGTCATGGTGTGGCGGTGTACCTCCCTGCCTAATGCCTTGCATGGCTAACGTGTGCCACCACTGAGGCTGAAGTCTACCTCATAGGGCTCTCGTGGGTAGACAGTCTTATAACTCTCCCTGTTCTGTCCTTCTCCAGTCTGTTTTATAATTTGGCATGCAAATTAATCCGAATCTCATTTGTTCATGTGATTGATTAAATCCTAACTTCAGTTTAGCACCGTACTTTTTCAAATCTCTCATGTCTCATGACAAAATTCAACATGCATTGAATGCCCAGTGTCTGATTGGAATTTACAGCATGCGTCTCACTATTTCACTCAACACCTGATCAATAACAGTAAGGATAAGCCGAGATTTCGTTGTACTTTTTATTGCTTGGTTATGTTTACTTGCATTACAGTGTTTTGCTAGAGAAACATTACTTTTGTTTTATTTCATTTTGGTGAGGTATGTTGTGTGATATCTGTCTGGTTGTACCTCTGTTCTAGTAGCTTTTTTTGTGTGCGTTTGGCATTCCTTTCTAGTCTGAAACAGTGGGCAAGTGAGTCTGGTCTGAAATGTTGTCCACTATGCTTGCAGTTCAGATCTTGAGGATGTCTTTCAGGGGTACCTCATACCCTTGCTCCCAATCTAAATGACCCATTCTGGCAAGGCGGCAGGTCCCGTGTGTGACGAAGTCCCAGATATTGGCCTCATGCCCTCTTGGTATATAAGACTAACTGTAGAATTCCAAATGGGCCTCTTTTCCTGATCAGAATGGTGGTGAGCTACAGTATTCATTTTCATGAGATACAACCAGATTAAAGGAGATTCCGTGGTCACATCAGTTCTCATGCTAATCAGCCTAAAAATAAAATAAAAATTAACCCACCAGGGGTTTTATTGCCCTTTTTCCTTCTGTTAAGACCACCAAGCTTTTTACTCACTTAACACAGTGGGGGGAAAAAAATAAAAAAAATAACTTTGGTGTCTCATCTTTTTTTACTTCTTTTTATTTTTTCATTATTAAATTGGCAGACACTTTTCTTCCCCTTCCAATGGACATTTACATCATGGTTAGTTTCTAATTACTGTTGTGTTGTCCTTGGTACCATCTTAATTAAAATGATTCCTCCAGCATGATTGCGAAAGGATAAATCAACAGACCACACGCCGATTGTTAAGGGCTTAATTGCCTGCATGTGCACGCATGCCGTGTCAGATCCAATTAGGTTAATGACTTCACTGATTGGATGTTCATGACTCTCTGGGGAAGCGAAGTAAACTGCTGATTTAGAGGGTTGTTTATTCAAGTGCTTCTAGCGCAGCAGTGTAATAGGATGACGTGTTCTGCTCAGCTGTAAATGTTGCTCATGCTCTTTTATTTGTTTATTATATTATTATAGTGTTCTAGTACTATGTTCTTCCGTTTTTATTTGCTACATGATTTAATTATTTGGTAGTGACACATATTTTTTGTACTTCCCTTTTGGCTTGGACTGTGAGCTGCGCTGCGGTCATGACCTGCAGTCTTCAGGCGTCAGACCCGGGCAGCTCACCGGGTCGTGGGTCAGGAAGCCCTGATCGAGACTCTGAATGTCGCGCTCTGGTTTGCGTGTTTCAGTGAACGGGCGCTGATCCTTAAGATGAGTGGCAGGAGGCGCGTTTTGCTTCTGGGATCCGGCTACGTGTCCAGCCCGGTCATCGAGTACCTGACGCGGGACTCTGGGATCCAGGTGACCGTAGGTGAGGGTGCCATAGAAGGCAAACGACTGCGGCTGAAATACGCGAGACTAGAAAAATATGCTCTTGGCTCAGTGTTCCTACGGATGATCAAGACTACAGATGGTGCTGCGCTTTTTAAAGCCAGTTTGAATTGTATACTTTTAAATAGATTTTTGAGTCTTCACATAAAATACAAGTTTTAAGAAAAAACCTTGCTGACAGTGTATGGAACACCTAGAAATACTTGAATTCAGACATTGTTCTTTTTCAAAGAACATCTGTGACATCACACTGGTCTCTATTCTGCTTTATAACTGCATCTCGCCTTCTCTTTCTCTCCTTCAATCTTGTCTTGGCGTCAGCATCCGCGATGTTGAACCAGGCAGAGGAGTTGGCCCAAAAATACCCCAACACTATACCCATCATGCTAGATGTCACCACCCAGGAGGGACACCTGGAGTCTCTGGTCAAAGACCACGACCTGGTCATCAGGCAAGAACCACCTGTACCCATACAAAGCAGAACAGGATAACCTCTGCCTAGTTAGCTCAATATCGACTGCACATAATAATACATTTATAAAGTAACTTACCGGACATGCCAAAATCACGAAGGAAACATGCAAAAATGCACCCAGGAGCAGGTCCTGAGGTGAAAAGTATAACATGTTTTTTTCTCCAGCTTGCTGCCTTATGCCTTCCACCCTATGGTGGCAAAACACTGCATCAGTCACAAAGTCAACATGGTGACAGCCAGCTACCTTAGTCCAGCCATGAAGAACCTGCAGCAGTGGTAAGTGAGAATGGAAACTCATTGAACTCTACTGCGTGTTATTTAGAAACCACACTCATTTGGCGTTTAAGGCTATGTGACTACGTCATGTGGTAGTGACAGCCCCTCCTTCATCTGTCTCTCCAGCGCAGAGGAGGCTGGCATCACTATAGTGAACGAAATGGGGTTGGATCCTGGCATCGATCACATGCTGGCGATGGAGTGTATCGATCAGGCCAAGGCAGACGGATGCATGGTAGGTACTTGCGTGTGTGTGAGCGAGAGCGCTCGCACATGTGCGCGCCTGACTGCGTGTGTGCGCTTCTTTGTTCTGCATTGTTCAGTCATTAGCTTTGCTGGTCTGTTGATTTGCCCATGACACTGAGTGGCACTTTGTCAGTTTTGTGTTTTGTGAACCATATTGATTCTGGTTCCAACAGATTGACAAGCCATGTGTTTCCAGATTGTTCTTTTTCATTGACCTTCGGTGATGTTGTGGTTTCACTGAAACCAGGAAAAATGCTGCAGTGTCAACACTGAAGCATTGTACTGTATCCCAGCATGCAATGGGAGTAAGAGATAGATACAGATTATAAATAAGGATTTTACAATTGAAAATGGCAGTACACATTGTCTTTAGTCTGCTCAAAGACTGGGAAACCTCCACTAGGCTTACACAAACTATCATTTTTATATCTTCTGTGATATAAATTGAATAACCAAATTCCTTCATTTGAACAGAGGTCAAATCACCTTAGATTGTTGATATGAACTAGTTAATTTCTTCTGCTATTATTTCAGAAGGATTCCATTCTTTACAGTCTGTGTAAGTGTGCAATACCATGTTTCACTGCAAGTGTTTTATCTGTATTTCCTTTTATGGTGTAAAGTAATTGCATTTGCTTGAATTCTCACTTTTTTGGAATGCGACTACACTGCCTGGCCAAAAAAAAAGTTGCACAAACTAAATATTCTGTTGGACCGCCTTTAGCTTTGATTACGGCACGCATTCGTCGCGGCATTATTTCGACAACATTATGCAACGTCGCAACATTTTTTTCCGTCCATAGTTGCATTCGTTTTTGGCCGTGATCTTGTATTGATGACGGGAGAGTCGAACCGCTTACAATGGGGTTAAGGTCAGGAATCTGGTGGCCAATTCACGTGTGAAAGTGATTCCTCATGCTCCCTGAACCACACTTTGAGCCCGATAAATCTTGGCATAGTCGTCCTGGAATTTGCCCATTGATGGGATAACCTGGTCATTCAGTACATTCAGGTACTCAGCTGACTTCATTTTATTGCTGCATAACGTTGCTGAGCTTAGACCTGACCAATTGAAGCAAGCCCAGATCATAACACTGTCTCCAGAGGAGGCTTGTACAGTGGGCACTATGCATGACGGGTGCAACGGCGACTTTTTTTTGGCCAGGCAGTGTACCTTTCTTTTACTTTACTTTCATTTAGTAAACACTTTTTCCAGAGCAACTTACAACAAGATAAAAGGTCAGAGATGCAAGTGCAGTAATTCCCTAGAAGGGGAAACTTGCAAGTGCAAGAAGTACCATGTAATAGTTCCTCTAGTCAGGTTGTTGGATACTTCCCAGCACTGAAGAGGAAACTAATTATCACTTACTTGGCCCTTTAACGGACAGCAAAAAACTATCTGTTCTGTGTAAAGGAAGCTAAAATACAAAACTTAGCATTTATGCACAAAGCGTTTCGAGGCCTTCTATCAAAGACACTGCTTTTAGGCGTCTGTAAGGATAGTATACTATCATATAGTCTGATTTTAACACTCATTGTGCAGTCCTGTTTTTAAGGCTGAAGTTGCTGTTCCTTGTGTGTGGGTGCAGGTGGAGTCCTATAGCTCTTTCTGTGGAGGCCTCCCAGCGCCTGAGTGGTCAGACAACCCGTTGCGCTACAAGTTCAGCTGGAGTCCCTATGGCGTCCTGCTCAACACAATCAGCCCTGCCATGTACCTGAAGGACAACAAGGTACGGTGGGCCCAGAGGGCCATAAGACCTAATTAAATCTCAACACGCAGAACTCCTCAAAGATGAATTGTCTTTTCCTGTACCTTGTAGTTAATCCTTCCTGATTTACTAACTAATCTCCATATGAAGGTGTATCGTGTGCACACTACAATATATAATCTGACTAGCAAGTAATTTTCCACATTCATAGAACTAGAGACATCAGACTATAACAATATTTTATTATTAACCAGAGAGCATGAGTGTAGAACATGTAACCTGGCAATGTTGGTTAGTTTTATTTTTTCAGCTTTATTTGACCGCACAGTGTATAGAGTCACGGCTCGCAAGAACCAAAATAACAAAATGTGTCACTGTCCAATGAAATGTGTCAATGTCCAATTAATTATGGTTCTCTGTATAATTGTACAGTGGAACTCTGATAATATTTCAGAGGACAGCCACAGGGGCCTTTTAAATGGGTATTTCTCTTGGGATCTTCGGTCTCTGTCTCATGGTGACTCATTGAAGGTGGTCAGCATCCCAGCTGGTGGGGATCTTCTGGACTCCTTGCATCGAATGGATTTCCTTCCTGGCTTCAACCTGGAGGGCTTCCCTAACCGGGACAGCACAAAGTACACCAAGTTGTACGGGATCGAGTCGGCCCACACGCTGATCCGGGGAACGCTGCGGTTCAAGGTGGCCGCGCCCGTCCGTGTCTTTCTGTGCTCCTCAGTAGTTGTACTGATGCCACAAGTGAACATCAGCATATAAGTTTGTGTCTCTGTTTTCCTGCAGGGCTTCTCCAGTGCAATGAGTGGGTTTGTTAAGCTGGGCCTGATCAACACAGAGCCATGCCCAATGCTGGACCCCGCTGCAACCCCAGTGTCCTGGGTACGGTCTGCATTATTTCTGCAGGTGTCATACAAGACACATGCATTTCTTGGTTCTGTTTGTAAGATGACTGCATGTGGTAAGAATGTTTCAACATCTTGCATTTGAATTAAATTTAGTGTGTTTATACTGTAACACCTCTTTGTACAGATGGACATTAGATCGTTGAGATTTAACTTCTTAAATAACTTATTTATTACGAGAACGGTGGTTTAGACCTTAGCCTGTAAGTACAAGTTATATGAGTTGATGTGGTTTCTAAAAAATATATACATTGAAAAGAGAATGGAAATGGCTTCCTCCTTCAGAAAGAGCTCCTCTGTCATGTGATGGGATTGCAACCATCAGTCAGCAGCAGCAGCTTCTTGGAGGCTGTGAACGATAGGATCGGAAAGGACAATCACAGAATGGAGATGCTTAAGTGGTGAGAAACTGTTCTGTCTTTGTACTCAGTCATTGTGACTTCACTGCATGCAGCCTCGGCTCATTGAACAGTTTCTAACTTTTTTTAACCAATCAGGTTTGGAATGTTCGGTGGTGAACCGGTCCCTCATGCCGACTCCATTCTGGGTGCTGTAGCAAAGCATTTGGAGGCCAAACTATCCTATGGTAAATGGGTGGGCAGCTGTGTGTGTGTGTGTCTCTGTCTCTGTCTGTCTGTCTGTGTGTTAAATTTCTACATTTTCTGCAGCGAAGGGAGAGAAGGACATGATAATCTTGAGAAACGATGTGGGGATCAGGCACCCCAGTGGAGAGCTGGAGACAAAACACATCAGCCTCGTGGTGTACGGGGACCCCAATGGCTACTCCGCCATGGCGAAGACCGTGGGCTACCCTGCTGCTATCGCTGCCCGCATGGTGCTGGATGGTCAGTGTAGTGGTCACATTCCTTCTACAGATAATTCACTATGATAACAGTACCGGTAACCTGGTAACCTTTTATACAGTGCCCTCCACTATTATTGGCACCCCTGGTAAAGATGAGTAAAAAGGATTATAACAAATTTACCGCTTGGTGAATTAGCTTAATCTCACACTGACAAAAAGGAGAAATGTTGGCCTACTTAATGGTCATGGATCATAATGTAACGTTAATTGACATGGTTCCTTACCGGGTGATTTAATAAGGCAGAGGAAGACGTAGGCTGCAGGGAATCGGGGAATACTCTAACCGGCAGCACTCGAGTCCTGTTTGGTTTAGTTTGCCAAAACATCTTTAGGAAATAACGTTGCCTATCAATGTAATTTTCTGACATTATAATAAAATAGCGATGATAGCTAGCTTGATCTACGTTGTGTCCCTACCAGTCCCAACCACAGAACTCTTTCTATGGTCCCGATTCAGAACAGTGAGATGCAGGCAGCAGTTCTTCCCTCGCTGGGTCTGCCTACTTGCTATGTAATTTACACGCCCACTTGAAAACACTGTAGTCTTTCAAAAACAAGGAAGTGGTAGAGGTATATGTTAAAATGGCGTATACCTCTACCGAATTTTCAACTTTATATTCAAATAACTCGGTACAGATTTTTCTTTTTGGGCCGGCCAAAAAGAAAGACATAATTATTTGCGCCTTGATCTGTTCAATAAGGTTAATGTTGTTTTTGGGTGGAATTCCCCTTTAAGTCAAATAATATAATTAAAATATTTTCTAAATGTTTCCAGTTTGCAGCAAAATTAACAAATGGCGTTAACAAACGGTGAACCAGAAGGATGCATTCATTGCCTGTGCATTTGCTTTGTGGTACTTGACTGATGTACTGCTCAGTATCATCTTCTGCAAGCTTGTGGCAACTTTCCTTTCACTCCCAAAATTAACTTGTAAAACTCCTTTCCTTTGTAGAGGAAATTGACACGAAGGGGCTGGTGCTTCCGCTCACCAAGAAAATCTATGGTCCTGTTCTGAAGCGCTTGCAAGAGGAAGGGATCCAGTTCACTGTAAAGAGCACGATCGCCGACTAGCATTGACGGCAACTAAACAATCAAACTAATCAATATAATGGCAAGCAGTCCTTGTTCGTATTGTCAGGAAAGCCCAAGATAAGCCAGCCATTATATATCTTTTGGGCCTGAGCACAGGCAACGGGCAAATATTCCTGAATGTTTCTTGAATAAGTGCTTTTTACATTTCATAAAATCTGAACTTGATGATCAGATCTTGGTCTTTTGAATCTCACTTTCCAATATTAAAAATGTATTCTTTTCATTCTTCTGTCATTTTACAGCTTTAGTGAAAGCATACTTTGCACACAGATGCAATGAATCAATTAGAAATTCACACCATTAAGCAATTAACAACCACACCTTGAGGAGAAACGGCAGCCTTAACCCCCATGTGGCCCTCTGTGAACCGTTTTTGCCTTCAGCCACTTTAAATTATGGACAGTTGTCCAAAAATGAACGTTTGAGGTGGTCGAATGATTTTATGTGGCCACCTCATCTGCTTTTTAATATTGATGCCTTTCATGGCTCGTACATTGGCATTCTCCAACCATGATGTTGTTGATATCAAATGTCTAAAATACTGTAATACTTTGCAGATGAGGCTTAACTAATGTGCCTAATTGCATGAGTGAAGGTTAATGCACAGCTTTGTTAAAGCACAAATTATGTATATGTTATCAAAAGTGTATTATGTTACATCCACAAACTAAAGCACATACTGTATGTTTTCAAACGCTTTTTAAGGTTTCCGCTCAGTCTGTACCTTTGTCTGCGCGTGCACTTTGAGTATGTGGTTCTTAATCTTCTGAAAGTGAGATTAAGGTGTATGTATCTCACAAGAAATAAATAATCCATTGTATGTGGTTTGCATTGTGGCTTTGTAAATGCGAAATCAAATCAATAAGCATAAAGTCTGAGTGAATCAGGACTTTTATACCTAACTATCAGATACTTCCTTCCTCCTGTGTGGGTTTTTGGAGATTACGGGACTTGCGTGGGCTAAACTTGCCCATCATTCTTCAAGTTGTCTTATCTTAAAATGCCAATAAAATAAAAGACAGCAGGATCAGGATCAAACCCACAGACTCTGTCAGAGAAGCAACTGGTTGCAGTAAAACAGCTTGGCCCGCACAGTGCATTAACAGTGAATAGAGCTTGAGAGAGGCTGACTTGGCTTCAAAACCGTAATATTCAGTAAGCAAAGCAGGCATTTACCGAGTCCTCCCAGAGAAGACTCCCCTTCACAAAGGCTGTTTGCGTTTGCTCCTATTTTTCTTCAGTTAGTCTGGCCCCTTGTTCCCTTTCATTACACTGGCATCTGGATAAATAACTTTCCACCAAATGGCAAAATGTTGCATGATCGAACACGCACTGCTTAAATTCTGAACCAGTAAAATATCTTGCACAGCTTGGATACAATGTCTTCAGAAATTACCCCCCTCCACCCCGTTTCACAGTTTGTCCTGTTACACCTTAAAAATGTAATGCGTTTAAATATTGAACATTTTTACAAGGTTTTCAAGTCATACAATTTTTATATTGAATTTAAGGGCTTTGGCTGGGCCATTCCAGAATACTGACCCTTTTCATTTTTTAAGCCATCCCTTTTCAGTGGGCTTTGGGTCATTGGCCTTTTGGTACATCAGTCTTTGCCCAAAGCTCCTGAGAACGCCTCTTGAGAACTGAAACAGATTCTGCTGAATGATTTGGCTCCATTCATCTTACCCTTGATTGCAGCAAGCCCAACTGGTTCCAAAACCACCAACAGGGATGGTGTTTTACCTGAATGATGTTTGGTTTGTGCCAAACATAGCACACTTGCTTTCAGGCCAAAGAGCTCAACTTTTGTCTCATGCCCATACTTTTCCTTTTCATTACAGTGAAAAGATTATTGGTGTTCATAGGACGGTTCAAAGCATTTCCAAACACCAAACAACACAATTGATTATAAACTGTTTTTGTACACAATATATAGTTTCAGCTTGTTACTTGTTTGAACATTTAAACTAACAATTGACGGACTTCCTTTTTGTAGGTGGGGGGTAGGAGGCAAGCATATTCAAATCAGGCCACAGAATAATTGGGTATGTAATTATGAAAAGTTAAAAATGTAAATGAGGTTAAAGTGTAGCTGTTTTTTTAAGACGTCTGGACTCTTGACCCATTTTTCCCTCAGAAAAAAGGAACATTTCCTTTGGAGTCTTAGACTGGATTAACTGGAAATTAATTGAAATAACTATTTTCTGTGGGGATTATTCCATATTGCATCTCCATGAAGGCGCCAGCTCTATCTCTAAAATGCCTAATCCACCATCCCTCAAAGATTAAGTTTCTTCATATTTAAAAAAATGTTTTTCTTCAAAACCCTGTAAAGGTCATTTGTTACCATCATCAATTTGAAAATAATCAGCTTTTTGTTGGGGGACAAAATCATGAAAACAACATTTCTCAGACTGCCTTTCTGTGATGTTTGTTAATGATGCAAAGGTTAGTCTGACCCTTAACATTCAGGAACCATGGCCCACTTTTCTCAGAACCTGGCTGTGAATGAATTTCTGATGGATAATCTTCTTAGGGAACAGATGCAAAATGATGCTGACTCTAAAAAATGTACGTTGGCTGAAAGAAGAAAAAAACTATATTAAAAATAATATTTATGTTTGATCACACCCAAAACATAGTGTAAAGTTGAGTATATTTAAGTTTAGAAAAAAGAAAAAAGTGGCTCCAAAACATGAATTTGAACATGTTATACTTTAATTAAAATGCATTCACAAAAGTAACAAAAAAAAAAAAACATTCCTTGTACCTTTGAGCACTTCAAATTAAGTTAATTTTAACTATACCAAATAAGAGATCTGAATAATTTTTTTTAAACTTGGATTTTATGTTACTAAAATTGTTTAATGTAAAATGCTTGTCAAATGAACCAACTTGGATGCAATCAAGTAGAATTAAACAGAATTTGCTAAATTGGTGATTTTAATTTATATCAACATTGTTGTTAATTGTGCAACAAACAAATCAGTGGTTGACAATGTCTTGCCAAGTGACTGGCATTCCAAGCTGACAACATGCTCTCTAGTGATACACTTATGCTGGGAGAATATGTCATTGTACTGTTGCCACCATGTATGTCCAGTGGCATTGCTTTATTCTTGCATGCTGGTCTCATTTTAGTCTCACATTTGAGTAAGTGCATGTTTAAAATGTACATTTTCCTCTGATTTAACGTCCCACATTTTCAGTAGGTTTCAAGACTTATCATGTGGGTTTTTGCAGCTTTGTTTCCCTAATAAACTAAATATCATTGAAACATTGGAATACTAGATGTATAGCTTATAACTATTTTTACTATGCTACTATCACAGTTAAAAAAAATTTTAAACCAATTGTCTGAATGTGCATTAAGACAATTCAAAACAGTTCAAATTCATACACAACTTATTCCGCGTATGCCACATTAAAAAGACGACTAATCTGACATCCAAATTTGTCGTAGCCAACTGCAACTCTCAGATGTTAAATTTCAAGACAAAAATTTGTTGGACACCTGTCTGTTTTGGAAAAAAGTAAAAGTAAGTTTTTCCCTGCCAAACAAAATTTGCAATTTTAATAGAAACATAACTAGAGTTGTGGAGTTTATAAAAAAGCCAATGATGCCTGGAATTTTAAGCAAAAAAGTGAGGTGTTGTACAGGGTTCTTTGAGTGTTCTTCTCCAAAGCCTAGATGGTTTATAACACTGTTTTTACACACACCTGGCAATTAGACGCAAAATTAACTAAGCAAACAGCAGCTTGAAATTATCATCTTTATTACAGTTTTACCTTGTTTCAAAACAACCAACAAAGGAAATATCACTGAGGGACATTCCATGCACTTTCCTTTCTTCTTCCTTTAAACCTAGCTCTACATATGCAGTAACGGCTCTCGTGTACAACTAAAAGAATGATCAAAATTCCATGCTTCATATTAAGTTCATATTACAAAATACAGAAATGCTGTAATATCAGAAATATTAAAAACATTAATCGTTCGACTAAATTAGAACAGGGTTGTGCCTCAAATTGACTAGAAAACCAACTCTGTAGTAAAATATAAAAATCTAGAAGTATAAATAGAATTTTGGTCCATCGACTTGGTCACTATAATACTATTTACATATTAGAATATTATTCCATGTACCTATTCCACTCTGACCCCACAGGCATAACATCACTAAGAAGAGTTGTATTTACAGTGTCAGTATAGGGAATGAAGCCTTGCTCAAATTCATGGTCTCTACAATCACACTAATAAAGCAGGTCATCGCAAATGTCATTGCTTCTCCTTTCTTTTTGTTCTGTAGCTGGCTGCCAATAAATATGACATTTTAGGGGAAGCCGTTATTAAACAAAGGATCCCCTAACACCAGGCAAGACTACAGACATCTTCAGCTTTTTCAGGGGAAAAAAACATTTAAAATTAGTCTACATTAAACTTGTATCAAAGCAGTTAAAAAGAACAATATGAATTATATCAAGGCACACATTACAAGACCATAACATGTCCAGCAGTAGTAGTCATATCATTTAGAGACGGAGAAGAGAGGGATTCACAGAAAGCACTTTCTTTCATGAAAAAGGAGTGTCGACGCAAACTGCACTGGCTCAGAGAATGTGGCGGTCTGAGCAAGCATTTCCGTGGTTACACCAGGGACTCGAGGCTCTCGGCAGTGTTGGTGGAACTCCCCAGGATGGTCCCGTTATTGTCGGTCGACTGAAGTATTTTCTCGTCCTCCCTGGTGCTCACCAGACTCAGGATTGCCTTGTAAAGGAACTGGTATCGTTCCTAAGGGGATAAACCAATACCTTCACATTTCGGCGCGATATAGATTTATGTTAATTGCTTGATTGATTGATTGATTGATTGATTGACCAATCCCTTAAGAAAGTAGTTATAGTCAAGTAACTTTAATAAGTCTCGGCATGTTACATCAGATTGTGGCCAAAATGTATATATAGTAAAATCAAGTGCTGACGCTTTCAATAAACAGACATTTAAAAAAAAATTAACCACTGTAACATTGGGTATTAAGTATACTCTAATGTGCTATATAAGAGAGAGAGAAGGACTCACAATATCAGTGAAGACTCCTGGCCTCATGAGGTTGGTCATCTTGGCCACCTGATAGACATCGATAGAGTTCTCCTCCTCAAGTTGGTGCACTAGTGTCGTCAGGGCGCAGAATGTTCCTGCTGTGACACCGCCGAACCTAGCCAATCAGGAGAAGGCCCACTGAGAACTCTTTATCAAGACGTTCCATCATTATTACCACACAGCTCGTGTCACTGTTAAAAGAACGCCCTGCTGAACGCCTACATTTGGCACAGTCAATCAGAAACAATGATGGGACTAGAAAGAGTTCTGTAAAATTCCCACATCATGCCACAATGAGAGAGCAGTTCCTTCTGAAGTGCTATGAGAGATGAATAAGACTGCTGTAATTGTAGATGGCTGGGGATGGTGCCAGTATGCTGTTTTTTTACAACATTGTTCAGCTGGGACAAATGAGGACACAGGCACGTCCGTACAGCAGAGGTGTAAAATCCAGGGGTCAGAACGTAAAAGTCCTGCCATGTGTTTCTTCCACCCATTAACTCAGCCAGCTGATTTCTACCTCCCAGCTGAAGAATTGTGCTAATTACCAAATACAGGTGATTGGAACAAAATAGTGGTGAGGATTTTTACTTTCTGAACCTGGATTTTACACCTCTGCCGTACAGTCTCACATGGGGAACTGACGGCTGGGGTGAGGTCTTACTTGTCCTGTACTACAACGGGCCCGTCCCGAGATCCACTCTCCTCTCTGATGATTTTGATCAGCTCGAAGGTGTGGCTGATGGGGCTGTCTGGGCTGGGCCAGTGTGGGGCCCGGTACTGCCTCACCTCCAGAACATAGTCATCCTGTCCAATGTAAGCCCAAGAGAGAGAGAGAGAGAGTGCGGTGCTGTGCGTTCGTTTCTCCAGATTTTGTGTATACGCACGCTTGTGTATGTGTGTGTACACGTGAATGTCTTGGTGCATTTCTTTCTGAAGGTGTGTGTGTGTGAGCACATGTCGCTGTGTATTTCTGCAAGCTTGTGTGTGCATTTTTTTTGCATAAGTCCATCTGTGTATGTGAATTTTTCTGCCTGTGTGTATTTCTGTGTGCGCGTATTTCTCTGCATGTGCAAGTATGCATGCATTTCCGTGTGTGTGCAAGTACATTTGTGTATTTCTCTGCCTTGTGTACGCAAGTGTATTTGTGTGTTTGTGTGTTTCTCTGTATATGTGTGTGAGTGTATTTGTATTTCTATGTATGCGTGCGTGTGTTTCTCTTTATGTGTGAGAGTGTATTTGTATTTCGGTGTACGCGTGTGCATTTGTGTGTGAGTTTGTGCGTGTGGGTGTGTGTTTCTCTGTATGTGTGATAGTGTATTTGTATTTCTGTGTACGTGTGTGTATTTGTGTGTGTGGGTGTGTGCGTTTTTCTCATGTGCGAGAGTGTATTTGTATTTTTTTTGCTTGAGAGTGGTAGATGTGGATCCTGATTGCTCATGGTGCAGATGGCAGTGTGTTAGCAGTGTGGAGAAGAGCAGCTGTGCTCTGCTGAAGCGTGCTCAATGTTTATTGAATTTCATTTTCACTCCTTTCAGCAGCCACTTGTTTTTTTTCTTCTTGTCTCCCACGGTTTTACAGAGTCGTTTAGCACCAATTAAGGAGAAAACCCATCTGTAAAATACTCGGTGTCCAGAGCACTTTACCACACCATTCTTTATCCAGCATTTTTTTACTTCAGTAATTTGCCTTATATTCCTACACTGTAGTGATGTAAAAAGTACCACATTTTGAATGTGCCAGAATGAAACTGATCAAAAACCAAAGAAGGTCATATCAAAACCGTGTTTCAAAGAGATCAAGCCGACTGCAGGCTGGCCGGTTCCAACAGTGGAAATAACTACAATGCCCAAATGGATTTTGGATTCAAATACATTAAAGATGCCTGTGCTACCTCTCCGGTTCTATGTCTCATCATGTTCACGATTTGAGCGTGTCTGCATTCTCTCCTATCGTGCATCTCTTTTACAGTGCGGGTGAGCGCTACCATGACTACATGAGTGAGACGTGGTCACAAGGTCTTCTGACTGCGGGCCTCTCTTCAATAAGGCAAGAACAGAAATATGAATGGTCATAATGACCATTTTGTTGGCCAGACTGTGAATACATGACCTTTTATCAGGGAGCCGTGTCGGGTCTTACATGTGTGGCCTCCAGAACAAAGTCCTGCACCACCAGCATCTCCTCGTTGGACAGGCACACGTGGTCCTCACGGGTGAAGGTGACTGTGAATGTCTCATAGCTAATTGGCTGGTCCTTGTGGGGCCAGAACACACATTCCTCCTCCTCTGTCTGAGAGAAAAGGAAAAATACGTATTTATCTTTGCTTTACACTGGGATTCAGGGACTTACCAGGGTTCATGTGTTAGGCTTATTCAGCCTCGGAATTATCATCAATTAAGACCTTTGGAATGAAACTAAAACACACTTAAAATTAAGATGCACAATAATAAGGACAGCTTACAGTTCCTTATATTATTCATAGCTAAGCTACTCAGAATATATATATACAGTGCCCTCCACAATTATTGGCACCCCTGGTAAAGATGAGTAAAAAGGGTTATAAAAAAATGCACCTTTTGGTGAATTAGCTGAATCTCACACTGAAAAAACATCCAACCTGTAATTGAAGTAAATTCATTCTGAGAAAAAAAAATCATTCCTTTTAACAAAACTACGTGCGCCACAATTATTGGCACCCCTAGAAATTCTTATCAACAAAATGTAACTGAAGCAGTTTTTCCATAATTATTTTACTTTTTAAAGTTGATCGGAGTGTTTAGGAACTTTCAAGCAGTAATCCATGACTTCCTGTTTCACTGGAGTATAAATATGAGGTGACACAGAGGTCATATTCCCTTATTCATACATCAACATGGGAAAGATAAGAGAACACACAAATCAAATGAGGGAAAAGTGTGTTGAGCTTCATAAATCAGGGAATAGCTATAAAAAATAGCTACTCACCTGAAAATGCCCATATATATCGTTAGGGCAATACTTAAAAAGTTCAAAGCAACTGGAACTGTTCCAAACTTGCCTGGAAGAGGACACAAGTTTATTTTGCCCCCACGCACAGTGAGGAGGATGGTATGAGAGGCAAATAAAATCGCCAAAGATCACTGTTGGAGAATTACAGAGAAAAGTAGCACCTTGGGGTCATCAAGTCTCCAAAACTACCATTAGACGTCACCTCCATGCCAACAAATTATTTAGAAGGCATGCCAGAAAAAAGACTTTCCTGTCATTTCACCACAAACGTAAGTGCCTGGACTTTGCTCAACTCTACTGGAACTTTGACTGGAACCATGTTTTATGGTCAGATGAAACGGCAATGGTCAGATTTATGTTTTATGGTCAGATTGTCGGGAATCAACACTCAAGGTGGGTTTGGCATAAAAAGAAGGATGGCTATACCGAAAATAACCTGATCCCCACTGTTAAGTATGGTGGAGCTTCCGTGATGTTGTGGGACTGTTTTTCCTCCAAAGGCCCTGGGAACCTTGTTAGGGTACATGGCAGCATGAACTCCATGAAATAACAGAATTTTTTTTATCTGAATCTGGCTGCCTCTGCCAGGAAACTAAAACTGGGTCGTCGTTGGATCTTCCAGCAGGACAATTATCCAAAACATACGTCCATATCAACACAAAAATGGTTAACTGAACAAAAAATCAAGCTTCTGCCATGGCCATCTCAGTCCCCTGACCTGAACCCCATTGAAAACCTGTGGGCTGAGCTGAAGAGGAGAGTGCACAAGAGAGGGACCTAGAACTCTGGATGATCTGGAGAGATTATGTAAAGAGGAATGGTCTCAGATTCCTTGCTCTGTATTCTCCAACCTTATTAGATGTTACGGGAGAAGACTCCGTGCTGTTTTATTGGCAAATATAGGCTGTACAAAGTATTAAATGCAGGGGTGCCAATAATTGTGGCACACGTGGTTTTGTTAAAAATAATTATTTTCTTGATGAGGAATTTTTTTCTCTCCGAATAAATTTACTTAAATTAAAGGTTGGATATATTCTCAATTTTTCAGTCTGCGATTAAGCTAA
The DNA here is from genome assembly GCA_022702515.1 of Ilyophis sp. 1 JC-2022. Lineage (NCBI taxonomy): Eukaryota > Metazoa > Chordata > Actinopteri > Anguilliformes > Synaphobranchidae > Ilyophis > Ilyophis sp. 1 JC-2022. Next base: position 86,147,263 of record CM040404.1, on the reverse strand, counting down.
TAATTGTGGAGGGCACTGTATATATATATATATATATTTTTTTTTTTTCTTCTTAGTTTGGCTCTGTGCTCCACAATTTTAAATTTGTAATAAAAAATGTGCATAAATTACACATCATCAGCTTTTATGAAAGGGTATTTTTACACATTTTGTTTTCACCATAGAGAAATTACAGCACTTATAAATAGCCCCCTATACAGTACGCCCAATGGGTAGATGTATGTGTGTGTGTGTGTGTGTGTGTGTGTATATATATATGCAGTGCCCTCCACTATTATTGGCACCCCTGGTAAAGATGAGTAAATGAGAGTAAAGATGAGTAAAGATGAGCCCTTTTTACTCATCTTTACCAGGGGTGCCAATAATAGTGGAGGGCACTGCATATATATATATACACATCTATACAAACACACACACACACACACACACACACATACATCTACCCATTGGGCGTACTTACATAATGGCTATTTACTAAGAGTAAGATTACAAAACAGCTACTCACCAACAGAAAGGTTACAACATAGCAACCCACTGAAATACATGTTACACCACAGCTACCCAACTGAAGCATTATTGCAACCAACTTTCCAGCAACAGCTTGAAATGTTTTCAAGACAGCTGTCTAGCAGGTCTAAGAGCAGAGCACAGCCACCCATGAGCAATACATAATACAGTTACCTATGAAGTCCGTGGTGACAGCATAGCTACCCAGCAAGGTTATAGCACAGCTACCCACCTGACCCTGTGTGCTTGGCAGTGTGACGATGACCTGGGTGTTGTGGTCCCAGATCATCCTCCAGAAATCCTTAGTGGTGCTAGGAAGAGGTGTCTGGGTCACAATAAACTCACTGCTGTGGTGGTAGCCCTGGAACAGAAGTGTCACGGTGAACTCAGAGCTCAGAACGGGTGAGGAGTGAGGTACTAACCCTAACCCTAACCCTTTGGCTTGGCTCTTACCATGATGTAAGAGGCATTTATGTAGTCGGAAGTCTCTCCTGCCACTGTTGACAGACAGACTCTGGACCTCTCCACTGCAATGCAGAAACAGCGTGGTTAAGCATTTTTATAGTGGCTGCTGCACAAGTGGAGAGCATGAAATCAGACCCCCCTGTACAGACACTACTGGAAACAGCCTTTTCCACTCTCCTTTCTGTCTAAGTCACACGGCTCAAGAAGAACTGAGGCTTTAGACTGAATAGGAATGGATGATTTTACAGAGATTTATGAGGGATATTATTTGCAAGTTGTTGTTTGGAAATTTTTTAGTCACAGAAGACTGTTGTACTCACCAGGAATGAGAGAGCAATTCCGGTTCTTTTCTCTGTTGCTCTGTTTTAGGGCTGCAGAGTAGTCACACTGCTTGGCATTGGACTGGGTTATTAACTGCAAAGACATTCAATGATTATTATTATGGGGTCGAGCAGCAAAGTCACTGGTACCCTATTGTTTTTGTTATTTTATAAAATGTTTCTCCCCTTTCACCTAAAATTCCTGTGAACTAGTTTGGTCTAGAATCACCAAATTTGGCAGGCTTGTTGGGATTGCCAAACTCTTGGATCATTTATATTATTAGCATTTTTTGTATAACACTTAAAAGGCTGCTCCTTCTACAAAATCTGACCAATTTGCACGGAACTTGGTGTGTGCACTCAGCTTATGGGCATTCCTTAATGTATTACTTTTCTAAGGTTTTTGTCAAGAAATGGACAAACTAATTAATTTTCCAAAACCATTAGACAAAAATTTATGAAACTTGGTAGGTCTGTTAAAAGTAACATCAGGACTTGACTTCTCCAGTTTTAACCCAATCGAGTGATGTGGTGGCACTATAGAGATCCAAATATAAAAAAATATTTAAAAATTCACAAAAAATCACTGTTCCTTTGCAGACATTTTAAACTTGCTACAACGGCTTGAATTTTGAGCTTCCGAGACAGCGGAGCTCCTGGTACTCCATGCGGTGCGGCTGCACGGGATCCCCTCCGACATCGTGTCCGACTGCGGCCCCCAGTTCTCCTCCCAGGTTTGGAAGGCTTTCTGCCAGTCCCTGGGGGCTTCCACCAGCTTATCCTCTGGCTACCACCCCCAAACTAATGGCCAGACCGAAAGGGCTAACCAGGACCTGGGAGCGGCTTTGCTGTGTTTCTGTGTTAGTTGCAGGCTGGGCGTGGTCCCCGTTTAGTTCCTGGTTTTTCCCTTGATTAGTTAGCCTATCACTCTCCCTCTCGCACACATTCCTCACTCCTTTTAGTTTTTCAATTAGCCCTTTCACCTGTTCCCGTCTCCATTTAAAGTTTCACTCTTTCACAGTTTCGTTGCCAGTTCGTTTTCTCTGCTCCGTTTGAGATCTCCCGGCCATTCTGTTTGTTACTCTGTTTGCCCTTAACCTGTTTGTTCTGTTACCTCATTCCAGCCCGCCCAGCCTGCCTCCTCTTCTGCCCATACCAGCCCTGTCGCCTCTTCTGCCCCGCTTTAGTTCGCCAACCCCGTTTCCAGCCTGTCACCCTTAGTTTTCCCTGCTTGCTTGCTTGCCTACCACATTGCCTTGCCTAAATAAACATACTCCCTGGTGGAGTTTTCATCGAGTCTGTCTCAGAGTCTTGCATTTGGGTCCAGTCCAGTACTCAGTCGTAACAATTGGTTTGTTTTGCAGTAGGATATTGTTAGCTCGTTAGGAGTGCTTTTGTTTTACGTTATAATTTTTTTAACAGCAGATTAATAAATACTGTTCTCAAAAGGCACTAGAAATGAGCATTTAAGTTCTGTTTCAAAAATGCCCCCAGACCCCCCTAGCACTGAAGTGTCCCCCAAACCACTCCTATGCCCTTGGCCCTTTTCATTTGATTAAAATATTAACATTTGTACTGTTATTGTAGCATTCATTTGAATCATTAATCTTGGGTGTCCTCAAATTTTTCTAGGTTCATGTGCCCTTTTCTCACTTTGAGCAAAAAAAATTTTTACATTATGTCCTGGGCTGAGCCCTGGGTCTGTACAATGTCTAGACGCGCCCCTGATTAATTGTATGCAATGTTTGAATGCAAATTGTATAAGTAAGCTAACAGTTCTAGCTAGCTCAGAGTGCAGGAAATGCTAGAAAAGCTATGAATGTCTGTACTGCTGAGAGTTTCCACAAGCAGAAGAGATAAAATGCTGCTCCGTTTGTTTCAGAAACATTTTATATGCATGGTTATTAGTGCTGTTGTACGTAAATGCCAATTACATTGTGTCTGAAATCATAATTTTTTAAATAGCTTGCAGTGACTTGTCTGCATGGGAAGAGCTACTGGTCTGTGAATGTGCATGCTGGCCTGCATGCTTCTTGATGCGATGCTGAGCGGGACAATTTCATCATCGTTCAGCCAATCATAACAGGCGATGCGTGATGATATGTGTAATGTTACATGTATATTGTGTAATGTACGTGTAAGGTTACATGTATATCTATTCGCAACTATCCTGGATCAAGCTATATTTGCCAAAAGTTGCTGTAGCCTAATCTTCCGTGGGGACAATCTTCTGTTACGGGACAATGGCTATCTATTGAAAACTTTGCTGATAACACTTATATCAAGCCGAATGCGCAAATTTTCATTTACACCTAATGCGTGAATTGTCATTCAATGGAAAACTCGCGCACTGCAATAGATGGACATTTGAGTTCTGAAAATGAGCTTCAGATGTCATTACAACACAGCTCTCTAGGCCTACAGCTTGTAAGTTTAATGGATTTTAGTGGCGGATAATCAAACGCGAAGGTAGGTGGATCAGAAACAAGTCACTCACACAGTGAGGACCAATAAAGGGAATCACAAAATAAATGCAAAAAAAGAAAAGACAGGAAACTAATTTCTTGTGGCTAAACAGCCAAACGAAAATCAACCCACTAAAATAGGGCAAACTCGAATAACGAGTGAAACACAAACTAAATCTCCCAAGCTCAATACTGGAGGCAAAACGGGAAACTTAGCAAAGAAAAGAACACCTTCGGCACATAAGTTCAGACGGCCGCAAGAGTGTAAAACAAACGAAACAAACAAAGAAAATTGTCTCAGAGAGAACAGCAAAAAATAAAATAAATAGCACAGAACGCTAACAGGAGGAATAATACCTATACCTGAACTAAAAGCTAATAGCAAGTCCCCCGTGAACATAAACAGCGTTTAATATCACAAGGTCGCTAGTACCTGGCTCAATGCAATGTCAAATGACAAAGAAGCACCGGGGAAGCGGAGGTGAGAAACTTAAATACCCTACAGGTAGAGGCACAGGTGAAAACAATGACAAGGGAAAGCAAACCCCGGAACAGAACGTGGAAAAAATCTGATAGATTCTCAATCGGGAAGTGGACTTGGACACGCCCTAGGCGCACTCTACACCATGCATTTGCCAAGATAGAGCCCCCAGTGTCTCCATGTTTGCCAACTGTTTTTTATACTTCTTGGACCCCAATAATCACTGCTTGCAGCTATATTTATTATTATCATTATTATTATTATTATTACTATGAGATTATTATACATTGATATAAAACATATTATCAACACTTCACAATATATGGGCAAATATTCAAATTATTGTTGCTTTCATATACTGCAATATAAATCTCTTTTACCATTCGTAATAATGAATATGTTTGGAAATAAAAACTGAATTGATTTGTCGAACATGTTTGTACTGCTCATGTTGTGTGCTCTTTCTCCAGGCAGACAGCAGGTATTCATTGGGAAGGTGATTGGTTGTGAATTATTAAGATATTTGCATATTTAATGGCTCCCAACAGCAACTATTCAAATATTCAAACCTCGCTCCAACCTGCAGGTCCTTTATGAAGCATTATGAAAGAGTTCTGTGTATCCTGACCACACAAGAAGAAATTATATGTAATTTCATGCAGGGTTCTTAGGCTCTCCTTAATGAAAACAAAAAAAATGGTCTTCTCTATTTTTGCAACGAGGTGATCCCGTTAACCTCTTTATAACACCACAGTGAAACAGTAAAATAACACAAAGCTCAGAAGCCTCTCCAGTCTTCACCTTGAACTGCTTCTCCAAGCGAGTCCTTCCAGAAGGTCCCGTGATCAGGAGGTCGTTGACGTAGGCGTGGATATGGCTGGATGGAACCTCCGTCTCCTTGCTCAGGATAGCCTCAACCAGGGCGTCGTGGGTGAAGACGTACTGCTCCTGGAGGAGGGCGGAGAAAGAAGAGGCTTTGTGGCTTTGCTGCTGGCCTCTTGGTTGTTACCACGGTCATGCTGAGGTATTCTTTTCATCCGTTCAGCGGGCAAAGCAGGTTTTCAAGGCCATCATAAAAAAATTATACTCAGAACTGCATTGGGGTATTCCATAAAACAGGATTATCAAGTTATACAGATAACTGTGGGAACGATAAGGCTGTATCATGACATTAGTTAGATTTCAGTTGATAAAAATGCACTAGAATCTGGTTTAGGAGCGTGATAATGTGATTTAATCATAAATATTGTTAGCTGCTGATATTTAAAAAAATTTCTGAGGTTATTTCATAGAGTTATCGGGCTATCTTGCTTATCCTGATTGTGGAATATCCCCCAGGGTAAAGCTTAATTTGTTTAATTGAGAGACTGGTTGCTTGATTAGGGGGGTTTAGAGGCTGACTGCTATGAAATCCTCCAGAATCACAGAATTATTTAATTAAAGTAACTTAAATTTATGACTGAAGTAAGATTGGTGTAAGCTTTAAAATGTAATATGACTGAATAATGGCTGAATAATGTTGATTTTAGTTGACTAAAACTAAGCAAGGTTTTAATATGTTTAATTGACTAAAACTAATACGATCCACAAGCAAAAATATTTACCAAATCTATTTATAGCAGACACAAACAGTAACACACATTGTGGTCATTTACAATAAGACTGACTAAAATAAATAGGGGAAGTTTGTGGATTTATTGAAGAACATATTACACTAATGTGTAATATGTGTCATGAAATTCTTGTTAAATCTGATGTAATCTTTCAGTGGTCTGCACAGGTAGCTCTTCTGTGTTAGTGTATGCTCTTACTTTGATCTGTACTGTAATTATAGTAAACTTTGACGAAATAATTCGTAGAATTAATCAATTTTTGCATATTCACATTTTTAATTTGTTTCTTCTGCCATGCTTATTTTAATTTTTTACCAGTTTTACCAACCTTTCATGAGTCACCTCCCCTCTGAACCCATTGAGGTCGGTTATGTGGAGTTTGCTGTAGTTTATATGTGCATGGAAAAAACGTGCTTACCGTGGCCTATACCAAGTAGTTCCTCTGTGTGTGTGGGGGGTCTGCTCTTACCTCAGTCTGTACAAGGTAGTTCCTCTGCGTGCGGATGTGTTTAAGGAAGCCAATGATGTTCACTGTCTCCTGTTCCTTGATCTGTTGTAGCATGCTGTCCAGGACAATGTAGGTTCCAGTCCTACCCACTCCAGCACTAAAACACGCATACATGCACACATACACAAGACACACACACACAGGACACAAAAACTTAGGTCCCACCATTCTTGCTTTCCTGACAGAAATATCCATCATCACAGTATTCAGAGTCATTTGACTGAAGAACACACTATCACAGGAACACGTATCATCTCAACCTTAAAAGACAGTCGTTTTGCATCAAAGCATACGTTGCTGAATGTCAGTTACAACATAAACCCAAACACACACAACTCAGAGAGGTTCCACAAAACGTGCAGGGGAGTGTGGAGGGGGGCAAGCACACCTGCAATGGACGACGACAGGCCCTGTGTCGCCCGCCCTAGCCAGGGAAGACTTCCGCACGAACGTGAGCACAGGCAGGGCGTACTCTGGGACACCCATGTCAGGCCACTGGGTGTAGTGGTACTGGATCACAGTCCGTTCGTGACCCCGCCCCTTCTGAGAACCCTATGAAAGCAAACAGGAAGTTCAGAGACCCTGCAGCTGTGTACAGGTATTGCTGACAAACATGTCCAAATGAGCCAATAATTAATGACTGGCTAATGAGAGCATAGACTTGAACTCATGTTCTATTTTAAATGAGAAAGTGAGGAATGCTAAATGTGAGTATGGCACAGACCTTCTTGACCCGGGTATTTCTCAGGGTGAACGTCCTCTGGGTGTAGAAGGCCAGGGATCTGGTGCTCTTCGTTGTCACCAGGAAACAGCCATACTCCTCCTGGGTTTCCACAGGCCAGTACTGGTCACACTTCCTCTGAGTCACACACAAAAAAAAGGACAGTCATTCACCATCGCCACGCTCACTCACAATAGCTCATTGATGTAAGTGACATCACATTTGGTCGCCCATCATCATAATAACATGACAATCAGTCACCCATAATTGCACGATAGCATGAAAATCGCTATTAGGATGACACAGGAGTATAACAATAATTCATCTCAAAATGAAAATCGCAAATTTTTCATCATGGTAATATTAATAATAATAAACATGAATTAGTTAATTCTCATTATTGTTTCTTAACAGTGATTCTTCTAGTATTCTAGAACATACTGTAAATTATCATTGCACTCACCCTTCCCTTCTCCACCAAGTTGGTGATCATGACAATTACACCCACATTCTGCTCCCAGATCATCTTCCAGAAGTCTTCTGTGCTGGACTTCAGCGGGCCCTGGGCTGCGATGTAGGCCCTGGGTCTGTTGAAGCCCTGTGCACACATGGAGACAATGGTCAAAGGTCAGACGTCAGTACCAGACAGCATTGAATATATCTGTGATGATGGTGAATGTAAAGAGAATTTAAAAACTCCTGTTTGATCATTTTGTTAAGAAATTACAATAAAGATTGTGATATATTGTCATGTAAACGTAGCTTTCTGATGCAGGTGACATGATACAACTGGCACAGAAAAAAAAAAGTTACAAATAAATTCTGCAGATATATATTTTATTTCATGCAGTTATTGAAGCATTGAATATTTAGACATGTAAATTGAATGTGTTGAATGGTCACCATTTCATACAGTGAGCACCATAATTAATTGGACAGTGACACATTTTTGTTATTTTGGTTCTGTACTCTAGCATTTTGAGTTTGAAAGGATACAATATCTTATTTTCAAGTACTCTAACAAGCGATACTACAACTTTGAATGGATCTCTATGGGAATTGGGGAGTGGGACTAGATTTAGCTGTAAATTATGCTGGTACAGTATGGAACACATGGTTGGCTATATGACACCAAGTCATCAAGGGTCTGAGATATCAAACAAGCCTTAAATCATCACTGAGTTGCCAGATATGCAGTAGATATAGATGGATAACTTGAAGGGTTTCTTCTCCTGATTTATTTTTCCATAGAGTTCAATAGGAAGATGTGTTAGGAGAAACAACCCTTAAAGTGATCCATCCATGTCTACTGCATATCTGGCAGCAGAGTGATTGAATATAAATAACAAAAAATGTCACTGTCCAATGAATTATGGTGCTCACTGTATATCCTTAATACACTGCTCAAAGAAATTAAGGGAACACTTAATCAACACAGTAGAACACAAAGTCAATTAAACTTCTGGGATATCAATCTGTCCAGTTAGGAAGGGTAAACGATTGTGAATCAATTTCACCTGCTTTGGTGCAAATGAAAGTGACAACAGATGGACAGGAGAGGCAACAGCAAGACAACCCCCAAAAAGTAAATGGTTTTGCAGGTGGTGGCCACAGACAATTTCTCTCTCCTTATCCTTTCTGACTGATTTTTCTCTAGTTTTGCATTTTGCTAGTGCCCTTGTCACTACTGGTAGCATGAGGTGGTACCTGCAGCCCATTCAGGTTGCACAGGTAGTCCAGCTCCTCCAGGATGGCACATCCATACGTGCCGTCGCAAGAAGGTTTGCTGTGTCTCCCAGCACAGTCTCAAGAGCGTGGAGGAGATCCCGGGAGATGGGCCATTACACGAGGAGAGCTGGACAGGGCCGTAGAAGGGCAACAAACCCAGCGGCAGGACCGGCATCTGCGCCTTTGTGCGAGGAGGTACAGGAGGAGCACTGCCAGAGCCCTACAAAATTACCTCCAGCGGGCTACTCGTGTGCATGTTTCTGACCAAACTGTCAGAAACAGACTCCATGAGGGTGGCAGGAGGGCCCGACATCCTGTAGTGGGACCTGTGCTCACAGCCCAGCACCGTGCAGCTCTAATGGCATTTGCCAGAGAACACCAGAATTGGCAGGTTCGCCATTGGCGCCCCGTTCTCTTCACAGATGAGAGCAGGTTCACACTGAGCACATGTGACAGACGTGAAAGAGTCTGGAGACGCTGTGGCGAATGTTATGCGGCCTGCAACATCATCCAGCATGACCGGTTTGGTTTAATTGACTTGGTGTTATACTGTGATGATTAAGTGTTCCCTTCATTTTTTTGAGCAGTGTATAAAATTGTAATAAGAGTTATCTAAAACACTATAGCTGACATTATGGACATGAACACGTGGGAATAGCAAAGCAGGTACTTACATCCACATAATTTGCGTTAATGTAGTCTCCACCCTTCACATCTTTGTCAGAGTTAGCTGAGAGTCGAACTCGACTGTGATCATCTGAAGCACACATAATTATGACATCAGTCAGGATATTTTCACAGGTGTGCGTATGTTCTTGCGTGAATGCATACGTGTGTGTGTGTGTGTGTGTGTGTATGTGTCAGCCCTCTCTCACATACATGCCAAAATGTTGATGTATCTGTTCTTGCTTTTGTTGTCGGGATGGTTGGAGCCGTCTGTGGTCATGCCTAGATCCACTGTGCATGTCTGGACCTCCTGGAAGAGAGGATTCCTCATGGTCAGCCAGTTCACCCACCAATCCCAACAGCCTCTGCACCACATAGCGATCATGTTTCCATGCAAAATCAAATGGACAGTGATGCGAGACAAACGCTCACAAACAATCACTGAAGCTACAGAAATAAGATAGAAAGGGAAACGTGTCTTACCTTATAACACTCTTTCAATATCTAATGAGGGAGTGAGAATGCAGAAAGCAGAGGGATGTAATTCCACAACAAACAGTGAACAAACATGCATTCATGTGTGTGGGTGTGTGTGTGTGTGTGTGTGTTTGTAAAAATACCATGTATATTTATATAATTACAATGTACTATATATTCATACATCTGTAAATGTCATTTTAAGGCGGCCGATCATGCGCAAGGTGAGGAACTATTGTACTGTGCCAAGGGCCATGCAGTCATATCAGCCCCCCCAAAGCATGGCACCACAGAAAGAGACTACTGTTCACCAATCACAGTGTCCCTCTCACCAATCACAGTGTCCCTCTCACCAATCACAGTGTCCCTCTCACACGCATGCTGTCTGATAACCCTTCACATGCTGAAGCACAATGTCAATATTACAGCCAAAACAATGACACCAAAGACTATGTGACACTTTAACACACATGCAAACAAACTGTGGCTAGTTAAATTACAACTTTGACACATCTGTATCACAACAGGCTAAAGCCAATAGCCCATAGTCATAAAGGTTTTTGTCTTGAAAGTTTTTAACTGACGACTGATATGAATGTGACAATTATTTTTTATCCATTTTTGTCCCCAAATTGTAATGCCCGGTCGCACCTGACATCCTTGGACACAGGTTGTCAGTGGTCACTTTTAAATACTTGGAGGACAGCGTGACTGATGCAGATGGCAGGGCACAGATCACACACACACTCAGTTAGCCATGAGCAGGAACGGACTGGGACTAAAAAATGGCCCTGGACTTTTTGACCCAGACCGGCCCACCACAACCGGCCTGCCGACACTCCACCGCCACCGCCCCCGCCCCGTCGAGGCACGCACAAACACACCAGCCCTTAATACCACCACTTTTATTGAGCAATATCCCTTCATGTTCTGAAGCCTTGAGTAAAATATTTGTATGATAGTTAGTATAGAGTATTCACTAATGAGGAGAGTGTGTTGCTCTTAGAAGAAGGAGACTGGCTGAAAGGAGATCATGGCATTAGCAGCAATCACTCACAAATCACAGGCAGGCCTCTCTGGAACAAATAGAGGGGCCTGTGCATTAAATAATTTAGGAAAGTTTGGATAGCATTGCTTTGGAATAGAGCTAGTTTAATTAGTGTGAGCTACGATAGGCAATATTGTTAGTTGTAACTTGGCCGCATTTTGATATCAATACTTTTAAAGGCAGGCCTAATTTTTGCAAGTTGGAATTAAGGACTTACAGACAGTGCTTTGTAGGCTATGCATGAGTAACTTGGCTTTTTTTTTAACGTTGAAAACATATTTTTTGACGAGATATCACTTATTTTTGTGTACTAATGTAATGTGTTTGGTAGCTAACTAATGATGATAATGCATGAAGATAATGACATCAAGAGAGACACACGCATGCATTGTAGCTCAAAGAAAGACATAGGCGTGAATTCTGTGCTTTAGCCTACTATGAAGTACAACTAAATTAAAGTGTTTGCAGTCATTTTAACTGCATGACGGTACGTAGCCTATTTGAGCGGTATAAACGTTTCCCCTAGTGGTTGAGACGTATCCGTCTCAATTACAGTATTTTTGTTAGTGTACAATTATGAACTACAGCTTTAAGAAAATCCCGTAAATTTTGACTTCCGATCGATTTAAATACATTAGGCTACTATATTATGGTTGTTGCAACAATTTTTTCAGAAGTTGAACTATCGAAGACTTTTGATGTTACGGATCTCACGCCTTGGCGCTCAGGTGACGTTATGGAGAGGACCAAAATAATTGGCTGGGGGAGGGGGGAGACTGACAAATTTTAAAAATATTTTGGGGGACAAAAATATCAGATGTGAAACCCCCCCTCCAAACGCAATGGGCCGGCCAGTTAGAGCCACACAGCACTTTATTTAGCAGGGTTTATTTATATATATATATATATATATATATATATATATATCAGAGGAGGTTTCTCTTAGACAACAGGTGAAGCAGTGCTTCACCAAAAAAAGGGGTGAAAAAAGAACATGCCACACAATCACACACACAATATAGGCTTTCTTTAATATTGAATCATCACCGACTTTCGACTTTCCTGTGTGAAGCTAAAAAAAAAGTGCTTAGATTAAAAAATATGCCTTGTATCTTCTTATATAGTTCTGTGCTTGTATCGTGAAAAACAGCACCACCCTTTGACTTTTAAAAGAAACTTCAGTGAGGCACAGTGTCTGACTGCTTCACTTGACCATTGGAAATCAATGGGGGACTTTATAAAACATGATTGGATAATTGTGTATTATGACACGTTTTTCAGCCCACCCGTGAAGCGCAGCCTCACGAAAGTATTCAATACAGTTACAATCATGCGTGTTCTGGTGCGCGTTCTTGTCCTGATGATTGACATATTGTCTATCCATTCAGAACGAGTTCAGCTGTCCAGCAATATAATTACGTTCATCGCATGTATTGCTGGCCATGTGTGTTGTTTAAAAAAAAGCATAAAATTTTTTATCCAAGTGTGTTGCTGCAGGAGATGTTCATTGTTTGCGAGAGATGGCTTTCTTTATTTAGGCTACGTAATTCAGGTCTGTCAAAATGAATGCAAAATCGAAGGAGCATGACTGTAGTGTAACCGTGCGAATTGAGTCTGAGAATGATAATTGTATTGATGAAGGTGCACGCATAACAAAATAACGTTAGTGCGGAAAACTGTGACATTCCTGAGAGGTTGATCTATGCGATTCTTGGGTTGCCGTGAGCTGGCATTTAGGGGAATAACGAGAGTGAAAATTGGGATAACAGAGCAAGGAGTTGACTGAGCTTCCTTCCCGCTATGATGACGTTCAAGCTGCACGCTTAAAGTCTGTGTTCTCCGGGATGTCAAATGGCCTATTCACACTGGACTAAGGTATTAGGCTACCTGGTGACCTCATATGATTTAGGAATTATCCCCCAAGAGTTTCATGTGGCACATTCGCACGGGATAAACACTCAAATTGATTTATGAAATCCCAGGGATTATCAACGGGTACGAATTAAATGTAACATTTCTATAGGCTACTTCCATATTCTCCGTTTTTCTGCACATTTGCAAATTGGTGTGTTGAAATTGGCTACAGAGTCGAATAGGTTACAATTCCTTTCAATTCAGTTGCTTTAAATTCAGCAGTAACATTTAAATACTTTTGGTATAAGAATCGCACCCAAAATGTCAGAATTAGCAATAATAATTTCCACCGTAGCCTCCATAAATCTCAACTCGGAAAGATGAAGAAAAAAGCGGGGGGAAAACAAGGAATCCTTGCTGGGGAAAAAAATATCACCCCAAATTACTGAGATGCCGATTCATACAGGACTCATATTATCAGATGACCTGTTTTGTGCGAAATATGGTAGGTAATTTACGGTGGGGAATTTTGACTTTACAAATTACGGAAATGCAGATTCGCTCGGGATTAAGATCACAGACGACCTCCACAAATCACATGAGGTCCCCAGGTAATACTACTCCAGTGAATTGGGCATAAGACGATTCAAAATGATCTGAACGAAGCTATTTCAGCTATGGTGCAGGTGGATTTGAGTATTTATCGATTGAATATGCATAGGTAATTCAATAATTTGGCTGCTAATAAATTAATGTGTACGTAACTACTTGTCATTGTATTCTATCTGGTGTTATTCATTTGAGAGAAGGCAGCTCAATTTAAATGGTATAGCCATAGTGCTCTTTTCTGCCTATAGCTGATCAGTTGACGTGGTCAGTGTTAAACAATTAAAAAATGACCTAGTTCAACAGGTAAAGCAGGGGTTCGATTTAGAAAAAGAATTGTGGGTTTGCTTCACCAAAAGTTTTGGTCAGCAGCCGCCACTGATATATATGCCTATATATTTTTTGCATTGCATCGGCCCAAATTGTCCATCGGCCCACCGGGAAAACTCCCGGTACTCCAGATGGCCAGTCCGACCCTGGCCATGAGAGAGATGAGGTGGGGAACACCACTGTGATTCATCACCTGTGAGGCCAGGATCTAATATACTGATCTAATATACAATATTAGTTCATAATAAAGCACCTTTAATCATTAAAAAAATATTTTCAAGATATTTATAGTCAATTAGTAGTTCAATTAATTGTGCTATGGTCTATGACAATTAAACAATTAACTAACCTTAATTGAGACAGCTGCCATAAATTTGTGTAAGCGGCAAAGAAACCTTTTAATGGGCCTCTGACAGAAGTGTGTGCTTAAAATAAAATATATACAGTACTGAACTGTCAATAAATGTCAAATTCATATCAATGCTCCAGTAGAAATCTAATTGCCAAATAACAGGTCCAGGATTAGTTAACTTTTACTTTTCAGATGAGTCAAAAGTTCCCTTTAATTAAAACCACAGTCAGTCAACAGCAATAATCACTTGGCTCTCAACATTTACCAAACCTCTAAATCACACAACAAAATTTTTATTTTTACATAGGCTAATTCTCTCATCATCTGAAAAAATTGTTATTAAGTGGTGATTCATTTGTAATGGACTGATCCAACTTCCTGAGCTATTGTTAATCTAAGACAGAACCGTTTAATTGCATATAAACATTTTATTTGCGAATAATTTCCAGGGATACATTTGTAAAAAAAGGGTGTAAAATGGATTACCATTTGCTTAGATTTGCAAGATGAAGGTTTTTCTATGCTTGATTTTGCATGTTTATAAACTTTTTGTGAGGGAAAACTACAGGAACACTATGAAGCAAAAATGCTTCATACAGGTGCTTCATATCTGTTCGTCAGCATGGATAACATCACAGCATTGAACGCTAATGCTACAATAAGCCACTATCTCAACATGATGTTAATACCACTTTGGAGTCACATTAAACTGCTATATGGTGACTGCTTTTTAACACCGTGAGAGCCCTTAGGGATGACTGAAAACCTCCGGGGGCATACCTCGAACTCCTGTGAGAATGAGTTTGTGTCATGAAGCTCCGCCACGTGTCTGACAAACTCTTTTACAGGAAAAGCTTTGTGATCATCTAGAAAAGAAAACAAGAAAGCAGGCCTGTTGTTAGACTCACAGTGTGACATTTACATTACATTCAGGTATTTAATTGACACTCTAATCCAGAGTGAATTACAAAAATGTAAACAAAGGTTTACACAAGGAGCAGATCCTAAACCACAATGTCACAACCTAGAGAGTAGCAGTTAATACACAACCTACAACATAAGGTTAGTTCAAGTGGCATAATAGGGCAAGAGTGCGATTAAGAATGTAGTACTTTAGCTAAAATGTTCTTAATTTTGATTCTTGTGTGTATGTGTGTGTTTTACCTGCAGCTAAGATCATAGGTGTGGCCGGGGCAGCGATGACTTTGGGCGACGTGTTGTCTTCTATGTAAAAGTGGGCCGTCTGGAAGCACTTCCTAAAAACATACGTTGAAACAGTCACTATGGTTACCAGGATAAACGCTGAATTGACACACAGTATCTACCAAGGCGTAGATATGGAGAGTAGATAACAATAAGAAGGAACTTCAGTAGCTAAACTGCAAAATGAAAATGAAATGTGGTTTTTAGTGTATGCCTATTGTTTGAGAGTAGCCCAAATCATAATTTTGAATCCGTGAAGTGATATTCTAGGTACTTAATTTAAAATACGACGATTAACCGCTCGATTATTTCTATCCAAAATGCATATCGGGGAGCATTAGGCCCTGGACAACAACAACATTTCGCTGTAGCCTAAATTACAGTCCACTAGAAAAGGACATGAAATGTACAACCGTAGTCACAAAATGAGCACCGTTACCAGGGAGAAATAACGAAGTCGCGGATTAGTGAACTGCCGCAGCAAAATCCGTTATTATACCAAACTGACAAAACAGTAGACCTTAATGCCCGACGTAATCAACTGCGTGCCCGTTCTTGGACGCTTCTTAACCTCTCAGCAGCGCTACATGTAGCTCTGAGAGGAGGTCAAGACGCTTGGTGTAAGGGGGATGCATTTAAGATTTAATCACTCACAAAAGATTACAGGCTTATAATTCACAATCTTCAAATGTAAGAACAAAAAACAAGACCAATATGCCACATTTCCAAATGCGAAGGTCAAGAAAGGACGACGAATGAGATGTGCAGGTTTATAAGCGAGGGCTAAATTACATTTTAATGCATGCTGTTTAACGGATTGGCTACGTTATTTCCCTGTCTGATCGCATAGGCCTACTTGTGCAACAACAGTAACAAAAAGTGTTGCCTCACCCATTTCAGTATTTCTCCTTTACAACATTGAACAACTAAGGCAGTCCTTGCGCATAGCCTGCTTAGCTAATGCCGTTAAACAGATTCCCCATCTGTCCTTTCTTTTATTTTCATTTAATCATTATTATAATTATTTCTAGCCTACTATTATTTTCTTTCCTTTAATTTTTACCTACCATTAAATATACATATTTCAAATATATTATTATTTAGTTTTACCTCACGTGCACATTTGTTAATTGTATTTCATACTGTTTTAAAGTTTTTCTACATGATATTTTTACGTGCAAACAATAAATCAAACCAAATCAAATCCTAGCAGCCACATAGAACGAAACTATATCACCGCCTCACAAATTCTGTGGGTGATGCTTGGATGGTTTTGAGGGGGTGTGCAAATTTTACTTAACATCAAACAGTTGTTAACATGAGCGTGCAGAGCTGTAGGATTTCTCATGGTTTACAGTAGTTTCCGGAAACAATGTTAAAATCCCAGAATAATGGCCGAAGTCACAGAAAATAAATCACTTTGGAAATAGGCATAACGTGCACATATTTACACTTGACAAGATGTATTGACAGCACAGGGCTAAACAGTAGGGAGGGGGTGGGCGGTGTATTCTGTCATTCTAACAATAACACTTGGACACCGCTGTGAGAGATTATATCTCCCTGTGAGGCAGAGAAACATCAGGGTCTTATAGGCTGAGACTCCTGATCCCACTCCCCAATCCCATTGCAGCCCCCGAGGACTGGGCAACAGATTAAAGACAATATGACAGGAATCAGCTGCCTGCTTCTCAACAGCTGTTCTTAAGAATATGATCACCACCATCCCCACGCCCACCCCTTCTCCCCAACTTTATTCTGTCACTTGAAAGAAACAGCAGGGAAATTTACTGTACGTTCCAGCGGATAACAGGTAAAATCCTACTGTAAAGTGTGAATTTCCCCAGGTGTTATCCCTGATATCTAACGCCTGAGCTGGGGTTACCTCTAGTAGTGGGGGAAGATCTGAAGTGAAGCGCAGTTGTGATTTGCGAAGACTAGCTGTAAGTAAGGGGCGCATTATAAGAGTGTTTTGTTGATTATGACTTACAGGTGGGAGCCGGTGATGTTACAAGTATAAGAATATGCATGAATATAAGGTTAATCGTGTGGAGTTGCGCACAAGATTTACCTCCAGTAGATGAGGATCCCCACCAGTACCAACAGACAGAGAAAAGTAAGAGCGGAGACCACCGCCAGTGGCAAGTAAACCTGTCGCTCCCTCTCCTCGCGTCCCACCAGGCCGATGCGAGACTCGTGACTGCTGTTGCTGGCCTCTGTGTGGGAGAGAGAGAGAGCACAGCTCACATGTAATACAGTTAATTCACAACACCAATCACTGCTCACACAACCGTGGTAGACATCACATACGGTATCAGCTCACAATACAGAGGCTCTAGCACATACAAAACCATACAGACCCACACAACATATGGGAACTCCAGTGATTCACACACACACACACACACACACACACACACACACACACACACACACACACACAGAACTGTGACCCACAAGAAGATTGTGGTGTGAGATACAACGTGTATTATGTGATGGAATTCTGTAACATGTTTTCAACTATATCCTAATAAGTGAAAAACTGCTTTCTATACATTATCCTGAAATAAATCATTTGCAAACCAGTATGAAACAATAAAAAGAAAAAAGAAAGCATCCACAAGGGAAAAAAAGCCTTACGGCTGGGGGAAAAAAACGGAGTAAAAAAAATCTAAGCTGCCAACAGTATTGTATAGACTTCAATAGGCAATTATTAGAAAACATAATAGTTCTCACAAATCAGTAACCATTGTGATAACAATATTGAGATTGTTGTTATTTTTGTATTGTACGGCAAAGCATCAGAACACAATGAACACGCTGATTCTAAGATATACAGCCGGGCTGTAAATGTGCATTAGACATGATAGCACAAGGACATTATGACTGTTTTATATCTGTTTTTGTCATAATGGAGAGGGTGTAAGTTAAGATTTGTGGTTAAACCCAGAGCACCCAATAGACAACAGTGTGCTCTGACAACAGTGTGAGTAAGGAAGAGGTCTGCTGCCACCATGTGGCCATTTTTGAATGCTCCACTCTTCAACTGAAAGCACTGAACTTTGGTAGAACTTTGGGTTGTGTAGTTACCTGGCCATGATATGAGTCCAAATGGTGGTGAAATATGTTTGTTAGTTGCTCTGTGCTCCCCTGGGGTGATAATCCAAAATAGGGTATTTGCCGCTCTCCATTCACTTCTATAGGGCAGCTAAAACGGTCTCAAAATGACACTTAAAAAATATATATATTTCGCCAACATTTGGACTCATATAATGGCCAGGTAACTACACCACCCAAAGTTCTACCAAAGTTCAGTTGTGCTTTAAATCAATATCAGAACAATTACCAGGCAAACCATACTGCTGGGAAGAGTTGCACAATACCCGTCCTGTGTGGTGATTTGAACTGAGGTCAATTAATTAGGTTTGACTGAGCATTAATAAAGAACTTCCCAAGATCTGCAATGTATTGACAATGTCCTCTTCTAAAGTGGGAATGGGTAGTTCAAAGCACATATGAGGACTAGCACACATATCCCCTGAAGTACGTGCAGCTGAGCACACACCTTTTACATTGGGGAACTATGTATTATGCTCAAATGGTGCAGTTAATTAGTTAGACTAATTGCCTAACCAACCAGAGGCGACTCTGCTGTATTTTATTGGTTTAATATGCAGTACTCACTGGTGAAGGAGAATGCAATGTATTTGTTTTTGACAGTGCATTTATAGATCGATTACAACCTAATACTGAAATCATATGGAATATTGACTTTCTTACAGAAGAACCTCAATGAAATTATATATTAATTACAGAGGAATTAACATTGTATTCTTCATTTTTGGTATTTTTTTAAACCTTTCTTCCAGTTTATAACCCTTAATTGGATTTAATCGCACTTTCAATTTGAGCGAGAGCAGACTGGAGCCTGCAAACATCCAAAGATAGTGTAAATGTTGGGGGACGGCATTTCCCATTCAGATGGAGGTGCCCATTAGGGTTGTTAATGAGGCAGGGAATACCCTCCTTTGGGTGACACTACAGCCGGGCATGGGCCACCCCATGGTACTCCCAGGCACAGTGTGTTCTGGCCTGGGTAAACTTTGGTTCCTCCCCGGAGGGCGTGTCACCGCAGTAACGATTACCGCTCGAGCTGCATGCGCCACCCTGGAGGCTCATATTAAAATAATTTTAACAATAAGTAATTTGAAATAAATAAACCCCATAATGTCCACAAAGACACACACACACACACACAAAATAAAAAAAACGGGGAGAAAAATGTTGGTTGGATGTACAGTCCGTGCCTGTGACAGTAGATATTCAATTTAATTGAGCCATTTGTAAACACAAGCTGAAGGCACCCAACAGCACAGTTACACAACACTAGCCTGTAAACGCTACTAACCCGGCCATCGGGTTGGCCTGAATTGGTGACCCTGTCGCTCTGGGCTAGTGGTGTCCATAGCTGGTAGCATTTGAAGATGTCACACTGTACAAAATCGGGTACAGATTCACTTACCTTCACGGTGTGCTTGGCTATAAGGATAGCTTCAGCAAACAAGACAGGCTGTACTGGGAGCAGATTTCAGGGATACGTGAGAATGTTAAAGTCCACTGCAAAAGGTGAAACCTGCTAGCTAACCATATTTCCCATTGTGCAGTGTAGCCGGTGGCAAGTTCAAACCAACAACAGACGATACTCTAATTAACCCTTTTACATATAAATTATGGGAAAGACCAGTGAATCTGCACAGAATCTTTTGAAGCATGACAACCTGAAATTGTAGCCACTGACTGGGAAAACATCAACAACACAATCTTTTAGGACTCCACTTCTGGCCACTTCAGGGGTGGATATCACTGCTCTGAAAGAAATGCCCACAAACCTTCACTTACCTCCTTGTTTCTTCCTCATCCATACAGCATGCCATATATTAGTGATCATTTGTAACGGTTATTTTTAAACAAACGTGTGAATAAACTGCATATCTGCATCATGACAGAAGATTATGGATCCTGTTTCTGGTGATTAGTGTTGGTTAGACCCTTTAAACAGGCAGAATGTAAATATGATATGCAGCATTCAACAGTGCGATACAATGGGTACAACAGGAAGTTCTTCGTATATACATGTCTATATACTCTATGTATGTATGTATATACACATGCATATATCACATCATTATACACCAAAAAGAACACAAAACAAGAAGCAGAGTTTTACAATAGGGATGACAAGGTTGCAAGGGATTTTTTTGCTTTTCTTTGCTTTGCACTATGCAATTGTTATTTGGTAATAGTAAGCGATATAGCCATGGTGATCGTATTGGAGATTTGATGTATGTTAAGATGATGTTACTTCTGAAGGACCCCCAAACCTTACCTTACCCATATGTCACTGGAAATTAAATGCGCAGTTGCAGTTGAGACTTAGACCCAGCTAGCTGTCCCATTAACCCGGTGTTCCCACACACTCACACTGCAGCGGCATCCCGCCACTCGCTGCTTCCCTTCTATTTGTGTGGACTGTAAGGCCAGTCCCTCAGGAAACAGCGCCCTCTTGTGGAAAAGGCCAGAGCGCTCTGGGTGAGGGGGCTTTACCTGCTTCTGGTGCTTCCTCAGACTCCACCTCTGTGTACTCGGGGATACTGAAGTCTGAGGACGTCTCGTTGTCGTAGAGACTCCCGGAGCCGCTCTCCTCCTCCCCGCCGCCCAGCGTCCCCAGGCCCTTAGTCTCCATGATGACAACGTCTGTCCCGTTTTCGCTCTCAAAGTAGAATGAGGACGAGCGGTCGCCGCCGCTGCCGTCGTCCGTGCCACTCGCCGTCACCTCCGCAAATGGGCCCGACGCGGTGGGCGAGGCCGCGAGCGCGAACGAGAGCGTGCCTCCCGCCTCCTGAGACACCGTCTGGCCCCGGTCCCACTCCTGATCTAAGTCCTCCGGTGACTCCACGTACAGGGTGGACCCCGAGGCGCTACTGTCTACCTGTCCGTCCTGAGAGAGCGGGGCCGTGGAGCCGGCGTCGGGGGTGGCGGTGGGGGACAGGGCTGGGGGATTGAGGGGCGTGGCCCAACTGAAGAAGGGCACGGGGCTCTGAGTGCTGGCTGCGGTAGCTGCAATAGAAACGTACACGTCACTTAAAGGGTCAGTGGAAGAGCGAGATGGAGCGCCCGGGGGAAGAGAGAGGTCTACGGGCAGGAGGGGGGTGTCAGAGTCCCCATCTGCACCACCAGGGAAAGAGGCCGAGGAGCCGTGGAAAGCCACAGCGCTGGGAAACAGAGATGGATGGAGGTCTACTACACTACCAGAGTCACTCAATGAGCCACCAGTGGGCGCCCCCCAGCTGGAGGAAGGCTGCAGAGGATGGAGAGAGGCATGCACAGAGTCCCTGTCAAAGACATGAGATGCCAGGTTGATGGAATCGCAGGTGCAGGAGGCGGGAGGGAGCTCAGGGACGGCAGAGGAGAACCGAAGGAAACCGCCGACCCCGCCATCCGTCGCCACCGATTTAAGTTCCCCCACCATGGCAGTAGCGCCCCCTACTGGCCAAAAGCCGCTTGGCCCACCCGCACGAGCAGTCACTGCTGTTGAGCAACAGTCGCCGGAGAGATGAAGTGAAGTTTGAAGGTGTTTGTGGAAAACAGAAGTGGAGAAGGTTTTCGGCGGAGGGACAGTGCCGAGAGGTCTAGAAGGGCGGAACCCGTCCCAGGCGGGATGGTACGATGACAGCACAGCGGCAGATGAATCAGGTAAAGTTTGAAGGGGTAGAGTATCAGTATAAATGAACAGCGGCTCACCCTTGGCCACAGACACCGAACCAGACAGCACATCATCATCATTATCATCATCATCATCGCCAACACCACTATCACCATTGCCACTAAACACCACAGTGTCCATCTTCCAGTCAGAGACAGCACGGGTGGAGGGTGGGCGAGACAGGGTGGAAGAGGACGAAGGGGCAAGGGACGGACTAGCACCAGACACCAGGGCAGTGGTAGCATGCGGGACACCCAAACCTGGCCCGGGCCAGCCTTCGGACAGGCCCCAGCCGCCCGGGGGCAGAGAGGGGAAGGTCTCATACAACATACCTCTAGAAGAGGAGGGGGACGACACAGGAGTGGCATGCAGGCGGGTGACGGGGTCAGAGCGGGAGTGGGGGGGTGGAGAGTCACACACAGTGGGGGCGGGGAGAGCGGTCTCACCGTTGGACACCGGCTGGGTGGTCTGCGAGAGAACGGTATCAAAGGCGAACGTTGGGAAGGAGGGGAGCCGGCCGCCGGGGCTGGTGGGCTGCAGCGGTACCTCCACGAGGGAGGGGGTGGGGGTAGTGGTGACCGAGCTTTCGGGGAGGGGGGTGGCCTCCGTCGCCTCGTAATCGCCAGAGCCGGAGCCGGAGCCGGTCTCGGCGGGGGGCGTCACCCCTTCCCCAGGGGTGTCCCGGGAAGGGCCGGGGGTGTCGTGGAGAGGCGCGCCGTCAAGAGGTGGGGCTGTAGTGGCTGTGGTGTACTCGTAGGCTGTGCTGTTGACGACATCCTCGTAGTAAATGTCGGTGATGACGCTGCCGTTACCGGGCTGCGCCGCAGGACTGATGAGGGAAGTCCGCCTGGTGCTGGGGCTCTCAATGGGCTGCTCTGTGTGGTCCCGGGTCCAGGAGAGCGAGCTCTCCTCCGTGATCCGCCTCGCCGCTGGAGTGGTCGTGGTCTTCCTGCCGGGAAACAGGAAGCCTGGTCCTTCTGTTTCCATGGCAACGCGTATGGAGGGGGAGTCGCTGGTAATGGTCCGGTCTGACGGGCTCGCCTGGTTCCTGTCCGGTCTTCCCTGTGACAAATTTGGTTGGTTCTCCTCCTGAGGGACAAAGAGATTCAAGGGTTATGCTGTGAAGCCTAACTGCCAAATAGTGACAAAACACCACAAACTGCAATAAACAATAATCCTTGCAGGACTGCATTTTAAAACTGACAAACCATGGATGTGCAAAAGAAGAGGAACATTACATTTGGATCTTTATATGTTACCTTAAAGTCGTCTTCAATTTCATCGGAATCTAAAAATAGATCAGGATCTGTTTCTGGAATGAAAATAATTGGCCGATTAGATCCAAAAGCAACTCAAGTCAATTAGAGGGTGTTGCCTGTAGGTAGACGATGTAAATTATTTGTGACAGAACATGAAAATGTGAATTTTGACTGACTTGCTGAAACTCAAAAATCCCTACTTTACCGAGGCATAGCATTGAAGAGACTAGCAATAATATTCATATTTTGCGATAAAGCTTAAAATAACCTGGGGCCAATATTGAGGGTAATGTTTACACATCAAAACATTACAACCATATTAAAGAAGTACACACACACAAACTCATACACCCACCCACCCCTGCTCAGGCATGGGCACATGCACACACATGTGCACAGACTGCACACACACACATGTGCTCATGCACACGCACACACACACACAAACACTGTCCTGACGAGTAGTTATATAAAAAATTTGCACTTGTTTATGTTGCACTTAGTTTTTTGCTCATTATCTGCTTCAAAAAACAAGACAGACTTAGTTCACGAGAAGTAGCAAGTATATGGAATGTTTTCTGTGTAAATATGCCCTTAAAATAAAGCGTGGCCAAGAAATTTGAGCCAAATCGTTTATACCACAGGAATACTGCTATGTGCCAAGCTGCTGATAAACTTGGTAGACTGGGCAGATTGTTGATGTAATCTTTGTGAATATTTTGCCAAAGGTCATTAGGTCAGAGAGAGAGACAGTGTGCGAGAGAGAGGAAACAAGCAAGAAGAGAAACCACATCCAGGGGATCACACAAAACAAGCAACATGCAAAGAGGTAGCTCTGGGTCATCACAAATGCATACAGCGCACTATCACACACAGGGAAGCCAGCTACCGTCATGCAGGGGGACTGTCCTGGCACACAACAAAAGCATAGCGTGATGATGAGCCTTACCTGCCTGGTAGGACCAAGTTACACTAAATGGTGCTAAAGCTTCCCGGGTCTTATGAAGGTCAAATCAATCATGCTGTTTTATGGAGGTACAGGGGCAGATTTTAAATAGTTTCATGTGTGCGTTTGTGTGCATGCGTGTGCGTGTATGCGTGATTGTGTTTGTGTTTAAGGGGGGGTATGAATTCACCCTTGTCTGACTGGGGCCCTCTAATCAATACAGTTCCCATTGGTATCACACTGTGTACAATGCCACAGGCAGACAGTGTTGCGAGTGAGATATGGATTTAGTAAGCGCTCAGACTCACACCCACCCAACGCTGTTTCACGAGACTCACTCAGAACCATGCGAATGCTTTTTGCATATGGGAATAGAAATATGATACCACGGATTTGTATTCTTTTGGAAAAAGGGATTAGTTTATTATCAATGTTTATACAGTGATCAAAGCATACAGATTTCCCATCACTTTATTTAAAATAATTTTACACAAACACCACATACAGTCAAATCTTACTGTGAAAAACGTAATCATTTTTCACACGGGCACTCTGGAGTCACCTTTGACGTCACAACACCTAAACAACACATATCCTTCATTTCAGATTTCTACAGATCGGTAATATTTTAAAGACAAAAACAAAACAGAATTAAAATACAATAAAGAATCATATTATGAAAAGCACCAGCATTGAGACGTGCTTGAGAGTACAGAGTCGTGTTCATAGATTTATACACAGGGCACTGGTAATACACAAAAAATACAGTAACAGAGAAAGAAAGTTAACTGACAGAGGGTGAACATTATTGAGGGATTCCCATTCTGACAGACCCAAGAAAAGGAAAGATCTACTGTACCCAAAAACCAACTGCAGTCCATATGTTTTATATCTGACCTGAAGTGGGGTCATCAAGTTTTTCTGGAAACATTTAATCGTATTTGTGCTTAAGGGGATCTAATTCCAGCAGGAATCGGGCTTCAAGGCTCCTTGTGTAGCCAGTCAAGCAGGGGCTGCCTGTTTGCTAGTGCTTGGGGAGAAAGACATTCCTGAAGAAATTTGCTTTCAGGTTTCCGAATTCAGCCAATCAAGAAGTCTACAAGGGCTTCCTTTACAAAGAAAGACAAAAAAGCTTTGCTTGTATGTGACTTTGACTGCGTTGATCTTTGACGTACTTTAAAATGGCAAAAGAAAAAAGAACTGGTTTGCAAAAGACGAACCTGCAGAATAGCGTAGCTGCTAACACTGAAAGATATATGCAAAACGGGACGCTGGATATTAAGTGTCAGAGGGTGCTGTCGGTCTTACCAGGGTCATCCAGGGGCATATCCACAGTCAGCTCACCACTCCTGCGGCCGTACAGTCCACTGGTGCAGACCGCCACCACCTGAACCTTGTAGCTGGTGTTGCCCGTCAGGTCCTGGATTATGGCACCCTGGGATGGGAAGATCACGTGGTGCCAATCAACCAACCGGCCAATCAATCAACTAACCAACCAACCAACCAATCAACCAATCAACCACTCAATCAATCAAACAAGTGCACTGTTGGAGGCATTCATGTAATTTCAGAGTAAATGGCATCTAGCATGTGCATTCTGCTTTCAAGAACAGGTCTATCCACAGTAAGCAGGCAGAGGTCACACGGAGTTGAGGGAGAACTATGAATGCTCATACACTTCCTAATAATCCCAGTGCTGGGATCACCATGCGCATCCATACTGAAAGACTGTGGGACAGGAGGCATTACCACATCCTGGTCTCCGTCTGTCAGGTACTCGCTCTTGGGCGGGTCCTCCCCCTCTGGCCGCCAGTAGGTGACGGAGTACTTCTCGATGCCGGCGTCATACACCGCCCGGGGTCGCTCCCACGTCACCAGCAAGCCGGTGTAGTTGTGAGGGTCCGCCTGCACGTTCTCCGGCTCTGAGCTACAAACTGCACAATGTTGCATGAAAGACAGAAAAATCTAAGTACACGTGTGGACGGTAATAGTCTTATTTGTTTGGTTTGGCTCCTTCATGAGCATAAAAAGTTAAAAGTGAAGTCTAAATACATTTTTTAAATCAATAGCGAGATAAAAAAAAAACATATGAGCAAACCTTATTTGTCCAAGAAATCAACACCAGGTAAACAAATACTCTGCATAACCTGAATAGAAAAAGCCCACAAACCTCCTCTCGACTATGAGAACGAAACTACTACAAGATAATTACTGCAATTATGCCTTGTGGGGAATGTGCAAGGCTTTATTTGTGTGTTTGCCGTACACTATCCCTCCAGGCAGAAACCAGAAGAATTAAGTACGAGACATGAAGCCTTTGGCCTCTTCGCCATCTGCGTGCGCTGTCAGAACTGACTGCTTGAGATAATAGTCATCACTGAAGCAAATTAAGCAGGCACGCAGCATACATACCCTGCCGTATGAGCCAATTTAAATTAGACATGAGACGCTGACCTCAGTGATATCCATCAATCTAAGATCTTCTAATGAATACAATAGCAGCATAACCTACTATAGCCTACCACTGCGTAAACGTACAATAAAACTTAAAGCAGCCGATAACCTTATTGAAGGCTACATTTGACATATCAATTTACACAACTGGATATTTGCTGAAGAAATTAAGGTTAAATATTGTACTCCATCATATGACAGAAACCCTATCACATGGGATTCAAGCCTGTAACCTTCAGGTTAAAAGCTCAAGTGTTTGATTTTGCCAGAAAAGACTGTGATGCATTTGAATCTGACACATCCGTTTTGGAACTACGATAACCTCCCGTAAATTTACGCGCGAGACAAACTGTAGAGCAATACTTTGAGCTAAAAGGAGTTCATTCATCTTCAGATATTGGGTCACAGCAATAAACCCACGCAACTCAATGAAATTGATATTTTATTTTTATTTATTTTATTTCAAGCAGACTAGATTATTGTAATGCCCTTTTCTCAGGTCTTTTGAAGAAGATGATTGGTCGTCTGCAGCTAATTCAAAATGCAGCGGCACGAGTTTTAACAAAAACAAGAAAGAAAGAACATATTAAACCTGTCCTAAAGTCATTACACTGGCTACCTGTTAGCTCCAGAACTGATTAAAAATTTTTTTTATTGGTTTACAAATCTCTTAATGGCCTAGCACCACAGTACATACGTGATATGCTCTTAGATTGTGAGCCTATTAGATCCCTTAGATCATCTGGCACAGGTTTTTTAATTATTCCAAGAGTTAGAACCAAAACTGTAGGGCAAGCAGCTTTTAGTTTTTAGGCACGCTCTCTTTTAAATAACCAACCAGTTGACCTTAGAAATACGGAATCAGTACAGAGTTCTAAGAAAATACTGAAAACATATGATTTTATGGTACTTACATTACTTTTATTTTCTTTGTTGTATGGTTTCTGTGTAACCTGCTTGTGTAAAGCACATTTAGTTGCTTTCTGCCTGAAATGTGCTCTATAAATAAACTTTGATTAGATTAGATTTTGATATATAATCAAGAAAATAAAGTAGTAGTCAATTTCACTTGAGCTGTGCATTAGAGAAAAAATGAGAGAGCTGTCACAAATGAAAACCAGTAATCCAGTTTCAACACAAGAGGGCAGAGAAAGGCACTCGTGAATCGGGTACACCGCCAGTGGGAATCTTTTTCCCCAGAGAGAAATAGATATTAAAAGCTCAATTCTGGCTCCAAATTAAATTAATGAACAAATACATACATATCATATACAGTATTCTCATCAGTAAATACACTGTTTTATGGCATTATTCAGAATAATATACTGTGCTGGCTTGTACTGTACTGACCATCGGAAAGAAAATATGTGTAAAAAACTGCGATTGGTTGCTTAGCAACATGCTACCATTATAATGTCAACAAAAAAATTTATAAAGTGAGGCACAGAAAGACAAAGGCGCCCAAACCCCCATGGATTAAACTGTGAAAAATATGAATATTAACATTTCTAAGCATTGTCTTCAGGGATTCAATTCGTCCGTGTACAGCAGAATGGGTTCGCGTGTACAAATGTTCTCTGTTCTTTTACCTTCTATAGCTCAATGGTAAATTATATTGACTTATCTTCAGCATCAGGGGGCTGAAACAAAAATTAGCAGCAGATCCATGCTCAGTTTTTCTGTGAGCAGGTCTATGATGGACTGAAGACAGAGACGGACTGAAGCGGTGCAGGACACGGCACTGTGCCTCCGGTAAAGAGAGGGGCAGTAATTTTCCCTGCCTGGTGTGATACATCACTGATGACCTTTCCGGAAAACACTCTACAAGTGGAGTGAAAAAATGGCCTACAGCAGACAACTGTAAAATAGGGCACCATCCCGATGCCTGCCCGCTCCATCTCTTCCCTCCCAGTGCTAGAGGAACAACTATGACCAACCAATGAGCAGCCAGCATCAAATGAGCACCAGATGTTTGTGTGCTTATATAAAAATATATGTGTTACATGTATGCATTTTAAAGTGATAATAACTTATATAGAAAACTGGTAAATACTGATGTATATACGTATTTTGACATTTGACAGGTATTTTATCGTTCGCTTTGCGTAGCTATTAAACCAATTTCTAAAGTGGCTAGATGTTCAATAATCTGCCAATGTCGTGCTGCAGTATTGACAAAGACTTTTAATTGCGATGCGAGTGCAGGTTTGGTTACACGATGGTGTGGCAGGTGTAGTACGTACTGGGACTGGGAACCTCCTCCGTCCCTGTGTAAGAGGAGAAGACTTGGCCCATGAACTGGTCCTGCTGCTCCCTGTAGTTATTCTGCAGGTAGTCCATCAGCATCACATAGCCAGCCTGCTGCATTGTCATCACCTCACAGAACACCTCCAGCTGAAACACACACACACACACACACACACACACACAACACACATGCAAACACACACGCACAAATTAAATCATCATCATATTCAGAGATAACACTGACCTCTTTCACTCTGTTAGTTCGAGCTGTGATACTATTCGAACATCAAATCCCATCTGAGACTGTTAGGATGTTGCTGGATAAGCATGAAGGCAGCCTTTAGCATTAACCCTTGGATGTACACACCCACCCCCACATAGGCACACCCCCAGAGAATGGAATATTCCAGCTCTGGACCCAGCAGGCATTCTGTCTGTGTTTGGTCACGCCCACCCTTTTAATCTCATGACCTCCACTGCCCACACAAATTTACTTCAATAGCACACCTGAAGCTAAACTACCAATGGTGTCATTATCTGTAATTACGCACTTGTGAAATCTTTCTACTCATCTGTTGCAAAATAATAATCATGAGCATCCCTTAACTGATCTAATTTCAATAAGAAAAGTAATGGAGATTTTTTAACAGTTAGTAATTTGACTACTACTGAGAGTAGGTATGCATACAGGCTGCAACAAGACCTGTTAATACAGCGATGAATACGCCACACAAAAAAATAAATACATTAAAATAATCAAAAAACCTGGCAACATTCAAATAGGATTTGCCTTTCATTTCTTTACTTGTGTTGACACTTATGAGCCATTGACGGTTAGGAAGTCACAGTGCTTTGCAAAAGTAACAGCGAAAATATTGCACACAAGTTCAATGCATACTGCAATGTGCTAAGCCGGAATCTGTGTCCCATTCATCTACATAATGCCAGCTATAAAACATTGTGATATCTTGTACATAAATCCAAGGGCTGGCACTTTTGCTTTTGTTATTGTAGTTCAGGCTGTGTTTCAGAATGCAAGCCATTGAGAAGTGGTATTTCTTAAAACTTGTTTTATGGCTGAGTTTCACGGGTATTCAAAGGCCTACAAAAGCTATAGATGAATAGAACCTTTTCAATCTCTTTTTAATTCATAAATGTGAGAATGCCCTTAGCACATTTTCTATGGGAGAAGCTGAAGCTCCAATGACTCACCCTCCCTAGAGAAAAGTGTGACTGCACGGAGGGAAGGTAGCAGACAAAGAGGAACGTCAACAGTTAATGACCTGAGAAACCTGAATGCTTGTCATTCAACTCTGGTTATTATTTCTCAATGACTGACAGGAAAACACACTCTGTCATTAAATTAAACAAATCCAAACTGTGAACAGGCTTCAAAGGCATGGAAAACTGTCACCTGGAACACTCACACACGCACGCACGCACACGCACACACACACACACGTAGACACACATGTATGCACACACACACACACACACACAGATCTCACGAGACATCGACTCAAACACATGGACCTGCACAAACAAGCATGTACTAATATGCACAAATGTCTACACATACATTCACACTCACATATAATAATAATAGTAATAATAATAATAATAAATAAATGAATAAATTAATTTACAGATAAAAGTGCTTTACAGAGATTAAAAGGGGTTGTTCAAAAACAATGTCACGTAACAAATATAGTGCATGGAAAAACAGAAAAGGAACACACCATACACAAGGCATATTACATAAAAGCATTAAAGCATGATAATGCTCACATGCATGCACACGTGCACCACACACACACACACACACACACACACACACACAACATATTTCTGGGTGGTGAACACCCAGGGACAAGCAGCCAGGAGAACAACTAAACAATCCACTTGAACCAAGAGGCGGGCTCCTGCAGTACGCATGTACCTGTATGTCAGAGATGGACACGGTGTTCTTAAACACCACCCACTCCACCGTCTCTGAGCACGGCGGCGTGGTCAGCGAGCCGTTGTACGTGTAGTATTTCTCTGTTGAATTCGGCAGGAGGCTCCGCAGGCTGAACGGTTCCACGACGCCACTTTTACCTGCAAATCAGGACGACAAAACAGCGGGATCCATTAAAGCACTCCAGTGTCCACCATCAACGGACACCCTATCATAAGCAGAAAACAGCGGACGATGGGCAAAATGACCCCGTCTCCTTTTGAGTGCTTGAACACAAGCGGTGCATTACTGAAAACTCAGTCGTGTTACATTATATCCACCCACTGAGTGGCTGATTGAGAAATTTGTAAAATGTTTATTTCTATCACTGGCAAGTTGCTGGCTATCATCAAAAGCTAGGAAGGCACTGGTGGCCCTTTGTAGCGATGCACTGTAAGGGTTTGTGCAGAATAACGATGAGCCAAACACGAAAAAGGAAAAAAGGGAATGAAAGTCCCTGGCATTAGCCAAACAATAACACACCCCTATAAAACGGGTTAACCACGTAAACACAGGTAGAGAGAAGACTCTGAATAGCGAACACTAAATAATTAGCGAGAAGAGGACAAAAAAAACATTGCACCTTCGGGACGTGACTATAACATCTGATAAATGGTGAAATAAACAAAATAAAAATAAAACTCACACCCTCAGAAACGAGAGAGTTGGAGCGAAGAAGAGGGAAGGAGAAATAAGGGAACAGAAAAACGAATTCCCTAGGCTTCTAGGCCAAAAAATGTCTCAAAAAATGTCTTAACTGCGAAACCAAAAAAATAATCTTTCTGTAAACTGCAGAGAGGCCAAAACCAACTAACCCTGTCTTCGCGAAGGCGGAACTGGCGGCAGGTGAAACATGTGAAACAAATGATTAGCGGGTAGAAACTAAACTCCGCGGCGGAATTAGAAAAATCCGATAGACTGAAAAAAGGAAAACCGTAGAAAACGAGAGAAGAGATGGAGTCCATGACACGTACCAAATCGGCTCACAGAGTTCACCGCGTTGATAATTGGCACGTAGTTGTCATTGTCCTCCTGACTGACCTGTAAGGGATAAAGAAATAGCCATGTTATTCCACTTCATTGCTCCAGTTCTACAGTTTGGACTGAGGGGAAAGAGAGAGCTGCATCCAAATCGGGACACATTATCACAGGGTCAATTGGTTAAAACACGGATAATACAATCGTCATTACACAGATAAGAACCGGAATGTAAATAGGTGGTATGATTCACGCTTACGTTGATGGTGTACATCTTTAATCAAGTGATTCAATTATAACCGGACCTAAGTTCAGCAAAAAAAGGTTCAGCACAAACACTGACCAGATACATGTGTCTATTTTTAGAGAGCTCTGCTGACCTGTCATGCAGTCAACCGTGTCTGACTTTCAACGCAATTCCTGCCAGGGCCGATGGGTAATGACTGCCACCATGAGTCCTCTCTCTGGCCTCTTGCCCTGCCCCTAGCCCCATGCTCTGTCACCCATCTCACGTGGTACCTCATCTTTGTTGGCACGACAACACCACGGACCAGCAATGTCCTTTTTCCATAAGCTTATTTCTCCCACCCTTTCAACATCTCTACTGCACTGCCTCTGAGTAACAGAACATTGCTTATATCTCTCCAGTCATGCAAGACAGGCAGCCGTGTGGTGGAGTAGAAGACTGGACTCAAAATAAAAAATGTACAGATTGGAATCCCAGTTTGGGCTCTCAAGCAAGAATTCAAATGCCATAGTACATATCCAGCAGTGAAAATGCATTAAAGAAAAAAAAAAGTCCTTCTTTGAGCCCTCAATTAATAATTAATTAACTCAATTGGTAATGTGCCCATGGCCTACACTGTTGATCACAGCAGAAAGCTTAGTCCTGAGAACATGTTCAAACAGGACCCAAATTCACCTGCCTGTTCTCACTGAATCACGGAGGTACTGTACAGTATCATAGCAACAGACGCTCCTCACTGAGTGTGTCAACTGAAAAATATTTGTTTAGAAATACTGCAGGCTATGAGGCTTCTTGAAGTTCAATCTTCAAAAACACACACAGGCCCCCAGCTGTTGCCCGAGTCCGAATCCGCCATGACGTCATACTCAAGAACCAACTGCTGCAATAACACTGTTCTGTTGCTGGATGACAGTCTAAATTAACTCTAATTGCAGTTAAACACACTCTCAGAAAACGCTTCATACATGTACACACAGGCAGGCCCACACTCACAAAACACATGCCACATAATAGACATTTTTCACACTCATCAGATATGCATGATCACAGGCATACATACTCTCTCACTCACACACGCATACACATACACACAGACACACACTCTCACACACATGTGCACGTACAGACAAAAATAATGTAAACCCACATTGAAGAAGACAGACAGAGCTGTGATCTTTCCTCCATCTTTGAATGCTTCGTCGATGAATTTAAACTTGTGCGCTTCATAGCAGAAAATCTGCATCTAAAAGAGAGAAACTCAACAGTGAGTTCACAAAACATCACAAAAATAAGACTGATAATGGTGTCATAGCATTCGGGTATCTTAATTTTCAGTACTTTATATTTTTATAAATGTTTATTCCAGTCTAGAATGCCCAATCATGCTCATCAAAACGTCCATTGTCGATTTGGGAGAACCAATGTCATGCATGCACTCTTTCTTACAAAGCACACAAGTCGCCACCACTTCTTATTCACACCTCAGTTAACTAGTTGGGCTCACACAGACATGAGTTGGAGGAAGACACTTCATGTGCAGCTTAACAGGCGAACTGGCAGTGTCAGATCGATCAGCACTAGTGTAGTTTGGACTCAATACCAGACCGTGGGGCCCAGCCATGCACATGAACAGTGCCTTAACAGGATGAGCCACCCAGCAGCCCCTTTACTTTTTTTTTAAATTACTGAGCTTTGGCAAAACAGTGAGTTTTTGCTGATCTCTGCAATCTGTGCACTGGTAAACTGTGTTGCTGCGCCATGTTGATCAGCGTACTCTGTGCAATGACAAACTGTGTTACTGCTCTGTGCTGATAAGCAAACTCTGTGCCATTGTGGGCTGTGTTGTTGTATGTGCCTGTGTGCTCTGCGCCCTATGAGCCATGATGGGGTGCAGCTACTGTACCTCCAGTGGAAACTTGATGCCATTGAGGCTGTGCTCTGCGCCATCAGCTGAGGCATTACACGTGCCCCAGTGGAAGTTGATTCTGCCCACCCTAAACCTGGACCTCAGCCCCCCTCCACTCAGGTAGAACTCTCCATTCAGGTCTACTGCAACTGAAATACACCAATCACATCACACTCTTTAATAAGCACAGGGCATCTGTCAGCCTGACTGAATGTGTAGAGTAGCTCTTACAGTTCAATGGGACATTTATAATTCTCTGTAATAAAAAAACTGGGGCATTTAATTAAGATAAAATGGCCAATATAACTAGTACATCCACACACACACGCACACACACACACATACATGCTTGCACACACAAACTGGCTGCATATGGCAGCTGCCTATAGGTGTTTTAGGTGACATTCATGCTAGACCACGCCCTCCAAAATTGACTGAGGGTGTGTTTGTGTAACTGAAGTTACAGTGGGAAATAACAGCCTGGTCTCATGCACATTGCATCATTATGGTCCAGTGGCACCAGAAACATATGCTCTATGGGGCCAATCGACCCTCCAATTTTGGCCCCTTAACACTTTTTTAAATTCAATGAGACCCATCTGATGAATTTGCATGTACTCTATGATATTAGGTTAAAGAATGCACACAGACAAGAAGTTGACAATATTTTCATCTTAACCCCTTCTACGGTTTAAGAACACATAAAACTATGTACTTGTAAGATGTTTACTTCAAAGAATTTGTCTTCAAGTTCTACCACCAAAAAGTGCCCACTATGACTAATAAAGAACCAGAGTTGTAAAATCCAGGAGTCAGAAAGTAAAGGTCCTGCCATGTGTTTCTTACACCCATGAACTCAACCAGCTGATTTCACTAATTAGTTCTACCTCCTGGCTGAAGAATTGTGCTAATTAGCCAATCCAGGTGACTGGAACCAAATACTGGGAAGGACTTTTACTTTTTGAAGGTGGATTTTACACCTCTACAAGAAACCAATATATTTTGTTGTAATATCAGAGCCTACTGGCAAGTTAGAGAGTATTCTATCTTCAATAACATTAATGTGAATTCTACCTTGGACAGGAAATCTGTCATATTTAAATGTGCTTAGGTCACAGCTGTTTTGAAAAACATTATCAGTCATCAGCCTACTGTATAATGTTATCTAAGTCAGGGGTGCACAACAAGGGCCGTTCCGTTTCTGGATTTTGAGCCAACTTCTACTCTTAAATATTTAATTTTCTCAATCATATCTTAATATCACATTTGTATAGGCACCAGATACATGCAGACTGCAAGCATATCTTAAAGATTTCATTGTGCTCAATTACAGGAGTGAACCAGCATAGTTTATAGAGCTGTCAGAAAACTAATACTAAGATAATTGGTTGGAACAAAAACCAGCATGCAGACAGAGTTGTGGACCCCTGATATAAGTAAACTGAAATAGCTTTCTTGCTAACTAACATTAGCCAGCTATCAAAATTGGATCTAGTTGGCTAGTGGGTAGCATCTAAAACACTTATACCATACTTATTACGAATATACCATACTTCTTACAGCTCATGTGCTTAAGGAAGAAACCTGCAGTGGACCATATTTGTGCATTAAATAACCATTGCTACACAGTGTAAGCTAGACCTCAATGAGTTGGAGTGCGAAAGCCAGTCACAAAGTAGTTTTCACTGTGACATGGTTCCAGTATATATTTTATTATATTGTGGCGTTACAGTATGGTTATAATTTAAAAAAAAAACAAAAAAGCACCAGACTCATTGTTTGGACATGCCATTTTTGTAGCAATCCCAGTATGCTTGCTATGGTTAGAGGTTAATCTATTAATGTGAAGAACATGGGACCAAGGTTTGTTCTTATGGTTTCAAATATTTTCAGACAGACGGTATTCTCATACCAAAGAATATATCTGCTGTAAAAGTTTCAAATTTAAAACTTAATTCCATATAGTCAGTATGCTTCAATGCCCTTTGCATCAATAGTTTTGGTTCTGACCATAGTGATGAGAATGAATGAGACCCGGCATAAGATAAATAAAAACTCGATTGAAAAAGCACACAAACAAATAAAAAATATATAAATAAAAATAAAAATAATAATAATAATAATAATAATAATGATTTTTATTATCATCCATTTCTCACAGTGAAAGCAGAGAAACAGTTACTGCATCTCTCTCTCTCTCTCTCTCTCTCTGGATACTGTCATTAGGCACACTCGTTTCTCTTTATTGCTCTGTAATGCTCAAGTAAAAGTTATATTCAGAGTAGCAATGTAAGAATATAATCTCTTCCCATCTGCAGCTCTATCATACATTAATTTAGACTCCAACTACAAAATAATATCTTTCAGCTCGAATGATTCATATGGACTAGAGTACTTATCCATTTCTACCCTTTACCCTCTACCAGCATTCACACACATTTGGTGCGATGCTGCAGCAGATAAATGGTATGAGGGAGAACACATTGCAAGGTCACCGCAGTCAAGCATATCAGAGCTTAAGGGAAGTTAGGGGGTTCACCTGTTTTCCCGTCATTTTTGATGGTGGTGGTGCCTGGGGTCAGCCGGTCCCAACCCTCGAACCTCAACTGTTGAAACTGAAGCTTCACTTGGGTGAGGTCCTCCTCGATGTTTATGGGGGACTGTTTGGCATTATTGCATGATGGGTACTTCTTGGCCCAATTCTTTTGGTTAAGAGTTCCTGGGGGGTGAGGCAATTGGAATAAATGATAATGGAATCATATTAAAAATCAGTATGGAGTAAGCATAAAGGTTGAGTTTCAACAACAGTTCCTGATGGTTTTATGTACAATATATAATGGTGAAAACCTTAATAAATTTCACTGAACAACGCCTACACAAGGTGTGCCGTGAGGTTAATGGCGCACTTCAAACTCAGCCTCTATTGCTTGGAAACTTTGAGCTTTTGGTTAAAGTTAGTTCTACAACTGCAGAAAACACAGAAAAATACAAATTGTCGTAAATGCTGAGGAACAGGTGAGAAATTATACGTTATACACTGCCTGGCCAAAAAAAAAGTTGCCGTTGCACCCATAATGCATAGTGCCCACTGTACAAGCCTCTGGAGGCATTGTTATGATCTGGGTTATGAATTGGTCAGGTCTAGGCTCAGCAACATTATGCAATTAAGTCAGCTGAGTACCTGAAGGTTATCCCATCAATGGGCATATTCCAGGACGACAATGCCAAGATTCATCGGGCTCAAATTGTGAAAGAGTGGTTCAGGGAGCATGAGGAATAATTTTCACACATAAATTAGCCACCAGAGTCCTGACCTTAATCCCATTGAAAGTCTTTGGGATGTGCTGGAGAAGATTTTACAGAGTGGTTTGACTCTCCTGTCGTCAATGCAAGATCTCGGCCAAAAATGTATGCAACTCTGGACAGAAATAAATGTTGTGACGTCGTCGAAACAATGCCACAACGAATGCGCGCCGTTATCAAAGCTAAAGGCGGTCCAACAAAATATTACACAGTGTATGTAGGGCCACTGGATCCCACTGGAGTGTGCAACTTTTTTTTTGGCCAGGTAGTGTATATTAGACTGTGAGGAAGTAGGACAGGAGAAGAGACACAAAGAGAGAGTGAAAGACCAAAATTCAAGCTGCATAAAAAACTACTCTATCTATCTATCTATCTATCTATCTATCTCAGTACAGAATTTAAACGAAAACTGTTGATTGTAAGTATATTCAATATAATCATTCACTTTAGTGGGATGCTGCTTTCAGAGATAGAGAGAGAGAGTCATAATATACACACACACACACACACACACACACACACATGCACACAAATTGTAACAGGACAGGTAAATTATATAAATTCACTTGTATCACTGATTCATAATCCTAGTTCCCTTTTCACCAAAAAAGGTAATATAAATGGATGGAGTCATTCACTGTTATGGGTCAGAAACATTAGCATGTCAAGGGTTACACTGCTCATCGAGAAGGAAAGATTCTGGCATGCCTCCATTATTATAATATGCTGTGCCAAATTTTTTATGGCTCATCAACATAAATAAGCCATGTCTTGATAGCAGTGAAGATTAATTAACCATTTACCTTTAGAACAAGGGTGCCTCATATGCATTGACTAGTCAATCATAGCTATGGCTGTCTAAATTTCTGTTGACTAAGTTTGATGTATGTTCAGTATAAGAAACAGAAATGTACTCATGTTACTATGTTACTCTTTATTCCCTTCTGAGAAAAAAAATATATAATAAAAAATTAGACTGTCATGGTGACAAAGGCAGCTGCAGGTGTAGAGTGGGCAGGGTTGGGGTGGTGGGGGTTAAATGTAATTTTGAATATTAAATATTGAATATTTTGCAGAGCAGAATAGTACTTTTCTGGAATGATCTAGATTCATCTGCATTCAACCAGCTCGACCCTGACCACAGTGTTTTGTCTGAACAAATAATTTAGACAAGAATAAAAATACTTTTGTTTATTGCAGGAAATGATGTGTTTGCAGTAGAGAAAACAATCTAATATTGATTGATGGCTGAGCCTTGCCTCTGCATTAGGACATGCAAATTGCCAGGTGTGATGCATTTCCCTGATATATATTTCTTTCATTTTTCCATAAGACTTTTGACAAAAAACATTATTAAATTCATATTATGAAAAATATGACATTGATACAATATGCACAACCGTCAGGGGAAAATCCAGTCGATAAATATTTAATGTGGTCATATATTTCACAGAATAACATAATAATTCAGCTGCGTTTCTATCCACCTCTATGGAAAACATTATCACATTATACTGTATAAAATTCTGATTAGCTTTTTTTGTTAACTCAGTTTTTCAGTTTGGACTCATTCGCCTTTGACTGATATGTCAATTCAGAATTTTGAGAGTAAAGACCTAATAAATACAAAAATGCCATTTATGTGACAATACCTTTATAGGTATACTGGTATATAACCTTCTTGATTAGTATAGGTTCATGTGTTTTTATGTTGGGAGCCTCTCTTCCCTGCTTTCCTTAAATGGCATTGTTGTCTGTGACAGCAGAGACATGGAAGCTGTACAGGACCTCGTTTAGCCCTGGCGGTTTACCAAGAGAACCGTGACAAGGAGCTATCATAGAAAAAAGACAGCAGAATGCTGATAATCAGTCCCAGGGGACTGGGGGAGCTCAAACAGAGAGACAATGCTGACTGCAGACAGGATAGCAAGTGACAGAAAATGCAATGGACAGTATGACTATTCATCCTTGATCCTGCAGGGCCACAGTGTATGCAGGGCGATCAAATCCTCACCCAGTAGAGCCACAGTGTATGTAGGGCCACCAAATCCTAACCAGGTAGGGCCACAGTGTTGTAGGACCACCGAATCCTAACCAGGTAAGGCCACAGTGTATGTAGGGTGTAAGGATTTGGGTTTGAGCCAAATGTGAATTAACGATTACAGAACAAGTCACTCACGAGCGTGAGGATCACTAGAAGAGTCTCAGTAGCAAAATAATAAACAACCCACTAACACGGGTGTGGCTCGTAGACACGAGCAGAAAAGTAAGAGAACAGAGACTCCTAAACAGAAATACACAAGCATAGCTCGAAAAAAGAGAAAACAAAAAATCACCTTCGGAAAGTAGACTATAACGCCCGATAAGAGGTGAAAAATAAATGAAATAAAAATAAACCTCTCACTCTCAATATAGCAGAAAGTAGAAGAGAGTAAAAAACTAAAATAACGAAAGGGACTAATTTCTAAAGAGCTTCAAGGGCAGCTAAAACCAATCTAGTAGTGAAAATATAGAGTGGCTATTTTCGAACCAACCCTGACTACGTGAAAGCACGAAATGACAAAAAAGCGCCAGGAAGTGAAAGAGAGAGGCTTAAATACCTAGCAGGTAATCGGACAGGTGAAACGAATGATAATCGGAGAGAAGAAAAACCCCGAACCAGAACGTGGAAAAAATTGACCTTGGACTGCCAACACAGGAGCTACGATCTCGGCAGCTGGCACAATAGGTTCAGGGGTAGCGGGGCTGTCGGACCGATCAAAGATGCGTGACAGGGCATCCGGTTTAATGTTTTTCTAACCAGGGCGGTATGTCAGTACAAAATTAAACCAGGTAAAAAATAATGCCCAGCGCCTGCCGCGAATTACGTCTTTTCGCCTGTTGGACGTATTCCAAAGGAGTGACGCCACTCCTCCAGAACCAACTGTGCCAGCAGCTCCCGATCTCCCACATCGTAATTCCTTTCGGCCGAAGTGAGGGCACAAGAAAAATATGCACACAGGTGCATCTTGCGGTCGATAGGAGAGTGCGGGGACAATATGGTGCCTACTCCTAATTCAGAGGCACCTCCACAATAAAAGGGAGGGAGGGATTGGATGTAATTAGAATGGGCTCAGAACTGAACCTCTTCTTAAGCTCCACAAAGGCAGACTCAGGTTTAGGATTCCACTAAAAACGCCGACATTTTCTTGGTCAGGGCGTGGGCGAGCGCAGTAAAATTACAAATAAATTGCCTATAAAAATGGACAAAACCAAGAAAACACTGGACTTGTTTAACTGAGTGAGGAGTGAGCCAGCTTAGTATAACAGAAACTTTCTCGGGGTCCTTATGAACTTTGCCTTCAGATACAATGAACCCTAAAAATGAAACAGTGCCAGCGTAAAATGAGCACTTCTCTGCTTTCACAAAGAACTTGGCCTCTAAAAAGGCTTTCAAAACCTGCTTTATGTGACCGATGTGGGTTTGCAGGTCGGGGAATTTTTTTTTTATATCGTCTAAGTAGACAAAAACGAATCTCTCCAACATCTCCCGCAGTACATTGTTCACCAATGCCTGAAACACAGAGAGAGCGTTAGTGAGCCCGAACGGCATGACCCGGTACTTGTAGTGCCCGCTATGAGTATTAAAAGCGGTTTTCCATTCATCGCCCTCACGCATGCGCATCAGGTTATGGGCGTTGTGGAGGTCGAGCTTGGAAAAAATAGTAGTCCCCTGAAGCCGTTCAAATGCATAATTCATTAGGGGAAGCGGGTACCGGTATTTAATGGTTATGGCATTGAGGGAATGATAATCAATGCAAGGCCTTAATCCTCCATCTTTTTTTTTTTACAAAAAAAATCCTGCACCAGCAGGTGAAGTAGATGGCCTTATGAACTAATTAGCTAGCGCCTCCTCAATATATTTTTTCATAGCCAAACTCTCTGGGGCAGATAAAGAATATAAATTCCCTCTGGTAGGGGCGGAGCCAGGGTATAATTCTATGGCACAGTCATATGGGCGATGCGGAGGAAGAGTAGTAGCTTTCTGCTTGCTAAACACCTCAACCAGTTCAGCATATTCAGCTGGGACATTGGGGGCAAGGGACATGCAAGTGTCCCTGCTATTTTAGCCCCTCTCTCCTTCATAGGCGAATTAGGAGGAGGTGACTATCGGATCGCAGAATCCGATAATTCATCAGGAGAGAATACCCATCAGCCAGGGAGTCCCATTCTAAACTCTCGCCACCAGCTTCAGACGCAAATATAGAATGCTCCTGATTAGACAGGGAGATAACCTCCTCTGAATCAGAGTCAGAGCTAGACTCGAGGTCTTTTTGGTATCCACCCGACACACATAAAGGAGTTAAGTAACCCTGGGACCTACATTGGGGACCCCACTGAAGAATAATGGATTTATCCCTCTCCCATTTAATATGCAGGTTATGCGGAACCAGCCATGTGTGACCTAGCACAAGGGGGTAAGAAGGAGAATCAACCAAGAGAAACTGAATCTTCTCAGTGTGCTTATCATGGGAGGTGTACATAGTGAGGAGACCAGTGGTCTCTTTAATGGTGCCCGTGTCTAACGGGCGACTGTTGAGTGCTGTGACTAGTCTGGGCTGAGCAAGGTGAAGGACAGGTATATATTTTTTTCTAGCCCACTGAGCATCAATTGAGCACTCTACAGCCCCAGAGTCGATGAAAGCCTCAACCTGAACAGAGCGCTTTTTACAAAGAATTTTTAATGTCTGCGGTGTAATACCACTATGTCTCGCTAGAGGCCCCGGTTCCTCTAGCACATAGGTGTCAAACTCCCGGCCCGCCACGTCATTTTTTGTGGCCCGCGAGAACTTAATTATCTGACTCGGAATCCGGCCCGCCACGTCATTTTATGCGGCCCGCGAGAACTTAAGTATCTGACGCGTGTATCTACGTGGCTGGTTAACGGGGATTTACTTTTACGATATAACAGACAAACGCAGACGCGGACGCACACCCGCGGTACATACGTTAAATAAAACGTTAAATTAAGTTTGTATAAAAAAAAGGCGATTGCACCACCCCCCCGTCAACAAAAATTCTTGATTGCACCCCCCCCCCCCTCCCAAGTATGGTTATATTTATAGTCTTACAGTTACAACCGGCCCTTTGAGGGC
The DNA here is from genome assembly GCA_022702515.1 of Ilyophis sp. 1 JC-2022. Classification (NCBI taxonomy): domain Eukaryota; kingdom Metazoa; phylum Chordata; class Actinopteri; order Anguilliformes; family Synaphobranchidae; genus Ilyophis; species Ilyophis sp. 1 JC-2022. The sequence goes on along the minus strand of CM040404.1, from coordinate 86,104,685 downwards.
AACCATAATGCTGATGTGGCCCGGGGTGAAAATGAGTTTGACACCACTGCTCTAGCGAGACTCCCTTTTTCCTTTTAATTTAAGGCACTGGCTGAGAGTGTGGCTTTTTTTCTTGCAATAACGACACCACTCAGAACTAGGAGCGGAGTTTTTGGAGGGTGAAAAAGACGCCCCATCTACCTGCAACGGCTCTTCCTTATTATGAGAACGGGGGATAGATAAAGAGGGAGTGGACGCCGAATAAAGAGCAAAGGAGGAACTTATCTGGCGGTCTCTTCTGCTGCTTTTAACTTGTACACGCTCCCGAAGGTGATTGTCTATTCGAATGGCGGTAGATACTAACATATCAAGTGAATCGGATGGCTCAAGCACTGCTAGGGCATCTTGGATGGAATCGTCTAAGGCCTCTGTGAATTGCATCATCAGAAAAGCTTCTGGCCAACCTGTCTCACCTGCCAGCGCTGGAAACCTAATGGAAAATTCGGCCACTGTGTCATTATCCTGGCGAAGGTGTTTAAGCCGCATCGCCAACTCTTGACCCGAAATGTCATGGTCGAACACCAACTCCATTTCGTTCATTAATGTTTTAGTCATGTTAAGAATTGGGGAATTGCTCCGGATTAACAGAGTAGCCCGGTCAAGCGCGGATCCGGTGAGCAATGAGAGCATAAACGCCACCTCGGATTCTTAATTAATGAACCGCGATGACGGGGCTTTCAAAAACAATTTAACACTGAGCATGAAACCCTCGGCACTTGCTGGCCTGATCGTCGTAATGCAAGAGGAGTTCCTCAGGAGTCCTATCCCTCGGCTGATCTCCCTTGGTAGAAGTCGCTGACTCATCCATACTGGCTTCTTTGTACTGTAAGGGTTTGGGTTTGTAGCAATGAGCCAAACGCGACAAAACAAAACACGATTACAGAACAAGTCACTCACGAAGAGTCTCAGTAGCAAAATAATAAACAACCCACTAACACAGGTGTGGTCCGTAGACACGAGTAGAAAAGTAAGAGAACAGAAACTCCTCAACAGAAATACACGAGCATAGCTCAAAAAAAGAGAAAACAAAGAATCACCTTCGGCCACATAGGCTCCATTCCCACAGCTATGCTAATTCTGGTAATTCGTCTAATTCATGTCAGCTAGTGCATGCCAGCACTTGTTGCTATTCTACAGACGCTTCTGGGCCTCAGATGTGCTTTTTTCCCCTCCTTATTCGGTTTAGGCAACTTTTTAAATGATTACTTTTGTTAAGGGATGTTGTGTTTTGTTGTGATATCCTGTTGTTTATTCATGAGGACCTGGCTGGTTGCTTTAATGGCATACAAACCATACATAAATGTATTTCCATAAATTAAAGAGTAAATAATCACTTGCTTTGACATGGCCCCATTCTATGAGGGTTGTGTAGTATAGCTGTATTGCCATTGCAACAGAAAACTACATTTTATGTATGAAAGGCATCCAATTGACCACTGCCTCCTGGGAAATACTTTGACCAATAATGCATCCTCTAGTGTGATGCCACTGTTAGCACTATTGTGATCAAGATCATACCAAAAAGAGAGGTGTGTCACTGCATCAAGATCAGTGCTTTATCTGCATATGTCACCCAGGAGACACATGTTATATTATAACAAATAACTGCAGGCAATTTTCTGTTAGTCTGCTGTAGGGACATGCAAGTAGACTGAAAAAGTTTTAGGGTGGAGAAGCTACTACTTTGCCAGGCCGATCCAGCTGAACAGGTGTAAAAGAAATCATGGAGAATTCCCCATTAGTATTGACCATGGGCAAATAAAATTGCGCTATTTATTATGAATATGAAAATTACTCAGGACTAGAAAATTACATTATTAACTTTGAAAAACAAAGGGCATTGTTTTTGGTTACAGAAATAGTCAGCCCCTGATTTGAGGAGGGTCATTAGAGTAGCTTCTGTACACCATGGCCTTCTCATTCACCAGATTTTAATCCAGTTGAACATTTAACGGATATTCTGGAACAATGCGGATCGAGGACGGCATTCTCCATTTCCATCATCTACGCACAAGTTTCCTGTGGCAGATCGGCCATACAGTATTCCCCCTGTACAATTCCACATTGTATATCAGTATGTGCTATGGCCTGTATATACTGAACTTAAAAAGGCTTACAGTGAATACGGTGCACCGAATGTCCAGTAATTCATGTGATTGTTTGAATATACTAAACTACCGCCAAGTGGAGTATGGCATACATTCAGTAAATTGTATACATCGTATAAAGTTAATGGCTAAAGGGTGTATAGAAAGCAGTTTTTTTCTTAATCTGAGTTGCAGACTACACAAAGGATCACAAAACTGATTAACTGAAACAAGGCCCCTCCCCCCCTCCCTCTGTCTCGCAGCTCTAAGCAGGGGGCATTGGGGGGATAAACAGGTTATATGAGGGCCATCAGTAATCTCCTCTCCCCATCAGTGCTTGTTAGGAGTCACCGTCCGATACATGACCTTGGTAAAATACATAAGTGCTGTATTTTTTGGGGGGGATATTTAGACATGACTTGGATTTTAAGTAATTATAAACAGAGTACTATCATGACTTTTCATTTTAAGTGTTTAAACACATGAAACCATTCATCCTTATTATTAGAATTCAAGAGACTCAAAGCTAGTTCCTTCAAATAACAATACCTGTCATATACAGATGTGCTAAGATTTGCTGGTACCCCTGGTAAAAATGAGTAAAAAGGGTTATAAAAAATTCAGTTTGGTGAATTAGCTTAATCTCACGCTGAAAAAATTAGAAAAATCCAACCTTTATTTGACGTTAATTAACCGTTTCTTTTAAATGATGTTCATTTATTATGAGAAAATAAATTCCTCATCAAGAAATTATTATTTTTAACAAAACCATGTTGGCCACAATTATTGGCACCCCTTTTTACTCATCTTTACCGACAAATTTGAGCATGTTTGTATAACCTCCACAATCTGGATTTGAAAAATCCTTCATGATTTTGTGTTTGTATGTGTATGTCTTTGTGTGCGCACGCGTACGTGTACTTTGAGATAGCAATGGGTGTTGCTTTCTTGCCTGCATGCAGAAAAGCAACATTTGAACATTCACTACTGTTCACAAACACCAGCTGAAATACCTGCCAGTTTCACATTCAACAAAAACAAAGTCAAATTACTACTCTTTTAGAGTGTAATATAGGTCATACACAAAAAGCAAGAAAAACAAGTAGTGACATTCCCTCCGCTGCCAAACAACACATCCACAGGACTATTTTGTGGGACCTTGTGGCTTGATTTAATCTCAGAGTAACAATGTTAATGTCCCCAGAGTCGGAAATCATTACAATTCTGTCTACAGATCCAACTGCAATTACACAATTCTTGGCTGACAAGACGGAGACAATTTGAAATACTTAATCGCATAAAAAATGCCCTCATTTGTTGGGACTAAAAAAAATAACAAGCTAAACATGTTATTAAACTTGTGCCATATTTACTTATGTCTCCATACAGACAATCATTTTCAAAAAGAACAAGATGTGTTATGGTTATGTAATGTTTATTCTGATCTTTGATTGAGGCCTATAGCAGGTGATAGGTCTCTGTTTAACTCTTGTGCGATCCTCTTAGGCCTTCAAAGTACACTAAATTACACTAGCCTGTAAGATGAAAATACTCCACACTGATGAAGAGAAGTCCAAACCGTCTTTATATTGTAATGGCAGGCATCTAGAAAAGCTTTGGTCTCTAGGGGAGGGAGGCCGCTGCGCTAACCACCAATGCACTAAAGATTAATTCACCGTTAGCGGAGCAGTTAGAAAGCCTCAGGAGTGGATCGCTGCACTGCTCCCCACCAACCCACAGAGCGTGCCCTCACACCTACATGCCACTCACAGGCTGCCGCCCCCATAAGGCACCGCCCTTTCCATGGAGGCCCCGCCTCCATTTCTGACACCAATGTAATGGCAGGGATCTGGCTAGTCTCAAACTTGGGGTCTCCGGGGCGGAGAGGCGGCTGCGCTAACCACTGCAGTAAAGATGAATTCACTGTTAGCGGAACAGTTAGGTAGCCTCAGGAGCGGATCGCTACAATATTATTGTTCTGTCCCTTTGTAAGGGCGAACAAACTGTTCTGTCCTCAGTGAGTTTCTTCAGCAGCTATTTTTCCTTACTGGACAAACTGGAACCACATAAAAGGCATATAGAAAGCATGGATTCTGGCTATTGTACTCTTTTATGTGTGATAGGATTACACCTAACAAATGATCTGACCTCAGAAAATAAAGAGAACATCACTCCCAGTCCCTTGCCTGTCCGCCCACGTCCAGGCCACTCTGTCACCAATGCTTTTGGTGTGTCAGCACACGTTCATTCGACCGCCATTCGCTGTGCGTGCAAAGCTTCCCAAGTTCCCTCCGGTAACAACACATCAAACACAATGTGTCCCGCAGCTGCTGAAACTAATGTTAAGTCACCGCGACTCCGCGACACCCAGGAAGGACCGCAGACTGCCGGAACTACTTCTAAACCAGGAAGGAGTGGCAGAGCAGTCCCCCCAATAATTAACATGATCTCTAACAGAGTTCTTTTTTTTATTTCCTTTGCAAGAAACCTCATAATGTGTAAGAAGAGCTAGAACCAAAAAGCTATTCAATTCAATTAAGTAAGTGACAGCTGCAACTGGACATGGGGAAGACTATCACGAGCAGACCCACTCATTTTGTCATGAGCGACTTGGTCCGTTCCTTATTTTGTTTTCACAACGAGGCTTGATGTAATCATTTGAGCATCTGCTCACGTTCCCCAACAACAAGAAGAGAGGACGAGATGCAAACATGCCAGAGAGGAGGGATCAAAGACTGCTCGGCGTGTGAGGCTTGGGCACGAGCTACGGCCCTGGCAGATGGAGGGTGGAGAGGGGCAGGCCAGAGCAGGGGATCACAGGGACCCCCTGGGGCTGGAGAGGGGCAGACCAGACAGGACGAGAAGCTATAACACTGCATAACAACGTAGCACAGATACGGACAGGAATCACATGCAGTAATAAATGGGAGTACACATACATACACAACCACACACACACACACACATAGACAGAGAGAGAGAGAGAGAGAGAGAGAGAGAGAGAGAGAGAGAGCAAAGAACAATACACATGCATTCAAAAAGCTTGTATACAGAACTACACAGAAAAGCACACATACTGACAAGAGCTTCATTGTGGTTACTACAGGTAATACGTAACTGGCCCAGCAAACAGTGGATGTCCTAGGGACGTACCATTTTAGTCCTCTCAAAGTTATGATGTGACGTTCCCTAGGGATGTCCTAAAAACATTACTAGGACGTTATTAAAATCCTAGAAAGGTCACTGTTTGGTTACAATATGACATTTAATTCGAATTTTTCGGGGACGTTCAAGTAACGTCTCTATCCGGCTATGATATGACATTGTGCTCATAACATTCATGGGACATTCGGGACGTTATATTGTTATGGTGACAATATAGCGTCATGTAATGAATGTCTGGGGGATGTTACTAGAACGTCCCGGGAACATTCTCTGTGACGTCCATGTAACATTTAGAAAACCCTACAAAAAGACGTCAAGGCATCGTCCTGATGACATTGCGAAACGTTCAGGGGACGTCCTGGGGACCAAATTTTGTTAGCTGGGGGGTGCGTGTGCGTCTGTGTGTATGTGGGATTTTCATTGATGATTACCTTTGGAACTGCATAAAACCTGTTGACATGAGACGTGTATTTTCTACAAAGCCGCGAGAAAAATTTTTCTTTCTGCGTGTCTCTCTCAGCCTTTTTCTCTCTCTTTCTCCCTCTCTCTCTCTCTGAGAGCAGCCTCACACCAAAGTGATCTCTTTCACATGTAAATTCACTTATTTATGCTCCAACGCTTGTATTGACACACAAATCACTCTAAGTATGACAAACAAGCCCTCTCCACATGTGACAGTTACCCGTCCACCAGACGAGTGCGCTTACACCACAGAAACACGCTCCCACGCAGACTTACACAAGGTCCCCTGAACAAAACTCCTGGATCCAAACCAATTCTCTGCCATTACAAATACAGATATCCCCCTCCAGCTTCCACACTGTGCTCGACAATGAAGCCCTCATATGTCCAATCAAATGCAGCCAAATAATTGGCCTGTATGTGACAGCAGTATTCTATCTACATAGTATGAATAATATGTCATTATAAAAGCAAGCCGAAAAAAAGGAGAAAAAACGCACACAGTGATATTATTTATAAGGAGGTGCAGGTGATCGTAATAGTAAACTTAAAAAGAAGGGAAGACCGCACACTCAGCTCCATATATTATTTAATATTTTAATTTACCAACGTTTTGATGAAGACGAAAGTCAAAACGTTGGTAAATTAAAATATTAAATAATATATGGAGCTGAGTGTGCGGTCTTCCCTTCTTCTTAATTATAAAAGCAAGCACCATAAGTCACCATTTACAAGGGAGCCAATTATAATGGTATTATTTCACTGGGTAAGTAAACCCTCAACTTGCAAGCATTGTACATATAACATATGTATGTCAATCTGGAAGGTAGAAGCATGGGTGAGAGCACTGAAATAAGGAGTTCCCTATCCGCCCAGTCTTGTCCCTTCACATGTTTCTGGGTCCTATATAGACATGTTTATTGTGTCTGCTTCCAGTCGCCCCACTCCTGCCTGTCTGTCTTGACATGGCCCAAGTCTCAAAGTCAAGTTTGGATTTGAACTTCAGTGACATTGCAAGCATGGACTAATAAAGTATAGTAAAAGGGAGAGTGAGAGAGAGAGAGTGAATGAGAGAGAGTGAGAGAAAGAGATGAGAGAGTACATTTTTGTGTATGCAGCTCATGCAGTAGATATACAGGCACTTTAATAGGAATCTTTCTCCATCTCCCACATCCACTTTCCTGTCACTGGAGATTTTATTCCACAAAGTAAACTGCCAAATATAAGCAAATACTGGCAAATCCAGTCGGGGAAAGTATCACATTTTCTGATTTGGCTTCTTTGATCGGGTGAGGCAAATGAATGAACAATACTCTCCGCACGAATGCTCCTTCTCATTGTATTTTCACAGTCTAATATATGGCATAGAACATTTCATGGCATAGTTAATTTCAGCAACCGTTCCTCTCCAGCATCTCAAACAAGCAGCTGAGCTGCAGATCTGGCCTACTTTCTATAAAAAGCTGGAGATGAAACCACGAGGAATCTCCAAGTTTTATTCAAAAGAGGATGAAGAAAGAGACATATTCCACCGAATAAATATATGGTGAAAACGGTTTTGTTTAGATTTTTTAAAATTATGTTCAAGCTCTTTAACAGAATGTTGTTTCATGTAGGAAGACACACAGCATAAGACCCTTGAACACTGATTCATGCCTATATTTCTTCTGAACATGTCAGGAAAGAGTTATCATAGCGACAGTCTGTACAGTATTTGACCCAGGACTGCCCCAAACTCTTAAAATTCATGATGACAAAATGAATTTGAAAGGAAAAATCTGCCTCACATTTAAATGCAAATTCCATGATTAGATGGAATAAATTGAAATGAATTTAGGGGATCTTGGGGAGTGGAAAATGCATTAATGTTCTACTGAATTACATTTTCAAATGAGCTATTCATTACTGGTCTCTTTGGCTCTCCAGTTTCAAAAGAAATGCATGCGTACTAATTATAACCTATTTTACATACTCTTGGAAAATAATAATTAAAAAAAGAAACATTGCTGAAAAAGTCTTTCCTTTGCACTAAGTGGTTAATAACTGCCTTCTGATAACTGCCTTTTTCCCACACTTTCAAACACAGCTGCTATCCCACAAAACTATCATTGTTACGTCATGGACACTAATTCATGTTAAAGTCACTTTGCGAATCACTGTGCGAGAGATGAAAATAAGGGAGAGTTACGCATGAGAAAACATCGCATTGTCTGTTTTGCAGACAAAACCCCTCAGAGCAAGACTAGTCAAGTCTAATATCTTGTGTGATGCCGTAACAGCTCGTTTTGTAAAGGACTAAAGAATATTCCTAATCTTCTATGTTCAGCAGTGCATGCACTGACAGGACTATGGCTACAGATTCCAATCAGCTTAGCTCTGCTAGTGCTCATTCAGACTACTGAGACAATACTATATTTCCTAAACAGGGACTAGCAGCCCTCATCTTGGGCAGCTATAGCTGTGTAGAGCAGTTTTACCCAAACCCTAGCCTGGGGTCACACCATGCTTGCTGGGTTTAATTCCAACTGAGCTCACAGTTAATTCGTTTTGAAAGCTGTTATTTGAATTCTTGAATTCATTTGACATTTTTGCATTTAATCTTCGAAAAAATGTTTATAAAAAAACATTAACTGTAAGTGGGGTTGAGCTAAAGTCTAAATAAAGGTGTCTATTTTATATATTTTTGATAACATCTAACCCTTAAAAACACGGAGCAATGGTTTCTTATAATGGCTCCTTTTATAAACAAAAGCATTTTAACTGGCTTGATAATTCCCTCCATTTCCACTTCAGCTGATGTGTGGGGTAATGGCTGCAGTGCATGACCCAGGTAGGTCATGAGGTCAGAGCTACACATTGGTGGTGGCTAAAGTGGTTTTCCCTGTGCATTCAATGTGAAGTGCTTTGAGACAAGAACAGCTCTATATAAATGTGGTATATCTCAAGGAAATTGTTTGGCTGGATGCACTAGGCACACATAAACTGGCATCCACTTCGCTGGTTTGGTCAGACTAACATGTCCATGCAAATACTAACATTTAATTAATAAATCTTCAAAGTTTTTCCCATTCATAGAACATGAGAAAGGATCTCAAATGATCTATACTGCTTTCACTGCTTAATCCCTGGTGCATTTAAGTGGGTTTTACTCAAACACATCTGCAATAAAATGATTGACAGTAACGATAACAGCAGCATTGTGTATTAAAAAATAAATTAGGTTATTTATGTCAATTAGACAACTCAATAAACAGAGTTTTCTCTGAACAAGGGCCCTCAAGTTTTTTCAACAGAACAAGGGCCCTCATAACATCAAAACTACTATAAGCACAAAAGGTATAGCAGGTGGTTGGGTGTGTTTGCCTAAAGACTGATCTGGGATCAGCTGAGCCATGCTTACCAGCATAGGACCAGTCAATGTCCTCTGTGAATTTGCGCTGGGTTCTGAAGTATCCTTGCACCACTTCAGCTGAAACATAAAGAACAAAAACAGGTGGGGAATTAGTCTCCTTTTGTGCCGCCACTGGGGCAGCGAACAATACAAGCTCACTCAACAATGAGCTTTTCCAGTAACCTGCAACAAAACCGTTGTATGGGGGATTTCTCTCTGGATCCCTCCCAGAAAACCAGAGCTTATATACTACATTATGCTGTACATTTGAGAACTTAACCAGTGTTTTTGGAGGGTTTAACCCTGACAAAGAAAGTAACATGTCTACTGTCACAAAAAAGTCTCGATCACACTTTATTTCAGGGGCTTGTTCGTATTTTAAAAGAATGAGTTATACACCACTACAGTAATTATCTGTGTGTTGATACTGTTTCTTCTCATTATCTATTTAAACAATGCTTAATTGATTTACAGGTCATACTCAGTATAATTTGAATCTGAATTTGAAGGACAACCAAAGGTGATGTAATAGCCTCTGTCTCTGTACGTGTGGCCCACTGATAGCCGTGTGATATCTTTGTTCCGACGCCTCAACGAAGCCTGCCCCCTCCCATTTCCTCTCCACGAATCTGTTTAATATAAGACTAATAATGACAACGTGATGAATGAGAAGCCGCTGTAAATGCGAGCTTGCTTTGAGTGGACAAATATGAGGCCCCAGAACAGCGCTCGCCAAAATGGAAAACACCGCCATCAGCTGCTGCGCATTCTCCAGAGAGACAGGCAGCGGATATAGAGATGTACGGTCGCACGCACGGAAGAAACTGGGCCCTGCCACCTGCTGCCTCCAAAGGCTGCTGTATTCAGATCAGAAATTTCACTTAATTACCCTCACGCTGGGCTGGAAATGGTCACATATGTAAACCTAACCCTGCTATAGTGACATAAAGGCATTCTCACAATTTGTGGAAATGTCCAACAGACACGGTTCGCTATAAAACCGAACATTCTGTTCCATTATCAAACTACAAATTAGTCTGGAAGCTGAACAACTGATTTTAAGAGACCTTAATATACGTAATTGCACCCAAATTGAAAGGGAGGGGTTAATTTAGATTGAGTACTTAAAATCTTACTGCTATTTTATGAAAAAGTATTGATGCATAGAGTACCAGATTTGAATGGTAAAAACTGAAACATGGGTATGAGTATTACCATCCCCAAAATTAATTCCTTCTCTTTCGTTTGAAGTAAGACGATGCAATAGACTGCAATGATATAATTAAAAGAAATATCTTCTGCTCCCTCTGTGGATTATTAATTTAAACATAGCCCGCAGTTGCAGGCTATAAGAAAGTATAACTGGCAACATACTAGTACTAGTTATTAGGGGGATGCGGGAACTCTTTGAAAGAAGGTTTGAACTAATCTGCCCAGTGATGAGTACATTGCTTTAAATACAGTAGACCAACATAGCTACAGAACTGTATTGCACCAGTACCAGAAATTCCTGATAATGTAGAGAGCAGAAGTTTGGCTTGGTGATGCTCATTTGAATTTCCTGTCTTTTGTGGCTTTCTCAATTAAAAAAGTTTTTTTGTTATTAATAGTTGGTGAGTAACCCCAGTTTAGCTCTGATGATAACTATTACCAATTTGTTAAGACTTGGTACACCCATGCTGAAATCTTGCAGTAGTTTTGAGGCAAAGAGCTAGTAGTGTGCCAGTTGCTTACAAGCTACAATAATCACTCCTGCGAGCCCCAATGAGCCGCAATTCATCTTTTGAGAAGCGAGAAAATCTTCCGTAGAATCCTGAGCTTATGGGTTTTTGGCCAGCTGTTCCCAGTAACACCAAAAAAACAAAGACGGGGCAAGAGAGCAGCGGATGAATAGACAGAAAGAGGTGAGCAGCAATTAAAGCACAGGGCACAGGCTCGTGTGAAGTATAAGAATAAGGAGCTTACTGAGCAGTGGTAAGGCTTCATTTTATCCATCGTTTATGTGGTGGCTCTGTATGGCCTGGTAATAAAAGCAGCACACTTCTGAACATCCGGATGAGAATGTTGCCTGTTTGCACAAATATAAATTCTTCTTAAATTTGGCAGAATATCAGGCAGCCAGCCTATTGTGAGTTGATGAGGCAGTATCAGAGGGGTAGGCTTGCATCAACAGAACAAGGTCAGAAGTCATGTAAGACAGCGTGCTGGCTAACACCTTCTTCTCTAATTATGTATCTATTTATAGTAGTGTGTGCGGCCTTCATACCTTTTGTTCATGAGCGTTTTTGGTCCTGTGTCTATACAGCATAGTTTGGAATTTAATTTTGTATGGTGACTGACAAACACAGCCTCTCCTTCATTCCAATACTGATTATAAATATTACACAAAAATATATTAAGTGTCTGCGTATGTTAGAAATATATTAGTGAGAACGTTTTTATTATAGTGTGCGGAAAGACACTTTATAAGAAAGCATCATGGACAGTAAACCGTTATTGCATTTGAGTTCGAATATCCTCCTGGCACGGCAAACACCGTGCACCTGACCTGGCAAAAATAAGTTGTTTTTTTTCTGACATAATACAAAACAAAAAAATGTCTTGGATGACAAAAACATGTTACAGTGAATTTTTACTGAATGTCACTTATAGTGTAATTAGGTTCTTGGGATTAAGACCAGAGACTCATATCCCCTACAGGGGACATATATGAATTGCTGGGTATTCGGAGGATAAGAAACTAGTATAGCAGGATAGGTACAGTTATGCTAGGCACACCTATCAGTCTGTAGGGCCTGTTTACACTTGTGCTTACATGTTCGGCTACAACTTGAGTAAGCGACAGATCACAGAGGTCAGGGTTTGTGTTTAACCTGCACTGTCACATTCTCATACAACCACAACCCTCATGCAGAAAGACACAAATCTGGGGTAAATCTGAAACGGCCTCTGCTCTAACTGAATATCTCTCTCTCTCTCTCTCTCTCTCTCTCTCTCTCTCTATGCTGGAATATATATATTACAGATATTTACCTACAAATGTATTCACATCCTAGATAAATGATGACAAAAACGATTAAACAAAGCAAATGTAATTGTGATGTGCAAGCCACATACAGTATATTAAACGTTCATTATCTTTTATATTTGAATGTGTGTTTGTTTATGTATTGAGGGGGGTGGGGGTGCCAGCCTACCCATAATGCTCTTCCTCTCCGGGAGCAACGCCTAAATAATGAGATCGAAATGAACAAGCGCTCAGTTGGACTGAGATGCTACTTTCTCTTATGGTGCTGTGTTTACAGTTATGGTAGTCATAAGGTGTAGTGGATAAAGAAAATCTCCAACACGTGAACATTTGTTAAAAGAGATCCTCTCTTGCTGGCTCAGTAGAAAATAAACACGTAAAAATAATGGGTTGACCTAAAACACTTTTTAGTTCCCTAAATGGGTTAAAAATGCACGGTTATATAAATTCAGTTTTACAAATGAACATGCTGTCCCATAAACATAGCTAAGGGCTTATGAAATATTAATAATTTTGCAGTCACCAGTTTCTTCATAATTTTGAGATTACACAACTTGCAGGAGAGAAAAGCGTTTGAGTACTCAAACATTTAACACCACTGTTGGACTTTTAAGGCTTAGGTTAATGCTTAATTATTAATAAGCAAGCAGCTAACCGTAGCGGCCGACTTCCTGCTTAATTGTGTTTATTTCTGCAGGGATGGCGCTGTGTTTCACTCCATCCACAAGGTTGAGAGTTTGTCAGGTTTTTGGCTTCTAGTTCATTCTGTCAGATTTTGAATTAATGGGTGGAGCAAAAAGATGTGAACTTCCAGATGCAACATTGACGGATTAGACAAAACACAGATTAGTTTACCGTAATGTAGACGATACACTATGATAAGAGTGCAGAGGCATCACACAGAAAAACGGTGCTTATGACAAACACCCACGCTCATTAGTGTATAGCGTGTAGTAGGGGTCACATAAAAACAGCGTGACCCTTGGCAACAGTTGGTGCAGATGGTGCACAAAGTGTACAATCCACAGATTCAGTTTACATCTTCCACATAGTGTAGCTATACAGTGCTACACAAAAACAGCTCAGTCATGCCCAAATACTCGAGGAAACGAACAGGAAAAATGAGCATGCACCTGAAATGGAAAGATTACATTTTTCAAATACTCTGAAACTCCAAAAGAAGCAGACTCTATAATTACCATAACCCTCCACAAGGTCAGGTCCTACCTGTCTTCACTGCTCTACAGAAAGGGAGTTAAGATAAACTGCAAATCTCACAGACTGTCAGCGGAGAAGGATTGTGAATAATCGATGGAATCAGAATCAATGGGGAATCGTGGACTATTACGGAAAATACATTCTGTAAAACAATCACAGACTGTTAAAGGATAAATATTCTGATTGTAAATCAATCACAGAATGTGAAAATTGAAGGATTCTGATTGCAAAAACAACAAAAGGACATGAATGGAAAGAATTTTCAATGAAAATGACATTGTGTGTTGCCAGAAGGGAATGATGGGGTTTTGACAGTATATTCAGTGAATAGGGGATATTCTGTGCACTCCATGGAGGAGGACTGTGGGATATACAGAATATTGATGCATAAGAGGATTAATGCACCCCTGGGGGAAGCAGGCAAAAACACGGGGAGACTTGGCCTGTGCTCTGACTGTGTGACCGATCGACCGGGACATGTGTCCATTTCTTGGACCACAGAATTATTTCCAAGGGTGACGACCCATGCTATTTTGTGAGAGAATAAATGTGTTATTGATGCCGCAAAAGGAAAATGAGCCTAAATTCTCTCTTTGGTTTATCAGTGCAGAACTTGCTGCTAGTGAATTGACTTTAAACAAACCAAGGCCAACTAACACAGATTCAATCTTACTACAAACCTGATTTATTTGTTTTGTGTTTGTTTAATTACCAGACCCCGCTTATCCAAGGCAACATTGTTTTTAGATTAATTTCTTCCATAAATGCATATACGTACATTAAATATATCCACCGGTTTGTCGATAGTTTTTATTAATACAAAAACTATTTTTTTCAAATTACAATTATACGTTTATAAACACATAGAAACAATGCAGTTCCAAAGGGCATCCTTATGTGGTTAGCGTGACAATGTTACAAAATACTCTGTGTTAGCTGTGCTCAGGTTCTACAGCTGGATTACTCTCTTTTCTATAGCTGTGGGGAAAACACCATCCGCCTGAAGCCTTAATGCGGCGGAGGGTAGCGCCTGGTGGGACTGTGCGACTATGGTAAAAAACATGGTTTTATTTTATCTCAATGTCAGAGAGACTTGCAGAGAGAACGCCTGTGAACGCTGATCCCCAAATTCCCAGGAAAGTGTGGGAGAGAAATGCCTCAGAGTCCCCAAGAATGACAGAACTGTATGAAACACGGCAGTATGACAGAAGACATGTGGCTTAAATTGACAGGAGGGTTTGCAAGTTCAAATCCTACATTGGACTCCTCAGGCTCCATCAGTGTATTATTTCCATGGGAAAATAATACATTTTTTTAAAACTGCACAATTGTACACATGAACAATAGCGCTGCAGATATCTGTATACATTATGACCCAGCTGTTGGCCCTGTGACCAGAAAACATGACATATAGTAACCGTGAGAATTAACTGGCTGCTGACGGAAAGCTTAACATACTAAGACAGCTAGGATTTAAACACATACACACACAAATACATGCACACACACACACACACTCCTCAAACACATCGATTATGATTCTTGGAATTTTGATTATGCCTGTTTCTCACATTACTTGAACATTAAGGCCATATTGTCTGCCTTTCACAGCTGTAAGTATTTACTCTGAGACTACTAACCACTTGCCCTTAAACCAAATTCAGAATATCCTACATCCTGTATATTTCCAGAAGTTCCCATAAATAATCCAACATAAAATCCATTTTATTGAAATTATTCAAAAGATCAGAGAGGCATTAAGGAGCCAGTCTCGGTCCCACAACGTTGCTCGAATTGTGGTTATAAACAGTGAATTATAAGGCGCTCGTTAATCTCTGCTGTTTTTGTGGCTGTACCCTTGTGGGGTTTGTTTAAAGTAAACACACATCTCCAGTTGCATTTGCTAAAAGTGGGTCGTGTCTCACGGATGTCTCAGAATAAAAGCTCTTTGAGCACTCGCAGAACACAAAGGAGCAAGAGGCCCACCAGAATAAGTGTGTGTGGCTGGAGGGGAAGGGGTGTCTGCATGGGAACATGCATTTTTGTGTCTGTATGAGTAGCATGTGCTTGTGTAAGACTGAGCCAGTAAGAACATGTTTGTGTGTGTGTGTGTGTGTGCACGTGCATATGTTCACATGTCTGTCTGTGTGAGGTCCCACTCCTTGGTAGGTGAGAGGTGAGAGTGAAAACAAACATCTATTTTGAGACAGGACTGATGCAGGCAAATCCCCCATCGCCAGAGACTGAGACACCAGCGACACTTCAAAACCCATTACAGACCAGATTAAGACCAACTACATGTCAACACAGCAGTGAGACTCCACGCACAACAGCCAGCAGCGAATCATGATCACTCAAGAAAAGATGCCAAAGTCAACATCAAAGCTTGAGAGGGTATTGTATACAATACATGCAAAAGGCAGTACGTGGTTTAAAACCCATAACATTCATAAATACTGCTTTGGATGCAATCAATGTTTGCAAAAAAATATGGAGACCACTTGCACAGCCAGCAGTTTCCTGCACCTGTTGAGAGGACAATCGTCCATTCACTGAACATTATTTACTACAACCGATTAAACAACCGTGAAGTTCAGCTGATTCCATGCTACAATATATAAGACAAAGAGGTTAAACAAAAAATTGTAAGAACATAATTAGGCCTTTCTGAAATAGTACCACTCTGTATCACACTTTGAAATAGTCTGAGTATTTCCCAGAGAAAATATTAATTGTCCCTTTAAGGTCTAAAATCACAAATCAAAAGAAGTGACGGTTTTAAAGATCTTGACAAAAATTATAGTGGGATTGTGAATCAGAAGTGGCAGTTTCAAAGAGAGAAAACTTGTACTTGGAAAAATCCTAAAGTCAACATGCTGTCCTTAAATTAGGCAGAATATCAGGCTGCCAGCCTATTGTGGGTTGATGAGGCAGCATCAGAGGGGTAGGCTTGCATCAACAGAACAGGGTCAGAAGTCATGTAAGAGAGTGTGCTGGCTAACACCTTCCTCTCTGATTATGTATCCTTGAAGTGGGTTGTAACAAGACACTGTGATAGCGCATCCATTCTACAGATGGAAGTATTTGTAGAATGACACGTTGAAAAAAAAAACTATTGTGTTAGAAATAGCAGGACATTAGTACATTTGGCCAGTAACACTAAAAGTGTCAGCTTGCCTGGATGAAATATCAATTCTGTTTAGGATTGAGACAGAATTAAATGCAAGAGTTTTTTTTTCTTCAAGTTGTTAAGGACAATGTATATTATATCTTTGTTTGTGTGTGTGTGTGTGTGTGCATGTGTGTGCCTGTGCTTGTGTGTGTGTGTGTGCGTGTACTGTATGTATGTGTGTGTGTGGAAATATATGTGGGACCGGGACGTGGGATTGCTGCAGATATGGCAACACGCCCGTCGGCAAAAGGAAGTGGCTCTGGGTTCAGTGGGTTGTGCTGGAGAACAGAGCAAGCAATGACCTCCCCAAGAAAATATGCATCCCATCTAAATATAAGGTGTAGGTTATTGCTTATTGTGTCAATGGAAACATCTTTTGCACTTTTTTAATCTATATATTTTGTCCACAAATAGAGGAGACTAACGCATAATGCTTGCTAAATTCTAGTCTACACAACTATAATAGAAGATTTAAAAAACACTATTTTGTTCAGATGCTTTCGATTTACCTGACTTTGACATTGCAAAAGCATTTAGTTATTATTATTGAACATGCAATAATTGAATGGAATAGTATATTGTAAAGATTGTGTAGGAAAGCTTTCATTTAGCATTATTGCTACACAAGGAAAAAAAAAAGTGACGCAACAGTATCTGGTAAAGTATGTGGAAGCTGATCGCAAAAATCTTCTGCTTTGGTCTAAAATTCAACTACCCCAAAGATTGTTTCGTTGGTTCGGAACCCCCAACCCTGTGTGTGTGTGCGCGCATGCTTGCGTGTGTGTAAATAAAACTGCATGTGTCATTAACACCAGGACTAAACCTGCCTGATTAGTGAATGAAAATTAATTCCATGATTAATTTCGTCCATTATCCCGTCTGGATGAGCGCCAGAAAACGCAAAGTGTGTATAAAATGGAAATATGATATCATCTTGTGAGTTTCCCACAAAGCCAGGCAGTGTTTCCGCCATATTAATCTAGCGTCACCTGCTGAGGACCTAAAACCCGGCGAACAATCGACAGTCAGCCTCAATCCAGCGGTGATATACGGTTTCCATCTGCACCACAATCAGAGCATCGGACTGGAACAAGGCCTCGATCAGCATGCACGACGCGTCGAAACCCGACTCCCGGAGAACAAGCGGACCTCCTCATGGCTTCTGGCCACTGTGACTTCCTCCAGTCTCGCACCCATTACCATGGACACAAATTCAGGCAGTCTCCTTTCAGCTCGCTCCATATGAGTTTATATCATTTTACCAGGGGACCCGGCGGCCAGACGCTCTCTACGCCTCCGGCCCGAAATCGCACTTTTCCTGCGCGAGCCAACTCCACCAGTCAACCTTTTCAACGACACATTCACACACAGTCCCTGTTATTGTCAGCCAGCCGTCAGTGTAACTTAAGAAGGACTTCCTGAATCCGAAGGAGGGGAGAAAAAAACCTTTTATTTTAACCAACCAGCCTTTCTTATTCCCTCAGCCATTACTTACACGGCGAACATTTATAAACATTTACTGAGGGATTGCAGATGTTTTAAACACCGAGCTCATTTCACGCAGTGTTTATAAAAGGCTGATGATTTAGGAAAGTGCAAGGGCGCTCTTCGCCATAACAAACCTGAGCCGCTCATTTACTTTGAACCCTTCACGGCCGTTTGCAGTTTTACAACACAGACTTCCTCGGCTCCACTACGGACAGGGCTCAAGCTTCACAAAAATACAGGCGTACAGCCTGAATCGTCGTGTATGAGAGAGGAAAGGATGGTCATCTTGTTCCTATTCTTGTTGAAATAACATGCCCTTAACTTTCAAGCAATTAGAACAGCAAATAATTGAAATATGTGTATGTTCATAAATATATAATTTTGTCTATCACAAGTTATGGATGTGATAAAAGATAGAGAACACAAAACTTCCGTCGCTGCTTTTCTTGAACAAGACACGCACTGGAACGAGGCAAGAGTCAAACTGTACTGTCTGGGAGGACTCATAAAGCAATAAAGAGACATGCATCCCATCCATCGATTATCTAACCCGCTCATTCCGGGTCAGGGTCGCAGGGGGGCCGGAGCCTATCCCAACATGCAAGCGCGAGGCAGGAATACAGCCTGGACAGGTCGCCAATCCATCGCAGGGCGCACACACCATTCCCTCACACACTCATACCTATGGCAGGAGTACCCGGAGGAAACCCACGCAGAACATGCAAACTCCACACAGAAGCTGGGATTCAAACTCAGTACCGTCTTGCTGTGAGGCGACAGTGCTAACCGCTGCACCACCGTGCCGCCCACAATGAAAAGACAGATTTTGCTCATTCGTGATGTCCCATAGGATGTAACCAGACAACACAATACAGTTCAACACGTGTCTGGAGTTTTGTCTAAAATGTCTGAGCTTTGCTCTTTGCCATAATGTGTGTACAAGTAATTAATTGAAGACCCTGCTATCATAGTAGACATGACTGCTATGGTGCGTGACAGAGAATTTGGGATCCATGATGGTGATCCTCAGTTATTTGATTTAAATAAAATAAATAAATAAATAAATAAGCATAGCATGTTATCCAACCATCTAACATGCTTATTCCTGGTCAAGGTCACGGGGGCTGGAGCATATCCCGGCATGCACTGGGTGAGAGGCCGGAATACTGCCTTGACAGGTCGCAAATCCATCACAGGGCACACACACCATTCACTCACACACTGATAACCTGCTAATTGGACTATGGGAGACCTCTGGCCTGGAGTCGAACCCAGGACCTTCTTCTGTGAGGCGGCGGTGCTATCGACTGCACCACCGTGCCACCCAAGTTTATTTTTAATGCAGCCATTATACAATAGTTGTAGCCCAAAGTGCATCTAGTAGAACAAATAAAAAACAATTTAAACAAATTAAAACAAAAGAGGAGATAAAAGATGATGATGCAATGACAAAAATAGATAAAAGCTAGTGGTAAAAGATGCCATCTTTTACTCATCTAAAAGTCAACTAAACTTCTTTAGGTGAGACTTAACATTTTAGTAGATTTAGCCTCGCTGATATGTTGTGGGAGTTCCAGTACATAGGGGCATAAAAACAGAAAGAAGCCGCTTTTTACTCTCTTTTTGCTGACAGTTACCATGACAAAAACATATTAAAAATGTTCCTTACGATCCCTCATATGGATAACCTAGATCAGTGAGTATTTTTTTTTTCCACAGAGTTTTGTGTATTCAGCCAAGAACATGGGAATAAACCTAATGACATGGTTCAGATAACAGATGAGGACCAATTTGTTCATTTCAATAGATCCTTGTCAATGTTGTACAATAACAGCGGTGGCTAAAAATATTAACTCACTTCCTGTAGATAAGAGCCCCCCCCACCATTAACCACTCAACTCCATTCCACAAAACAAACAATAGCAGATGGGCATATGATGTTTTTAACCCTTCCAAAAAAAGAGGCTTTGGACTCCCTTGGAAAATCTTTTTTCCACAAGATGTCCGCATGTATAAAGGCTTCCTTTGGAATACAGAAGTCTGTGATTCTGGGGGAGCTGGCAAGCGTGAGTTTAGACAGGCTTAATCTAATCCCACGCAGGCAACAGGACAAGGGCTAATGAATAAGCTGACAGAAGTAGAAGTGCTTAAAAAATGCACCATAGCTGCCTGTTTTCTCCTGTTACCCCACATTCTGTTGGAGGATTCCAGTGAACAACCCTTTTTTATGAGCTGATTACATTTCACCGGCAGAGAGAGGTCCTTTATAACCGCCTGCATCTCATTTCCGAGCACCATGGGCTCTAATTGTGTCGCTTTGCTGAGGGTCACCTGTGAGAAGGCTCAAATTGAGCCTAATGCATCCGTAGGCTTAATGCAATAATGGCATTCCCCTCAGGGCTTACATCAAACTCTGTTGGACTGATAACGCTCCTCCTCATCTGTGGTAATTACCGTACCTGTTTATCAACACCGCCTATGGTGTGTCCCTTCCTTTGTACAATTAGATTTGCGCCAGTCAGGATTGTGTTTCAGTGTATTTTTTTGTGTCAGAAAGCAAGCTTGTGAAGTTTGAAGAGCTAAATTGCAGAAAAAAAGAGAAGAAAAAAAAAACTGATGGTGGATAAAAGAGTGAAACCAAAAATAAAACAACGTTCCCTATAACAACGTGTTGGATTTTGTCTCTGCACACGAGCGGTGCAGCTCACTTCGTTACATTCGGTTCACCTGTTCATTTACCTCTCAGGTATTTAAACCCCTCACTTCCGCTTCCTGGTGCTTCTTCGTCATATCGTGCCTTCACAAATTCAGGGTTGGTTAAGTTCTAAGTTCCTAAGAAAGATCTTTTTCCCTACTTCTCCTTCTACTCTCTGCTACTGGGAGAGTGAGAGGTTTGTCTTGATTTCATTTATTTTTTACCTATTTATCGGGCGTTATAGTCTATGTTCCGAAGGTGATTCTTTGTTTTTCTTTCTCTCTCGAGCTTTTGCTCCTGCATTTCTGTTTGGGAGTCTTTTTACCTTACCCTTCTACTCGTGTCTACGAGCTACACCCGGTTTTGTGGGTGGTTTATTATATTTTGCTACTGCCAAGGAGTTTTTCGTCCCTTGTTTCAGAGGTCCTCGCTTCTGTGAGTGACTTGTTCTGTATCGTGTTTTGTTCAGTCGCAGTTGACTCATCAGTTCAACCAAGCCCTCACATAAGGACTAACACAGTGCCCTGTTTTTATTTTAAGTTGAACAAGACTGATTATAAATAGAAAACACATTTTCTAATTTATTTTAAAAATAGATATAAATCTGGCTTGAACATAACTGTTTTCCAAAACAGATGCTGTCAACTATACTGTGGCTCCAGCGTAGGTTAGTATACAGCATGCACCATTGATAAACTACTAGGTTCATTCTTCTCTGGAGGTATGCATCTTCAATGTAACAAGCAAGACAATACAAAGGTATTTCTTGTGTTCACGACTGTGGAATCCACACTATCTGTCTGTGTAATTTCACTGGCTAAGGAAAGATAAACTTTCATATCCTGTGATTTAGATTATTTTTGCATTTTGATAGAAGCACTGAATCTGCAGAACTGCTTGACACAGAAAAGCCACGGCATGCATGTATGCTTAAAAGGCAGTCTGGCTACACAGCGTGTGCTTGGATCCCCATCTCATGCACTCATGTGCGGAGAGGGCTGGCATTGCCCATGGTGTTGCCTGGCCCTCTGCATGATTCCAGACAGCTTCCCGAAAAGCACCCGCACACGCTCCTCTCCCCTGGTGGAACACGCAGGGACACACAGATGTCTAGAGCGATGAAGAGGAGGGTGTCACCCGCCAGACCCACAGCATGTGCCACTCCGCCTCCCTCCCCCGTCATCTGCCAATCAGCCGCCTGACACTGCACCCTTCTACACACGCACAGCAAATACCTAATACCTAGTCCTAACATAACACAACACAAAAATACATGCACATTCAACACACACGAGACAAGTAACACACTATAAGCACAAATGCGCACATATGAAAGACACCAGCTTTGGTGAGCATAAATCATAAGGGAACACGTAAGAATTAAACCAGGGCTCCATTTGGTGTGTAAAATAAATCTTTCGGCAGAGTGGCTGAACGAACCCAGAGAATTTCAAAACATTTTTGCCTATCTCAAGCAAGCTGTGGAGTCTCAAAATACTGATGCTGACTACTGAATAAAGCCTTAAAAGCCTTTCCATGGTTTTTACAAAGAAGAAGTAGGCAGGGTCTCTCTCTCTCTCTCTCTCTCTCTCTCTCTCTCTCTCTCTCTCTCTCTCTCTCTCTCTCTCTCTCTCTCTCTCTCTCTCTCTCTCTCTCTCTCTCTCTCTCTCTCTCTCTCTCTCTCTCTCCAACTCCTCCTTCTCTCTTTTTGGACAGTGTTCAGTGCAGGTGACTGAGTATGCAAACCACCATGCCATACACCCGCATTAATTCCCCCAGGCTTCAAATTCCAAATGGTACACTGTACAGATAAGATGGAGACTTTAATTACCAGGTTCACGTCAGTTTGCGATGTCCGCTTTCATGCCCGCCCCACTTGAGCCTTGGGTATTTCGCTACATTTGTTATGCGTGAACATGGATTGTCCTGTGGACTGCACCAAGCTGGTTTGGTGCCAAAGGTAGTAATGGGTAGCACTACAGCGCTACATTTTGGCAGGGAAACCTATACTGTCAGCCAAGATAACAGGACCTACATACAGTGGATGTTTGCATAATGTTACGAGTATGGAATGAACATAAAAAAACCACAATCAATGAAACAAACTGAGCAGCTGATACAACTGCATGGCTTACAGCAATATGGACAGCTGTTGACACTCAAATGAAGGTGGAACAACGTATAAACTAGGGTGTTCTCTATTGCAGTTCTCATGAACACACACCTTGGCACATAATTTCCTGAGGAAGGTACCAGCAATAGTACAGGTAGCACTACAGCACAGACAAACCCCTCTCTCTACTATGTTTCCTCAGAAATAATCCACTCAGCCTATGTGAAAAGAGAGACGATATACAAGTACACTAAATCTTCCATCTTTAATTCCTAAAACACTTCAATGTACAGAACTCACGGAAAATAAAACTAGCAACTGAGTAGTAGGAGGAGTTAACTTATTTATGAGGTCACTGGTCCTGGGTTTCTCCATGCTAGATGCTAAAAGCCGCAGTAACATTAGGTTAGCATTACGTTTTTGTGTTAGTTATATTGACATGTCAAACGGAGGTCTCATCTACTACACAGGTTAGTTCAGCCTAATATACATGCATGCCCTTCTCCTGCACCACTCCATCTGCCTCAGTCCTGTAATCCAAGGAGGAGATAAAGAAAACATTGCCAATTAATTACTTTTGGTATCTTTCTTTCTCATTACAATATGTCATTGGCGGCCCGTGAGGACCCCAGTGAGTTGCTATTTCGAGAAACGTCCTAATTGAAAAGGGACGGATTTGATGTGAAGAGGTTCACTTGAAGACCAGAGGGACTTTGGGTGTGGCAATGTAGGTCTGCTATGTGATTGGCTGACCCTGACACACTTATCAACAACCTGTCAGTCAACTCTGCAGTTTTGCCAACATATTCAGTCATAGTTTCCCTGAATCTAATTTGCAGAACTCATCCAGAAGGGTGCTGCTGGTGTTGCTTTGAAACCTGCAGTGGGAACTCTCACATTCAGTATGATTTGGAATCCTCTACTTTACTGGTACAAAAGGACACAATAACTAGTGTCTATTGCCTTCATTAAGCAATAAAGATATTGTTTGAAACCAGGTTACAATTATAAATATATGCCTAATTGATAAAGAAATTTCAAAATAAAAACACATGAAGTACATCTGAGCTGTAAAACTGCACACTGGAAATATACTGTTAATAGTCATGGCACCATTTTAGCAGAGCACACATTAGGGCACTTGTACCAAGTGACAATATTTAGAGACTCCCACGACACTGGTCTTTGGCTTGTTAACATCTCCAGAATGACGTCCACTCCATAATACAGTATCACAGATTTACATATAAAAAACATTTTTTTAAAGACCCTGTTAATACAATGGGCTGTGTAATATCCCTTTTTTTGTAAGCATAGTGATGGGTATGCCAACCAGATTTAAACATATGGAGTCTTTGTGTCTGTTAGATTGTGAACAGACAGAGAACCCCTTGAAAGCTGGCATGCAGTGGCACAGTGACCTTTGACTCCAGGCACTCAGAATGGTTCTGAGGATCAGTTGGTACTGCAGTGGGGGTTGCATGAGTGGGCCTCCACTCCAGTCCACTCCAGCTGGGTCCAGCTCACACAGACTCCAGCCAAAATGCATCCACAATATTTGTAGGCTATGTCATGAGTGAGAACAGAGACCATGCACAATCAACCCACACCCTCACTAAGAAATAGGCAAAAGGACACATTTGTCTTCTCAATAGCTCTCTGCTGGTATCATTCTCTGCTTTTCCCATCATTTTATCAATTAGGGATAATATCAGGGTTGTATCGGTATCAGCCGTTAATATCTTAAAAGCAAACTTGTTGATATCTGCCAGATGCTAAGATTATGGCCAATATGATGGTGCAACACACTTGCACCTTTTTATACATTTGTTATATTTGTCCTTTACAAGTTGATATCTGCGCTCCTTAACTTCTTCCTGTATGTGGAAACTTAGTTCCAGTTTTCATTTGTGCTATAATTTAATAACGGTGGCGTTTCTATCAGCATTAGCCAATAGGCCAGACAGAATTTGGTTATTGATATCGGCCCAGAATTTCCATATTGCGTGTTTATATTGTTTTTTGTGTAATGCACTGCCGGAAGCAGCACACTGTGCTAATACACTTATTAAAAATTATATATTAACAAATTTTAATGAATGGCTCATTAAGGCACTAAGGTACTAATTAAGGCATTTAAAAAAATATCACTGATTAAGCACCGAACCACAGCTGAGATCGTACACCTCAATTCATGAAATCGCATTTTACCATTTATTTATAAGAATGTCACCACCTTGTCTGTAAATCATGTCAAAAACTATGTAGTTACTATAAATACCACTTGGGCACTCACAAACAGTGGAAAAGTACTAAAAACTATCTATTTTTTATCTACTAAAACTGTCTATCTCATTCAAATTTAAACACCTCAAAAATAGAGGATAAGACAAACTGTAATGAAACATCTTGTTGACAATGAATTCACACAAAACATTTCTGGTACAAAATTAAAGTGTTTTCTTTCCTTATATTATTTGGTTGTGATTGTGAATTTGCATTTAGTATTATATCTGTACATTTCCAGTTTGTTGTCATCATGGACGGTGGTGTGAGACCACACACAGACTGCCTGAGAGGGGTGAAAAATCGATAATTCTTTACCAGCCGCCCAATAGAACACCTCTTGTTCTCCCAAACAGCCTTGTTACAACCAGCTCTTTTAGATACATGACAGGCCACCCTCATCTGTTGTAATTAATTAACCGGTCAGTCAAGGGCATGGCCAAGTGCCATGGGGGAACCAGCAGGGTGATGGAGACATTAAACAAATTCCACAACAGAGAGATGAGAGAAACAGAGAGATGCAAAGAGAAGCAGAGAAGGAGAGATGGAGATAGAGAGGGGAGAATACAGAGAGAGACAGCTGTATAGAAAGGAGTGGAGCAAGGGAAAGAGATAAAGAGTGATAGTGAGACAGGTCAAGGAAAGAGTGATAGAGCGTCACCCCCTTAACAAGAGCTTCAACAGAGACTGGGACTGCTGGGGGAATGTTGTCAGAACTGGGCCCTGATACTAACCTAAACTCAAATTTACCACAGGGTGCCAAAAACTGGAACACAGCACCTACACCTATGAAATCCTAAAATTTCACCATTACCCTGAAGCAAACCACACACATAATCTTCTCAGTGGGACAAACAATCAATGGATAACTTGTAATGAACACTGTTAACAAAGTTAACAGACAAGTATACAATAACAAAGTTAAGTGTAATTCAATTCAGTAATACTTTATTTATCCCAAATGGGAAAATTAACCTGGATAGAATAGCATGGATGGTGCTCACATAAGATACCATAAAATATTAGTACGTACATATAATAATCAAACATAAACATAAAAATCCAGGTGTCATGTTAATTGTTGTTGATGTGAACGGTAAAAGATAAAAAAACAGAGGCTAAAAGTGGACTAAAACTAGCATAAAAAGACATTTGCATGAGATTAAAAACATTCATTTTAAAACATTTAATTAGCTGCTGAGTGGATGCACCATTAATAAAATATAATTATGGCTTTGTTAAATAGATTGCTATCTCCACTCCTTTAATTGCAAATAATTCTTCAATAGATAAGCCCAAAAACGTCTTCTTCAGCTGGCTCAGAAGCCAGAACAATAACGACATACAAATCACAGTGAATTACACCACTTATCACACAAAACCACAAAGCAAAACAGCATGCTATCTGGGCCTGAAATCAGAAAATACATAATGGCTAACTGACCTTGGCAAAAAATAAAAATAATTTTAAAAAATCATAAGAACTCACTTCTAATTCAAATGTAGTTCCAAAGGATGAAAACCTGTAGGCCTACTACACTTATCAATTTGATTGTGATAAATTGCATCACAGCCAAAGGTTTCACACCACACATAGGCCTACAGTACCTCCACATGAATGAAACTGCACTTCTATTCAAATAAAAGTCAGATAACATTCAAATAAGCTTGTGTGAATGTTTTAACAGACACCACACTCAATGTAGCCCTGTTAACCAACCACCATTCAAAATAAGCACCATTCTGAAAATGTAATTTGGAACATTGGGACCCTGAGACTAAAACACACAATATATTTTATTGTTATCTAGCGATCTTACACACTTGCAGAGTATCTTTTCACTGTATAGGATATAAAGCACTGGAATGGCGATAGTTTAGGCCCCTGGTATTCAAATCACGGTCCGAGAGCTGCTGGTTTTCCATCCTCCCTTTACGTGGGAGTCAGGTGTGAAGACAGTCTGGCCAATCACTAGCACTAATTGTTCAGCTAATTACCTGGGAGAAAGAAAACCAGGTCCAGATTTGAATATCCGTGGTTAAGGCCCACAAAAAGGCCAAAAAAGAAACCGGGCTGACTATGGAGGAGAGGCTCTGTGGTCACTGCCAGAGGGGAGAAGTGGAGGCAGAGATGCACTTCTCCCTCTGGCGCTGTCAATGTGCTCAAACAAGGAGGACAGTTTTTTTTTACATTTAATTATGTTTGAATGTTTCCAGGTTTGACGTTTTTTGCCTACTTTTTTTATTGCAAATATTATTACTTTTTGGTACATTATCACTTATTATTTAATCAATTTTTTCATAACGTCAACATCTCCACTTAGTGAAATGGGCAATGAAGAACCCTGCTGTAAAGCGGGCTCTGCCTGCCTACAGGCTGACACTGCAGTTACTCTTGTCTGGGGGGGGGGGCACAGAAGTGACGCTCCAGGGGTGGTGCGTTTGTCTGAGACGCCCCTGGCAGAGCGGACATTCGCATGAGAGGAGGAATACACTGTGCTTTTGGACCTTCACCCCTCTTTCTCTCACTCTCTCTGTCTCTCTCAGTGTGAAACCATCCTGCTCCGCGAACGCTGCTGCTGGGACAAATCGAAGCCCCTGTTTGGACGTCACACTCACATACCTTCCCACAAAAGGGACCCCCGGGCTTCCTGCATCGCTGTGCGCCCACAAACATTGTCCCCTCTGCCAGCTTGCACAAAAACAATCTCACAGCTGACAGCATAATTCACCGGGGGACCGAGTGCGCAGTTCCAGTGCAGAGGTTTGATTCCCAAGTCTCCTGCTCCATTCAAGGCCCCCACACAGCCACTCCCCTGCCCGAACTCTTTGCCTCCACCATGCTGGGGGGGGGGAAGAAAGAGAGATTCTGAGGTTCAATGCACCCCTCGCCATGCTTGAGTGAATACCGTTGAGCCTAATACCAACTAATCTGGTCATCAAATACCCCCACTGCCGTCCACTGGAAACCTGCCCCGCTTCTCACCGACTGCAGAGACAGGGAGACCTTAGCGTGCCAAGCTGCAGGGTAGGGTGTCCCACACCCATTCAAAGGGTGGGAGAGAGAGAGAGAGAAAAAGAGAACGAGAGGAAGGAGAGGCCAAGAGAAAGCTTCTTCTTTCTTACTCTGTTTGTTGTTGCCTCAGTGCCTTATTTATACTGGGACTTAGCTGATAGACAGAAGGAAATAAAATGGTTGTGGCCCGTTGAGGTTGGGTTGTGGCACCTTTCCGTGCTGTTTGATGTGTTACCAGCATTTACAGCCAGGGTCACAGAGCAATGTAGTTGTAGTCACAGAATTGGATTTGAGGCCCTAAGATTGGAGCATTTATGGAGGTTACTGGTTCAGTTCCCCTGTAACTATAAAGGGATGTACCTATATTGCTTTATAAATGGATAACATACTATTAAGTAATCTGCCCTGAATTAGGCTGTCCATTAATAACAAACCTTTTTTTATGAACTAATATGAAATCGGAGTATTGCGTTGGTGTGTCTCTATCCCATTGAACCAATTTTAAAAAACTTACTGTTAGTTTTTTTTTAATGTGACTTTTGTGGATGACAGAGGTGGGACTGCTTCAGATAGTATAAGAGAATACAGCACAATTCCAGCCAGTGGGTACACAAATCACATGTGTAATGGTCAAACCCACCGGAGCCTCTCTGACTGACTGCTCACTGTGCCAGCCATCTGTCTTTACCATCACTCTCACAAATGCCTCCAGGACATCCTCAGCTGAAAAAAAGCCACCATTTTTGATGCACAGCGAAAGCAAGCTATCTATAACAGGCCGTGTTAGGAAAGAGATGGTACTGGGCCTACGTTTCATTCACTTGCTTGACTTTTTTTCCCATAAGGCCCTGTCTCCTAATCCCGACCGAACGACACTTCCTTTGGGCTCCAGAATTAATCAAAGCATCATTTAAAGTGCCATACAGAACGTAAAAAAGGAAGGGGGGGGGGGGGGGGGGGGATATACAGTCCAGCATTGAGCAGGTACCACCACATTTAATATCCCTGTTCAAAAGCCATGCCACCCACAATAGCCTCCTTTCTCTTAACAGACTGATTTTGGCCAGCTTTTTAAATCTTTGTCTCGCCTTGCATCCAAAATATTAAACCAACCATATCAGTCTCCTCCTTGGCACTTCAGTACTGAACGTGGGTAAAATATTGAAGCTGGATTCAGAGATGGGATCTGGGTAACAGCTTAAACCCATTTGCAAGAAACTGGGGAATTGGTACAAAATACCTCCGGTTAAAAGATAATATTGTACCTAATAACAGCAAAACATATTCTAATAAAAAAAACAAAAAAAATAGCTGATATAATATTATTTATATATATAAATGTATATATACGTTATATATACCAAGTGCCACCTAAGATTAAGCATGCAACCCAATGAATATACTTTTCCTACAACTCAAAAAAATAAAACATAAAATAAAACAAATCTATATAACCCATAAAAGCCAAGACAATCAACTTTTTTTTAAAGATTCTTGATATGTTAGTCAATGAGGTACAACATATTGAGTGAACTCTTAAAAATCTTTAAAGCAATTAGCACATCATAATTGCTACTTAATGACTTTCCTGCACGGCCTCATTTCCTATCAGAGCACAGGTTTGCAGAGGCCTTGAGGCTGTTAGAGGCCTCCATAGATTTCTGCAACACCGTTTATTCAATAACTCAATCCCCCTATCCTGCTCCACTGTATAGGCTATATACAGCCCCATATATGTGCACCTCTACAAATTAAATTATTTGAAATAGAATACCATACAGTAGAGTCTCTCTAAATGTGTCATGGTCTTTGATGTCCAAACCACATAACACAAAGAAATGCCAGGTTTCAACGTGAGTTCCATGATGCTCATACGATCTCTCTCTCTCTCTCTCTGTCTGTCTGTATGCTGGAATATATATATTACAGATATTTACCAACAAATGTATTCACATCCTAGATAAATGATGACAAAAACGATTAAACAGAGCAAATGTAATTGTGATGTGCAAGCCAAATACAGTATATTTGCTCAAATAAACGTTAATTATCTTTTATATTTGAATGTGTGTTCGTTTATGTATTGAGGGGGGTGGGGGGCCCTAAAATAAACCAATAACATGCAACTACTAGGCCTACATGTTAAAATAACATTACAATTTCTACATATTGCGTAAAACTGTATGCGTAAAATGTACCCTGGTCAGATTTGGCGTAATTCAACTTTCTGTAATCACTCTGTAGCTACAAATTACTAGCAACTTGGGGTTAAATAATTTAGCATTATGCTAAAAAATTATTTCATATTATGTTGTGAATTTAACATCCAACCACCTTCCAAAAGCAGAAACATACGCTAACTGCTTCAAAAGATCGCGTTCTCAAGCCGCACTTTGACTTTCTCTGCAGCGACCGACAGATTGACGTCTTCGCTCTCCAACTTGCAACAATCAGAACTCAGTTGTTTGGAAATGTGAACATAACATTTAAATGAAACACTTTCATTATTGTATTTCGCTGCCTCAGTACAGACCTCTCTGCCAAAAGGTGGACACAGTGTAATGGTCGGCTACCTGAACTTCACGCACGGATCAGGGTTCTCAAGGCTGTTAGACCAGCTTGACATCTCGTCAACACAACTGCGTCAATGCACCGTGAAATCTAAGAATGCTCAATATCGATTCAAGCGCACATTTTAATGAAAGATTGTGGCTTGAAAAAATAAAACTAAATAAAAAGTCAAACACAATTCAAGTACGTACCTATCTGGCAGATGACCACGAGCTGAGCGAGCAATAGAAAGCTTTTTGATGTAGTCACTTCCATATTCTTCCCTTCATACATTCATGTAAAAAACTAAAACAAACATATGCTAAGTGAGGAGAAAACGATTTCAGTAGGGGAACTATACTCCCGAGGCGCATGGGGATGCTATACGTGATTCATGCCGATGGTGATTCTATCCCTCTTTGACATTCGCTCCTCTCTCGTGGGTGTCTCGCGCCGGAGCGGCAGCAAAGACTCGTAGATTCACGCTGTATGTGAAAAGGGCAGAATAATTGGGAGTGTGCGCCGCCCACAGCCCACATCAGCGCAGCGGCGGTGCTATCGGCTGCTCCGCCATTTGAGCAACTTCAGGTTCAAAGAGAGCATAATCATGTTAACCCATCTGTTTTCCCACTATGACCACCATCCAGCGCGTGTCAATGGAAAAATAGTGGTTCAATATTAAGACGGTACATTCATCATTTTACTGAACATTTTTGACAGGGTCCAAGGAGAAGAGCACATAGGGGTGAGTGTATCTTCTTTTTTGAAGGAAAATACATTTAAAATCTTCAATTTTCTATAGCCACAAGACATAGGCTATGAGGAAACATATTATGACGAGGTTAAAAATAAACCAATGTATATCACCAAGTCAAGAACACAGCTGTAATTGAGCTGTGCGTGAACTTTAATTGAAGCATATTGTCATAATGGACAGAGCATGATCCTGTTGCACCTTGGCATGACACCCTATAAAGAATCATGAGCCTCCAATAAGAGGATAACAGGAACACAGCATGAAGTCACTTTAACGGAGTCCATAAGCAAAGATCAAGTGTTGGGGGAAGTGCAATGTATTATGGCATGGGGTAAAGGCCAGTGACCTCTTGACAGGGGAGAGGGTTAAATGTAAGAGAAACTGGGAGCCACAGGTTAGCAGTGACCCGAAAAACTGAAGATAGCTTCAGAGTCAAATTGTGTGTGTGTGTTTGGGGGGGTATGGATTGACTGTCTTTCAGTAAAGGGGTGTTATATTCTTAAGGGGTGAGGAGGGGAGATATGACACACCCACTCTTTTACAGAGGCACTCAACGCTGAAGAGCTCACAAAGCATATGCCCTGACACCCATATGCAGAATCATGGGAGGCACATGTGAGCCTTCTATGTGTGTGTGTGCGTGTGTGTGTGCATGTGTGTGTAAATGGTTGGTTGGCTGGGCATGTGCGCTCTGCACTCATACATAAATGTGCACTCTTCTATATTTCTTACATGCCAGACCACAGCAGTTCATCCAGTGAGACATAGCACTACATATTCTAGACAGTAATTCAGCTTCCTATATGTCTCCTTATACAGGATGTTTTGGCACGGTGTGTATTGTTCTCTAGCCATGGATAATATCATCAATCACAGTACTTCATAAATTCATAATGCCAGCAAATCAGTACACTTGCCGCTTCAACAATAACAGACATCACTTTTTATTTCAATTTCTATAATATTAAAGACTTGTCCTCTCCTACTACTTATAAAATAAAAATGTACTGTATTTTTCTTTATTTAATGAACTTACCCACTGTGTCTTTTCTAACCACAGTCAAAAAAAGATTAAAAAATCTTTAAAGACATTTTAAAGATGGCCTAACAGTGAAAAAATAAATACATGTAAAACATTTAATTTCATTAGGCCCTTGCCCAGGTTTCGGCAGATGTGAACAGTATATTATTAATGTATTAATTTATTTAAGAGTTGTTATCCTAATTGCATAAGATTCTGTTTAGTTTCTCCAAACCTTGGGCTCCAGTCTCACACGCTTGCAGTTTCATCTGAAGGCAGAATTTTCAACTTCAATAACATGCTATCCTAATGTTCCTTGTTGTTACCCTTTCGAATAAATTTACATAATTTATCCCAGATTATCTCTAATTTATGCAGGGTTTGCTCCTCTCTTGTAAGACTGCATGTTTTCAGGGGTCCTAATACAACTAGTTTTAAAACTCTGAGAATGGCCATTGTGCATATGTCCGTGTGTGTGTGTGTGTGTGTGTGTGTGTGTGTGAGAGAGACATATTCTTCTAAAGATTTGTTTTCATTTTTAACACTGCTTAAATAACGTGTTTTTTACAAAAGCAGTTTATATTACACTGACTACGCAAAAAACTAAGAATTTGATTGTGAAATGCACTGTGTCCTTAAATGACCTATTGAAAACGAAAGGGTAAACTGAACAGGGTGAGAAATAGCAGAACTGGGTTAAAAATGTATTGTAAATACACTTTTTGGTAAACTGTTTTGATGCTGATAAAATTTGAAAACATTCACAAAGATGTTAGTAAATGCTAACCAAAACACACAATCAGATTTTTTCCATAAATATTAGGGAAACTTAATGTTGCTTTTAAAATTGTCAGTAAACTGCAGGAATTTTACAGTCTAAATGGTTAAAGCATTTAAAATAATTCATTACAGTTGTATGTGACTGTCACTGCAGAAATGTGTGTTTCCCAAAGCAGTAAGCAGAGGAATGCTGGCCTCTCTACAGCACAGACATTGTTTCCAAGGAGCAGAGGCAAATGGTGGCACTAGGAACAAGTGAGGAACAATTCCATCACACGATGAAGAGGAGAGATCAAAACAAGGATAGAAGGCTGGTTGAGAGAGACAGTGGCTAAGTCCTTATTACCCAGCTTCCATTTGTGAGGGTAAATATACAAACATCTGTATGGCAGCATAAATAAGCACAACCCTGTCAGATTCTTTTGAAATCCTATTATCACAAAAGTGGTAAGCCAATGGAAAATGGAGAGGAGTGATTATCGATCGCCTTCAGGGGTCATAGAAAGAGGGACCATCAAAAAGTCATTGCAGCTGCAATTCAACCAATGAGCTGATGAGCCAAAGAACAGAAAAAGTAAATTTCAACCTGTGAAAATGGCAAAACATTGCAGTCACAGAGCAACCAAAGAAGATCTATTCACAAGACTGGGTCCTTATTGTTCCCTCAGAACATCTACGTAGAAGTATCACCCCTGTCAGCCATTTTGTACACGGGCCCCGTGGCTTTTTGCAGTGAATGAGTCACAGGACATTAGGCAGAGTATTGTCAGTGGTATCCTGCTGTCTCACTATATCTTTAACTGACACACCCTGCAGCCCAGTTACCTGAGACAGAGCTGAGTCAAAGAAGTCTTAAACAAGCACACAAAGAAAAGACACAAAGCCGTTCGGAGCCGGCACAACAAGAGAACATTCATGTCCTGCGTTAGTTGTGCGTATCTTGAATATTGCAGTGTTCACACTGAATTTGGTTTATTCAGTATATTCGGTAGTTTCGTGGTAATTCTGAGACACAGAAAAGTAATCCAAAGACTACTACTACACACACTACTGAAACATTAAACTGAGTTTTTCAAATATCTGATGAGTTCCATTTAGTGAAGCAGTTACTACAAAGTAATAAAGACACAGTCAGGAGTTTGAGTTGTCACACCAGACGGAGACTTTATTTGAATATGTGCGGGGATCGACCTCGACTGCTTGATAAGTCAGTGGAACCGACAGGACTTACAAACAAATACAAATCCCAGTGATGACCTCTCAATATGATAAACCTGTGATTTCTCATTCAACACTAAAAAAGCATTGCTCTGACAAGTCAAACTCCCTCAGCGGATAGAGAGGGAAACTACACATCATCATAAGCAAATATCAAAAAGAATTTGAAGCCAATTTGAAGCCAAACACTTCCACAACACATACGAGGGGGTACTGGAGAAGCCATAACCCAGCATCAGGTAAGAATGAGAGGCGATCTCTACAGGTGGAGACTGGTGGTATGTCTGTTCGGATAGATGCTAGACAGACTCGGCATAAGTTTGCTGATATTTATAAGGTCTACTTTTCTCGCCCAGTTTAGAGAGTCCATGGAACTGCCCAATTCACTATTCACATGTGGGCTGAATACACAAGTGTTTGGTCTGCATCTTAGCAATGCATAATTGCAATCATACAATTATAAATCAATATAAATATTGTCAATCCTATCCAGCTCACCCACTACATCTGTTAATGCTATTCTTTTCCATGTCTGCTGGCAATAGAGCTAAAGTGAGCATGCTTGTCCATTTTGAGCTCTGACCTTATAACCTCAAAACTAGCATCCCAATCTCGCCCCCTCTCTCTGTTACCAGTTAACTGCTTGGGTACAGTTTCCATGACACCAGAGTTTGCAGAATAATGTCATCCTTATTGACCACCCACTAGGCTGCCCGATTTCCAATATTTCACAAACCTGGGTGTGAGACTGGTATTGATGTCTGTCACTGTGAATCACAGCGAACAATGTTAATGAACCTCTTCTTGTCTAGGGTTGGCTCGATGGATGATGTCATCGTCCATCGACGAAGGTTGAGACATCGTGATGTTTGTTTAAATAACAGTGCACTGTAGTGCACTTTTTAAACATGTAGGCTATCAAAATGAACAGTTGCTATTATATTGGTATGTAAAATTATGTAATTAGTCCCCGTCACAGTTGTTTCCCATATTGTGTCCCTTGTTTAAAAAAAAGATTCGTGAAGAATTCACGTTGCCAAACTGGAGCGAGATAAACTGCATGCGCCCTAAAACCGATATCTATTCGCTAAAAAAGTTCTTGCTTAATTAAACACTCATGTAGGCTAAATGATTAACATATTTTGAGTCGCTAGGCTATGTAACATAAAACTACAGATTAGAATTTACCTACAGCTAAGCGAACATTATCTCCTTTGAATGACGTTCAACAGCCCGTGTGTAGTGCATTCAATATGAGCAGGCATTACTTATGCCTTCAAATTCAACGATTTCATCAAACTTACTGTGATTACTGCAAAATAATTACTGCGCTGTTACAATAATATAGCCTAATTATTAGGTGCGATTTCTTAACTTTTTTTCATCACAAATACCCCCCCAACTCTTCTCCGGCGCATTGACGTGTTTGAATTTCCGCATTGAGACAACAAACCTAATATCAAAAATATTTTCACTGAATAATCTTAGAATTAGTTGCATAATTTTATACGTATAAATTTAGGCTAACATGTCATGAAAACGGAAATATGTCTCGGGTCTCCTTGTGCATTAGTCCTAAATCTGAAGTATTGCCAGATTGGGCGAAGTTGTGCCTTTCTTCGCGACTAAGTCTAACTCCGCCATTGTGTTGTCTGTTCACTGCAGATTGTTTTTTCCCGACTTCCGTTTTGATACATTTTCTGAAACTGCGTTACCATCAAATAATGATCCATATTTAGTTTAGTATAGATAAAACACAAGTTAAATGAATAGCCTACCTGATATAAATAATAGGTCTATAAAATAATGAAAATTTATATTTTATAATAATGTGTTAATTAAACCAAACCACAATAATAGGACGATGTCATCGTCCATCACCATGTTTGGATGTGGACATCGTGATGTCACATTTGAGTAGACATCGCCCAACCCTATTCTTGTCACCTCTTGTCTCTGTGGCCATCACCAGGAGCTCTGTCCCTCACAACCAATCAGAAGGCCAGAGCTGCAAATAAAAAAGACAAAGTGTTGAGGCTCAAAGCAACATGGAACAGATGAAAGGCAATGTCATCGTCATCACTAACCTATCACTGAAACAGTGAAACAGAAACAGACAGGCAATGTGTTATTTTCTAATTATCTAATTAATTAACAAAATCTCAGTTAAAAGCCATTGCATGTGAATGAAGCCCATGAAAAACATTATCTTTTTCGTAGTCTTCTTTTCTACAATACATTTTTTTTCTCACCATAGGAAAACAAATTGATATCTCTGGTGGTTGAGAATATGCCTGAATGTAGGTCAACATTAATGGAAAAACAATAGGAAAGTATTATGGAAAATTAATGCATAAAATATTTGATTTGAATATTTTTCCATGAGAAGAAATTTAATTGCATCAATGTATCCAACAATTATAAACAATGTTGCCAAACCACACACCATGCTGATATTCACCTTTAGCATTTTGCTAACAAATACACAACCAGCATTGAAATTGTCTGGGTAGCCCTTTACAACTATACAGTTCAAGTTAATGTTCAACTGAAGATGAACTATTATCACCGCTCACTTGTTCAAAGCGGGGCTGCATGTCCTTCTGCAACCTCTTTCTGAGAACATGAAAGCACAGACCTCTGTCCGCCACCAGCAGCACAAGCTTCGAGTTCAGTTGACCGAAGAGTGGCTTTTCATACAACATCAGGTTCAGAGTCCAGGGAGAGAGAAAGAGAGGGAGACAGACAGACAGACAGAGAGGGAGAAAGAGAGCTCCTTTCATCTACACCCCAGTGGCAGCCTGACCCAGCTGTGTGTCTCTGAGATTCAGAGAATGAGGGAGAGAATACAGACTACCTCCACCCCCCCCCCCCCCCCAAAACACGCACACATAGGAGAAAAAGAGGCCCAGCCACTGATCTTGTTAATAAAGAGAGAGGAATGTGCCGAGGCTCTTCTGCTAATGAGCTGCCATTCAAGTCCATTCAATTCACCGCTGTCAAAGAGCTGCTGTTTGAACACACTCCCCAACAATTTCAGACAGGAGTTTGTTTCGCTAAAAGCAGTAATATCTGTGAATACGTATTATTCGTTCCTTCTATAATTGTATTTTCTAAATGCTACAGTTGCAGTTTAAACACATTTTAACAAATCACAACTGCATAAATACAAACAAATAAATAAATTAATAAATAAGCCAAGCAACATATACATTGTATTCTAATTTATCCAAAAACACTTAAAAAGGGACAGATCTTCCTTTGTTTAAAAATGTTTAATGGAATTGTGTCAAATACTATTCCAGGTCACAGTTCTATGTATGAGATTGATCACTGGGGACACTGGCGGTACAGGCTTACCAAAGGCACAGACTGGACACTCCAACTAATTAATACATATTGATCAATCAGTTCTGTCAGAGCAGTGTACTTTCAACTTCAAGTAATGTCAATAATTTTAACCAGGGTTACGGTTCTTCATGAAGATAAAGTGTGATGCTTGCTTTTGCAAAATTAGAGAGAGAGAGAGAGAGAGAGAGAGAGAGAGAGAGAGCACATCAATAGCTATTGTGATAACAATATTGAGGTTCCTGTTACATTTGTATTGTACAACCATGGACAGAGAGAGCGAGAGAGAGAGCCACAACTAATAATGCAATGATAGTTCAATAGTTCCAATATTTTATAATGCATTGAATGTAGGAGCTCTCTGACTGTGGCCCAAAAGCATGGGAAATACCCACCAAGACAACAGCATTGCAATATATTGATTTGACTACAGCTACACATTCAGACAGTTTTCCGTGAGTTGATTGAGTTTTACTCAGAAGCTGCCTCTGGTCCATTCAAAGTGCCAGTGCAACTCAACTAGTGTGTCTGAGTTTCCTAGCAACAAGCAAGCCATGGGGGAAAGGCCTAGCAAAGCAGAGGCAAACCACTCATCTAAAAATACGTACAAAAGGTTCCAATTTGCCTCATTTAGTTCTGTATGGTGTGATATTAGAACATTCAGTTATACAATTTTTCAGAATTGTATGCACTTTGTTGGCCCTAAATGTATTTATTCAGCCATGCACACAAGCCTCTTTACTACACACAATGAAGCAAAATAAAAAGCCAATGTTAGAACTGTTGATGTTTTTCTCTCTTTTCTCCTTGTTTTTTAATTTCTTGCTACATTTGAATATAAAGTAATGCATTAAATAGCACAAAATCTTCACCAAAAACAAGAATCATGTTTGCATAATTAATAGTCATGGTGGATGCATAATTAATACAGAAAGAATCCCAAATTTTAATCTTCAAAGTTCTGGAGATATTGTGGAGCCATGGGATAGTTATTTCCGAAGGCATTCAGCTATTCACTCATGTGAGTTTGAGCAGAAGCGCCCCCAGACAACAGCTCTGAACGCTCTTTCTCAGGGTATCCTGCCCCACAATGAACTTCCTCAGCACTCACACAAAGGACTTTGCATAAAAAAGTCCAAACTCAATGGCATTCCTAGCCACAATTAACCTTAGAATATGCTCTTTTTGTGCATGTCCGCAGAAGTATAACAGCGAATTACAGCAAACCTCTCCTTTCTCGATCCCTTTAATCAGTCAAGGAACATTTGATAATCAAAATGACAAATAACTAAGAAAACCCATCATGTTGCATATTTATATTTTTATAGGGGGCTATACTTCATAGTTACAGTTACCCTAATTTACAGTTACAAAAGTAGGGTGACAAAACGTGGGGTGACAGGGTGGGGGGGTGGGAGCGTAAGAATTAGCTCCCCTCTCACATCGTCTGTCTGGCCTGCAGAGAGCCCTATTGTCATGCCGTACAACGGCCTCTATGGCATCCGCACAGCTTAACATCTAGGACTGTCCTGCTTCAATGGAGGGGGGGTTTCTGAGGGGAGAAAGGGACATTTAGAGTGCGTCACAGAGGGGGCGTCCTAATCCTTTTGCCCAGTACATCTGTGCTGGCAGTTTTACACTACAAATCAAAAGGCGCCTCATTAATTATCCCGCCTTTTTCTTTTTATTCCTCCCCAGAAATGTGACCAGGGTTTTTATATGCATTTGAAACCATTAAATAAAACACAACTTGACAGTGCATCATTCTTCGAAGATAAAATGTATGTTTCTGAAATGTATAATCATACTTCTCTCCAGGTATTTTAGGTCAAATATGGATTTTAACTGTATGTAGCTATCTTGACACCTGATAGTGTTTGCTAAAATATGTTAAAAAAATCATACCTTAAAATTTTTTTCAATGTCATTTTTCTGAGTGGTTTGCCTGTGTCTATAATCAAATCTATATGCATCTGCAAAGTAACGTGAAGTCAAAGTCACTAAAAAGCAATTTTCCAGTGATCTTTTTCTAAATGACCTCGCTGAAAATATTTTTTCAAACCATTTGTCATGAATTCTTGAGAAACACTTTCCAGCTACCAGGAAATTCTTGGAGGGAGGGAGGAAGGTGGGGGGTGCGAGGATTAGTGCACAAATGTCTTCAAAATAAGTGTCAACATTCATTCAATGGGTGCATATTGTCATTGCCAAGACATATACATAGGCATCTAAAAATAAAAATAAACTATTTTAATTTGTTAACCAAAGTTAAGAACAGTGTTGGAGAGGTTAGGTTGAATAGCCCTTCTTGCACTGATTATGTGTTCGTGGAAGTGCCCTGCTGTGGAGACATCTCTAGTCAAGTCTTCTTGAATAACGCGAACATCCATCTGTCTATATTAGCTTCTCAATAATAGCATTACACCTTTCAGGATTTACCAAGTAGTCGCCTATTATACAAGTATTTTATATTCCTTCCTTTGATATGCCCATTCCTTCTATAAACATTTAATTTTTTGACATTAGCTCATTTTCAGAGTGAGAAAATAAGTCATTATGTCAGTGAGTGAGAGTACACAAGCATAAAATTGCATAAAATATAGGCTACTGGTTCAAAGTCATTTTCCTCTTATTAGTTCTCCAGTCTACAGATGGGCAAACTGTGGGAATGTCCAGTTTCACAAATTAATATGTTTTACATTTAACAGAGGTCGAGGACAGTATACTCGTTCAGATAAGAAGGGAATGTGTGCAACCTGTTTTTCAAATTCAGCAAATATATATGCTGTGTAAAAACAATAAAGAATTATAAATAAAATAAAAAAAATAGCAAAAACCTAAAATGCTATGTTTGTTTTTGTGAGCTGACCATTGCTGCTTGAGGATGTTTGTCACAGCAGACAGCCTGTTTCTGGGGGATATCCCACTCCAGATAATTATAATAGGAGCACAAATAAGGTAGAAGCTTGGTTGTCAATAATTCATAATCTTCTTGTACAGAACTCCTCCATTATTCATGCTTTTGGTAGCAGTAGTATGAGGAGGACAGTTCAAAAGTGAGAAGATATTTTCCACCATTTCCAGTGGTCATCCAATATGCCCCAGGC
Source organism: Ilyophis sp. 1 JC-2022 (assembly GCA_022702515.1). NCBI lineage: Eukaryota > Metazoa > Chordata > Actinopteri > Anguilliformes > Synaphobranchidae > Ilyophis > Ilyophis sp. 1 JC-2022. Next base: position 86,063,744 of record CM040404.1, on the reverse strand, counting down.
ATATCAGTTTGTGTAAGACTTTTCTCCAAGGCAACTAAGGGAACTAAAGAACAAAACAATCCAAGTGAAGTAGCCTACTTCAGTAGGACAACCATGCATGGCCTTCATTCATCATACCCCGTTTCATATGACCAAAGCCCCAGTATTTTTCCCCAGTAAAGATCATATAGCTACTCGTTCACAATGGCCATTTCAGGCTCACAAAGGAAGACTCATTGTTTCTTTTTCCTGTGTGATACAGTAACAAAAAAATGCATTTAACGGTAAGAAAGAGAGTGCTCCACTTTGGTTAATTCCCTAAAGACCCCCCGCCCCAACTCCCTTTTTAAATTTAGTTTAGTTGGCCTAGTATTGTAACAAAATGTAGTTCCCATAAAAAAATGCTTATCTTTCATTGTTATTCACAGATAATATCAGCATAATGCTTTGCATGACACTTAATACAAAGCACACCATTGCATTGAACCCAAAACACTGGAGTGGATAATCAGCGGAATCCTTACATGAACCCAGGTGCTATTTATATCTTATTTAAACAGCACCATCTAGTGAGCGTGACCGGAAAATACAACAGAGTTTAAATGTGTTGAACTATGAGTGTAGAGCAGTATATTGTTTGTAAATTTAGTAAGATGTTATTTTAGAGGAACAAAAAACATAGCAAGATGTACTCTCACACAAACACTCATGCTAAATTTGTTCCATAGAATATGTAGGCACACTTCTATTGTTGAAGCTTCATCAGTTTTAAGGGCATTGGCAGACATGGTCATCTAAATGATTTTTATTTTTTTAATTTATTTATTTATTTATTTATTTATTTGACAGGGACAATGCAGACAAACATAGTTACAAGCTTGTAGCTGATGTGATGCATGTAGAGTTTATAGCTAAGTGCTAGTTCTCAACTCCAGTCCCCGGTTGGGCTCTTCCACAACATTGCAGTACAGATTCATATGTGCAGTTAAGAATACAAAAAAATACAACAAAAAAAGATATATTACATTCACATGATCCATCACAGTTACTTCAGAATTATGCATCAGTGCTTGTCAGGGGTTCATCTGCACTTCTGAAAGCTATCTTAAACTCTTAAATGAATCGTTGGTGGAAACCATGGCAACAGCACATCAAACGTATTCACTGATGCGGCACAGAGGGTTCGCATTCACTCTTCCCCTCTGGTTCTGCCCAAGTACTGTTCACACTGAGCCCCATTCAGACCCAATCAGCACTCCAGGGTGGGCTTACGCAGGTCTGGTCTCTGATCTTTGGCAGAGAATGACATGTTCATTGCACCGTTCCAAAAGGAGTGAGGAGAGATGACACAACAACTGATGTCATCCTGACAAGGGCCAATCATGGCACAGACACTGAACGCTAATGCCTTTGGGCTCCTGGGCGATTTGACTGAAAAGCCTCTTTTAGAAGTGACCCATTATAATAACCCTATCTTTACAAAAAAAAAATTTTGGAGTGTATCAGCAGCCAGCCAATCACTATACTACTTGTATCCGCACAAATAGCACGCTGAAACCTCTCCTCTGGAAGCAAGCGATAGAGTGAAGGGAAGACACACAACTGGTTCTCACTGTACTTAAAAAATAGAGCCACAAAACAAACAAACATTTGACTTTTGAAAAATTGAGAGATAACTTAAATAACAAAAATTGTCACTTCTTCACTCTATAGACTCAAACAAGCAGCCAATGCACACACAATCCGCTTATAGCCTAGTTGCATAACACTCATAAGGCTCTTTTGGGCGCTTTACCTAAAAAAAAAAAAACACACCAAACACACAAACAGATACTTCAAGGTTTCCTTCAGGAATGACATGGTTATGTGATGATGATTACATATTGTTAATGGCTCAAGGTTGCCCTGGGATATTTAAGCTAACAAAGCATTCCCAAATTCCATGGCCAGTTATATCCATCAAGATCTTGATTCCTTCACGTATGATCCCTCAGCTGATAGAAAGTGGTAGGTAGAATAGGGACATGGTCATGGTGCGTTGGCGTTATATAGAACATTAAAGTAATCCATGCATGACCCATGCCATGCATGAAGAAACTGGATTTACCTGGGTTGATCCAGCCAGGAAATGTAGTATATTGGTACAGTATGTGAACCAAACAGCGGACGTGGGTACTATTTTGAAGGTGCTTATGCCAATGCCTTACTCAACCGACACCATTCTAGAATCAGGATGGACACTCAAACCGCAATTATATATTTTTAAAAATTACAATATAGAATTGCAACAAAATCATGTTGGCTGTATCAATGGCTGTACGTCATCAAGGGTCTAAGGTATCAAACGAGCCCCAAACCATCACTCTGCGGCCAGATATGGAGTAGATGTGGATGGATCCCTTTAAGGGTTGTTTCTCCTGACTTTTTTCCCCATAGAGTTCTATAGGAAAATGAGTCAGGAGAAATAACCCTTGCAGTGATCCATCCACATCTACTCCATATCTGGCAACAGAGTGATGGTTTGGGGCTCGTTCGATAGCTCAGACCCTTGATGACTTACAGCCATTTAGCCAGGCATGTATTCCATACTGTACCAGTGTAATTTACAGCTGAATCTAGTCTCACCCCCAAATTCCCATAGAGATCAGTTCAAATGCAGAGAGGTTATAGTATCGCTTGTAACAGTACCTGAAAATAAGATATCGAGAGTCTTTTGATGTTGATTGGTCACAGACTTCAGGAAGTAACAGCATGCAAAGGATATGCGACCAAATATTAAATATGATACTTTAAAAATATGTTAAAGCTAAATATTCTAATTTTCTGAGACACTGAATTTTGGGTTTCATTAGCTGTAAGCCATAATCATCAAAATTACAAGAAATAAAGGCTTGAAATATTTCACTCTATGTGTAATGAATCTATATAATATATGAGTTTCACTTTCTGAAATGAGTGACAAAAAATATTGAACTTTTTCATGATATTCTAATTTTTTGAGCTGCACCTGTACATATACGCTCTATGGCCGTGTCCGAATACGACCCCTACACCCTTTTGAGGGCGCATATTTGAGTCCACTTTGTCAAAAAGCTTTAGAGTGGGTGACTTTTTGAAAGGATGAACCCTTTATTTCCAGGGTTTTGTTGAGGGAATTCAGGAGCACACTCATCTGCAGAACGGTGCACTCATCCAACAATTTCAGTAAGTAACCCGGAAGTTAAAGCATAAAAGACATAGAGGTATATGGTATAAGATAGGTTCATATTACAAAATACTCTTTTTGAATTATATGTTAATTATATCTTCATTCATAATCTACACTTTGTAACAATCGTCTTATGTTAACTGATTGACATTCGCAATAAAAATTTCAAAAAATATTACGAACTACTTCCTCACTAGTTTGGAAAGAGTTTTGTGGGATTTCTTTCGCACACTGCTTGCAAAGTGAGGGGACAGGGCTCTGAATGGACAGGGGACAATGGGCAGAAAACAGGGGTCGTATTCTGTGTTTTTTTACGCTTTTACTTTCGGGTTACTTACTGAAATTGTCGGATGAGTGCACCGTTCTGCAGTGTGCTCCTGAATTCCCTCAGCAAAACCCCGGAAATAAGGGGTTCATCCTGGTATTTTAAGTTCCCCCATTTGTGAGAAAATGTCGCCCACTTAAAAACTTTTTGACAAAGTGGACTCAAATATGCGCCCTCAAAAGGGTGTTGGGGTCGTATTCGGACACGGCCTTGGTCCCGTGGCCAAAGAGGGTAGGCGGAGCAAGAGGTCCAACTTCGGGGCTGGAACGTCTGCACTTGGAACTTATTAGACAGACAACAGGCACTCATTGAATGACTGGCGGTCAATGGAGTTTTTACTAAACAGTTCGCTAAACGGGTCATTATCAGACAGACTAAATTAAAAGTCTTTTCTTTTTCGATTATATATGCCAAGGTTGTCAGGACCCAGTACTACTACTTACAACTCGTTATGATTTTGACTATCCAACGAAAAACAACTTTAAATCCGGCTAGCACCGGTCAGATGCACGCCACTCTAAGCATACTTTAGTTGCTAAGATAACTGAAAACACTACTGCGCATGCCTGATCACTTTCTCTTGCGCGGACAAAAAATCCAATGGGGATCTTGTTATGTATCTAAAATCTTTACCCTGGCTATCCGTACCACTTACGTCAGTGGGAGGCGACGAAGATCTGTAATGCGCAAGCGCACATAAGGGAGTCCTTGGACGCACTGTAGGTTACGCCATAAAGATCGGCACACACAGGCAAAATGCAGAGTTGGAACCAGTTATATCGTACTCTAGCAAAGGTAAGCGCTTATGAACTTTAGTCATATCTGCCTGTAAATAGTCACAGTAGCTAGTGTTAGAAATTATTCCTGTAATGTTTTTATCAATGTTGACTGATACACAACAAGGCCTAGCTAAGTAGCGTTTGTAGAGTTTAGCTAGCTAGCTAGCTAATTGACTTGTAGAACTGTAAGTAATCGTTAGCTACGTAGCTAGCTAGCTAACGTTGGATTAGTGTGATAACGTTTGCTAGCCATGTAGCAAACCAAAGTCTGTTGCTTGCTGCTAACAAATCATTACGTGTATCATCTTTCGCGTGTGTGCGAGCGGGCTCACAACATTCAACTAGCTTTAGCTGTCACTTGCTTTGAACTAACTTAGCAATGGCTGGCGTGTTAGGCTTAACGTTAGTTGAAGTTAGCCAGAGAAATGTCATCCAACTTTCTTTGCTGTCAGATAACGTTACTTATCTAGCTAACGTTGAATTTGCGAACATCTGTAACGTTATATCCGCATTGCAGGACAGTGGCGCGTCTGTCATACAACAAATGTACCAGGATTGGAAGAGAAGGATTCGTTTATTAACCTGATGCCATTATGTGAATGTGATGTGATGAAGTAGTTGACCATTCACGTTACCTTTCTGCCGACCACGGCCTTGCAGACACTGTGGCATGGTTACCTTTTTTCTCTATATTGGAAGTTAGATATTTGTGTTGTAACCACACAACATTTCAAAAACATTATAGTATTGAGGACCAAGCAAGCGTGCAAAAGCGTAACGTTACCGAAAATGAGACAACGCGCAAATGAACAATTTCCTTTTGCACACTTAGCGCAGTGCCACTTCCTTGCTGGCGGAGGAGAAGCCATAGATGCATATAAGCTATAGATCTGTCCTGTGTTGTAAAGATCTCATGAAGAAGATGGTTAAGCTCGCTGGGCTACGAACTAATTAAAGTGTCGTCTTGTATGTTGCTTACTTTTTCTTAATAACAATTGGCTAACTGGATGCATTTTTGTTGGGTTTAAAAAAAAAACGCGAGGAACACTTGCCTTTTAGTTATTGAATAATTGCTTTTTTCCCCAATTATTTTTATGCTGTATTGTTGCCAATCAAGTGCCTTGTGACAGTTTCTTTAAATCCCATATTAAGTAAATTAGTTGTTTTTTTTTGCCTGATATATTTAATCTGAAATCCCAAATCAATTTGAAAGATTCTTTAGACCTTACATTGTCTCTTTAGCGGGGTCATCAGCTGCCATCCAAACTCCATGGAGCTGCAGTGTTATCAGTGAGGACCTATGCTGACAAAGCGCAAAGTAAGACTACTTATCTCCCTAATATCCAATTAATCAGACCTGGAGCATTTGCCCAATCTTGACGGGTTCTTTTTGCGGTTTTAAACTTGACATTATCTCATTAAGTACACAGAGAAACCGTATGTGTGTGAAATAAGAACAAAGGCTGGTTGTGGTTGCTCTCTTGCAGTCGATGCTGATGTCACAGTGGTGGGATCAGGGCCTGGCGGATATGTTGCTGCCATCAAAGCGGCTCAGCTTGGGTTCAAGGTAATTCCGTGCTGTTAAGAGCTGGTCTTGTCTGAAGCTTGTCAAGTCAAATTCTATGTGGGCCACTGTAATCTTGGGAGATGCATTTGTGCTATGCTTCAACACGTATTTTGAGTTGAGTTGTATATGCATGGATGTCGTAAAGTAAGAGGTAAATTTTGCCGAGATAATGTAATTTTAGTGAGCTAATAAATGGTATAATCTATTCCGTATGCTTATCGCCTCAGACAGTATGCGTGGAGAAGAATGACACACTCGGAGGAACCTGCTTGAATGTTGGCTGTATCCCCTCAAAGGTAAAGACCGTGCACCTACTGGTGTAGACCTCTGACATGTAGCACACTTTAGTTTTAAGTAGTTATACCAATGTGCATAGCTTGTTCTACAGGGGATACTGTAGGTTGTTAAAGCTAGCATGTGGGGAAAACTGCACATGTTTAAGTGGGGGTGGGTTCTTTATCAGTTTGAGAGAGAAATATGAGCACGTTAGGCATTTTATCTGTGGTACTGTTTTCTAGGCTTTGCTGAACAACTCTTATTTCTATCACTTGGCACATGGGAAGGACTTTGAGAGCAGGGGCATTGAAAGTAAGTTTAGAATAACGTCCTGTTTTTTCAGTCTTGCCATGTTGTCTTGAACACTGACTTGGAAGTCCTGTTAAACCGTTCTGTCTTGGTTGGTTTAGTCTCGGGCATCACGCTGAATCTGGAGAAAATGATGGCACAAAAGAGTGGGGCGGTCAAGGCGTTGACGGGTGGCATAGCCCACTTGTTCAAACAGAACAAGGTCAGTTTCGGACTGCGCTCGCTTAAATCACACACTCACGGTGCAGTACAGTTATCACACGGTAAGATCTTGTGAGCTCGGTTATAATTAGAAGGCTGCCTGTTTTGCACAGAGACTAGTCTTACCTAATCAATTGAATGCTTGGTTATTTTTACTTTTCTTTTCCTCTGCAAATTTATTGTCTTTGTTTTCCCTGCTAATCTTTCAAGGTGACACACGTAAATGCCTTTGGGGCAATTACAGGTAAGAATGAGGTCACAGCTACAGCCAGCGATGGAAGCCAGCAAGTCATCAACACCAAGAACATCCTGATCGCCACCGGGTCAGAGGTCACACCGTTTGCAGGAATTGAGGTACAGGTCACTACTCTACAGATCCAGTCACTGGTTACAAGTTGATATCAGGTCTTAGAGTCAATGGCAGAGTTGGATCATGTCTATAATAGCTTTAGCCAGAGATGTTGAACTTGATGTACTTGAACTTGAATGTTGTCCATATCAGTGGGTTGCCAGTGCAGACTTTATCTTAAGGAAGAAATTAGGTGTTTTTTGGAGGAGTAACGCACAATTTGTTTCTCTGTTGGTCTTACCGCAGATTGACGAGGAGAATGTGGTCTCCTCCACCGGGGCGCTTTCCCTGAAGAGTGTTCCAGAACATCTGATTGTGATCGGTGCTGGTGTTATTGGTGTCGAGCTCGTGAGTGGAATCTTCCGAAGTGATGACTCATTTATTGTTAATCTAAGGAATACCACATCTCTTACTCAGTCTGTCATGGTCTTCACAGTGGAACTAAAGCCGAGTAGTTGTCAAATAGATTTTTCAGCTTTTTGTCAGTGCTTCCATGACTCCTTAAAAGCTTTTGGGAATGGTCTAAAGTAATGGAAAGCGATGAGGTGACGCTCTTAGATTTACAAAAAAAAAAATTATTACATTTTTTTTTTTTTACAGCAGGCAAAATACATTTTTCCTGATAACTCTCTAGCTTGATGTCATTTTCAATCAAATCAGACAGGGTTAGTGGCCAGATATTGCTAACAAATTAGATTGCTTGCTGGCTTGCACATTACTACCACTACTGGAAGTCATTTGGGACTAGTATTCACTGCCAGGCGCATCTGGAATGTACAGAAAATGCTTATGTTGATTTTTCTCATAAGATGTTATCCCTCCAGAAATAAATGTTGAAAGTATCTCAATTGTACTCCCATAAAAAAGCAATCATTGAAGACAGAATTATCAATTATCATTAGAAGGTGGACAGAACGTGGAAAATACAAATGGGTGCGGATGGATGCTAAATTGGTCCAATAAATAATTTTTGGTGGATTAAGTGATTGGATTGGATGGAAATATTTTTAAAGCAACTGCAGGCCTACAGGACCATGGTTTGGTACCATATCCAAAGTTTATTAGAAGGCCTAAAAGGCCTTTTCTATGGGAAGAGAAAATCCTTCCCTAGCTTGCGTTGAGCATTTCACCCCGTGCATCCTTCTAAGATTTTTTTTGGTGAATAGCTTTCAGTTTTTCTGTAATCGACATACAGAAGGTGTATTCTTTAGGATATTTGCTTGGTTTATAATGTTTTCAATTTTAAGAATGCAAGACTAGTAACATTAACCAAAATAAATAAGAAAAAGTTAGCAGTTGTCGGCTATTGACCCATTATTATGCTACGTCTTTGGGCACAGCGCCATGAACAAAAGTTCTAATGATATCCCCTTTTATATTAGTTTGGTTATTAGTTTTAACATGTAAAATTATTAATGGCTATAAAATGAGAGCATCTAGAAAAATTTCGAGTTATACAACTACCCATTCCAATTATTCTAATTAAAAATGGAGCACTTTGACTTCACTTCTTAAGTTCCCAAGCCACATTCCCCAAAGTTTTGTACCTTTGAGGCTCTAAAATGTATAGAATTGCTAATGAATTGTGGAGTGTGTCATCATGCTGACGTGTTAACTGAACTGAAGGCAGCTGGTTGCAGTATGACGTCGCGCACATGTGAACTGTGACACCCCCCCGTATTGATTTTGCCTCCTCTCCCAGGGCTCAGTGTGGCAGCGACTGGGCTCTAAAGTTACAGCAGTGGAGTTCCTGAGCCACGTCGGAGGGATGGGCATTGACATGGAGATCTCCAAGAACTTCCAGCGCATACTGCAGAAGCAGGGTGTGAAGTTCAAACTGGGCACCAAAGTCATGGGCGCCACCAAGACGGCAGATGGAAAAATCAACGTGGCGTGAGTGTCCCCTCCCCAATCAGGCTATCGCACTGACATACAGTGAGGGCTGCGTGTCAGTGCAGGCCAACACCCCCCCCCCTCAGGGAGTTGGCCTGCACACCCCTTGGCTGCACATCCTTAAGCGGTATCTGCACCTCAACTGGTGCCCTTTGCATTCTGTGACCCGATTTACAGAAATAAGCACGTGCGATCAAGAGCCGTTTTGGCCGTTGCTGAAACGTTTCCGGCGCGATGCAGTCAATCAATATTACATGCCACTGATAAATCGCACGTATTTCCTGCTCAGCGTGGAGGCAGCGGCCGGGGGGAAGAACGAGACGCTGGTCTGCGACGTGCTGCTGGTCTGCGTCGGCCGACGCCCCTTCACCGGTCAACTGGGCCTGGAATCCGTGGGCATCGAGCTGGACAACAGGGGCAGAATCCCTGTCAACAACCGTTTCCAGACGAAAGTGCCAAGGTACACCCCACGCCCCTTTTCCAGGCTTAACATGTCCAGGTGTAGCGGCCCTGTAGATTTATTAAACACGTACTTCCACACACTGAAGAAATTTGACCTTTTGTCTCCAGCAACCAAGACGTGTTACTTACATTATAAATAGTTCTGGTAAGTCCACAGCAGTGTTCATAAGTCCCATTTCTCTGTGAACTGTTCTCAGCTCACTGGCAGTTAACCTTGTCATGCATATTAAAAATGAACATTGCTGTTGGATTGTGGGTAGATGTGGAATAGTTTGTTGTTAAACTGAAGAAGCGGCATGTCAGAGAGGCGTTCTGACCTCTGACCCCTGTCCCTCCTGCCCTGCAGTATCTATGCCATCGGCGATGTTGTGGCAGGACCCATGCTGGCGCACAAAGCGGAGGACGAGGGCATCATCTGCGTGGAGGGCATAGCGGGCGGCGCCGTCCACATCGACTACAACTGCGTCCCCTCCGTCATCTACACCCACCCTGAGGTGGCGTGGGTGGGCAAGACCGAGGAGCAGCTCAAGGAGGAGGTGGGTGCTCCCGTGCAGAGGAGCCCCTCTGGGGGAGGGTCTGCTGAGGTTCTGCGCTGGCCGGCGGGTATTCCAGTCCAACGTACGGGACTAACACGCAGCCGCTCATGGGAAGATGTTAAATACGAATCATGGAAACTCAACTTTTAAAATAAACACCGTCAGTGCAGAGAAGTTGGCGATGCTGTCCGCTGGTTCCGTTTGCTGGGAAACTCACGCCAGCTTGTGTGTTCAAGGTTGAGTGGATATCATGGTGTTGGATGTCCATAGCTACGCGTGTCCATCCATGAATAAAAAGTTACACCTTGAGTACTGTTTTCATGCGCTTTAAAACTGAAATGATATTGTTGGGCCAGCAACTTCGGTTTCATTTTTGTAATGGAAATCCCATTCCACAGGGCATCCCGTACAAAGTTGGCAAATTCCCGTTCGCCGCCAACAGCCGGGCAAAGACTAATGCAGACACGGACGGCCTGGTGAAGATCCTGAGTCACAAGGAGACTGACAGGATGCTGGGTGCTCACATCCTTGGATCCGTAAGTCACAGAGGGGACTCTGATCCGATCTGTTTCCTGCCAGATTTAACTCTAGCCTGATCCTCTAGGACAGTGGTCCCCAACCCTGTTCCTGGAGATCTACAGTCCTGTAGGTTTTCATTTCAAACCTAAGAAAGCACACGTGATTCTACTAATTAGCAGCTCAATGAGATCGTTAGCTGTTGAAGGAGGTGTGCTTTGTTAGGGTTGGAGTGAAAACCTACAGGACAGTAGATCTCCAGGAACAGGGTTGAGGACCCCTGCTCTAGGACCATGTGCCATAGTTCTAGATCTAGAAATGCAAGTTTCCTTGAAAAAGGCAGCTAGATTTATCCCAGGACAAATGCTAAGGGGCGTAATGTTCTGTGGAGTTTCTCTTGCCAAAATGCCTTGCAGTGCATTGCATGGTTAGCGCTTGGATTGCAGACACCCCTCACATTTCGTGCGTATGCAGGGTGCGGGAGAGATAATCAACGAGGCAGCGCTAGCCATGGAGTATGGAGCGTCGTGCGAGGACATCGCCCGCGTGTGCCACGCCCATCCTGTGAGTCCCTACAGTCCTTACCTTATTAGGCATTGCTCACAGGAGGCAGCAGATTAATATGTGGGTAGTGCTAAAGCAGGGGTCCCCAAACTACTTATGCAGCCATATCAACCTGTAAGGGCAAGCTATGCAACTCGCCCTAGATAAGATTATCTACCAAAGCAGAGCTCCCACCATCTTTATGAATATTTGTATATGGCTTGCAAAGAGGTCTAATGACTTTTGGCCTTAGTCATGGCAAATCACTAAAGTCTTTGGGGGGGGGGGCACTCTTTCTTGCCAACACACTAGCTTAATTTCATATCGAGTCATAGCCTGGCAGGGTGCCGATATTGTTGATAAAAATGCTGTTGGGTTATGGGTAGCTAAGATATTGTAATTCCATCTTAGAGTTGCTTGAAGCCATGTTTAATTTGTGGAAACCTTGAAGGCAGATGAGTTTCCATATTCAATGATTCTAACCAGTGTGACTTTCTTCTTTCAGACCGTATCGGAAGCCTTCCGAGAAGCCAATCTAGCCGCCTCCTTTGGAAAAGCAATCAACTTCTAAAGCTTATTCAACCTGTGTACATACATCCTGAAGTCTGAACTGTATATGCGCACAGGCCCTGCGGATGGACGGGGCGTACACTGAGCACCCCGTTGTCCTGTACCGAAGCTCGTATGTTATTTAAATATTTTCAATAAAAAGGGGTTTGGGCCCTGAAACCGGGACTGAGGATCAGTGTCCCTTCCTGATGCGGGAGGGAAATGCTTAAAGGCCACAAGTTTGTTTGTGGCAGGCAATTCAGCACTTTTCAGTTAATGTACCTTTTGCCTTTTTATCCATTGATCTATGTACATTCTTAAACCCCAAGCGTTTGTGACGGGACCTACCCTTCACCATTCTTATTCTCACTGTTTTGAGAGATTACTTTAACGATGTTCAAACGTGTGTGTACTTTCCGCTGATATTAGAGGACTTTAAAAATTACAGGTGAGATGGCTCAAGGACCACCATCCTTGTGAGGGTGAAAGATGCTAAAGGAACACCAGGCTTGTATGTACAACTGTAAAACACAATATTCAAGGGCAACGTTGTTTTTGGGTTATTAGGTGCATGGTTTACGAATCCTGCAGACAGAACTACAGAAATAAAAACTACAACAAAGTGTGATGGTGTGGAACTTATGTTCAATCTGCCAATCCCTGTACGCCGTTTCAACGGTGCACTGAGACTAAAGGAACACCAGGGGGCGATGAGACTTAGTCCATCAAATAGTGATGTCTGGCTACTACGGCGTTCACACAGAACGATAGACGGTACAGAAATGTCTGTCGCGGTAACGCATCGTTTATATCCGTTGCCATATTTACGGTCCGTGCGAAACAGATTACCGGTGTACCAAAGAGCGCCTTTGCAAAATGGACCACAACTGAAAGTATTTATACATTGTGTGTATTACTGCGTTGTTTGTCTTCATAAATGGGCAGTGTTTGTGTATGTATCAACGTCAGCTAGTTTAGGTGGCTTCGCTCGCTAGTTACACCTCAAATACACATAAGCTTCTGAAAATACAGCCAATAATTTGTACCTGGAATCTGCATGTCAGTGCTTACTGCTTATAACACTCCATGCTGCAGCCTTTTTGTCAAGATCTCCATTTTTAAACCTTTAGGTTCGACATTTCCTCCCACCTCTCGTTCTATACCACGAAGTTGCACAAACTTCTCATCCATTTTGAAACATACCACTTCCGTTCCATCGGCACATGACCCTATCGCAGCTTTAGACTGCAAAAATAAAAATATTTTTTATTCCGACGGCAAGTTCTTCCTGCTGTCGGCGATTTTGCCGATTTTTATCCTGCCATCTACTGTCCGCTGTGTGAACGGCCCTTAAAGAATGATAATGGTAAGCTCTGGTCAAAACGTGCAAAGGCTTCATTCAATGGATAGACAACTTGCATTTAAAGGGGTAGATTTATTTATCTTTTTTTTTGGTCCTTTAATTGGAAGATTGCCTCCTCACATTACATACAATACAACAAAAATAGGTTTCAGTAAAAAAAAACATTTACATTCTTTTTTCAGTCTTAAAAACTTTGGCTTATGAGCTTTTTAAATGCATACTTTTTTGAAAATTTGTTTTTCAATATAGTTTTCACATTGTTGCCATATAGGATTTAATGAGAAAATGGGTTAGTCTTTGAGGGTGAGGTATAAAATTAAATATTTGGTACACCAGGTGTAAGGGTTATTTAGCGGTCTGAAGGTTAAAACAGACAGGTGCTGTAGACAGTCACTTTGTGACTGATCTCCTGTAGGAGGTCTTTCACCGACTTCTCCAGCTCCACCAGTTGGCTGGCCTTGTCCTCTAAAGTCTTCTGGTTCTGCTCGTAAGATTTCTCTAGGTCTGAAAAAAATGAGATTGCAACTGGTGAGGTATCAATTGGAGTGAGTAAGAATGTGCGGTTGACTGCACAAGTATGTGTCTGACGATGACTAGTCTTTGTGGGGAGCAGGTACGCATTACATCCGAGTAGCATTAGAAAGGTGTGTAGTATTGGTGAGTGTTCACGGTTACCTTTCAGTCGCTGCAGCTTGCTGCTGGCCTGCGACAGCAGCTCCTTTGCTTCTTGCTGCAGCTGCTCCGCCTTCTTCCTGGCTTCAGCCACACCCTCTGCTTTCTGTACAATCAGATCTTCTACTGAGCTGTACTTCTCCTTCAGCTCCATGTCCAGTTCCTGTTTGATCAGATGGAAGTAGCCGTCATGTCATTGTAGAAAATGACCACCAGAGGGTGCAAGAGCAGAATAAATTAACATTCCCGAACTAGATCTTGAACAAAATGAAATAGAACCTTTTACTCTACCATAATGAGCTACAGTATAGCATTTTATTATAATACCCACAAATTCCAAATCAAAAATAATTTTGCACAAATGTGTACAATGTGTAGCATTTGCTAATTAAAAGGCAGCTGACAGCTGTGATAGTTGGGAAATGATCTTGTAACCAGATACAATGGCCCAGAATTCCAAATCAGCCATTGCTTTCCCACTTTTTTTTATAATATAACTTGAGCTGCATCGGTGAATATCCAGCTGCATAAATTATACCAAATTTGCAGCTGTGTAGGTCTCCCTGCATGAGCGTGTGCACCAAACAAGCACATAATGGAACGGAACGGGCTGAGGCCAGGACGAGGCACGCACCTTTTTGACCTGCTCCGCCACCTGGTTGGTGGTGTTCGTGGATTTCTCAGTCTGCTCGATGCTGAGGGTGTTGCCAATGGCTTTCTGCTTCAGCATGGCCACGTCTCTCTCCAGCTGCAGCAGCCTCTGGGTGGCGTTGTTCAGTCTGAACTCGGAGGCTGCCGTCTCCGACTCCACCTGGGACCCAGAATAGACTGTCTTTACACAGCCCCCCCACAGCACAGAGTCTTTACACAGCCCCCTACAGCACAGAGCCTTTACACAGCCCCCTACAGCACAGAGCCTTTACACAGCCCCCTACAGCACAGAGCCTTTACACAGCCCCCTACAGCACAGAGCCTTTACACAGCCCTGCTATAGCACAGAGTCTTTACACAGCCCCCTACAGCACAGAGCCTTTACACAGCCCCCTACAGCACAGAGCCTTTACACAGCCCCCTACAGCACAGAGCCTTTACACAGCCCTGCTATAGCAGCCCTCATAGCCTTCTATCCCCATTACTTTCTTCCCCGAGTGACTCACAGAGGTCAGCAGGTCATTGGTGCCCTTGATGTCTGTTTTGGCCTGGTCGATAGCCTCTGACGCTGCAGACTGAGCGCGCTCAGCCTCCTCCAGTGCTTCCTTCACCATGATCGCTGTGTCCCTCACGTCTGTAGCCTCTTTGCTGTGGCACATAGACCACAGTTCAGTATCTTACACAGCACAATATACATGGAACACAACAGGACTTCTGCCTCTGGTCTGATATCTTCCACCTCCTCTCTTGGAGGTGTAGTGCAGCAGGCAGGCATAAGCCAAACAGACTGAGAATGTAGGCTGACACTAACAGACAGTTACAGTAACTACAGGCAGCATTCACATTGAATCCATTCTGAGGCATGGGCGCATTTAGTTTTGGTGGAAGAGTGATTTTACTGTCCAGCATGTAGGCATTATGTATGCCAGGCACACCCCTCTTTGCCCCTACCCTCAGCTTGGGTCTCATGTATCCCCTCCCCTGACCACCTATCCTCAACTCACCCTCCTAACCACGCCCCCTATCCTAACCTGACCCTCATTCTCCCCACGCCCCCTATCCTAACCTGACCCTCATTCTCCCCACGCCCCCTATCCTAACCTGACCCTCATTCTCCCCACCCCCTCTCCTCACCTGACCCTCATTATCCCCATCCCCTCTCCTCACTTGACCCTCATTATCCCCACCCCCTCTCCTCACTTGACCCTCATTATCCCCACCCCCTCTCCTCACTTGACCCTCATTATCCCCACCCTCTCCTCACCTGATCCTCATTATCCCCACCCCCTCTCCTCACCCTCATTATCCCCACCCCCTCTCCTCACTTGACCTTCATTATCCCCACCCCCTCTCCTCACTTGACCCTAATATCCCCACCCCCTCTCCTCACCTGACCCTCATTATCCTCACCCCCTCTCCTGCCCCCCCCGACCCTAATATCCCCACCCCCTCTCCTCACCTGACCCTCATTATCCTCACCCCCTCTCCTCCCCTGCCCCTCATTGTCCCCCACCCTCTCTCCTCCCCTGCCCCTCATTATCCCCACACCCCCTCTCCTCACCTGACCCTCATTATCCCCACCCCCTCTCCTCCCCTGACCCTCACTCTCCCCACCCCTTCTCCTCACCTGGCTTTGCGGGCCTGGCCCAGCAGGTTCTCGGCTCGCTGGATGTCAGCGGCACTCTGGTTCAGGATCACCTCCACGTCCGACAGGCTGCCCACCCTCTCCCGAATCTCCTCCGTCAGGTTGTGCAGCTGTGCCGGAGTCGTGGGCATCTGCAACTCCAGAACTTCATTGGCCACCGCCTCGATGCTCTCCAGGTCCGCTCCGTCCTCTGTAGTTACCACGGAGATGGGCACGGGTTCACAAGAAAACTGAATAATCTTCATTGTGCAGAAAGCAACAGAGCATCGGTCGCCCAAAAACTAAAATCTTAGTTTAGAAGACGAAGAAATTGCAAAGTACTCAGGGTCTCAGTGATAAACAGGGCCATTGTAGCAATGGGGACGCAACATGAGTAAATGTGGCGAGCGTGGTTCGTACGTGTGAGGAAGTCTCGGATCTGCTTGATCAGTCTGCGCAGCTCCTCGTTACTCTGGTCCACGCGCTGCTTTGTCTCGTTGCTTTTAAGCAGGACCTCCTGAGCATTCAACTTGGCATGATCAGCCTTCACCTTCGCCTCGGACACCTGGATAATAGCATCACCATTTCAGGGACAATATCCTCAAAACAACCAGCACACTCAAGCCCTCCCTGTTGGACCACATACAGGTACTGACTTAAATAAAATACCATAAAACCAAAACTTTAAAACCAGACCAAAATATCTGTTGGACCAAACAACAGTCAAAAGTGAAAAGAAAGCCATGATATCCTCAGAATAGTTATTAATTATAAACGACCCGGTATTTTCTTTTTTGTTTCAGATTGTACCAGGTGCTGACTAAGAACTACACTGCAGACTGGAACTCAAACTTTCTTTATGTACAGGTGGGTCTTTTTTAGTAATTCAGTCCTGATGAGTAGGTCAAGATTTTTCTATAGCTTTATATATCTTCAAAACATGACTACACACTGACCAGTGAATTGGAGTAAAAAGCGTCAGCATGCTCACCATTTTAGAGAGTTTGTCCACTTCCTCCAGGGCATTGACAATCTCCTGGTCGAAGTCCTTGGCCTTAACCCAGGCATTATGTGCGAGGGTGACCAGGCCATCACACCCATCGCCCCCACACTTCTTGGTCCCGTCCTCATTTAGGCAACTTAGACCCCCGCAGGGAGAGTCTGCACATGCCTCCGATCCAGCGGGGCTGCCACACGTCTGCAGGGGAACACGCAAAGGTCCATGCATCATGGAACGAAATATCTCCCCCTTCGACTGAGGTACCAACATCTTTAACCAAACTATAATATGATTTCAGGAAATGTTATACTTACTGCAGGTAACCCTCACTGCCAATACACTGGCATTCTATTCAAGTTTAAAAATAAGCATACTTTTCTCAGCCACCAAAAGAAGTGCATTATAGGAACAGTATAGCCCATAATAAAATTTCACAAAATGCAAGCAGCAGAGTAGTTAAGTAGTTAAGATAAAACCTCTATTTTTTTTTCCCTACCTTGTCACTAAGCTCTGATAGGTTGAGCGTTTCCAGCTGACCAGCAAGGTCATCCAGTGTCTTGGCATGTTCATCCTGTCTTGTGTCGAACTCTTCCTTGGTCTCATTCATCCTGTCCTCCACGATCTGCCGAAGGGTGGCGGACTGCTCGATTGTACTGTCAGGGTCGGTTGTGGAGGCATTCGCACGTGCTTCTGCATCTATGGACTGCTGGGAGTATTTGTTGATGCTATCCGTTGCTCCTGTAAACACCATGTGAATAACAGAATTACATTCCGATAATACTGTATTCACTGTACCTCAGGGGAAAATCCTACAACGAGCATTATTCGTTGAGGAAGGTTCTAAAGAGGGGATTCATTTTATTTCCAATGATTTCCACAAGATATCGACCTAGATGAGGTCAAGGAAGATGAATGGTATTTAAGAAACATTATTTCAGAAACTAAAAGCTCTCCAAGTCTAATAATGCCTCAGATATCCAGTCTATTTAAGATCGTTTCTCTCGTACCTCGCACGTCGGAATTCTTCACGAACTCCACCTGGTCCCGCAGCTCCTTAACCGTCCTGTCCAGCTTCTGGGCGTCATCGTTGAGCGAGTCCAGTTTGGCGTCAGTGCTGTTGTCATCGCCTGAGATCTGGCTCAGGGTGTCCTCTGTGACATTCAGCTTGTCGGTCATTTCAGCCATCAGGTCACTGTTACAGAGATGAAGCATTAACGAATGCTTCCATTGCTGGGGGACGGCAAACAGAAGGACGTAGAACACGAATGCCAAAGATGGCTACTCAAGTGAAGTAGGAACAGGAATCTGCTATGCACAGAATGTGCCGTTTGACTTTTAAAGACTAAGAAAATAACAAAAGGTAAAATGTCACATGCGGTTTTAACGAACGCTAATATATGACTTGCTATACAAACGATTGCAGAATATACACTGGGGACCAAAAGTTTGAGGGCAGTGACACAATTTCTGTTGTTTTGACTCTGTATTCCAGAACATTAGATTTGAAATGGAACAGTGACTATGAGGTTAAAGTGCAGACTTTCAGCTTTAATTTGAGGGTTTTTACATACATATCGGGTTAACCGTGTAGCAATTGTAGCCCTTTCTATACATAGTCCCCCCCCCCATTTTAGGGGACGAAAAGTAATTGGACAAATTAGCATAAACTTAAATAAAGTGCTCATATTTAATATTTGGTTACATATCCTTTGCATGCCATGACTTCCTGATGTCTGTGACCCAACAACATCAAAAAACTCTTGATATCTTATTTTCTCAATACTCTTACAAGAGTTACTATAACCTCTCTGCATTTGAATAGATCTCTGTGGGAATTGGGGGGGGGGGGGAGTCTAGATTAAACTGTCAATTACGCTGGAACAGTATGCAGTAGATATGAATGAATCACTTTAAGGGTTTCTTCTCCTGACTTATTTTTCCATAGAGTTCAATAGAAAAATGAGTGAGGAAAAATAACCCTTAAAGTGATCCATCCATATCTACTGCATATCTGCCATCCGAGTGATGGTTTGAAGCTTGTTTGATACCTCAGAGCCTTGAAGACTTACAGCCATTTAGGCAACCATGTGTTCCATACTGTTCCAGTGTAATTTACAGCTTAATCTAGCCCCCCCCCCCCCCCCAATTCCCATAGAGATCCATTCAAATGCAGAGAGTTTATAAGATATCAAGAGTCTTTTGATGTTGTTGGGTCACAGACATCAGAAAGTCATGGCATGCAATGAATATGTAACCAAATATGAAATATGAGAACTTTATTTAAGTTTGTTAATTTGTTTTTGTTAACTGTTCGTCCCCTAAAACGGGGGGGGGGGGGGGTGGGGGGGGACTATGTATAAAAAGGGCTACAATTCCTACACGGTTCACCCGATATGTATGTGAAATCCCTCAAATTAGAGCTGAAAGTCTGCATTTTAACCTCATAGTCACTGTTCCATTTCAAATCCTGGAATACAGAGCCAAAACAACTAAAATTGTGTCACTGCCCTCAAACTTTTGGTCCCCACTGTATATTTTGCATTGTTGAGAAAGGGTCTGAAATGGCTTATAGCATGGTGCATTTTTGGATGGAACTAATGCATTAGTAACCAAAGAAACCCTGATGAATTGTGTCCCACCACTTCTTACCCACAGTTATGGTCAACTAATGACATCGGCAAGGCTAGAAACTGTGGGCCAACCCAGTCGTAGTACTAAGACGCTTATGAAAACGGGGTGAGTTTGTATACTACCAGTGTTCAGTTGTGTGGAACTACAGGGTAAACATACGTGGCCTGTTTGAGCAGGTTCTGGATATCGGAGAGAGGCTCGGCGGCCGGGTTCTGGGCCAGAATGGTTCTGATAGAGTTGGCACTCTGCTCCATGTTGCTGACGGTCTGCTGGTAGGGCCCGGTGATGCCGCTGGCCTTGAGGGAGTTCACCTTATGCACCAGCAGGTGCGTCTTGTTGGTGAGGTCACCGATGACCTGGTCCCAGTCGGCGAAGCACTGGTGACAGCGCACGCAGTCGGGGAACTCGCCCGAGTAGCCCCTGGCGCAGGAGTCGCAGCTGCGACCGGCCACGCCCTCCGCGCAGACGCAGTCACCTGTGGTCTTGTTGCACTGCTCCTCGGCGATGCCCCTGGAGTCGCAGTCGCATGCTGGAAGGCAACGCAAGAAGGCAACGCGTCACGCTAAAAACCTGCGTCTGCTGCAAGTGCGCCATTTCCAATTTGTAGTTTTAGTAAAAATGTGTCGTTACTGATGTTTTGGAGTTTGGTATAAGAAGGCTGCCAAAACAGTAACTCATTTCACTGATAAAGTATACAGAAATATTTGAATATTCTAGCATGTTCATACTTTTGAAAAAGTAAGAAAGCCATTGTGGATCTTATCAATCATAAACAGCACACCCACTGTGAAAGTGCCGACAGACTAACAGATTGATTTGAAGCTCTGCTCAGATCTTACGTAGGCTAGCTTTCACAGAGGGGAAGTACTGACGGTAATACTCTGAAACAACAGCCAAAAGCCAGCATTTAATTTACAAGCCCAACCTTGAACCACATCATGGCTAAGCATTTATGTGCAGTTCCCAGCAGAATTAATGAAAAGTCCAGAAGCAAGGCCCTAAATCTTTTCCATTAAAAAAAGCCAAATCATTTGTATAGCAGGGTCAGAGGGGAAAATTCCCTGGCACGGAAATACGAATGCTAGGGGAGAGGCTTTTGAGAAGCTGTCCCTTGTGTGTTGGACCCTTAATTTGTTCTACTTGTGGCATCAGACAAAGTCATGTTGTTCGGTTTAATCCTGTCAAAAAGGTCCAACAGGGAATGAATGGCAGACAGGTCTCGAGTTTTATGCAGCTGGCTTCACGGAGCTCGCTCAGACGGCACCGTCATACAGAAGCCTCACCTGACTGAGCCCCGCAGCCCTGTCTGTGGTAATGAGGTGCAGACGGGAGGTCCTGGCTTTCAGCGACCCCAGGGCCGTCAGGCAGACCGAATTAGTGGGCGGGCAGATGCATTCTCTCTTCAGAGCCCCGGAGGGCAGGGGGTGAGGGTGGGTGGGGGCTTCGTTTGGAGTGTGTGCGGAACAAATGGGCTGTGGCCAACATGTGGCGGAGACTCCTCAAACACACACTTCCCCCCCGTTCCCACAGCACCCTTACCCCCCAGGCAGAGACATTCCTGCCTCCCCCGTCCGTTTAAACTTACGCAGATACGCCCACAAACAGTCACCAAAGGAACATCGTCGCTTCAGGAATTCCACGGTAACAAAGGGAATTGGTCAGGAAAAGCCATAGGGACAATGCGCGGATCTTTTTCGTAAGCCGTCTCAACAAGGCACTTACGAGAGCGTCTATGAAAGCAAACTGTCTGACGGTGATTGAATGGTTTAGTGCTTTCCCTCGGCTCCGACACGGACGGTCAGTGGAGTGAGCTGGTGGCGGTGCTTCCCATTTCAATCACACACCCCCAACAGAACATTAAAGAGTTTCTGGTTACCAAGCAACTCATTGTAGTGCTTACAACCGCCAGGTGCATGGGGGGTCAATATTTACTCTTCCCCCCTCAGGACCTGCTGCACAGCTGAAACACAGCAGGTAACCGCCGCTGAGTAAACCTGACCAGGAAAAGTACTCATGCAGACGTGAGAACTTTACCGCCAACTAAACCCATTAAATCATTACCACCACGATCCTTGCACCACACAGATTTGACACCCTTCACAACCGACACCAATGGCACAAATAGACATGGAAAGCTTTTTTGAAAAATGAGCAACAAAGAGCGAATTAACTGAAAAAAAATATATAGAAAAAAAGAAAGTGAATTCTCTGGTCGCTCTCTTTGAGATGGGCCTGAGATCATGAAGCTGTATTTCAGCAAGTAAATTCATTTCACGGGGCTTGATGTGGGAGACGTCTCTCGACAGGCGGAATCCGCGGCACGTTGAAGCGCTGATAAGATTATCATAAAGAGGCGTGCAGGGAAAATTCTCTGAATTTCTCTGGAGGGCCCCCCCATCTGACTCTCATCCCAGTAGCGGGGGCTGGGGATTCTCTGCCACTCCCAGAATCCAAGGCCTCTCTTCATTTACCTCCTGTCACAATAAGCCTCAACTCAGCATCAACTCACTCCCCCCAACCAACTCCCTCACATATTCCCTCAGCATTTCATGTCAAAGGTCAACCTTGATCTAGGATCAGTACTTGGGGGGGACATCATTTTCTGCATGTCCCCCATCCTCCTATGAGAAGCATAAAACTTACAGTTCAATCCTGACACAGCTCCCAAGACCAGTTTCACATGTTAAAGTTAATTTAAGATGGCTGCTATTTTTGCACGGTTCCATAACAGAACCACATAGCAGGATGGACATTAGGAAGTCGGTCCACATTTTCCACTCTAATAGACTTATTTCAACCCTTAGAAGCCAAGTGATACCAGATATTTTTTTTTTTTTTTTAAATACACCATTGACTTTGTTGTTTGGGATAGCTGACCCACTGGGAGGGAATATCAAAGGTAAAAGACTCTTGAAGTGAAAAAATAAACGTACAGATAGAATCATAACTCGTTTTAATAGATAATGCTATTGCCATGCAACGTATGAATGCATGTAGAAAGGCAAAGTTTGAAAGTAGTTAGTCACATGGACCATTTAGACTTTTTTAAGCTATTACTTTTTTAGACTATTTTAACTTCTATTCTGAACTTATTTTTCCTTTATGGTTACGTGCATTTCAGCCAACCCCATAGGCAGGGGCACGTTGGGCCTGTTACGTACACTTAAAACACTTCAACACCTAAAGATAATCAAATAAAATTTTTACATTTACAATTAAAAAATGAAAAGAAAAAGCACAAATTCGAGACACTACAGCAGAGAAACATATACAGTGAAGCCATTGTTTTAAGGCCAGGATGTGAAAAGTGAATTTAAAAGTCAAATCTCAACAGTGAAAAACTCAACAGATTAAGTAAGGGTAAGCAAACATTGTGAGATGAAAGAGTAATTTGATCCTAGAAAAACAACGGCTGTCTTCCTGTTCCATTCCACTTCTCTAAACAACAGTCAACAGGGATCTTCTTCCACTGTGAGAAGAAATGCAGCCCCTCTGGAAAAATGTGGCCCCCCCGCTATGACTCAGTCAACATATCCCTTGGAAAAAAACACTACATGGGATATGTACCAAAAGAAAACAGGGCCTCTACCGCAAAGTATCTAACATGACAGCGGGTAATGCAAGATTCTCCCGGGAGAGTTGGCTGAAAAAGCTTTGTTTTCTTGAACTTAGCTTCACATCAGCAGGAAGGGTATGCCCAAGAAAAATCTAATAGTACACATTGGTCAATCATCTCCTTGCAGGAAATGGCCATTTACAGTTTTTCCAAGAGTATTTTAAAAATGCAAGACGGTGAATACATCACAATGGGCAAAATTTGGGTCAAATTGCAGAAAAAGGTTCTTTATGACAGTGCACAATCTGCACTATCCCCCAGCGTATCCAGTTTATAATTAATCTATGACTAGCGCACGCGCACGCACGCACACGCGCACACACGCACACACACTAGCATTACAGATGAATACTTGAAATTCAGCAGAGCACAAACTCCTCCCATTTACAGTATCTTCTGACCTTTTCTCTGGAGCAGAGGAGCCTACAGTTGGGGCCTCAGTAATTAATGAGGAACAAAGGGGTCCTTTCTGCCAGCTGACGTGCACTGTACATGGGTCACTCCTGCGGACCGCCCGTCTGAACACAGGGGCGCTTTGTCACCCAAAGGGTATACTGTGAGGCTCGGACAGATCTGCCGCGCATTTGCACTGGAAGCGCGGTGAGTGGGTGTGAGAGCACATCTGGTCTCAATCCACTGTAATGCACCACGGCTGCGCGGGAAACTGGGGTGCCCCACTCTACAGCTGAGCTTCCTATGCTCCCAGAGGAGCGCGTTTAGCTTGGGAACGAGACACGGTAATCTTTCAAGGGCCTCACTGTAAGCAGAACACATTCATTACGCGCTCGCATACTCTGTGTTTAAAACCGTAACAACAACAACGCACTTGGAAGCGCGTCTCAGTGGGATTACGCATCTTCTCCACTACTCGGTTTTCTCGTGAAGTTCTACAAAATAGTCACAACGAAGGTTTATGAATGCTACGTTATTAGAGAACTATAAAACCTGGGTTGTCCGTTTATTCAGTCTAACCGTAGTTGTAGTTTCCTTACTATTGAGCAACCGATATCCCCCAATTCCTTTGCAGCACTACAATTCCACCAGATGTTGAAATTAACAAAATTTAAAAGACATGCAACAAACGCTTGTATTGCTTGTGTCCTTCGCACATAGTTGAGTACAAAATGGCATGAGGTCACAAAGCGGGAATGTGAGCCATTGTCTTAGGGAGAGTGCCATCCTTGTTTTCATAGAGGGACCAGTCTTTCAATTCCAGTCTTTCACCTAAAGCAACATAATGTGGTTTAAAGCTGTACTCTAGTCAGGCTGCTCGCAGTGAGCCGGGTTGATGACTGACTGGTGTGACAAGAGATCAGCTGTAGAGTGGAACTCCCCAGCTTGCCAAATCTCTACATAGAAAACACCAGTAACACGAACGCTCTGCGGAGCTGATATGTGTCAGGAAGAAAAAGATAACATAAAACTACCAGATCTGGATGCAGGTACACGAGGCAAAAGGCTGTAGAAATTGACAATGCCAGATGTGTGAAAATGGCTTCTGCCAAGCAAACAATTAATGGAACAAAGTAACTCACCATTGCATTTCACCTCTGGGTCACCCCAGAACAGCGCTCTGCATTCCCGACACGTCCTGCCCCCAAATCCTGGCTTACAGGAACACTGTCCTGTTAACTGTAACACACACAGCATATAGAGTTTAACAAAGCGATATTGCACGGAACACATTGCTGACTTATCACACACACACTGCTATACTGTCACAACAAGCACCATTTTATCATACAGAACACATTGCTGTCTGATCACACACACACTGCTATACTGTCACAGAGTCGAGAACACCATTTTATCACACAACACATTGCTGTCTGATCACACACACACTGCTATACTGTCACAGAGTCGAGAACACCATTTTATCACACAACACATTGCTGTCTAATCATACAAAACTGCTGCACTATCACAGTGTTTTATCTCATAGAACACACTGCTGTATAACACAGTGCACTGCTGCATTATCACACGTAAAACACAAAAGCAACATCACACAAAACACACTTCCAGTTCCCAGTGGCTGCTGTGTGTGTGTTCTGATCGCTCTTCGCTGTGTCTTGGGGGATTTATGAAATGTGCAGTGAACAAATTCTCAGGGGCAAAATCTAACGTTTGCAAAACCCAAAACAGAAGAAGTAGATAAAATCTAAACTAGAAAGGCAGGATAAGTTCTGTCTGCTGAATCAGCCCAGGTCTACCTTCCCAAATACCCAGTAAGAAAATATGTCTGTCTGAAGGTTTTTCGGTCACACTTTAAACAATAAAGCTATATAAAGCCTTCATAAACATGACATAATAGCTTCATAAATCATACATAAGCAAATGTTGTGCTTCATAAAGGGTGATATAACACCTTCTTATGCAGCATGTTATGCCAGATGTGTCACAGTTAGCCTCCTACATAAGCATGTTTTATGTCACCCAGTATAATGTTTAGCCATTAGCCAGGTGACATTGTTGGTCATGTCACATTTGGCATAAAAAAACCATACCATTCTGTATGCTGTTTGCTATAATAATAATAATACGATGTGAAAACAGTGGTTAAAGCCCCACTCTGAGCCATGACCCGGGGGGTATTTTATAAAAAGGGATTAAGGAGTTAGCTGGCTAACTTTTGTAAATATTTTGAAGTAACCCAGGCTCTCATCCAATCTGATGGCATCAAATTCAAAATAGTTACAATATTTACTTGGCTAATGGCTAACGCATTAATACCCCCAAGGGCCAGTATTCACATAGCATTTCTGACTAGTTGTGCTGACCTAGTTTAGTTTAGCCTGCTAGCTCATAATGGATAAGCTCAGTGCTCCTGCTCTGCGACGCTTTATGAATGTGGCTCCAGAGCCGAAAAAAGGGATGGAGAACCGGGGCTTGCCTCATTGCAGGATGTCCCAAAAGAGTGGTCTTGGTCACAGTCGCAGTCCTGGCAGCCAGTTCTGCTGGCCAGGTTCCAGGTGTCAGGGGCACACTGGTCGCAGTTCTGCCCCACCACGTCAGGTAGACACTGGCACTGCCCGCTGCCCAGGTGGCAGTGGCACTCTCCGACTGATGGGCAGGTGGCATTCGCTGTTCCCAGGGAGTTGCACACGCACTCTGCAGGACGGAACAGCAACAGCTTATGCTCAGTTCAGATAATGGTTAAAACAAAAAATACCAAAAACGGCAGTTACTTATATATACAATAATTATTTAAATAATGTGATTTTCTAGTTTACAGCCCCCACTTATTTAACATAACATCTCCAGGGGTCAATCCTAAGCCACGTATGCACTGAACAAAAAAAAAAAAACACAATAAAATAATGTGGTTGTTTTTAGGAATTAAGTGACCTGAAACTTACAAATATGTAATTTTTAATATTTATTTTTGGAGGCAGACAAGATTGTTACACTGCCTTTTGATTAAGCAATTCGACCTCAGTCTAGATTAATGGCTCACAGTCAACGCCTCATTAAAAGCTGGATGCTATAGGCATGACAGGCTGAGTGACTCACTTCTGCAGCTCTGCGTGAGTGCATCGCCGTGGTAACCCAGCTTGCAGCGATGGCAGCCCTCCCCCTCGGTGTGGTACAGGCATTTGAGACAGGCGCCCGTGCGGGCATCACATGACCCTGGGTCTAGCATATCAATATTGCTGTTGCACTGGCATGGCTGGCACTGCCCGCCTGCCTCATGGGGGTTTCCATAGTAACCAGGCGCACACTCGTCACACCTGGCACCTGAACAGAGAAAGAGAGAGAGAGAGACTGAGATAATCTTTTAGTCTGGAAGACATCAGTTCGTTTGCATAAGACGTTGTTGTCTGTGGCTTAAGCACTTTGAATTAAAGATATAAATGACTGAACTGAGTTTCTGGGTGAAATAGAAGTAAGAACATGAGCAGGAAAGAGGATGAAAGAAATAGACCGTTAGGAAGACACCAGATAACATTGAGATGTCAGTATCTATGTACCTGTAACTGTGTTTTTCTTTACAAACAAATGACTGGATATCCTGGATATTACTTCAATGTATGAGAAATATTTGCAGGAGAAACAGGCCCCTTTAAAAATGTATGCACATCCTAAACTATTATGCTATACTATATAATATCATGTTTTTCTTTGAAATTAACCTAAGTGTGGACCTGTATAACCCCTTAATTACCTGAGTTGCAAAAGCCAGAAAGCAGTAAAAAAACAAAAAAACATGTATTACCTTAAAAGAATATCACCCACAGGTAAATTACTGCAATAGCTCAAAGCCTGTAATATACAGTAAGTTATGTAAGAAGGTGATTGCTACCTTTGTATCCTTGGCTGCAGACACAGAACACCTGGTAGGACTCGGAACTGTGGTAACACCCCCCGGCAAATTGGCGGGCGCTTCCTGGCCCATCCGGACAGAGACAGGGGCGGCAGTGGTCTCCAGAGCCAAGAACTGGGTCTCCATAGTAACCACCCAAACACCTGCAGGCGAAAGGCGAGCACGATCATTTGAGGGTGAAAAACAGTCTGAGCCGTCACAGCGCGCCACTCATGTCTGGCGAGGACCGGTCATTTCTGGTGTGCAGCTAGTTTGCCCAGTGACGTTCACCGGTCACTACTACTAGATTTAGCCGTAAATTATGCTGGAACAGTATGGAATACATGGTTGGTAAAATGACTAAGTCATCAAGGAGCTGAGGTATGAAACAAGTCTCAAACCATCACTCTGCTGCCAGATATGCAGTAGATATGGATGGATCCCTTTAAGGGTTGTTTCTCCTGACAAATTTTCCTATTGAACTCTATGGAAAAATAAGTCAGGAGAAGAAACCCTTCAAGTTATCAATCCATATCTACTGTATTTCTGGCAGCAGAGTGATGGTTTGAGGCTTGTTTGACACATCAGACCCTTGATGACCTGGAGCCATTTAGCCAACCATGTGTTTCATACTGTACCAGTGTAATTTACAGCTAAATCTAGCCCCACCCCCCAATTCCCATAGAGATCCATTCAAATGCAGAGACGTTATAGTATCGCTTGTAAAAAAAGGCTTTTGAGTCTTTTGATGTTTTTAGGTCACAGACATCAGGAAGTCATGGCATGCAAAGAATATATAATATATAATAATACTTTATTCTATATATAAATGTGGCACACATGGTTTTGTTAAAAATAATTATTTCTTGATGAGGGATCATTTACTGCAATTAAAGGTTGGATTTTTCTCATTTTTTCAGTGTGAGATTAAGCTAATTCACTAAACGGTGAATTTTTTAAAACCCTTTTTACTCATCTTTACCAGGGGTGCCAATAATAGTGGAGGGCACTGTAGATGCAATACAAAACAATGCTTTGATGAGACCTTGTACATTCTAATGTACATTATCATATCTCCAACACACCATCTACAGATCAAGGCCTGTAATCCTAAACTCTCCATATAAAAACAAGCTCTACTGGAAGAAGTGTTCAGGTGGATGCACCGGGCAGATGCGGCAGCTTAAAAGCCTCCAAATGGTACATTTGCAGTATATCTAAGTGCTTGGTGTCTCCAGATGAACACTTTCCCAGGGTATGGGTTCTGATGAGCTGTGCAGGGGAGCAGACCTCTCGCAGTGGTGACCGGCGGTGTGGTCCCTGCAGCCCAGGCACTCCCCGCTCTGGGGGTGGCAGTGGTCCGTGTGGCCGTTGCAGCTGCAGGGCCTGCAGTTGGGGAAGCCCCAGTGTCCGGGGAGGCAGCGGTCGCACTGGCGCCCGTAGGTGCCCGGGAGGCACTCGCACTGGCCCGTCGCCTGCTGGCAGAACGCGTTGGCGGAGCCCAGAGGATTGCACTCGCACGCTGCGATTCGGGGAGGGGGGGGAGAGAGCATCGAAGGAAGGGTTTAATGCTCACTTCTGTTTCACGCATGCAGTGAGAACAAACTGAGGTTCCACCCTTGTTGACGCACTGTGAGATCACACACAGCTCGCATTTGTTGAGCTACTCACACACTTAGAAAGCATGCCAGCAATGCACACAGTCTCATTTTCACACTGCTATTACAGCGGCACCTAAATTGACTTCATTTAGTAGATTCCCAGCACCCAGCTAACAAAGAATGGGAATTGTGTAAACTGCCCTGGCTTAGACTATGTCTGCCTCAGCATACTCTGCCAAGCTGATGTACAGAAACAGTGACAGAGTGCTAAGGAACTAAGCCTGCTGGTTTTTGGTGGGTTTCAGCATTTAAGTGTTTAATTTACGCCGTTCATTGGCAAACGAGCCCACATACCTTATTTCAAAGGTCTAAATTGGCTGCATTGAAAGGAACCCACAAAAACAAAAAAAATAGATACCACTGCCCCCCAGGAATGGAGTTTCAGATGCCTGAGCTAAACCGAACAGTATCTGAGGATACAGTATACACTAGCAAGCTGAAAGAGGTACAGAAACAAAGACGGACAATAATGCCTGAATAAGTTCATGTCTAGCCACGGTCGTTTTTAAGATGTCGACACCCAATATTGCTTCAGACCACAGTAGACTATTTTCCAGTTGAATACCGTTTTCTTTCACAAAAAATAAATATTTATGTATGTATAAGTAAAGTATAAAGCATGCAGTCACTGGCCTTAACAATGGAGAAGTGGTTGTGGTCCTAGCCTAATAAAATACACTAGCAATATCTCTGCAGCATCTCCAAAAATCAAACAGTAAATTACTGGAAGGACATGCACAGTGTTTACGCCCTGAATCAGAAAAGCTTTGTAGACTCACGTCTGCAGCCATTGGTTCCAAACAGGAAGGTGGCGGGGGCGCACACGTCACAGTTCCTGCCCACCACGTTGGGGCGACACTGGCACTGACCGCCGTTAGGGTCACACACAGTGCTGAGAGAGCCCTGGGGGTCACACTGACATTCTATGGCAAGGTGAGAAGGGGAGGAAACGGGGGGAGGGGGGGGATGCGAGCGAGACATCAATCAACATTTCAGTATTAACAAAAGGCTCACTGGTATGAGAGTTCAGTCACAAAAGCACAGACCACTGATTTCGACAATATTAACCCTTTAACTCCCCGTTTCCACACAAAAGGTATTTTTCATTTGGGTGGTTCTGAGTTATCTTGATATCTCCTTAACAAGTACCTTATTTCATGGCACTGACAAGCTAACAAAAGATCCCATGTCTTCACCCCTACCGGAGGGAGGGTCTACAGCATTCCACTGTGAGCTGATGTCAGGTCTCAGATTGTTGGGACTTGGGGTCTTTTAGGCATTCTGGTGTGAACTCCCAGAGGACAGGAAAACTCATTGGGATTTCCCCTAGACCAAAATTAGACCATCAGACTGTACCAAGTAATTTTACTCGATAAATATATCACAATTTCAGTTTTGGCTCCGTCATGAGCTATCTGCAGCGTTACAGCTCACTAGATCTTCTGTGCATAACATTGGGCTTTTCCCAACCTGAAAAGAGCATCTCAATCATTGTAAAGTCTTCATTGTTAGGGACCAACTCTTTTTGACAAAATGAGGATTCTAATTGCATATATTGAATTAATCTCATAAAAATTTTTTTTGTGTTTTTCTGTCTTCATTGCTCCTATGTGAATTTAATGAGATATCTGTTCAAACACAGAAGATTGATGGATTTTATGATCCATTAGTGAAATATCCAGACATTTTCCTGACAAAGAAATAATACAACACTGAGAATTCCCCATGGGCTGGTCTAGGGTCTGTGAGTGTTGGGATCTTCAACATGAGATCAACGATGTGAGCTGGTCTTAGGTCTGTGGAGGTAAGAGCAGTCTCATATCTGCAGATGATGGGTTTTTAAACACGCTGATTTGAGCTGGTCTCAGATCTGTTGGGTCTTCCCTCAGGTGTTTCCTGAGCTGCATGTCTGAGCATGCTCAGCAGCTTTGGCGAAAGATCAAATGCCTCCGGCCTTTCCTTTATCCTTATCTTAAATAACAACGTCTACAGCTTCTGAGGCTTTTCCTAAACCACATGGGCTTTCTGCAGTAACATAAGTTATGACGTTACATGATAGGACACCCGCATCTTCACAAGCAGATCACAAACTCACCCAAAAATTACATTTTAAATGGCAGCAGACAAGATAATGGCACTGCCATAGATCATAGGAATTCAACAAAGGACTCTTTTTGCTTTCTTTGAAAAGCCTGCAGTTCTGAAGAATTCTGAAATGACCAAATGCACCCATGACACCAAGTCACCCTGCACCCTAATGGAACTGCTGAAACAAAAGATCACTTTCAGCACAATTCTATTTCAGTTGACAGAATAAATACAGGCTGCAGTGTGACTGAACGATGTGGCACAGACACGCTCTGATCCATGTTGTCTGTACTGAAGATTTACAGCACAGATGGGAAAGTTCCTGTGACACACATGCACACACACACACACTAATAATCAAGTCTGGTACCCTGCAGCATGCACAGACATGCAAAAGAGAGGAGACCAGAGATGAGTAATGTGTATGAGACCAAGGTAGGAGGGGATATGTGATTGACAGACAGGGTACCGTGGCTACAGTAATAATAGATATGATAACATTAAGCCTCCAATTATGACTGCTACATCCAGGTATGTCAATTATTATGATTTAGTTTGTAACCAGACTCACATTTTTAGTTCTGTTCAATCTATTAATTTTAGCTCCTTTGTCCTTAACTGCGAGTTGTGACCTTCAACAAGTCATAAGCTTGACGACTGAAATGTAGTGAAAACACAAAAATTATTTGATGTAAGGAGTTAGTCATGTGACCGACGTGACTCCTGAAGAAAAATGTTGATCATATGACTGAGATATTAATATTGGTATTAGATTGACATGTCGTGAGGTAACAGCATTGGTCATGTGACTGAGGTAGTAGCAATGTTGGTCATGTGATCGACATGCTGTGCGGATGCAAAAAGAATGTCACTGAAACACAGGTTCCTACCCATAGCTCCCTGGTGCAGGAGTGCAGACACGCTGAAGATAAAGTTCTTGCAAATGTCAGTCATGGGCGTCTTCACCACACTCTGGCTGTTCTCCAGACAACGGTAGCGCTGGAACGTGTCCCAGGCATTGTTGGTCACCACGTCGCCACCCTCAGACCCGGTGAAGATCTCAAGGTTCTTACAGTGAGGCATGAGCACAATCTGGAGGAGTAGGAGAACTCTCAACATTAAGGACCCCAATGCCAGTGCAAGTGCCCTACCTGCAGTGCCACCCCTTGACTACCCCACAATCCCACCCCACAACTACTGGGATATCACTGCTCTACCCACATGTAAAAGAGAACATTTCCCATTTGATTCCCCAAGAAAACGTTGCTGCATTAAGACCCGTCTAATGGCTGTAAACTTAAAAGTGCACATTTAGGAGTCACAAGTGGTTTTTAAGAAAAGCGATATCATGTCTTAAACTCACAGAGTCAATTAGAGTGTAGGGGGACTGGACGTCGCTCAGGGCAGAGTACAGAGGCAGGTTCAGCCGAATGGTGTAATTCATCCCCTTCTCGAAACACACAGGTCTCGGGAGGACGATGTACCTGGAAAACGAGAACGGGCGGGATCAGTGGTAAAGCTTCAGACACCTACATCAAGAGGACAAGAGAAGGAAAAACTTGGCAAACGGGTGAGTTTACCTTGAGCCAGGATGGAGGGACACCATCTGGTTATCATCCTCTGGCATGGTGTTGGCACAGCGGCTATCAGTGCTGATCACGCTGGGTCTTATAACTGTAATCATGACCTCTTCCCACTGGTCAGGTAACTAGGCACACATAGATAATAAATCATGAAAGGAAAGATGGTGGCCTCCTACTTAACCTCAATAAAGAATTACCCTGTGGCTGGGCATCTAGCGTCCTTTCCTCACCTGAGGCTCGTAGCGAATCAGGATGTCATACTCCATGGACTGCGGGATGTTGTCGATGTTGAACTCCAAGTATGCTCCCTCTGGTACGTTCACAAATCCAACTCCAGTCCAGGTCGGCATGCGGTTCTGAGGGTATGGTCTCTGGACGACCGTCACTCCCTAATGAAAGACCGTTAACAAGGTGAGGTTAGAAGAAGGCATATGCAAAAGCGTAAATTCACAAGGCTTGACAGAGGTCGTTTGGGGGTTAAACTCACAGGCCCAAACTTTGCATCCTCTGCCTCATAGGTGTAGTGGTCCAGGGCGATGAAGTAGAAGCCGGACTCCACTTGGCTGCACTGTCGGCCAAACATGTGCTCTCGACACTGACACTGTCCGGTCTCTGCGGAACAGCTGGGGAGAACACAGAGGAACCGTCAGACAAACACCACGCCCAGTCCTTCCTGCTGTGTGATTTAGCCTGACATAACTTCAGCATGCCAGTCTACCAGTCTGTGAGACTAGCGCTCCAGTTATTAAACAGTTAACTGTACTTGACGTGATCTAATATTGAACAGCATGGCTGCGCGTCCGTCTGTCGTAAAGAAAATATCATCTTAAGCACAATAATAAGTGTAGGCCACAGGAGGAGGCAGGCGGTAAGCATGCCCAAGGAGCTAAACTTTGACCTTACTCATTATTGATGGCTCCACCTTGGTCGCAGTCACATGACCGGCAGCCATCCATGTCATTGCTGAGACCCCAGTGCTGCGGCTGAGGAAAAACAGCTACTGGTTACTAGCACGTTATAAATGGGGGGTTTGACCTCTTTCATGGTGGTTGTGTCATGCCTGGGTTATGTTTATTGAGGTAAAACACCAATCAACAACTATTTTCTCAGAGACTGAACACTGGACACTTAGCCTATGTAACAAAGGCTTTCTGCAAACAAAATTGTTATTTACCTCTGGTAAAGAGGAAGAAACTTCATAAATCTGCCTTTTAAAATGGTATTATGTGTGCAATGAATTTAACTGCATGAAAGTAACTCTGAACATGGACATGAGGAGAAGGTCGCCTACCAGACACTGGTCGCAGTTCCTGCCGGTGACCAGACGCTTGCAATAACAGTTTCCTACAACTGAGTCGCAGGGACTTCCTCCTGGAAGTGTACCCAGAGGGTTGCATTTGCATTCTGGGGAGAATAAAAAAATAAAATAATAAAAAACTGGAAATTGCTGCTGCACTTCCTGGACGATCCATTAATTGTACAAGACAAACATTTACTGTTGAGAGAGAAATATCACAGGAAACAGGAGAAGCGCTTAGCTGAACAGCAGCCCCCCGTGTGTCCTGGTGGCGGGTGAGGGCGAGGGCAGACTCACGCTGGCAGCCCAGAAGATCGTCGCTCATGCCGTAGTAGCCCTGCTTGCACTGGTCGCAGCGCTCCCCCTCTACGTTGGGTTTGCAGCGACACTGGCCCGCTATCAGTCCGGCGGAGACGTCCGTCAGTCGGTCGCAGATGCCGCCGTTCAGCGAGCCCACGGGGTCGCAGTTACAGGCTGGAGAGAGGAAGGGGAAGCCAGAAAGCAAAAACAAGTCGGTCCATGACCCGTGAAATCGGAGGCACGATGTGTTGACACAGAGGGCGGAGATGGAAAAACGCAGTTAGCTCAGCTAATGAGATAGGCGAGACAGTAAGCTCAACTTTAAGCTGGTAACTGTTGTCCTGAACCTGTATTTTTATTGTTTTAAATACCTAATAAGCATTCAGATTACAGTGAGCAACATCTATCAGCAGCAGCTTCAGCATTTACCACATTTTTGGCCACCGTTGTGGCATTATAGTACATTTGCACACTTTGTGTTAAATGATTTTAACTGTAAGAAACAGATAAGATTACCTTAAATATGATTGTGAGTGATTGGAGGTAATTTTTTTTTTAGCTAGAACTGAAATTCTTTCTGTGAACTGATGAATGGCAATGCAATCACACAAAAAGCAATCAAGTCAAAACACAACTATCAAGAGGTGTGACTTATGTAAACAGGTTCAGGATAGTAATCAGATAAAGGCAAAGTCTGCCTCCTCTAAGTGTAGATGACTGGCATTCACTGCAGAGAGATGTCGTCGGCAAAACCCCCGACCAGCCACGCGAGACAATGGTCTTCACAAAGCCGACGCCGGCAGAGCTTAACGGACATCCAGACCAAACTCTCACACACAAAGAGGATGAAACCTTAGAAGGAGGCATGTGGCGGAGGAGAAGACGACAGCTCTGTTCTCACAGATAAAACTTGAAAGCCCAGGTGGCTCTCTGAACCTCGGAGAAACGATCAAAGGGAAGATGAGGGATTGCGACGGCGCGGGGCCAGGGGAGAGGGGGGCACGTACGCTCGCAGATGTGGGGGTTGCGGATGTCCCTCTCGGGGTGCTGGAAGTAGAAGGGCTTGCACTGCTCGCAGTTGTGGCCCATGGTGTTGTGCTGGCAGTCCTCACACACGCCGCCGCTCACGCTCCCCGTGGACACGTACACAGCCATGTCGAAATGGCACGTGCCCGAATGCTGGTTACAGTTACACTCTGCGGGAGAGATGCGTTCTCATGAGCCAGGCATCACACCCGTATACGCTACACAGTCACTGACGACAAAGAAGGCATCGTCATACTTTACCAGGGATTGTTACACACTACAGTCACTATCCAAGGGACAGTTACACACTTTACAAAGTATAATCGATCATACGCCACAGAGGGCATGGGATTCACACAATACAAGGGGTTATACATTACACAGGAGATAAACACATACTACATGTACAGTCACATGCTCTGCCAGGAGCAGTCACACAGTACAGAAGAGAAATTCACAGACTACACATTGAAAAACATAAATAATAATTTTTATTATTATTTATTGACTTTTACTATATATTTTTTCTTGTTTTGACTGTAAAGCACTTTGATATCTGCCCCCGCAAATGAGAAACGCGATATAAATGGAATATATTATTATTATGTGATTGGTGATAATCACATACTACAAAGTTGACAGCACACAGGGGAGTCAATACAAATCTAGTCTTTACACAAATTGAAAAAAATGTGTTATAAAACAATTAATTATCAGAATGTAATATAAATACCTTCAAAGAAACAGGGGCTTTCTTACACTGCACACATATTGGTAGAATACATTTCCTGAGTATGAATGACCTGATAAAACATAATAGTAAAAACATACTTTTGCACGCATTGCTGTTACGTCCCTCTGCTGGCTTCCAAGGTAAATCATGATAGAAATCCTGACACTTCTCACAGTTCAATCCCATGGTGTTGTGGTTGCACATGCAGTGGCCATGAACCTAAGAATACACAAACAAGGTCATAAGAGGTCAAATCTGGACACTTGTTTATTCTTTGTTGATTTGAACACCAACATTTTAGACATTTAGAGCACTAAGCTATAATCAGCTAGCTAGCAGATTCATCTAATATTGCTAGTTAGCAGAGTAACACGTTTGTAAGTACATCCCCACAGCATGAGCGACTCCAGTCATAACTCCACTATGTGTATAGAACTAAATCACACACCCAATGCACACGTGTATATATATATATATATATACACAAAGTAGGCCTTGTTTAGATGAGCCCGACATCTGGCATATATAAACAGCGCAGTCCTGGAGAAAATGTGATTCAAAACCCCCTGCTGCATTTACAGAGCTGAAACCACTGCATGCTCGCAATAAACTGTCTGTGCAGAAAGCAGAGACCACGGCGTCTACTCTGTACTACAACAGTGCTCCAATCGCAGGCCCTGGAGAAATACGTCGCAGTGCTTTCAAGGACACCACTACAAACACTGCCAAGCCTGAAGAAGAGACCAGCGTTCACCGGCTATGGGCACGCAGCCCTTCACAACCAAATGTGGACAATGAAGGTGCTAGAGCAAAAAAAAAACAAGAATCCCTCCTAAGATTTTTCTTCAGGCAGTTTTAAAAAAGCCTTTGAGGAAAAGAGGAGGGAGAAACTCTGGGGAGTGTTTAGGCTGCGGGCAAACTTTCGTCTGGTCTTCATTATGCTCGTGGATGAATGCCAGCCATCTGACAGCCATGGCCACAGCTGAGAGATTACCATCATGTAAGTGCTGTGTAGCATAGGAGGCAGTCAAACCAAGCGCAATCACACTCCGAGTGGACCGACAGAGAGATGCACCGTATAAATATTTGTCCTCGTTTCCTGAAGGAAGGCTATACCAAAACAAAAACTCTTGCAAAAAACAGTCCTTTACACCAAAACTGTAAACAAGAATAGCGGAAAGTCGGAGACTAAACAGGAACTCCACCGGTTCCTGTCCTTTCTCACACACACACACACACACACACACACACACACACACACACACACACACACACACACACACACACACACACACACATGCCAACACACACACACACACACACACACACACACACAGAAACTTCTGAAAAATTATTATGATTTAAGACATCTGGCCAGAATTAAATCAAATCTGTTACACAACCCAACAAACTCCAAATAAAAGTTGCTGTCTGATAAATCTATTGAACGTTATCTATAGAGTTTAAGATTGGTTGGCGGGTCAAAATGTGTTTGGATTTCATCTGACCTCTATTTGAAAGCACTCTCAGAAGGAAGAAGCACACTGTGACAGTATTATGTCTCAATCACAATCAGACCCCTGGGTCTTTCTCACTGGTAAGCAGAAACTTGTTTATCGTGGTAAACCACACCCATCTGAGTCAATCTGGATTATGTCTGCCAATGAGACAGACCCTTTGTTTAGGATTCCAGCAGAAGTGTGCAGCCTAAACATTATTGGCTACATATGGCTATTTCTCCTATTGTGGGACGTGAATGGGTAGTTTGGAGTATTATTCATACTTTGCGGCAGTTAAACAGTATGTCTAAGTCTGACCCCCTCCAAGTACAGCTAGAACAAATTGTTGAAGTACCGCTTCGACTGCACACATACAGACTATCTGAATTCCGGCAGGTGGGAGCAGACTCACCATGCCTTCCGCAGGAACCGGACTACCGTCCACAGGGGCGCATTCAGAGGCGTGGCCGTAGCAGAAGCAGTTCCCGCGCACCACCATGTCGTACAAGGAGTAGTAGTACTTCTCCTTGATCTCCATGCGGGAGTCCAGAAGGTTGTCTCCCAGCGTGTGCAGCCTGGTGAACTTCACCCGCAGGTTGGTGATCTTCAGCATGTCTGGGGAAAAAAAGGTTGTGAAGAGCAGGGATGTGGAAGTTTACTACATTCAGCCTTTCCCAGGACCCTGTGAGAGAGATTCCACAGCCACATACAGTACACGTTTACAATTAATTGGCTTTTATCAGTGTTAAATTCAAGAGCAGTGAGCAGGTTCATCTGAGGTTTGAATAGACCAGAACAGGCACAGAATCTTGCACAAATTTTGCTCACACTGACCCTCTCAGGCACACCCCCAGCACATTTCAAGCAGAAATCTCAGCTGCGAGTGTACACCCTATGCCCCAAGTACGCATTCACAGCATACTTATGATGTTCTCCCTTCCCCGGCATGAAAGCAGCCACAAACAGCTGTGCGCTGGCTGAACTGTAGACCTCACATGCGGTGAAAGACAATCCCACGTGAGCAATTCCGTGCAAGGTACCAAGAAACAGGAGGATCATTTCTCAGACCACCAGCCTTGCATATACAGTGCAGCGTCCCGAGTTGATGCTTGGCCGCCATGCAGACCAGTGACGTCATGTTCCAACAAACCACTCACTTTGGATACGAGGGCTGTAGGGATCTTCGATCCTGAAGACTGGATCTAAAACACGGAATATGACCTGCAGGGATCAAATGAAGAGGATGGTATTGAGAGGCATATGAACATAAGATCTGAACATTAACTATACTCCTTCCATTCTATACTACCCTGTACTCTGTGTATCATTATATGACATAGATATGCATTGCTTAGAGGACGCCCTTACCTGGAGTTACTTATGCAGGTCACCGTTAGAAATTATGCAATCCAATTACCTCTACAAATTATAATATTACAAAACGGGGCACTTACAAATGCTACTCAGGTAAAATGCAAACACAGTGCGAAAGGATACAACAACAGCGTACCATTTGAGATCTGAACCTACAACCTTTCGGTTAAAGTCCTGTTCTCTAACCACTGCGTCATACAAGAAGCACACATCCGAGAGTAGGTACCTCCCCCTCTGTTGAGGGTTCGATGTCTGAGTAGCGGGAGTCACAGATGATATCGTCCACTTTCTTCATTGGCCCTGGGGTGATTCTGCGGAAGGATGACTCACAGTCATAGGCGAAGTAGCGATACACCTGCCAGGTCTTCCCGAAGTCAGCTGACCTCTCAATCACCATGGCAGCAGGACGGAATGTCTGAGAAATGAGAGCTACAACTTAGTACCTTTGGATGCTCGGTACATACAGTAGACAATGCTCACTAGCTTTGCAATTAAATATCATAAAACTGCAGAACAAATTACATTATTCATTTATGGTATTTTTTTTTAGCAGACACCTTCACCTTCCAGGATGACCTGCATGGCTTATTGAGTAAATAAGGAGATAATGACTGAAGCAATTTAAATGAAGTACCTTGCTTAAGGGTGCAAAGACAGTATCTCATATGGAATTTCAACACAATTACTTAACCATTTCACTTTCCCAACCAGTAGGCTACACTGATGCAGATTGAGAAAGCACTGAACAGACTTTCACTGCAGGACCCCTAGACGGTAGAACAACACTCTGCATTCCTTTGTCTCAGACACAGCTGGGGGTACATGGATTACACAGGGGTGCTACCTAATCCCCCAACCTCAGTCCCCCTGCCCCCACTCATTCTCTGACCCTTTTCCATGGTTACCTTGAAGGTCATGATGAGGTGGGTGAAGTGAAATTCTGCCTCCAGGTTGAGCTGGATGGTTACATTCTCCAAACCTGCAGGGAGATGGAGGGGGAGGGGGGTGGAGGAAACAGAAACATCTGTGTGAGCACAGCTCCATGGCCAAGCAAAACATGATCTGCGACCATTAGTTCCACGGGACTCTTATCGCCACGGTCTTCCTGCTAAACAGAAAACGAGGGCTTTAACTCTTTGTGACCAGCTGGTTCTCCGTGCAGCTACAATTCAATACCAGCATTTTATTTCAATGAAGTCTGTATCTATCATGGTCACATGAACCACTCCGTTCCAGCAAAGCTTCATTCCAAACAGGAAGTGTATTCAAGAAACTAACTGCTGCCAAACAGATGTTCACAGAAACCTCTAGAACTCACAGCAGGAGGAGCCCTGTCATGACAAGGCAATGGAAAATCATGCATTCGGTTGTTCTATCCCAATAAAAAGACTATCACGGTTCGCAATAACCATTGAGCTGCTGGGATGTTGACAGCCAAGACCATAAGACCATGTTAAGCCACAGGAAGATAAATTATCAATCAACTGACAGGATTACGTAACATAATGAGACCATACTGCAACTTCCTTTGTTTTAGTAAATCGATCTTAGCATGGTCATTTCTGAGGAATGGTTCAGCCGGGAGACAGCTGATGGGACTCCCAGTGCAGCCCATCCCCTAAATCGTGAATGTTTGAAAATTGTGGCCTCATCCCACTGGATTCCCAGGACCATCTGTGGTCCTGGCAGCCTGCTACTGAGTGAGTCACTTATTTCCTTCTCCCAGAGAAGTGTTCCCACCATCTCTGCTCCTTCAGCTTTGTAGTCCTTTTTCATCAAAGCACCACATTCCCTCCACTACTGTTATTTCAGATGGTTTACAACCAAAATGGCTACCCAAACATAGCTATGGTTTCTGTCTCTCCCCACCTTTCTTCCCATCTTCCTAAATTTTCAGCTTTTAATTCTAATAACATGGTGCCTGTGGGGCCAGAGCACAGCTGGTCTTTTGAGAGCTGCTTGGATAATGATTACCTTCTAATTTCAAAGTGGAAGGGTAGGTCCTGGGCTTAATTGGTTAGCCATTACTGCCTGCTTTGAACTACACCTCACTTGACACTAATAGTCTGATTAAAGGAACAGTTAAAGCATTTGAGGAGAGAGTCACCTTTAATTCAACCCAAAGACAAAAAGGGCGCTTAACTGGGTCTCTTTTTTTCTCATGAGAACTCACCATTTTCTGACTGCCACCATGTTTTGAGGCGATTGGGGGCGAACGTTGTCACCACGTTCTCAATGCTGTGACTGGTGGTGTGGTTCATCTTCTCATCATAGATCTGCTTGGAGTCGCAAACAAAGCACTTCTTTTCTTCCTGCAGGGAAGAATGGTTGGGGGACGGGTGGGGCGTTGGAGCAGACAATTTACATGTTAGCTGAATTGCCTTAAATGTCATTACTGGAAAGTCTCTTCTAGGCCTCTCAATCCTCAATTATCTAACCCCAAAACAGTCTTTAATCAGAATGTGAGACTCCCACTGTAATTAATGATTTAGCAAACGAGGACTTCCACACCCTGAAATGAATGACCCTCTCCTCTCTCAGGCAATTGTGGATTGGAGAGGAACAAAGGGTCGTCTGTGCCCCAGATGTTCCACCCACTTCACAGAGCTCTCCTCTGGGTGCTTGCAATCAGGGTCATTGTGAGTTTTTCACTACTCCTCTTGAAGTGATTAAGCTGCCATGAGGAGGACTTCTTCCCCGGAATTGAGAGCCCCCTTTATACATAGCTTATTCCTTCAGCAGAACAGCTTTCTACTGTTCCCTCTGGTCATTACAGGCCATGTTGGGCAATGTGACTGCCCTGAATGTGTGTCCAATACAACCACCCCTCACACACACCACCATCACTACACCCCCACACAGACGTGTACACAGATACCCTGGGGCTGAGGCTCTTCAACCAATGCAATATCAGCTTTGTCACTCACTGGTGTTGGATAAGCCTTGAATGCAACACTCAGCTATTTCAGACACTGATAAAATCACCAGGCTGTTCTCACATCTCGAGGGGGGTGGGGGAGGGCTTTCTCCATCCAGTTGCTATCTGTGCATTTCAAAATGCTGCGACTCGTTTCATGCTGCAATGTTTTGCTTTGGCATTCATTTGTAGATTTCAGAATCAAACCATTGAAGATGCAGCCCAACAGGCTTGAACCACAGCCCTGGGCTGCATTATGGGTAATCTACAGCATGTAACATATGAATACTTGAAAATGTTAAGTATCCATGCCTCAAATCTCAAAACACTTGGTTGCATTTTACCAAAGTCTGAGCTAGCAAATTGCACACACATTATTGAAGTTTTAAAATCAAGCAGCTTTACTCTCCTCTGGAGCTCAGTGAAATCTAGAAGATTCCCTGAACTAGCCAGGAAGTGGTCTAGACAGACGAGAGGGATAAGTGTGTTACAATGCAGTTTTCATCTCCTCCACACTCAAATATTACAGAAGGTTTATAACTACCCCTTTAACTGAACACACACACTAAATAACAAAAATTAAAGAAACATGTCTGAAAAGAAGCTGTTGTTTAGAAACAGAACTCCAAGGGCTTTTGGAAGCCATCCCAACAGAAAATGTCCTCGTCCAAAAGACAGAACTCGATTGTAAACCGTACAGTAGGCTAGTTATTATTATGAACCCGAATGCTTCACCCACCGGATGTGAATTCTGATAGAGCATTAATTAACGGAGAGGAAAAATGTGTTGGAT
This sequence comes from Ilyophis sp. 1 JC-2022, assembly GCA_022702515.1. Lineage (NCBI taxonomy): Eukaryota > Metazoa > Chordata > Actinopteri > Anguilliformes > Synaphobranchidae > Ilyophis > Ilyophis sp. 1 JC-2022. Next base: position 86,021,118 of record CM040404.1, on the reverse strand, counting down.
ACCAGCAACAAAATTTCTACTAACAAAGTAGGCTAATAAAGCAAAACACACTTTTTTGTTCAGTTTTCTTCTTGGTTAAGGTTTTAGGAGGACGTTCCCCTTATGCAGGCCTACTTTGTTCATGAGGTTGGTCATTCCCGATACAGATCACTTAATAAATTGTGTCTTCTGCCACTCACCTCACACAGACTAACGTTAGCCGGCCCTCCCCGAGGCCTTTTCCGTTATCCACTTCTCAGAGCTCGTCTCCGGGTGGACATTCTTGTAATACCTTTATCAAGAACCCATTGTTCTGTTTTTTTTGTGTGTTTTTCTGTTAATGCACATGGCGCTGACGTAGCCTACCTAACTATATTAGCTTACATTCTCATGTAGGTTAGTTTGTACTACACAACACAGATCATTGAGGCAGGGGATTAGATTTCCACATCCTTTATGTTTCCCCAATTAAAAATTCAGGCATTATGCTGTTTCCTATATTCGGCGTGGGTCTTTACCTGCAAGTGGCTGACTATGCAAAAAGGCTCAGGATGCAACATTCCGCAGGTGGAGCTGGCGAAGAGCTGGTGAGCTCTACCGATCAACAGGTCACCAGTGGCGGGGTAGCAGCTTCCTTCCGTGCAGACGTCGCTGAACTCCGGTAACAGAGCGAGGGCGCAAACCCCCACAGCTGCACAGCGGAAAACAGATTTGAATAAAAGGGTTTAAAACGTCATGATCGTTGGTAGAACATGTCGTTTGTGAATTAGCTGCACGGTTGTGCTTATCCAAAATACATGAACATATTTTATTCGCCAATAAAAATGGTTTATTATTTACACGAAGCAGCAAAAACGTATTTTCCCTCAGCACATTTACTTTGATTTTTAATGAGAAGCACATGCATGCTACCCAGCTTCAAATATCCTAGGCAGAAACCAATAAAATGGTCTGAATGCGACTCCGTTGAGATAAGACAATAACCATTTTTAAATAAAAAAAACATTACAACCAAAACATTTAAAAACGATTCCGTTTAAGTATGAATGTTACAAAATAGGCTATTAAGTCGATTAAGTCCTTCAGGAGTGTGACCAATTTTAAACGTAGCCTACACCAGCTATTGTTTAATTGACATTTCCTAGTGTGCCAAGTTATATCAGTAAGCAGTAGCCTATAAAAGTTATTTACACCGATGATACAAATAAACAACATCCTGAACGTCACAAAAAATAAAATTCAAAGGAAGCCCTGCAAAAAACAAATGCAAAAATGCTCTGAAATACTGAGCAAATTGCGCTTTTAAAACTTACATAAAAATGTTGCAATTTGAAACAACATTTTGGAAGTTTAAAACATTGGTGTCCTTCGCTCTACTCGCTCGCCGCACACCCTCGGCTGTGTGGGAGTCTGGGAGATTAATTCCGTGCGTATGAGGTCGTTTTGAGCCCCGCAGCCAACTCCGCATCCCACGAGTTTCCACCCCTCTTCTACTGGACAGATTCTCTCTATTTTCTCCCCACCCCAAAGGCATGCGCACAATGAGACTCCCTCCCCTGAAACTTTACCTTGCCTATTATTGCGAGGTTGTGTCCGGTGAAGCATTAAATCTTACGATTTTAGCCCAGTAGTTGCAGTTTTTATTGCTTTGCATGAAAAATTATTTTGAATAATCATCATTATTACAACTGGCACGATTTTTTTTTACAAGTTGTGTTTGCTACTGCTATGCGTTAATTTCTGGTAGTAGCCTATAATGCGATCAGGTAAAAAAACAAAAAACATTCACTACAGTGTAAGTAGGCGATTTCAGTTTTTGATATGTATTGGAATGGAAAAAAATAACAATTCTAAGAGTATCTCTTTCTTTTATTGTAAAGGCAAGAATAGGATTCAAAGTTTCACGCATATTAAGATCTAACATGAAAGCCCAACCCCCAACTCACACCTCTCATCTTGAACAAAGAAATTCCTCTAGACACAAACAAAACCAACTGTGGCCCAGGGCACAAAATAGAGGGTTAATTCAAACAGAACCATGCCTCAAATTTTTTAGAATTACATTTTGCGTAGAGTAACTCAGAATGCATACTTAATTTGCTTAAAATTAACCTTATCTGTCGTCACTTACAAAGCAAATGTGAGTACAGTATTCACTATTCAGTATAATATACAGTATTCACTTACACAGATACATACTTATTGGAGCAATGCACTACATCTGGTAAGGGTTAATGTTATACAGGTAAAAGTACACATAGGATAGAACAGCAGTGCCTCAACTGAGAATGAAACCTGCAAATCTATTCTAATTCCATTCTAAGAGAACATGCAGTTTTTTTAGTGTATCTGGTTGTGTCACTCAAGTACTGTAAATGTTGTGAATAAATTAATCGATCTTGAAATTAACTTTCGGATGAATGTTCAGTCTTGTTTTGGTTACGGTAGACTG